>CM045456.1:30065520-30712773 GCA_024666655.1 Dascyllus trimaculatus | reverse complement strand
GTTATACATGCACGTAGTCTGTCAAAATTGCAGTGTTCTGCTTTTTTTTCCCTCCTACTCAAAAAGGTCCAGTGCCACCCAACGCTACTGTGGTCTTTGAGGTGGAGGTGTTTACTGTGTCCAGGGGGCCACGCAGCATGGAGGCCTTTGGAAAGATGGACCTTGATAAAGACAAGAGTCTCACAAAGGCAGAGGTAACTACACTGTACAAGCTGGTAACCATCACAGAAGCACCTCAGACAGAAAAGACTCATTTGACTAGGTCTTTGGAAAAATACAGAGTAGAATAAACTGAAGTAAAAGAAATAAGGGGGAAACAGAAGAGTTGTAAGTTCCACTGCAGGATGTGAACAAAGTGTCACAAATCTAATTTATTACAAGAAAATGGGAGTTTGTTCCAGATTTGTTCTGTATAAAACATGAATGCTGCTTCTCTGTGTAAGTTTTGACTCTGTGGGCTTTAAGCAGACGTGTGTCACTACATCTGAGAGGTCTGGATGGTTAGAAAATGGAGCAGCAGAGTATTTTTAAGTATTCTGGCCTCTAAACCATTCAGCGCTTTATAAACCAACAGTAAAAGGGTAAAGTCTATTCTTTGATCCACAGGAAGCCCTTGTAAAGATCCAGGGTGATTTAAAAAGGCCGAAGGGGCTAGTTTTTATGATAATAACCATGGTTAGATTAACATGTTGGGGGCCATTAGGGTTGAAATGAGCAGAGAGGCCTCTATTAAACCGCTGTCACTCTGTGTGTGCGCTGTGTTGTTTCACACAAGAATAATATCCCTCCACAGGACTGTTATATGATTTAACACATAGTGAATGATCAAACTGACACAAAGAGGCTCCTAAACATAGTCTTTTTATAAGGAGCACATGATTATGTAACAAAAGAGGATCCAACATTTTGGGAAATATGCATATTTGCTCGTGCCACTCTCATGTCTGGGCCTAAAGTATGAGGTGATTAGTTTACCATGATGGAGTTACATCCCATAATGTCAATGTGCGTTCACTTTTCTGTAGAGGCCATGACAGCGAGCAGCAGCAGACCAAGTCACATTTTCACATCACTTTCAACAAGGCGCATGTCTGAACTGCATGCAGCACTACTTTGAGTGGTGTGAAGCTATTTAAGGGAGGTGTTTCCAACATTTCAGCACCGATAATGTTTCAAAAACATCACAGGCAGCAAAAGACACAGCCTGGGTGGCAACTTTCTCCTCCATTTTTTCAAACTGAGATGTCCATAAAAGAAAACTTTCCTTTGATAAAGACACAATCTGTAACAGGACCGATTAGTGAGACTCACCAGTAATAAATGTAATCCAGCTTTGACAAAAACATTAACAGGAGCAGAAGTTTCATTTGTTGCTTCCGGCTGCTTGTAGGAGTCTTCCCTCTGAGATCAATGAATAGGATCCATGTTAGTGTCTCAAAGGGAGAGAGTCACTCCAACCAGCAACTTGACTAATTACTTACAGTTGATCTATACATTTTTCCCGACATGGAGCCTGGATCGATCAGGATCTAACAGAGAGTCACACTGTGTACTTTTCTTCACAACAGATTCATGCGCTGTCACACTGGTTATAAGCTGCTGGGAAATGATTTCTTGCACAGCAGGTTTAGATGTAGAGTTGTGTTTATGAGGGCGTTTTTAGGCGCTATGTCCTTGATGTGCTGCCCAATCTCATATGAATGACAAATATGAGGTGAGTACCAGCTCTCCGTCAGTGTGGAGGGTATGTCAGCATGAAGCTGTGAGGAACATGAGTGTTTAAGTGACCTCCATGCCGTCACTAACACACTGATGAAGCAGCAGTGTTATGCATCCATGTGTGAAATGGGTTTAAGGCAACTGTCTTCTTGCTGTAGCCTCATGCAAGCACACAGGCATGAGATGTGTATCGTTCTTATCATCTCATTGGGCAGAAAGTGTGTAAAAATTAAATTAAATTGGTATAAACCAGCTGATGTAACTGTAGTTCATAGGCCCTGGGAGAGCTGAAAAAACAACCTGTCCTTACATCTTTATATTAGCACATCTTTCCAAGCAGCCTTAGGTAACCTTCTTGAATTTCCTCATAAAGAATGAAGGTTTGATATGTTTACAATCTTATTATCTCACATAACAAACATTTGTTGTACAAGAAAGTTATTAGGCTGTAAACCATTGTGTTATTAATTTATAGTCATGATGCTATCTGTATTGTTGATAGCACATCTAAAGAAGACAGACGAGGTAACTGGCCTGCTTTCAGCACCATTTACAGTGAAGTATGACATTTGGCTAGTAGGGAACAACAGTGGCTGGTTAGATAAGAGCGGTGTCATACAAGTACGGTATACTCGTGTGTGTCTGTTATTTTTTCTGAAGTGAGAACGGTAAAATGTTCCTTTGTTTGCAGGTTAAAGAATATTTGAAACTGGAGTATGAGAAAGGTGGGAAGCCTCGTGACGATCCTTTCTATGAGAAGATTATGGCCGATATATTCCGCAAGTCTGACCACGACAGAGACGGACACATCAGCGCGAAGGAGTACAATATTTATGAACATGATGAGCTCTAGTGTCTGAGCTGGTTGACCCTTTTTTTTTGGGTACTTTGAGTATTTAGGAACAAGACTAGTTCATGAAATAAAGGGTATGTCCATCTACAGATGTGCAGGTACAGATAGACAGTATGTTCAGGGTTTTTTTCAGTCTACACCTCTTTATATCAACATGCCTCACCTCTTATACTTCAGCTAGTAGGTTATTGCTTTCCCCAGAGTGCCTTTTAAAAATTCCCCCACTTGTTTTCAGGCCTGCAGAAGCTGCTGTGGACTTACAGAAAAGCATCTCTTCCTCTTCAGTGGTCATTTTTTTTTCATTTTTGGCATCAGCTCAGTGGCATTAATATAAAGAGATCTCAGTGTTTTTCAAATGTTTTTGCCATGAAAAAACTGCAGCAGTGACAATTTGGGATTCAAACTGCTGGAGGATCCGCATTTCGTGAATGGATTTGCTTTTCCTTTAAAAGCAGACAGGAAATAACTGAGGTGTGTGGAGTCACTGTTTCCAACCCAGCAAAGCAGCCCCTAGATTTTAATAGTAATTCTTAAAATGTGCAATGAACGTCTGCGAAACCTGTGAGAACGCTTACTTCTGTGCAAATACCACTAAACCTGATCATTTGAAGAGGCTTATTCTTGGTGAACATTATATTTTGGTCTGCAGCACATACACAAAACCACAAGATTGCACAATGTCGTTGAATCAGTGGCTCTGAAACTGTAGCATGACTGTCATGTGAGAATGTGGTTTGACAGTACACAAGGATAAACAACTCTGACTTCCCCACCTTCCTTTGGATATCCAGCCCTCCAATCTGCAATATAACACTGATGTACAGCTCCACAGATAACAGTGGAAACCCTGAAAGGAGACTGTGGTGTATAGTTTTTAGGACTAATCATATTGGGATTCCCAAACAGGATGTCTAATAAAAAAAAACTGTAAAAGAAATTAAATGTGAGGCATCTTGTTAATTCATTGACAGTAAATGCACATAGAGGCTTTATGTCTGTATATGCTTCAAACTGTGATCACTATTGTACCTTGATGAAGCATTTTTTGCATTAAGTAACTAGGTAAAGAATCTATTTGGGTGGAAAACTACAGTTTGTTAGATTTTGCACTAAGAGAATAAACAAGAGAGATGTTGCATTTGCATTGAACCCCTAGTTTAGGTGGGTGTAACAGAGCTGTAAGGACAGACCTGAAGACCAACAGCACATTCTGCAGAACTGGAATTACCATTTACTTCTTGTTGGTGTTTTCTTTGTTCTGGAATAAATGTGATTTGTTTTTTCATCACTACATCGATTATTGTGGTTCTTTTGCTGGTTTAGGTGCACAAACATTAACTCACCCAGAGAGAGTGACGCTCAAGCACTGAGTTAAAGAAGTCACTGGGAGAGACGGGACATCTGCTCCACAGGGGTTGGACAGAAGACTATGTAGTGACTCGTGTCTGCCCTCTGCCTGAAGGAGTATAACATACCGTCAAATCCTGTATGAACTGTGTTCCAGAATCTCAAGCTGGAATGGTCCCTTCTGTAAGATTTCTGTGTTTAAATGATCCCACCAGCGAGCAGCTCCTTCATCCTTTTACCACCCAATCAGGCAGTAACATTCTAGTTTACATGATGTTTAGCATACATGTATTACTTCCTTTAATTTAAAGACTTGCAATGCTGCAAACCAAGTAACCCGTCAGATAAATACCTTATATTCACCTTGTGATTTTTTTTCAGCATAACACACTGTTGTAGAACACCTATGATTCACAGAGATGGAATCTAAATTAGTACATTTACTCAAGAACTACCTCAGCACAAATTTGACGGACTTACACTTTAAGTATTTTTTATGCTACTTTGTTCTTCTGCTCATCTGTATCACAGATGTGAATATTGTAGTTTTTACTCCACTACATTTGACAGCTTTAATAAGTAGCTACTTTTCAGATAACAATTTTTATACCCTTCCTTTCCAGTGAAAACCTCGTATCTCTACATACATCCTAATGATGTTCTTTAATGTCTGTGATAAAATGAATGACTAAGTGTAGGTTGAGAAAACATTCCTTCCTCTTAGGCTAAATAAACTATTTACTGCTGCCACTGGTGTGTGTGTGTGTGTGTGTGTGTGTGTGTATGAATAGGTGAAGGAGGAACACATTGTAAAAGTGTTGGACCTTTTACCTTTATAGCCCTTTTGGAATAGCTGGAAAATATCAAAAGCTGAGAGCAGGGCTGTTATATGATTCCCAGAGAGCAGCGATGCTAAAAGCTTATGACGATCTTATAAAAAATGAAATATTGCTGCAGGTGAAACTAGCCAGGAGTGCATAATGTAGCTCAAATTAGCAGTTAAATGCAACATACTGTACACAGTAATGCAGCAGTAAAATGAATCCAAAAACATGATATGTCATAGTTTAACTTCCAAGAAAGGACAACCAGTGAATCAGGAGGCTCATGAGGCTTTCTGGAAGGCGAAGACCAGCCTGTGTGATGAAGAATCATGGGTTTTTAGACATTAGTTAGACTAAAAGAGAACATTTTACTGCACAATAAGCCATTTTACTTTAAATAGCTAGAGTAAAATGTTGCCAGTACTTTAATACTTTAACTTCTGTAAGGTTTTGAGGGCAAAACTTGTACTTTCAGTAGGGTATTTTTCATACTGTGGTATTCGTACTTAAGTAAAAGAGCTGAATGCTTCTTACACCTCTGATCATTTGTGATTTGGAGCGTACTGTTTTGTTGGTCAGTTTCAATAAACTGAACTCATTCTGTGTAGCGACAACAATTATTGATGAAATATCTCAAATTGAGTGGAGATTTACAAATATTTATTAATAAATATCTGCATAGAGCTTTTTACATATTGTACATAAACCTAACAAAGACTAAACACTGTTTTGCAGAACAAAACCTACAGTCTGTCAGTTGGGAATCTTCATCTTGACTGATGGCAACCTGATCGCTGCAGCTTTCACCTCTGCTGAGATGTCAACACCCAGCGGCGCCCTGCAACGCAACATTTATGTGAGACAAAGTTGGTTTAATCAGCAGTACAGACAAAAAGACCAGGATACTGTTGTTGTTGTTTTTTAACCTCAACAGTCAGTGAAATTTCTTTTAATCAGCGTTGACTTGCTTTGGCTCGTAGCAGACATCCACATTTGGAGGCAGTATCCCCTTCCCTTCTCTCAGACGCTCGACGCCGTTCCTGGTTGAAAAAGGTTTGTCTCACATGAGCAGGGGTAAACATTAAATCAGATAATGAGATCTGATTCACCGTTAAAGAAGTTTTTAACTGATGATTACTGTGTACACACCATGCAATCATCACTCCGTTGTCTGTGCAGAATTTGGCTGGAGGACAGAGCAGGTGGAGTCCTGTCATCTCAGTGATAATCGTCAAAGCCTTCCGGATATACTGATTGCTTGCAACTCCTCCAGACACCACCTAGGAAAGAGGAGTTACTGAGGGATTCATTCAACCTAAATGTACATCCATTATGTTCTGATTCATGAGACAGGTGTTGTTCTATGTTGTTCTCACTGTCAACACATTCCATGAAAAGACTAAAAGCAACAGTGTGTTAGTCTGTCTTCTTTTACAGCATCATAATACAAGGTTTAGTAGTATTCTAAAACAGCTGGGTACTGTAGTTTTTTTACAGATATTGCAGTCACAAGAGCAGTGCATTCATTAGGGACTACTTTCAGCTGTGGATTAATACGTTTGGTATATTAGTAAATATTTAGAGCAGAATTATTGTTGACAATGAGAGGAACTTTTGCGTTTTCATATAACAGGTTGATCTACAAGTGATTTATGTTTCTGATGGAAAATGTATTGAAATCCCAATAATGTGATAATGCAATAACATTGTTATCGGTGAAGTAATATCTTTCAGAAGGGTCATTAAGTACAAGAAATCTGTAGTCATCTTTAGGCTCCTGTTCCAGGATCAGCAAACTTAGTTTCACTCAATAAATGAAACACCAATTGAAGAAAAGCACTCACCAGCGTGGGACTGCTTGACGGCAGCAGGCCTTTTGCCTTACAGAACAAGATGGCACGATGCGTGCGCTTTGCAAGGTGAGAGGCAACGGTGTGCTGTGTGGCAGCTGCAATGTCATTCACACATGTCAACAGTGTCCCCTGTTTTACACCTGCAGAGAGAAGTTTGAGGGACACTCTGATTTACTGTTAGTTGTGCATCACCGGTACATGTTGATAGATGGCTGCCACTCACGACTGTTTTTTGTGTTTGTGTGTTGTCATACCTTCCTCTGCCTCTTTTTTCATAATAGTCATGGAAATTTGATTCCGCAGTCCAGCGAAAGAAAAGCAGCAGTCATACGCTTTTCCCATAGGTGTTGTAAAAGGGAACCTCGTACGGTCACCATCCTTTGCTAGAAGCTCTATAGCTTGTCCTCCACTCAGTGTGGAGCACTGTGGGTGTTTTATGAGGGATAAACGTCTGGCCACCTGCAAATCCACAAAAAACAACTTAGGTTTTGTTTATGATCACAGTTTGAACATCAGCACCTGCAACAAAAGTTAAATGTTAGTGTTACTTTATCCAGTGTATCCCCTGGAGCTTCATCCAGTGTGTGACCCAAAAGCAGAAAGTCGTCGACACCCCGAGCCACGGCGAGCAGGGAGTGCCCACCGGAAACGAGCAGCACCAGGAAGGGGAAGGAAACAGGCTGAAGCATCCTGACAGTCAGGGCGTGCGCTTCCATGTGGTGGATGGGAATGAATGGCTTGTTGTGCTGCCTCACAAACCTCAGGCTGAACTCAAGACCAGCACCTAAGCTCAGGGCCAAGCCTGGCTTCACCGTGGTGGCCACAGCTGAGAGCTGCCCTGGGGTCACGCCGCTCCTCTCCAAAGCCTCCTGGACCACACGCTCTATGTTTTCTCTGTGGAGCTGTTGAGCCACTGTGGGGATGATGCCACCAGTCCTACACCATTCATGAGAGAAGTAATATGTCAAAATAAAACTGCGACCAGCAACAATAACCTTGCTGTGTGAATCCAGCTCTGACACCCACCTCAGATGAACTTCTTTCTGTGAATGCAGAGACTCTCCCAGTATTGCACCCGTCTCATCCAACACAGCAGCTCCAGTGTCATCACAGCTTGTCTCAATACCTAAAACCAGTCTGGAGCAGGAGGCTTTTCCAGATAGAGGACTGAAATACAGTGCGTGTCTACACTCCAGCAGTCTGTGCACAATTTTGGCATTTGTATGGAACATGGTCACGAATCAGAAGTTCCACCTGTGAGTTCAGACAGTTTGATAACTCTGGCTGACCTCACCTCAGTTCCATTTGAATTTTAAACCAACAGAATAGTAATAAAAACACAAAGATACATATACCGACGCCATTTGATGTTAAAACAACGGACCACTGACAGAAAACATACGAAACACTTTGGGTTACCAAGGAAATCACTTGACTTTCTGTCTTGCTCCAACGCCGTCGCACTGCGTCACATGTAAATATTTCCGTCTACATCAACTTGGTTACCTTTCATTGAGAGCAGACAGCCAACTTAAAGATAATAACAAATAGGTGGACTAATAACTTCATATTATAACTACCAAACGTACAATTTTACAGAGCCACTATTTGAATAGCCCTTTCGGAAATAAAGCATGGGTCCAAAACGTCTATGCTTTTTTTTTCACGGACATTTTAGTCAGCTGCACAAGCATATATGCACGGAGTCGTGCGACTGGTCTCTTTGACGCAACGGTATCTACTTCAAAATATTGATGTCGAATAAGGTAAATCTGATTTTTCTGTGTGTCTAATTTAAAAACGTTTAGTCTGCATTGGTAGCGGTCCTGTCCAGGTGGCGCTTCTAACTGAATTATTTTGATTTAGCCTTCTTCCGTGTAGTAAGTCGTGCTGCCTTCAAGCTTTACCAAAAATGTCGTACTTTTATTAAAAGGGCACAGTAACTCTTGAACAGAGTACTATGTTGTTGAGAGATTTAGCAGAGTTGCCTGCATATTTACAACGAAACAGACAGTGTTGTGTATGTAAAGGCAACACAATAATCCGGCATTGCTGAAATAAGCCGATACTAACATATGTGTTGTATGTGACATATATGATGTACTAAAACTGTAAAGGCACCATGACGTTCAGTTGAACGTTTACAGGTTGGGATTCTTCTGTCTTTAAACTGCAAACGATCAAACCTGTTTCGATCTTAAAGGTGTCAGTGAACTTGTAACGCAACATACAATCTGTGTGACGCTCTGTTTGTACTGTATTGAGTGTGTTGTAGACGCAAAATGTGTATAAAGGGTGTAAATAAGCTAAAAGTTGCTAATGCTATCAACATGCCATGCAACACTGCGACGTTGAGGTTAGCTTAGATTCGGCAGTTAAGGGAAAAGTCAGGGGGAACTAAACTTACGTCTCTGAGCGACCGATTCGCTGTTTTCTCATTTTGTAATAATGTAAAACCGTGTTATACATTTTAGGTAAATCCTTAATGTCGTTTGAAAACTACTTAACATTTTTTGAAAGCTTTGTTCTATTTGTAATGCCAGAAACAGGAGATGTCAGGTCTTTTGTTGCCACTTTAGAGCAGGTCCAGATCACAAACCACTAAAGCAGACAGGCCAAACCTGGACGAGGTTATGTCAGAAGGGCTAGATTCTTTAAAATCCAGTCTCTGATTTGTAAAACACTTATTCTATTTTTGAAAGTAGAGAGACATAAACCTATTTTTGCACATAGAACACTGCAAAGTGCACCAGATTATGCCAGAGATACCAAAGACTCTTTATACTATAGTCTCTGATTTGTGAAACCTGTATTCTATTATTAAAAATGTAAAAAGGGAGATTTTACTGCTTTTATTGCATGTGGACCACATAAGACCAGGTCCTGATCTACTACCACAATATATAATGTCTGTTTTTGCATTTTCACTGAGGGAATAAAGGTTTCACAATCCATAGACCATGTTTTAAAGACTCTTCAGTGTCTCAGGAAAAATCTAGTCCACATTTGAGCAGTCGATAGATTTTAGATGTAGACCTAGTGAAGTCTACATGCAACAAAAGCGGTGAAATCTCCATTTTTTTGCTTTTTAAGAAATAGAATACAGGCTTCACAAATCAGATGCTGTCTTTTTAAGACTCTTTAGCCTCTTTTGCTTAACCTAGTGCAGATTTGACCAGTCTGTATATTGTGGTGTTATGTCTGGACCAGGTCAGGTGTGGTTAGAGAAACACTGAACTTTCTACTTCTTTGCATTTTCACAAAGACAATAAAGGTTTTACAAACCAGAAACTGTGTTTTAAAGATTCTTTAGCCATATTACAGGGTAGATTTAACCCATCTGATTATGTTAATTTTAGTTCTGGACCAGGGCTAATGTGGTCTACATGCAACAAAAGCAGTGAAACCCCAATTTTCTTTTTGCATTTTGACAGATATAATAAAGATTTAATAAATTTGAAAGTGGGTCAGACAGCATCAAGGATTCATCTTAACATCCAACACAGTTTTCATTTTCATATCATTAGAAACTTAACCTTTCCCTTAAATGCTGAATCTGAAGCTGACTTCAGTGTTGTAACATGCATGGAAATGCCTGTGATCACATGGTAGGAGGACTGATGCTGCTGCTGATGAGGGGGTCCTGCTGCAGCTAGCACGTACAGTATATTCAATTATTAGTTTGTTACTGGATAGTCTGCATGTTTTAATACATATCTTAGACATTTTAGTGAGATATCTAGTAGTTGTTATCTTTAGCTGAGGTACACATACTCCCTGCTGTTAGCCACTGCCTCATGTGCCAGTATAGCTTTTCTTGACTTGGGTTTTAATAAGCATTTCATGTTAACTTTTCCAAAGGAGGCATGGAACACCCAGCTTGCATTTTGGAGGACTTGAAGCAGTTTGTCGTAAGTGATGCCCCACCAACAGTGTATTACATCCCAGATTTCATATCTGAAGATGAGGAGTCGTACCTGCTACAACAGGTGTATAAGTCTCCTAAAACTAAATGGACACAGCTGTCAGGTAGAAGGCTTCAGAACTGGGGAGGGTTACCACATCCCAAAGGCATGCTGGCAGAGAGGATTCCTGACTGGCTCCACGTGTACTGTGAGAAAATTTCCTCTCTAGGTGCATTCAGTGGGAAAACAGCCAATCATGTGTTGGTGAATGAGTATAACCCAGGAGAAGGGATTATGCCCCATGAGGACGGCCCGTTGTACCACCCTACTGTCACCACTATCAGCCTGGGCTCTCACACCCTGCTCAACTTCTACTCGCCTGTCAGCAGCCTGGAGGGCGACGCTCTGCAGACAGAGGAGAACCGGTACCTGTTCTCCCTGCTGGTGAAGCCGCGCAGTCTTCTCATCCTGCAGGATGAAATGTACCAGCGACTCCTTCATGGCATTCAGGGGTGCGAACAGGACACACTAACGGACAAGGTGGTGAACCTGTCTGCTGCCGGGGCCCTGCCAGGGGACACACTGACCCGAGGCACCAGGGTGTCGCTGACCATACGGCATGTGCCCAAAGTTGTGAAGACGAAGTTTATGCTGGGAAGGAAATGAATAAAAGACTTATAAATACTTAATAGTTCCACATTGCCACTGACACCACAACACCTGATATGCATGAGAGTAACCTACAGACTGATGGTGTGTCTATGCTGAATCAGTTTGCTAAATATCTGTGCATTCATGGCACTGTAGGGGCTTTTCCAGTTATTGTCAAAGGCAACAATGCATCTGGGGTTGCAGCTAGAAATCATTTTAATTATGGATTATTGCTTGAATTTTTTAAGGGTTTACAGGATCAGTCTAGCAAATATCTCTGTAATAAATACCAACAGAAGTCCAGAACGGCACTTTTAAACTTCTTACTTTGATCAGCAGCCAAAAATGTTTTATTTTGATCAGAAAGGTGAGCAGCTGTTTGCATCTGTGAAGCTATAATCACACAATATACAAGAAGTTATTTTGTATATATCAGTTGTAATTATTAATCTAGCTCAAGAACTGAAATAAGATTTTTGTTGACTTAGTACATTCTTGTTTTGATAACACATACATAAAATAAATCTGACATTATAATTAAAGTATGCATTCTTTCTTTGGCTCTTAGGCTTTCTGTATTTTAAAATATTTATTCTCCAGATCAACTTTTCTCATTTAATACTATCACTGCTGAGTCAACACAAATGTACCTTTTTTGAAACAGTAAAAGCCCTTCGCTTCTTCCTCGTTCTTACTGTGGGAGATAAATGCACTTGTTCTGAATAATGAAAGAAGAGAACTGCACAGCCTGTGTAAGCAGTTGTTTAGTGCCTTGTGGCTCGTGATAGTGATTGAGGTGCATTATGGTAAAAAAAAAAGTGCTTTTGGAGTTTGGCTCATAAAAAGGATTACAAGTCCAAACATTTCATAGGTGAGAACAGGCCAAACAGAGACTGGCTCTCGAACATTTCTTGTGTTTTTAGCAGGTACTATATGTTTTCCTCCATGCTTGAATAGAAGAAGGTGAGGTGCAGGGTATTCATTTGGCTGCAGTGTGCAACTTCACCACTAGATGGCACTAAATCCAACATACTGCACCTTAAGTTAGTCCAGTCCATCAGTCTAAGTCTTAATTATAGTCCCTTTAAGACACATTCCAATAATGTACCATAGGTAATATCCACTCACACACACTACTGCAGAGCATGTGCATTATTGCCCCTTTACCATATTCTGTGCAAATACAAGCTTGCGAAGGAGTCTATGTAGACTCTTGCAGACTGTTGTATACTTCCAGATATGAAAAATACACCACTGGCCTTACCAGAGCACAGTAAACTGATGCAGTGCCCCTGTAATGGTTTCATGTCAACCTGACTGAATACTTTACCACCAGAAATGAGTACTAATCAGTTCGGATTTGTTGCAAGTTCACTGTTACCTTTTAAAAATTTGGATACGTGTCTTCTGGCCAAAAGCTGTTGTGTTATAGACCAGGCCTGATTTGTGTCCAAGACGACTGAAAGGTTTTCTCATCATGTGCTCTGTCCTGCAAATGTTGCTGACAGGAGGACACCAAAACAATGGAGCCACAGATGAAACGCTGGAAAGGGTCAGCGTGTGATCCCAACTCCTGGGTTGCTTATCCTGTACTGTCAGATGAGCAGTCACAAGACGTCGAGCTGATCGAGGCGTTTGCTGCGCCCATTGTCAACAAGAAAGAGACGTCTCGACTTGTCAGGGAGCTGAACAGCCTCTACCCGCTGAACGGTCTTCAGCACATCAAGAGGGTGCGGGCGTGCAAGGAGAAGGGCAGCCCTCACCCTCTGGAGGTGCTTGTGTGCCTCGTCAGTGATGCACCAGACATGAAGGTGGTCAGCATCGACTCTCTGCTGCCCTCAGATGGAGTTAAACCTGATGGACTCGGTGAGCCTTTTGTGGTTAAGGTTCCTGCACGTCTCCCCCTGACCCGACCCCAGTTTGAACTGGCGAGCCAGCACTGGCCTACATCCTTCCATGAGGACAAACAGGTGACGGTGGCCCTGAGAGGAGAGCTCTTCAGCCCCCCTCAGAAAGCCGTGATGCACATGTACATGATGTCTGCTTTGACTGCTGCCAAAGCTGGAAAGGAGTTGGGGATGGAGGCAGTCGGGGCAGTTGTGGTCGACCCAGAGATGGAGAGAATCATCGCAGTAGGCCACGACTGCAGAGGTGACCACCCTCTACACCACGCAGTCATGGTCTGCATCGACCTTGTGGCTCGGAGTCAGGGCGGTGGATGTTATTGTTATGACAGTTATCCTGCTTGTCGATTTACCCCTCTAACATCGAACACATGTCAAAATGTACCTGATTCAGGGGCAGTTTCTCAGCCGTACATATGCACCGGCTATGACCTGTATGTGACCAGAGAACCTTGTGTTATGTGTGCCATGGCGCTGGTGCACTCCCGGATTGGACGGGTTTTCTATGGGACGGCCTCTGCTGATGGGGCATTAGGGACGAAGTTCAAAATCCATTCACAGAAAGATCTGAACCATCGCTTTGAAGTGTACAAAGGAGTGTTGAGCAAGCAGTGTGAAGATCTTAGCAGTTTGAATGACTGCGTTAAAAAAGACAATAACTGAAGTGTGTGTTTTATCGTCGGTCTTTTGCCAGAAATTCTGAAGATCTCAGAAGTGCAAAATAATTATTTTACATTAACATTTATTTTAAATAAAATTTTAATTATGGATTCTTGCACTGTGAGTGTGTGTGCTTAAAAGAAAGGCTCCTACCTTGGTGCTGACTCTCCATGAGGTTACCCTCAGGCTTATTGGATGTAGAGCTGCTCCAGTTAATCAGTCAGTTGTCAACTGTTTTGATAATTAACTGGTGTGGATGTTTTTTAAAGAAAAAAGAAAATCCTCCTGGCTGGTTTCTTTCTTCCTCTATGACAGTAAACAGACATCCTCAAATGTTTGGTTGTGGACAAAACATTTGAGGATGTCATCTTGGGCTCTGGCTAACTGATCAGCATTTTCCATAATTTTCTGACCTTTTATAGACTTAGAGAGACTGAATCAAGAAAATAATCAACAATGAATGAAATAATTTAGTTGCAGCCTTATTTAGAAGAAATGTAAAGATAATTGGTGACACTGAAGCCTCACTGGGGAATATCATTACCACTTTCTGAAGTATTGTAACAGCAAGTGAGCTTCTCTCTGTACGTCTCAATAAGGGGATATTTTGTTGCACTTTTTAAAATCAGATGCAAAGTTTCAACTCTTTTAATTTTAGCCTTTGGGTGAACATGTGAAACGGTTGAGATTCGTCCTACCCACCCAACTATGTCACTTACACAGAGGTTTGTAACTGCAGGTTCTTTCTTATGCAGTCTGTTGGGTTGGAGATGCAGCTGTTTCCTCCTCCTGGCAAAGAGAGTAATAGCAGCTGAAACATGCGCCACCTGCAGGTTATGTGTAACAGTTGCAGTGTGATTTGTGTGCACTTTTTGAATGTGAAGATTAGAGATAGAGTACAGTACAAGGCTTTTATTGTATAATGGAGCGTTTTTTGCCAGACGACATCTCACAGTGATGATTCAGTCTGAGAGCGGCAAGTAAATCTCTGTATTCCTCAGTATGCTGGGGTTTTCATTCTGGTTTCTGTGGGGACATTTGTGCACCCGCACACCAGTAGCGATGCTTTTTGAATCAAACAGCAATAATTAGTTTTTTAGAGTTGAAGAGGAGCCATGGCAACAGAGACCGAGTAGGCTACAGCTGTGACTTCATGTCCAGTAGATAGAACAGCAACTATAGGAGCAAAAACGCAGGAGTTGTCAACAGTGTCTTAGTGTAGGTGTGTTTACTGTAATTACTCTCACTGCCAGAAGGGGGACACAAAAGTCCTGCACTGCAGGTTTAACATTTACAGCTACCGAAACAAGAATATTCTTTGTTCTCATTGTTCTCTGGTGGATATTAAGCACACACGATTACAATTCAGCTTGTGGAACAAAATTGAAGATGCTAGTATTATTCTTCCTTTGTTTGATGGAGAACTTAAAGAGTATATCAAGAACTACAGGACATACTTCTGCAACCTATAATGGGTCTGGATTAAAGTGTCGTCTTATGAATATGTAGGTATTTTTTCATTTTGTGGAATGGGGCTGTGCTTATCAATTCCAAAGTCCAATTTTGATTCAGTCTGTGGCAAATATGACAAGAGATTTCTGATAACTGTAAAATGTTATATAATAATATTTACCCCACTTCATCTGCTTCACATTGCCAACACAAAGTGCCAAAGGTTCGATGAGTGTTAATGTCTCCTCTGATAAGCCTTGATTTGGCCATGTCACTGCAGATCAAATGCCATTGAGTGTTCTGTACTGTCTGAACATAGGTCATATATAAAACATGAGTTTCAAAACAAGTTTTCTAATATGTTTGCTACATATTTGTAAAAATTCCTTACAATCCTTTTTTTGTGTGTACGCTTGCCTTTGACACTTACAGTAGATAGAGTTGGGAAATGTAGGGAAGGAGAGCAGTAGAAATCACTGCCTAGGCATTTGCTCCTGTGTGTTACGTACCCTAACCACTCAGGGACCCAGTCACCCCAAGTTCCCTCATAATTCTGAAAGAATCCTCAGATTACTTGACTTTTCCTTCGTGCAAAGTACCAGAAAGTCTCATCACTATCCAGAGATTCCATAATGACCGGGAACCACGCAATGAACAGCCATGAGATGCAGCAGCTGGAGGGCACAAACTTTTAATGAGATTAAGAACAACGAATATCAAGTTCTATGAGCGATGGCCAAACAAAGCAGGACTAGCTGCCTTGATTATAGCAAAAAGTCATAATCTAAAGACAGCAGCTACATGAGTGTAAGTTTATCACAAAGACACTGTAGATCTCCCTCGGTAAACACTTTAAACCTGACAACAATAATTTGTCTCTTTTCTACATACAGGATTTTTCTTTAACATACAGGACATAACATTCACAAAAAATAAACTGTACAATGAAAAAAGCCTGCTCTGTATTGATTGAGCTACAAATGAGCAATGATTTACATACCAAGGAAATCACGCTAATAAAGAGAACAATTCTATTCTTCACTCAGCATGAATATGTTTGATACCCATTACAAAATGAGAGTGTACCAAACGGTGAGCCACAGGCTCCTCTCCTTACAAAGTAAACATCTTTGAAAAATACATTTGGAACATCTTTGTGACTAGAAACAGACTCATACTCACAATTTGTGTCACCGTGTGAATTGAGGGTAAAGAAAGAAAAATTAAACTCAACCAAAAGCCTCACTGATGCCTGGGCCAGCCCAGGTCTATGCAGGCCAAAAATACATCATTAAATATTCACATAAGTTAGTAATGCATATGGCATCCTGTCATCTACAAATGTCTCCTGTTCATTTTTTAAAACATTTCATCTTAAACCTGATATATCTAAACGACAACAGTGGCCTTTACACAAACTGTATGACTTAGTACACACATCGGCGGTACAGACTACACAGGAATTAGCTTCTGTTGCTGAGAGGCACAGCATTTACAATAACTTAATACTTGTTGATGCCGAAAATTCTCACTCCGTGTAGTTGTGGCAGCTTCGGGATCAGGACGCTCAATAGTGAAGCAGTGTTGATGACAAAGTGTGTTGTGTCGTATTTTGTGTAGAAACTTGCCAGGAAGTATCTGTGGAAAAGAACAGATGATTTAATTGAAAGATACGTCAAGATAATTATTCCAATACACAAGGCTGGCTGTAAGATGGAAGCTGTGACAAACAGGAGTTGTTACAGAGAGTCTGTAAATCGCAGCATTTCAGTTTCCATGACAAAACTGGAGCCTTCATCAAAACTCATAAAGCTGAGGATGAATTCACTTTCTGGTTGTCGGTGTGAAAGATCTAGGACTTGGTTAAATGTTACTTCCTTTTATCAATGCCTAAAATATGCATTAATGCTGACACACAATCATAGAATACAATACATACAGAATGATTGGGGAGATTGTGAAGAACTTTCTGGATGAGGTGAACTGTACGCCGTAGTCAAGCTGTTCCCAGTGAGTAAGTAGTCTGGCTTTTCCTTGGTCAGGGGTCTCAAAAGGTGTGCCTTTCACAGCATGCATAAAGACATACATTCCCTGTAGAGACAAAAACACAGCTGGGTTCAGTAATTAGAGTGTGTGACGAACAAGACTGTATTGACAGACTGATTGAATGGAGTGGTTTCATCTTGGTTTCTCCATGAAATGTCAGAATACATTTGATTTTTAAATGTTTTGAATAATGTTCACAGTGTAGAAACAGCAATGTAAAAACTTGTCAGAACACTTGTCTAAGATCATTTGGTTCAGGAATGCAAACGCAGTATGTAAAGCCACTGGGTGTTCACATTCGTCTGACAAACTACAGATTAAAAACCACCAGCTTTGGGTTGCTACATGAGTGTGGGCGTCTGTCTGTCCCAACAGAAGCAAAATAGCTCAAGCCCGGTGCTTTTGCTGCTTAGGGCCTCGATAAACACACATTTAAGGGCCAAAAAAAGAAAACTTGCATAGAATGATGCCCTCTTGCTGCAAACTAAGTTAGCTATCTTGGGAATGACACACATTTCTAATTACATGCCTCTGTGTCAGAACACTGGAATTCAGCTTTAGATGGAAAACCTTCATTACAGAGGAAAAAGTAATAAAACTAAGATGCTGAGATACAGCCAAGGCATAATCGGCACACTGCTGTTGTATTGTGGTGGGAAACAATAGGCTATAGTTGACCTTAGCCGTTACTGTTAATAGCCTTCCGTATTGGCTGCTATACACAGTCCTTGTTAACCACTTCGAGCTTGCACTATTCAGTGATATCACACATGCCCACTTTGTTTCTTTATTTGAGGCCAGCCATGTAACAATGAAAGGTCAGTTTTGTTGCAGACCTTATGTGGTATGGAGAAATCATTATAATAGGTCACGCATCTGGCTGTCACAAGAACAGCCTCCCCAAAATAGAGCATATCTTAACAAGCTCACACAAGCACAGGCACGGCGCAGGATAACAGACACCCGGCTGTTGGGCTAAACATGCATGCAACCTTCAGCTAGCATGAGATGCTAACAGCCAACTTTGTGGTATTCAAAATGTTATCTGAATCCCTGTGAAATCAAAGTGCTTCATTGCTTCGGTGAGTGATCTGACTGTATCCTGAACAGCCCAGTTTGTGGGTTTGGCTCTGGGAGCAGCACTGACAGCGGGAGGATTTCACTTACAAAATTGTGTATGACATTTGTTAGAGTCCACACCACTGGCACGCTGAAGAAGGGTATGCTCAAGAGCACAATGTGAAGTATTCCCACACCAAGTGCATAGGTCAGCCAGATCCCTCGACTGTTCATCACCCGAGTGTTTGGGTTCACCTCACTGTGTGCCACACCCACATTCATTCTGGTCTGCAGACAGAAAAATACCCACAAAACAATATTCATCACTTACATGCATCTCATTTACAGTTTCTCTTTCCGTATTAATGTATATCTGCTTTACTTCATTACATCTGGAGGTTAAACATGTATTCTTTAATCACTGGTGGACTGCATGGACTGGAACATTTTAAAAATGTCAGATCAATGATTGTTCCAGTTACTGTTATACAAATTCTGAAATGTACAGCACTCTACTGTACACAGAGTATCTGCAACCTTTGTAATATCTCTGACCTGAACAGAAACTGTGCAACATTTACGATTTCTTATACGGTATAGCTTTACATTAAGAATCAAACTGTCCTACTAAAGTGTCACTGGAACACGTTGCCCTGCCTGTGAGTCCAAATGTGATAACAGATAAACACCTTGTGTAATCTTGCTGAACTTTGCCCTCTGGCACACTTTCAGCTGCCAGACTGTACTAAAGAAAAAGAAACGACTAAAGTTACAGCCATTAAAAGCAATTATGACTTAAATACCACAGCCCCCACTAACAGGGCCCAGTGCATTCACATTTTAAGGTGACCATTATTTAAACTGTATCTGTCATTGAACTTGGTAGTTACTGAAATTATATAAAATGTGCATGAGGAGATTTCTGATCACACTTAAACTATTATTCCATCTAAAAGCAGCTGAGCTTTTGCAGATGGCCATATCACTGTAAACAGTTATTAGAGTAGTCAGAGTAGCATGAAGCTGTGTATTTGTTATTCAGGTTACTGCTGCTCATGTCAGTCGACAGATACATACATTTAAAACTGATACATTAAGTAACAGATGCATTAGATCTGACAACATGTCTGATAACAAGGCCACTGAGCTGTGATGAGGCAATAAGAAAAATCCAATTTGACTTAAGTTATAAAGAAATAATAAACGATTTGGTGCTCAAGCTACTGACACTGGCTTCGTCTATTTGCTGATTAATTATCGTGACTACAGCAAAATGCGATCGTTAACACTGCCTAAATGAACAATTACTAGAAATCATGTTGGTGGCACTTCTTAGAGACCTAATATAAACCGGTGTTGTCGATCCTTTAACTTTGCCTTGATAAACAGATGTGTAAACATGAGACGTCTCTTGGACATTTCTTTCGTCTCCAGCACATAGCCCGACCCAGCCCACTACCATCCATACACCAAGTTGGTCACAGTGCAAATAAGAAACGTTAAGTTGCTTAAAAGTGCGAAAATAAAACACCCACAAACGCAGTATTGCAAACTTACAGGCAGTAGCGAGCAGTGGAGGTATTTCTACAGACAAACTGCTGTGCACTGAAATGGTTTATCCCTTGTTGTTGTGCTCAGTTCCCCGCAGGCGCAGACAGCACGACGTACACTGACCTGAGCGGAAGTAGACGTGGTTTCAAGGCTGCGTCGTGGGATATTTGGTGCTTTAATTTGACTTCCCAGGCTGTGTCCCGCCCCCAACAAGTCCCATGGAGCAGTTGCTTATGTCAGAGATTTGATTATACGCGTAAACTTTAGTTAGAACAGACTGTGTTCAGGTTAATTGTGGCAATCCTCCAGAAGGCTGGTAACTGAGCGTCTCCGCAATATTGCACCTGTTAGCTTAAACTCAGGGCTGAATGTTCTACTGTTTTTATCTGACTCCGCCCCTCATGTCTCTTCCAACCAATCACCGTGCAGGAGAGGGGGCGGGAAACAGGTCGCTTCCTGTATGTGGCTCGTGTCTGTTGTGTTATGAAGGATTGACCGGGTGCTTCAGGGAGAAGGTGCAGAGCAAGTCGGTATTTAACTGCATTATTCTGCTCGTTGTTAACTTTAATAACTATTTGAATATGGGATTGTAATGTCTCCACGTAAGTTTAAGTTTAAATTCAGGTGTTATTTGAGATGTGACGACTCTCAGCAGTTCAAGTACGTTGCAGAGCAGTTAGCTGACGTTAGGCTAATGGACTGTAAAATGCATTTAAGCTTCTTTATTCGAGTGTTGAACGTGGCATAACCTTTGTCTCTTATATCAAGTTTTTATTCTGCCTGTCGCTTCTACTACTGCAAGCTTAATATAACCTCCATAGAACAAGACATTTCTGATAGGTGACAGCACTCTCCATGGTGCTTGTAGTTCTGACTGCAGTTTAAAATAGGTACAGCTGTGGTCAAAAGTTTACATACACTTGTAAAGAACATAATGTCATGGCTCTCTTGAGTTTCCACTTATTTCTACAACTCTGATTTGTCTCTGATAGAGTGATTGGAACAGATACTTCTTTGTCACAAAAAACATTCATGAAGTTTGTTTCTTTTATCACTTTATTATAGGTTAACAGAAGAAGTTACCAAATCTGTTAGGTCAAAAATATACATACAGCAACATGGATTAGCAATTTTGGTGACTTAAAAAGTTGTGTCAATGAAATGAGCTTCATAGCATGGCCTCTCAACTTCTTGTGAATGATTATGAGCGACTACAGCTGGTGATTTCTCTGAGGCCATTTAAATAGGGCTCACTGGATACAACCGCCCACAAACGCTACAATGGGAAAGTCAAAGGAGCTCAGCACGGATCTGAAAAAGCGAATCATCGACTTGAACAAGTCAGGAAAGTCACTTGAAGCCATTTCAAAGCAGCTGCAGGTCCCTAAAGCAACAGTGCAAACAGTTGTTTGTAAGTATAAAGTGCATCGCACTGTTTTGTCACTGCCACAATCAGGAAGAAAATGCAAGTTATCACCTGCTGCTGAGAGAAAAGTGGTCAGGAGGGTGAAGAGTCAACCGAGAACTACCGAAAAGCAGATCTGCCAAGAATTAGAAGCTGCTGGAACACAGGTGTTAGTGTCCACAGTGAAGCATGTTTTGCATGGCCATGGACTGTGAGGCTGCCGTGCAAGAAGGAAGCCCTTGTTCCAAAAGCAGCACCTTAAGTCTTGTGTATCGGACAAAGGTGCAGAACATTCCCAGTCAACACACAGATAATCCAGAAACTGTTTCTCAGAGCCATAAATTGGGTAGGAAATCTTTTCAGGAGACCGCTAACCCAAATCACCCCCTTTTTGGAGACAATGGAATGTCTCCCTCCTGCACCAGAATCTGATAAGGGTCATAAAAGTGCCAATGGTGAGGAAAATCATCATCACAGCTGGTCATCCTGCAGCAGCCTCCCTCTCCCTCCATGTAGGGCTACGCAAGTATCATTTTCCTTCTGCTAAACGAGTGAATTCATAAATTATGATTTGCTTCCAATTCAATTCTGAAGTGATTCTAAATTCATCATCTTTCTATCAGCTGCTTCCAGTGACAATCACAGTTAATTAGCTTATCCGCATTCATTCATTCATTCACTGTCTGTTGTTTATTGTTTGTTTGTAGTGCTAGTTAATAAATATTTGTGTATAATTATCGTCGGTTCTGCCGTGTATTTCTTTGTTTGGGAACTGGAGGTCAATGAAATCAGAGTTTACGACTTTTGGTAATGAGATTGATCATTACAAGTAGATTTGATAAATTTATGATTATTCAACCTGAAATATTCTTGATAAAGGTTTCTTAGATGCCTAATCTAGATCTAAGTGGTGCCCTATCATTGACGAGTGCAATTTTATTGTACAGTGTAGTTACGCTACACTCGACTGAAGTTTGCTGCTGATCACATGGACAAAGATGAGACCTTCTGGAGGAAAGTTCTGTGGTCAGACGAAACAGAAATCGAGCTGTTTGGCCACAATGCCCAGCAATATGTTTGGAGGAGAAAAGGTGAGGCCTTTAACACCAAGAACACCATGCCTACTGTCAAGCACGGTGGTGGTAGTATTATACTGTGGGGCTGTTTTGCTCCCAATGGAACTGGTGCTTTACAGAGAGTAAATGGGATAATGAAGAAGGAGGATTACCTTCAAATTCTTCAAGATAATGCTGGACAATGCTGAAGAAACAAGTCCATGTCAGAAAGCCAGCAAATTTAACTGAACTGCACCAATTCTGTCAAGAGGAGTGGGCAAAGATTCAACCAGAAGCTTGTGGATGGCTACCAAAAGCGCCTAATTGAAGTGAAAATGGCCAAGGGACATGTAACCAAATATTAGCATTGCTGTATGTACATTTTTGACCTAGCAGATTTGGTAACTTCTTCTGTTAACCTATAATAAAGTCATAAAAGAACCAAACTTCATGAATGTTTTTTGTGACAAAGAAGTATCTGTTCCAATCACTCTATCAGAGAAAAATCAGAGTTGTAGAAATAACTGGAAACTCAGTAGAGCCATGACATTATGTTCTTTACAAGTGTAAAGACCACAACTGTAATCAATAACCTGTATTGGCTACAAGTGGAAACTATCTAAAATAATATTTCTAAAAGTCCTAGTGAAACCAGCAATCAAGACTTTTCATTTAGGTCACACTTGCTGAACAATGCAGATACACAGTGAAACCATCTTTTGCCTCACTTGACTGATTTGTGATTTACATTTTTGACTGTGCTGTAAATGTGAAGACTTCACCTGCTTCCTGTGTCATGCTGTTTTTCCACTGATGTTGCTGACATCTCGTGCTTGCACTGTTCCCATGTCTATATTTTAATTTCAAGAGAGTTAGTGCCAGGAGAGTCAGGTGGAAGTGGTTTAGCATTTCCAGTACTTACTGTAGAATGGGCTGTTTGGGGGGTGACTATGCTTGACAGTAAACCTGATTAGTCTGCATGCAGTAATGGTAATTAGTCTGCCTTACCATATTTGATAGAAATGATGCATTGTCCTGATATTTCTACACAGAAATATCTAATATACTTGAGTAAATTAAATTCCAATTAGCTAAAACCAGCTGAAAGAAATACATTTTTATTTTATTCTATCATTTTGGCACTTTTGAATCTCCTTTGATGCTAGTTAATTTTTCTCAGTTGCCGAAAGTTCCTCTATGCAAGAAAAACCCTGATTTCTTTGCTCTTCAGTCTGAACAGTTGGAAATTTTGCTTAGAAATAATTACAAGTTAAGCCTTATCAGTAAAAACCATATGTGCTTTTCAGTGGATTTTACTCAACAGTGTATGTGTGAGTCCTTACTCCATTTAAATTCTCTCTGGTGAAGCCAAGGTTCAGTCCACTGCATGCTACGTTGTCTTAACAACCTGCAGAAGTACTTAATTAAAACTAAACTTTTCCTCAGCAGATACCAGGAATCATGAAGCAGCTGCCATCAGACACTGTGCGGCTGCTGTCCAGCTCTCAGGTCATCACTTCCATGGTGAATGTGGTGAAAGAACTGATGGAAAATTCCCTGGATGCTGGAGCTTCAAGCGTTGATATTAAACTGGTACAGTACCTAAGTTACATTATCTGAAACAAGAGGAAATGTACAGTGCCTGTAAAAAGTATTCACTCCTCATGGAAGTTTTCTCTTTGACTGCTTCTCAATATTGAATCGTGGTCAATATAATTTGGCCTCTTTGACAAGAATGTTAAAGTGAAAACAGATCTTTACAAAGTAATGCCAATCAATTAGAGATATAAAATGGGCGAAAAATTATTATGTAAATGTTTATCCCATTTAAAGTGACTCATCTAATTCAGCACAAGTGCAGCCAGTTGGTGTTAGAAGTCACACAGCTAGTAAAATAAAGATCAACTGAATGCAGTGAATGTGTCTTAAGTGATTGTCATATAAAAACACCAGTACATAAAGAAGGTTCAGTCACTGGTGAATCAGTACTCCTGGCTATACCTTCATAATCAAGAAAAAAACAAAAGTATAGAAAAGCATAAGCCAGGGGAATGGTTGAAAAAAGCTAATTTAAATCTCAAGCAGAGTTCACCAAAAAGCATGTGGGAGACTGAAGTCAAGTGGAAGAAGGTCTGATGAGAACAAAATCCAACTCTCTGATCATCAGACTAGACACCATGTGTATCGGATAGCAAACACTGCATATCATCACAAACACATCATTCCCACTGTAAGGCATGGTGGCGTCAGCATCATGATGTGGGGATGCTTCTCGGCAGCAGGCCCCAGAAGTCTTGTAAAGGCAGAGGGTGACATGAATGCAGCACGGTACAGGGAAATCTTAAAAGATAACCTGATGCAGTTTGCAAGAGTAGTGCTACCTGCGATAAGATTTGTTTTCCAGCAAGACAGTGAGCCAAAGTTATGCAGAGCTCAGACCATAATCCAATTGATAATTTGTAGCTGGACTTGAAAAGGGCTTTTCATTATCCCTGTGCAACCAGACAGAGCTTGAGTAGTTTTACAAAGAAGAAGGGGGTAAAATTGCAGAGTCCAGATGTATAAGACTGACTGAGACCTGTACATGCAAACTCAGTGCTCTAATTGTGGCCCAATGTACATAATAAATACTGACTTGAAGGGAGTGAGTACTTATGAAATCACTTAATTTATATTTTCAATTAATTTACATTTGTAGAAATCTGTTTTGACTTTGACATGAAAGTGTCTTTTTTAAACTTTTGTTAAGAAGCTAAAAGTAAATTGACCATAATTCAATGCTGAAAAGCAATAAAAGGAGAAAACTTCCAAGGGGATGATTACTTTTTAAAGACACTGTTTTTATTTTTGAAACAATATGATCATCTATGTCTCTTTGATATACATAAGTAGAGCCTACCACTAATCACATTCACTTTGGGAGCAGAGAATACAACCACCCCTGTCAGCTGGTGGTGTCCTCTTTTCTGAGCAGTGAGATTGTTGGATTGGAAAATGCAAATGCGGTACTGAACTGGATTTTCCTTTATTTTGCACTGACCGTCTACTGTATGCATTGAATTGCACATTTCAGGAGAACTACGGCTTGGACCGGATAGAAGTACGTGACAACGGCCAAGGCATCAAAGCTGTAGATACTCCTGTGATGGCTGTGAGACACTTCACTTCAAAGATCTGCAGCCATGAAGACCTGGAGCATCTGGAAACATATGGCTTCAGGGGAGAAGCACTGGGCTCCATCTGTGCTGTGGCTGAGGTGAGAAGTTTTTAACAGCCGTAGTTATTAAATGATGGCCAAATAGAAAGGAGAAAAAAACCCAGAAATGGGCCAGAATGAACAGATGTTGTACTTACTGATAACATTAAAAAGAGAACATGTCCACATCACTATTTGTAATTTACAGATTGCACGAGTCTTTAATTTTTCTGTAAGTATTAGGAATTGAATATACATGGTTGCAACCTAATGTAAATAAACCTGATAAAACCTTGTGCTTGTGTCAGGTGGCTGTTACCACAAAGACAGAGGAGGACGACATCAGCACCCAGTACATGCTTGACTTTAAAGGGAGCATTGTTTCTGAGAAGCCGTCTCACTTAGGTCAAGGTAAGGAACTGAGTTAAACACGTCTTATTGTGAAAATAAAGGAATGCTTTTTCTAATGAAATGTATAGAAGCTAAAGCTGTCTCAGATGGAGATGTTGTAGATGCTGTGATTGCAGAACTGTCTTTTATTCCCGCTGAACTGGAAATGTTTATAGTGCCACAGAGAGACTTGGATGAATGTTTACCAGATTAACCAGTGTACATGTTGTATTTTGAACTATTGTTTTAGTGTTACATGAAGGTATCATGCGATTTGTTATTATCCTGAAGAACAAATGAAACCATGAAAAAATGATCTCACGAAGGAAAAAGAAGAATAAAATCAACCCTAGTGAATATTTCTGGTATCATCCAGATACATCAGGTCTATGTGTTGCAGGAAAAGTCAATTCTGTGTCAAAAGCTGTGGTACACCTCTGCTCTGTGTTTTTTCCAGGTACAACAGTGAGTGTAATGAAACTTTTCAAGAATGTTCCGGTGAGACGGCAGTACTTTTCCTCCACAAAAAAGTGCAAAGAGGAGCTGAAGAAAGTGCAGGACCTGCTGATGGCCTACGCCATTGTAAAACCTGAACTGAGACTCCTGCTTGTTCACAACAAGGTCAGTAACTTATCCCACTTCTTAGATTTAACAAAGGTGGAAAAATGAATGAGATATACAGCGAAGGAAATACTTCTGTGATATGCAACACAACAACGATCTGTTTCATCAAACACTAACCTCCTGTGGGCTTGAAAGGTGGCAGTCAAATGTGTTTAGTGTGGTTTGTCCTTAAGATCAACAGCAGAAGTTGATTGAATGAATTAATGAAAATATCCTTAAATTACATTCTCAAACCAATCCCACAGCACACAAGAGTTTTCTGGTGTGGCATGCAAACTGTGTGTTTTACTCTTTGTTCAATATCCGTGCTGAAATGTAGATAAAGCCCTCTCCAAACTGCTTCACACAGCTCAGAGTATCTTGTAATGTGCGTGTCTGTCCGTTCATGTTACAGAAAAAGGACCAGGGTTTTTTATTCAGACCTGAGATGCCATCAGATGAAAGGAAAAGGCATTTAATTCTGAAAGTTGCAACAGTTCAGAGCTTGCTGAGCATAGAGGTAGCCAGTGGAGCAGTGGATTAAGCTTTAGGAGAGGTGAGAGACTTCTGTGGACACTGCAGTGCTTTTCGTCACCATTAGAAACCATCATAACTGACATCACTCAGGCTGCTGTTCTTGACGCAAGTTAAAACTCTAAACTTTGGAGCGCATAGCATGAGAGTATAAGACGCTGGAGTCTGGTGTTATGTTGGACTATCTCTACAAATGAATTAAACCATGGCTGAAAGAACAAAGTGTACTTTTAATGATAATATAATCTGTCCTGATTTAAATCCGTGTTCATGCCGTTTGAAGCCTTCCACATGCTGCAACCACTAGGTGTCCACATTGGTCTTCAGATGACCATGCCAACATGACCGGCTCAGAATCGCCTTCAGTTTTTGTTAACATGCCATGTAATAACAGTATAACACTGACATGTGCCAAAGCACTGAAAACCCCAATAAGATCACGTACTGTATCAGAATAATGCATAGAGATAGGAACTTCATTTAGATGTTAGTGGGAAAAACCCTTGATTTCATGAGCATCATTGGTTCTATCCATTTTGATAGTAGTGTGACTGCAACAACTGGAGCCCCTACTACTGATAATAATAATGATACATGATATCTATAATATAAAAAATAATTCTTCTAACAGAATAGCATGACAACAACAGTGGTGACATGCGTGGAATTAACTGTTAACTGACAATAAAATAAAAATGGTCGGTGGATTACGGCTGTATAGTGATTTAGTTTTTTTTTGGTATTTAGTGCACTGTGGATTTTGTTTTTCAGATGTGTTTTTATTGAGCAGTTGATTTACCCCAGCAAATAACAAGCTTATTAATCCAAGGGATAGCTTGTACCTACTGACATTAAATCGCTAAATGAAAAAAAAAAGGAAAGCGCATGGGCAATCTCTTCATGTCACAAAGTTCCACCCGGTTTCCTTGTGTACATTTTATTTGTGACCATGTGAAAAATTATTATTAAAATAATAATGCTCAGCTTACATCTGTAGTGTTTACAAGGCATCTGTTGACGATACATCTGGTGCTTGTGCCGCTCTAGAGATTCTCTGTTTTACCTGCAAACAGAAAGGTGCAGGAGAATATTGAGAAGCTTTCCCAGTAAATTATTAATGAAAGGCCTTGCTGAAGTAGCAGTCCAGTCTCCTGCTGTTTCGTTGTCAGTGCTAATGCGAGTCATTGGACTGTGAAATTGTTACGTGTGATGGAAAATATTCATTTGGCTTGTAGAAGCACTTTAGAAATACATAGACCAAAGCTTTTATTCCGTGAAGGAAGAACGGACTGACTAACCTGATATAGGGACCCTTCTGTGCTGGACATAGGGTCAGAAACTGAGATTGAAGATAGGGAATTAACACTGAGATAAAGCTAAACAAAACAAAATCAGGAAATCCTGGTGTCTGAGGAGCCAGAGAATGGTTGGCACTTAGGGTTAAAGTATGTTAACCTCTTGAACAGTGACTTATTTGAGAGGGGATTACTGGCATGTACTGTAATGATATTCAGGTGTTTTTGAAAAATCTCCAGTTCTTGCGACGAGTCTATAGGGATGAATAGAACTCTAAACCCCTCCAGAGCAGCAGCTATGGATCTGCTATTTCTTCTACTCACATATATTTTATATATATACTATGATATTTATATTTCTACCTGTGCACAGTGTGGCTGTGACCAACTGTCAGAAACTCAGTGCTGTATTTGAAGCATACTCTGATATGGTAAACAATAGCTCATCATGCGGGGAGCATCAGTGTTTGGGCTGGCAAACCCTGCACTGGTTTCCAAACTGTATCTAAAGGATAAAAGCAGCATGTACTCTGAGCCGTGTACAGTTCTAAAATGTGCTTCTCTTTAAGTTAGTTGAGGTCTTTTTACAAATGGAAACGAATACCTACTTGATTGTGGATGAGGCTGAACTAAACATATTCAAGTCCAAGCAATCGATTATATTCTACAATGTCCAGTTTTACTCGGTTAAGTCTGAAGAGATGAATCATCGGATAGCTTTGAATTCAGTCATTAATTATCATCAGAGTTCTATTCGGGTTGCATGCTTTCACTGTGAATAGCTAAATGTGAGTGATTTAGTTTTTTGGCATGTTTTGTGCTTGGCTGTTTGTCACCCGTCCCCTGAGTTGTCCACAGTCACGTACTTTTGATGTATACAATGAAAAAACAAGCCAGTTGTTTTGAGCTGCTCTATGACATCAAATGACATTAATCAGCAGTGGAATTATTTATCCATTAGACATTTTCATCCGTTCTCCACTGTCCCTCCACAGCTGAGCCTATTTGTCAGGTGCCCCAAACACACAATATGGCTGACTGTGAACTCTGATTTGGCTGATTATGACGCCTGAGAAAGTTGCTGAGCACAGCTGCGGACCTGACCCCAGATTCAGTTTCAGGCTGCAGCCACTTTGTACACATGAGTGTATAGGTGGTGCAGGCCAGGAAGGGGGCACACGACCACCGTATAACTTTCATAGAAATCAATTTCGAGGTTGTCAGGGGAGGGTAGTGAACCCATTTTGTACAATCAGCACTCAGTTGCCCCTATCCTTTATCTCCAACTCTGCCATTTGGCTTGTGTCATGTTTCATAGCTTCTTCAAGAACCGTTTACAGGAGTTATGCGTTTACATGTGCCAAATTGTATATTTAATATCCGAGACATGTCCTGCAACACAGTGTGTGCTTTTAGAAATCAACACCCAGGAGATATATTTACTGGTAGACACAAACTGGGTGTTAACATATTTCGTACACAAAATGTTTTCTGTGCTGATCTTTTCCATCAGAAATGCAGCATCAACATTTGCAGTGAATGTGTCTCTGTGTGGGTTTAGCGTAGGCAACAGCTGTTAGTGGATTCATTCTGTTTTCAGGTGTTCGTCTGTTTGTCCATTCTGCTCATGTGAACGCGAGGTCTCGTTTTTGAAAAATTAGCCTCAAAGATTCACTTGAAATCAAGGATGAGCTGATTAGAATCTGATGGTCAAGAGTCACTGTGACTCCACAAAACACGATTTTGGCCATAAGTCATACGTTAATATGGTAAATGTACACAGTTGTCTAATAGGATAGGATAAAATGGTAATATCAGAATATTTTAAATTCAACAGGCCAAATGCCAGCTTCAGAGTGGCATCATAATGTTCTGTAAAAACACTTGTGGCCGTTTTTTATCACCAGAAATCAACAGAAGGCTTCTGGTCTGATACTGAGTTGGCGATGCATGTTTACTTACTTAAGGCTTTGCTACTTATTTTCTATGAGTGTGGACAGAAATGGATACAAACTGCAGCTAGACGGCCTGGTCAAAGTATACGACTGCAAATCAATAATTCTTGACTCCATTATTTTCACAGCAATTATTAGTTATTAGCAATTATTAGCTGTTATTAGTTGATTCTTGGTCACGCAGTTGAAATAATGTATTTAGAATCACCGTTCATGTTGATTTGAATTAACAGCATGATTTGGTATTTAATGATATTTTAAATAACATGATATTTACAACTGCTCCTCCATACCATTGATGTTCTCAGCCCTAAATTTAGACATAAACTAATTTTGCCAAGCTGCAGTTTCTGTCCATCTCCTGCTGAATCTCTTGACACACAAACTGTATGAACTCTCGATATGTTGGCAACTTGGTGGCCCAGTTACTATCTTGACAGGTGTTTATACGGTGTGATTCACCTGATGTGGACTCGTGGAAGTTGACTGGTGTCATATTGTTCCAGGTGGTGGTTTGGCAGAAGGCCAAGGTGGCCGATAACCGAAGTGCCCTCCTTGCTACATTGGGGCCCAGTGCTGTTGCCAACTTGCTCCCTTGCCACCATCGCCAAGAGCAACCAGAGGTTAGTTAAGGGGAAACTGCAGAAATGAGAGAAAATGGAGGAATCCTTTCAAAAGTTTGGAAAGGATACCCATGTGTTTTTGTTCTTTTCCAGCAGGAGAGTGAGTTGTGTTGTTAAACATCATTTCACAATCTAAATGAGTCCAATTAAGAAACGTTAATGTTAAAAATCATTAACCCTCCTAAGTCATATGTAGTGTAGGACTCATGTTTACATGTTTTAGGTTTGATTGTCAAGTGTTACGTAGGTTGTTTTGTCATAGACTGTTGCTCAGCTGGACAAAGTGACACTTCAACATGGTAACAAACGACGCTGTGAATGTGAAGAGGCAGCAGGAGTGCATGGATGGATGAGTGTCATTAAGAGGCACAGAGCTGCATGCTCACCCTGCACTCACTGGCTCTCACACTGTGGCTCTCTGCCCTTCATTATGGGGCCACGGTGGCAGTTCATCTTCAAAAGGCACATATTTGCCGCTTGCTCACTGTGAAAGCTCAGTGTATACAAATCTATCCCTTAGTGACATATCTTTTAATTTTATTTTTAATCAAAACACAAATATGGCAAAATGTGACATGTGATTAACGTTAGATATTTTACATTGTTTCCAAAGTGTTCAAAAGTTCAGTATCACTAACAGTATGTGACATAAGTGCCAAAAATGTTCAGCAAAGACTCTGAAAACAAGTCTGCTGATTTGCACTAGTAATCAGTGATGATGATTTACTTGTTTCCCTTCTTTTAGAGAGGTCTAATTTTAAATGTCTATACTATATTAATGCCTATGTAAGATGGATCAGTTTTGCAGTGCAAATGAGAGCATGCACGTTGTACTCGACTGTGAGCTAATAACCTCATCATGAACGCCTGGTCTCAAGCCAGCAAATGTGGTCAGTTGGTGGCTGGCCAACTATTTCTTTGCCCTTTTCTCTTGAGTTCTTTCCTGATGAGGAGTGAGTGATTTTTGTTAGCTAAGCTTTGCTGTGCTGATCGTAATTGAATTACTGTCGAGCTGTAACTTTCTGCTTGGTCACGGTAGGTGTCATGTGGCTCCTACCTGCTGTCAGGCTCCCAGCTAATCTAGTCTGACAGATATGGAGCAGCCCTTTTCACCCTGTTTCTCTCTCATTTTCCCCTTTGTTGTTGTTATTTTGCTGCTTGGTGCCCAGTTATGAGAACAACCTTTCACCTTTTCCTCTTACTCCCTGTAGCAATGAAAGAGAACTTTTCTCCTCCTTGTCCCCAAGAACAAAGCTTAGTGATCAAGGGAACCAGGCTGACAATTTCACCAGCCTCTCTTGGGGAGAGCTGTAGAGCTGTTCCACTGCAGAACAAAATGTGACACTCGTTTTTGGCAGCTTGACTACACATAGCCGAGGCCCTTTGGGGCCAGAGGTGCCATTCGTACTCTCATAAAGTGACCCTAATGAGCAGAAATAGAGAGAAGCATATGTGCCCTGACCTGAAACAGCAGTTCATTTATTAACTTCATTGGCGTGCGTTGCTGCTAATAATGAGCCCAAGGCCATGTGGAAAAAAAAGCATAGCTGTTCACCACTTGCAATCTGTAGAACATTAATAGCTTTCCATAATTTCTTACTAGCCTACATTCATAATCGAGTTTTCAGTACAGTTCAGTTTTATGTTGAGTCGCCAATTTCAGCTCATGAGAACTCCCTCTGGCATGATTCTAGGTGAATGGTCATCATGTAAGATGCAGATTTGAATGGAAACATGTTCAGCCCCAGCTGGCTGAACATGTTCATAGTGAAGCCTTTATGTAGATATATATGAGGAAACAACAAACTCAGGTGTCTCATTGCCTGCTTCTCTCTACTCTACTCTTTTTAGTGCTTACATAGTTTGATATTTAGACATCACATGTAAAGGAGTTAATGAAATGAGAGTCACCATCTTTGGAAGTGTAGCTTTACTGCTCTTGACAGTTTGCGGACAGTATTATGTGGCTGATGCTGGGCCTGTTTGATGCACACAACAAGAATTAATGGCTGCATTTCCAGCTATGCAGCCATGTTGTCGGTGGAATGGATCAAACCTGCCATCCTAACTGGAGATGTGGTGGTAATTTTCATGTAATGTCCGGGTTTCAAAAGCATGATATGCTCACAAACTCCTGAGGCAAATATATCAATTTTTGGCAGATGGTATATGTTACATTTCCTTACTGTGTTTTTTTTATTTGTGATACACAGCAGTTGGCTTATTTCTGAGCAGTTGACATTTATTCTCTGCCATTCTCTGCTCTGCATTATTAATCATATATGTTTTTCTGTTTTACTCAGATTGTTTTAGAGGGCTTTTTCCCCAAGCCTGGAGCCGATTACTCCACTACAAGCTCATCTAGCCCTGACAAAACATTTATATTTGTCAACAACCGACCTGTTCAGCAAAAGGAAATAATGAAGGTACAGCAATTTTGGATAAAGTAAAGTGATTATTTATGTATTTTCTACCTAACAACATTATTTTCTTTTGTTTCCCTGCAAACCTTCTGTGTGTATGGTGTGATTGTGTGGTGGATCATAAGTTGTTGCGTCAACACTACAGTGCTCAATATCCGGATGACCCAGCCCGAAACCGATATCCCACGCTCATGCTTAAAATCACAGTTCCACCCTCCTCAGTGGATGTTAATCTGACACCAGACAAGACCCAGGTTCTTCTTCACAACAAGGTAGCCATGAGAGTCAGTCTTTCATAATGAGTTGAATACAGATTGTGGTGCATTTGTAGTAAATGAAAACCGTAGCTTGGAGGGTATGATTGGAAAATAATGTCTGTGTATCCTCAGGGTTTTTGTTAACCGCCTATCATCTGTGTGATATTTAGGAGGCTGCGTTGACTGCAGTGGAGGCATTGCTGGTCTCTCTCTATGGCTTTCGGCCCAGCACTGATCTCTCAGCTGAGAAGCAGCTCAGCCATGAGACATTTCCCTCACCATCTAATCCTTCGCAGACTGATGCTTCACAACTGGACAGTGAGCCAAGTGTAGAGAGGGATAACAGTCTCAGCAACCACAGTGATAACTGCCTCAAAGGTGCACCTCAACATGGTGATGCAGCTTTGTCAACAGCAAGCAAGGATGCTTCACTGCACCAGCAGACCTCAAACTGCAGCTCTTCATCTTCTGTAGCAGACGACTGGATTGTCAACCAGATCCCAGCTGAGCTTGTCTCTAACTTTTCTCTTTATGATGATGAAGTGGCAAAGAACTGGACTCAGACGACAGAAACGGGTTCAGCAAGCAAATCCCCAGAGAGACTTGCAGACAATGTAGTGTCAGCTGCAGACACAACCAAAGACCAAATATTAGTGGAGGACTGGAGCCGGGGTACAGCTCTGACAGATCCCATATCAGGAGAACCTTTGCAGCCCGTGACAATGCATCAACCCTCAACACATAGCCATTCTGACTCAGATGAGGTCAAGAGTCGGAGCAGCTCAAGCAAAAAGACATTCAATGCTATAACGGAGAAGCGGGCCGCTTTGACAGCCTACGACCTGATCAGCAACCGTGCCATGAGGGCACCGCTGTCTCCTGCTGCCCTGTTTGAGAAGGAGGCCAGAGCTGAGGTCCTCAGGGAGAAACCCACAGCCAGCCTGCAGGATATCAGCATCGCTGTTCATGAGAGGTGGAAAAACCTGGGGGAGGAAGACCGTAAGAAGTGAGTTTCCAGACCTTCACCTTTCCAAGCAGTTGTTTCCATTTCTTGTTATTTGCAAGGCAGAGAGAGAGGGAAAGTCTGACCTGTCATTTGCATGTGAAAAGCCTGCTCTGGAAATTTTATCGATATGAGCTGTGTTTCTAATTTCCAGATGACTGTGCCTAATACAGGGTTAGCTAGGATACATTTCCACAGTGCAACAGGTATTACTAATGATGAAATGCTATCCATTTTCAAGTATGCTGTCTATACAGAGAATTCACACGTCATGTTTCTCTGTTGTGGCAGATTCAACATGTAATTAATCTTTTAATCATTTTTATTTCCCATTATACATTTTAACTGACATGAACTGGTATTCACTCAGTCTAATTAGAGACCCTATTATCTAATTGTCTGTTTCCAGGTTGGCATAGGAATCTTTGTCCCTTTCAAAAACTCACCTACACTTACACTACTGAAGTGGTATGAGAATTGACACATAGTTGGCTTGTCAAGAACAGACTTGGCACAGAACAGATGGAGGTAATGAGCATTTCTGTTTGACCCTGCCTCCCCTTAGTGTCGAAGGATGTGCAGTTTTGAAGGTTAGACAAGGATGGAATTAGTATAAATAAATATAATCAGACAAACAGAAATCAAAATCAAAGTAATCAGATGAATGTTCCCATTTTTGATAGAAAGCGTGTCTTATTCTCTGGGCTCAGGAAGTGTGTTTGCCTCTGACTCAACTTTGAGATCTGGTGAACACACCAAACATTTAGAAAATGACACTTTTGACAGGTCCAAAAGCACACACTAACACACTAACCATGAGCAACACTTAACGTGTTCAGTCATTTGGTTGCATCAAAATAACTCTCGTCCAGCAGTCACTGACTTCTAGAATGGTCCAGATGGACATGTCAGTGATAGAAAGTGCAAGCTGTGCTACCTTTGGATCTCTATCTGCTGAGCTGCTCAGCTAGCATCATGGAATAACACCATTAGACTGTGCTGAAAGCATTTCAACCCAATTATGTTAGATTACTGAGTGCCAATTTAAAGTAATTGCAAGGCTGGAAAATGTGTATCAGCAGTATTTGGGGCCTTATATAAGGTATGGAAGAGTGTATGGAAAAAGACATCTGTTTAGAATCCTGCCTTGCTGTGCTGCTGTCTTAAACATGAAATAGGATGTGGCAAGGACTTGGCTCCTTTCGCCGCCACTGTTAAGTGGCACACCACTTCTAGGAATTACACATACACAAGTTCATGAAACAGGTTATTTGAATAATGGGGTGCTGAAGTGTAACCTAATGCTTAACATATGAAGATATATGGAAACATGAGTTGGGAAATAACTTGCTGTGCGAAAGTACCCTATGTACCTCTGTATCAGATTCTCCTGTACTCTGGGTAAAAGGTCTTGACTCTATGTAAATTCTTATTTTAAAGCACTGTAAGATGTTCTGAGTAGACAACAACAGATGGAAGCTTAGCAGCTGTGCTACACAGACGAAATGATCTCCACACACAAGTACTGATGGAATTATGCGGCTGAACCTATGCAGAGAAGGGTGCTAAGAGTCACTGTAGGTCATAGTGCACACCTCCCAAATCTCAACATGTTGCATGGACCTGGGTCTCAAGCAGGCTGGTTGATTCAACACCTGTCAGAATATGGGTTTAAAATGGACATGAAGAAATAGTTAAAATGCTACATACAAGATTAAGAGAAGCTGCCATATAAATACACCTGAGCAACACCCCATGCACGTTTGTCTATAAGCAATTCAGAGAAGTATAATTCCAGTTTAAATTATCAACAAGCTCAACACTAAAACAAGGTCTGCTAGACCTATTAGACTTACTTATTTACTGATTAAAGAACCCTTCTGGTTGTTGTTTTTTTTTACCTTGTTAACATGTCCATGTGGTGTGCTCTTTTTATGCTGGAAGACACATCATTGTTGAGCATTTCCACCTTAAAATTGCAGTGTACCAATGACAGTCTCAAAAACACAGATTCAGACTTCCTGGGTTTCTTATGTAACAAACCAAAGGAACCAATCCTGTTAACCTGCAAGGTGGAACTCTCTGTCAACTCTCACGAGAGAACCAGGGACTTCATAGATCTGCACATACTAGAGGAAGCAACGGTGTAGAATTACATCTAAGCCATTTTAATGCTGTGGGGAATATTTCTCATGGAAAAGCTGTATAAATATCCAGCTTTGATACAGAGAGATGAGTTTTTATGTTTTTGTCAGTGACTCGAGAGGTTTTCTAAGGCAATTAAGCATATGTAGATGTCAAGACTACATACTACTGTTGTTTCAGCATCATTTCAGTGACTAATGTGAACGTGAAACGGGTCTCTAAATTGATTTAAAATGCAGCTATTTAATCCAGTCCACGATAACCCTGATGACTTCGTCATGGTCATTTTCCCTAAAACTGCCTTCAATGGAAATCTGCATTCAGAGCCCCAGAAGACATTATTCAGTTGTTTTCTCTGATTGAATTGTGCTAATAAGTTCATATCTGAAAGATCTGTGCTTCTCAAGCATATTTAGGCCAGCTTTAACCCAGACATTTTGGATTTTGTGTTTCACAAATCAGTTTATGCTAGGATGCTAACTTTGAATAGATTTAATTATGATGATACTTGCCACCACTGTTGTAACTCTTAAATACTTGCTTTCACTCTGTAGGTATGAGGAGAAGGCAAAGAAACACCTGGAACACCACGACCAAAGGACCAAGTTAGCTTCAGCTGAAGGCCCCAGGGAGCTCAATGTGAGCACCTCAAGGAGCCACATGCAGGGTCAGAAACGCAAGGCCCCACCATCCAACCAGCAGCTGCTGGACGAGATCTTCTCTGCACAGCCTCAAAAGAAGATGAGGAACCCTGCGCCTAAACCCTCGCAGCCCCTCCCCTGCAGCATGGCTGCCCTTCGGCGGCAGCTTCAGCGCCTCTCATCCCAGAGCAGCGCAGCACCACGGGGCCTCTGTCTTGTAAACCGGCTGGCCTCTCAGAGCGCCTGGGTCATTTTATGTGGTCAGAGGCTCATGTTGTTAAACCCATTTCGAGTGGAGGAAGCCTTGCTGTTTAAAAGACTTCTAGAGAATAATATACTTCCAGCAGTGAGTCTGCAGAACCCTATACAGTTAACAGATGGGTAATGTATCACTCACTTCTCACCAGCAAAATGCCAACCCTGACGGTTGTTTTCCTTATGGAAAACATACACTCATCCAATGTCCTTATGTATACATATACTTGAGACTGTTGTTAAGACAAACAAATCCTGATTCTTGGTTTTCTATTGCTGATACCATTAATGCTGATCTGACGTACAAGAATACAGTGCTGTTGTATGTTAAACATCTCCTTGTCTCTATTGTTTTAGAAATCTAGGGGGAGCTGAGTATACTGAGGCTTTGTGCAACATGGAGAAACACAGCCCTGAACTGAGTGGAGGGTCTTTCTTCTCTGATCCCAGGCTTGTGGCTAATGGGTTTAAAATCAAACTCACTCCAGGTACAGTGTAAAAACGTTTTGAATAAATATGTGTGATATTGATTAAACATTTGTCTCCTAAGTACATGTGGCATCCCTTGAACCTGACAACAAAATAGATCCTAAGCAATAGTATAGTAGTATTAGTAAAAGCACAACATTGAAGTTTATGCCGAACCCAATAAATCAGAAAATAAGTCTTTCCTATTTTTTAAGTCATTTAATTTTATCTGACAAATGTTTGAGTTTTTTGCAGATTAATGCCATAGTTCACCATTCAGAAATGTCAAATGAACAGTGTCTGTAACTGGATTATAGGCTATTACTTTTGACTGTCAGCCTCGGTGTCGGATCAGTTGTGGATGAAAAATGATCACAAATCCTTCACAAAACTGTCCATCATGGTTAACAATAAATATAAATTATGACAGACGTAGGACACTTGGTTTTAATGTGATATGTCCAGATGACAAAAACATAAAAACGTATTGTTAGAATGAAGCAGACTAACTCTCTCAGTTTAACTTGTTTTCGCCAGCTTCTTCTTCATTATTTGGACCTCTGCTATGTTTGCTTGTGAAGGGTGTACAGTGTCCTGTGAATGTTGGTTGTTTTTGTTGCTGGAATGGTTCACCTCAGTTGACATTGGCTCTCTGCCCGACAACGTGGTCTCACAGTGGGTTTGTACCCCAGTGTGCAGGTGATGAGAATGGTTGCCCTTTAAGAAATTCAAGGAATTTTCATTTGGCACTGCCAGCCTCTGTGGGTGTGCATGGGACTGAAGGTAGCGGCATAATACAAGATGTTTTCTCTGCCCAAAGTCTGCTGAATATCTTTGGCTGTTGTTAGTATTGTTGAAAATGTATTTTTTAACTTGTGTAAACCTTGTGTACACTGTGTTTCTGCGGATACTGTGTGCACTGTTTACCAGTTATTACAATCAGGATATTTGCTGTTACCAGTTGCTGTCTTCATACATTTTTAATTGTAAATGTTCTCAACTATGCATTCTTTTACTGGCAGCACAGCCAGCCCAGACAGATTCTGTCACTCCATCTTCAGGTATTTCTTTACCATCCAAAGTTATGTGTTAGCAATATAAGCTGTGCATGATTTGCAGTATTTCCTCATGAAATGAGAAGCCATCATTCTTCAACCCTACAAGACAACTTCCTTCCTGTCTGCTGGGGCTTCTATTAGTCATTTAACACTCCATTTGGCCCTTCGTTTGTTTGACTTGGTCATCAGTCCGGCCGTAAACCACAATATTTATTTATTATTCTTTCCTGGAGATAGTAGTAGCGTCTGGAGTATATTAATCCTTGTTTTCTGCTTGCTTTGGCCAGGGCTCACGTCAGCCGAGAGACATCTGGAAGTGACGGCAATGGCAGACTGCGTGCCTTTCCTCGGTGTGGAGGACCTCAGGGAGATTCTGACTGCAGTTCTTCACAAGGAGGCCAGGACTGTGCAAGAGTGCCGGCCACTTAAAGTCACAAATTACCTACAAGTGAGAGATTATGTGAACTACAAATTTCATCACTTCAGCATTCAGTTTTGTGTCATTAAATCTTTCAATTGGGACTCTTCCTTCAGGGTGAAGCAGTTCGTCTTGCCCGTCAACTGCCCTCAAATTTGTCGAGGGAAGACGTTGAAGAAACCCTTCTACGGATGGAACGGCAGCTGGGTGAGACCAAACGAACCTGTATCCATGGACGACCTTTTCTCCAACACTTATCTGACATCCCCTCTACAGACCAGCAAGCTAAAGCTCTGCTGAGGCCTTTAGAGCTGTAACAAAGTGGACAACTCACGGACAATATCTGAAAATCGCTATCTGACATGAAAGAAGCCGATTATATTCAATTTAGGATACTTGGTTTGTTACAAATAGAACATAAAATAAACATATTTTTCCACTCAAGCGTCTAACTCGTTCTGTGAATTTTGAATGGTACAGTCTGTCAATACATATGGCACATTTATAGCCATGTATTCCATGAGATGTCATTTCACACTGAACTGCTGAAGCTTGACTAATATAATTGCTCTGTAATAAGAAAAATATTTACACTTTATAATGTGGACAAGCCAAAAGTTTGATTCACTTACAACACAAATTTATTGAGCTGCAGTAATTGATGGATTACTTGTCAATTATTAAATGAATCGCCTTTCAGGAAACCAGTCCAAATTCTTTGATTTCAGCTTCTTAAATCTGAATATTTTTCTGGTTTCTTTACTAGTTCTTGACAGTAGACCAAGTATCCTTGAGTTGTTGACAAAACAACACTTTTGAGAACATCATCTTGGACTTTAGGAAACACTGATCAACATTTTTCACCATCATCTGACATTTTATTGACCAAAAGACTGACAGATTATCTGAGACAATAACAGACACAACAATTAACAATGAAAAACAGCTGCTAGTTGCGGCACTAAAGATGCAGTGTGTGAGGGTTTTTAAAAGTCAAATCTGTTCGTAGGTGTTTGCTACGAACTATCAAAGCTTTCTCAGCACCAGGAGTTGTAGGTGTTCTAATTCAGCAAGTGGTAAGAAGGCAATGCTCTGGTCACACTCAAGCTTTATGGTTTAACCAAGGGGTAGACAACCCTGGTCCTTCGAGAGCATAGACATATATATGTAGACGCCGCATTGACTGTGGAGGGACGCGCCTAAAGCTCCGCCATCTTGGTACAGGGCTAGCGGAGGGGGGAGTGAATGTAAGTCTATGGAGGTAAGAGGTACTCCACAATCTTAAAATAGAATTATTCACTGAATTTTCGACCGATTTCCAAACAGTTTGGTTTGTTAAAAACGTCACACATTTAGCTTTGACACAGGATGATTGGATGCTTTTGTTCTATTTATGTCTGCCTGTCCGTCCTCCATGTCTGACGTTTGTAACAAATAATATATGTTGACAACTGATCGATTTATGATCACTTTTATAATGCAGACATGTCATTCCTCTATAGACGTAATGCACTGTAGGGGCGAGTGGCACTGTACCAAGATGGCCGCCGCGTAGGCACGTTGGCTCCAATCGGCAGCAGCAGTCAACGCGGCGTCTACGTATATATGTCTATGCTCGAGAGCCCCTATCCAACATGTTTTAGATGTTTTCCAACACACCTGATTCAAATGATCAGGATCGTTATCAGGCTTCTGCAGAGCTTGATGATGAGCTGATCATTTAATCAGGTGTGTTAGAAGAGGGAAACAACTAAAACATGCAGGATAGTGGCCCTCAAGGACCAGGGTTGGGTACCCCTGGTTTAACCACAGTGTCCTTACAAGAAAGAATTACTCAGATTTCAATTTCAGTTCAGGCACTTAAGAAAAATGAGCTAGTCTGCTCCATGACCGAACAGACAAAAATAAGACTGTGTAGTTAATATGAGCATTAACAAGCAAAATTAGTAAAGCTTTACAACATCAGTGGTGTCAGTCTGGTTTATGTGCAGATTTGTACTTACTTGTTTTATTTAATACAATATATTTCATATTTTGGTTTTGAGGACTTGTTTCTTGCATACATTGCATTTTCTTGGATTAACAACAACAGTCTCCAAACTGCAGTGACATCTGACTCTCTAACTTGATTTCTGTCCAAAAGCCAGAGTATCTTACTCTCCCTAAGCCTCATTGTGGCACCTTCGGAATGTGTATTGGCAAGCTCCAAGTCAGAGATGTACACTGTGCCAGCAACTACCCATAATTCTTTTCCCTCAATTAGTGTCAGCTGCTCGGCCTTTAGTATTGACAGATAGTTGTATATTATCCCTGGCCGCATTAAATGCTTCAGAGATTTGCACTGTAATTTCACCCACAAAGTTTAACAAATCCTTGACACTGTGCTAACGTGTAGTAGTGCCACTTCCTAAAGACATTAGTCTATTATGCCACCATTCCGGTTCCTTGAGGTCTCCTGTGGGGAAATAAATTGAACTGGGCAACAAAAGCTGAGGCCGAGTAGAAGAAAGAGTGTGAAAGTGTGTAATTTTTTTAATCATTCACATCATTTCTTAATCATTTTCTATACCTGATGCAATAAGTGCTGGTATCTCAACAATGTCAGTGTCGAAGTGCTGACTATGATTTGACCACATTTGGGTAACAGGAATACATATAGCCACACAAGGTTTTCAGTCGTCACCTTTTCATATGGACACTGAATCCCACCACAGGGAAATGTGCAAACTGATCTCTAAACTTATGATAATATTATAGTTAGGACTGTGAAAGGTCAGACCACAGCACACGTCTTGTTTTACGTGGTCTCTGCTGAGAGAACTCACAGATGGCCTCAGCATTGCTGCAGGGCCAACACTCTGCAAAGTGCCTCTGGGAAAGGGATAAATGCCAGTGAGGACCCGTGCCCCTCCTTTCACCCCTCTCCCCTCAGCTCTTTGCTCCTCACTCCCGCATGGACTCGTGTTTGAAACTTCTCACTGTTGGATGCGTGCTCCTCGGTTGCTTATGTCCAGAAATGCGGACAGCAGCAGAATCTACTTTGCACACGCTGCCTTCGGCACCCAGGGGCATATCCGAGTAATTGGGGAGGATTAACTGATGATCATCTTTTGACCATGTGACCGCACTGTTTAAAAGGTCAGCAGTGGTTCATTTTGCCAGCTGTCTTTTAAACCACCTGTTGCACTGTTTTTGACATTTTCTGCAATCAAATTGAGGTATTTGCTAATGATTAACCCGGCGGGAGGAGCGGAAAAAAAGAACTGTTTTGGAATGCATGCAAAATGTTTCAGTTATTCATTTCACATACAGCGTCATCTAGATAGTTTTCTGCTCTCTGATTACCGCCTTAATGTGCAGAGCTACTTCTTCTCAGGTCGTATTCAGCAGCCAGGGCAACTGTACACCACTTTAACAACCCAGAGGTAACCATAGACTTTAACAGAGTCATCAAATCCAAAATAAAATGACATGAACTATATTTAACCCCTTTCCCTCTCTATTTTTGGAACTGTTATGAGAAGTTTTTACATAGAATACCTCGCCCAGTACTGGGTACTAGCACCACCTGTTTCTGTTTAGGAATATAAAACTAGGTGGATAGAAAGACAGTATTTTTATACACCCTTAGGGATGCATGAATATATAAAGTTAACTGTGTCACCCTTTAATGTCGTAATCACATGAGAAAGTAGCAAAAGAACATAATCTGATGTTCAGAACATAATCAAAGTTAAAAAATAACACTTAAAATGATATTTTACTGTGTTGCTTAAGTGGCCATTAAAGAGACTTAAGACAGTCAATATACTTCAACATCTGAATTCACTTTTCCCCACATTGGAGCTGCATTTGATCCACTCATTCTCCAAAACAGCAATTTGATAAAATCACCTAAGTCCTGCAGTGATCGACCAGCTGTGAAGGGTGGAAACTTCTCTTTCAAGTCAGCTTTTTATATAACTCATTTATCCAGATAAATGCAACTCCTGTTTTGTTTGACTGTCTTGCTGCTTTCTGAGAGGGCCAGCTTTTTACCTCACATCCAAAAGCCCTACAGTATAAACATTTTAAACATGGTGGGAAGACACTTGATGCAAACTAGCTCATTTCAAGCAGACTCCACCAGTGCATCGCTGTTCTAAATCTTTCTCTAATTCTCGAGTAGAATCCCTTTAAAATGAATCATACCAGTTGTTAACTGAATGTTGTCAGACTTCCAGAGCTTCCTTTATAAACTTGCTTGCATTCTGCCAACTCTGATCATAGCTGTAATGAGAATAACATACTGTAGCATGATGGGTAATAAATAAATCTAGTGAGAAGATTATTTAAAGAGCCCATGTTATGCACATTCACAGATTTGTAATTTTATTTCGGGGGGTGTCTTCGACTATGCTTTCATGCTTTAATGTTTGAAAAACACTTTATTTTTCTCATGCTGTTCATTGCTGCGGCACCTCTTCTCACCTTCTGCCCAAAACGCTCTTTTTACGCTCCTGTCTCTTTAAGGCCACTCTCCTGAAAAGCAAGGTAACGTTGGGTATGCACCGTAACCTTAGACCTATAGCTGTGTTCAGAATGTCCGCTTGTGCATTCACTCCCTCAGTATGCAGTGTTTGCCACATCAAACACTCTGTTGATGCTACTTGGATGTAACAGTGTTACACAGTTATGCACTGAAGATTTAGAATCATCTCGGTCGCATGAACATCTGCACCTTGACACTTTGTAACCGACATATCTCTTCACATTATTGACAGATACCTATATAACAGAGATCTGTGCACATGTAACTTTACTTACAACATACTTCAGTCGTACTGTATCCACCTACATAAGTATGATCTTCAATATATGATTTGTAAATGAATGATGGCCCTGCAAAGCAGCCTAATACAAAGCAGGTAATAAAATCCCAGTAGCTATTATTATTATTATTACTATTATTATTAGTAGTAGTAGTAGTAGTATTGATACAACATGTGTTATACCAACTTTTTCTAATAAGCACAAAATATAAAGCGCAACTGGGATCTTTAGTCTTGCAAGTACTTTGTCACAAATCAGCTTTGAAAAAACAAATGCTGACCAGATGACAGCTCTAAGGGAGCAGCACTGGGAACCCCAGAGCTGTTAGAATGCGTTCACCCACACAGATTTCCACCTGCCAAACAAACTGTGAGCACGCCCACCAGCTTGTAGGTGTGCTCAAAATTTGTTTGACTGATCGTTTCCTCATTTCCTCATTAACCTTTTAGTTGACATGGAATAATCATTAGTGAATAATTACTGAAACACCTGTGTGGGTTTGTACAGTCTTTAAGAGGTCACTGAACAATTTTGCAGCCTTTAAGGTAACTTAATTATCTTCGCTGCTTGTATGCAGAGGACATCCAAAAACAAGACACCCAGACTGACATCCAGTTTTATCAGCACTCATAAAGTTGCAGTTTGAGTCCAGGTCATAAATTAGACTTTTTTCTTCTTTAGAAACTCTTGTGTGATTTTAGCAACGTGTTTTGGGTGCTTATATGCTATAATATTCCTTTTCCCCCCCAAACTTCAAGGTCATCTTGTCAGGCAGTATTTTGGTATTTCCACAGGCATTCATGGTGCCATCTCTAAGTGTCATCCTGCCAGCACCTTTTCACTCCTTTAGCCCCAGATCATCACACTCCCACCTCTATGCTTCACTGCCAGGACTATGCATTCACTGTGGGTGCCCTGGATAGGTTCATGCCAAACATGCTAGACCCCATCTGAGCTGAACAAATCAATTATGGCCTCATCTAACCAAGAAGTGTGCTCCCAGTATTCATCTGGCTTCTTGACATGTTCTGTAGCAAAACCTTATCTTGTTTTGTGTTGAAGAGTAAGTAGGGTTTTATTCTTCTTCTTACAGAACTGGCCTTAAGAAGTGTTCTTCATACTGTCTGAACTGCCACAAAAACCCTGATTTCCAGTGATAAACCCCGTGCCTAGTCTGAAACACTTGCTCTAGATTGTGCAAGTCGTGCATTGTCCGCGGCATCATTTTAGGAGGTACTATGGCTCTCTCTAGACCTCCTGACTACTGCTGCTTTTCCAAGTGGAGCCCTGAAGCAAACATGCAGATAGACACAGAACACAGGTCCAAGAGTTAGAAAGGACCTGCATTCACATGTCATTTTAGAGCCATGATCGTCCAGTTAGGCTCACTGGAAGTCACAGCTGTATTCAGTTTTGTTTTAGTGATCACAGGTTTTCTAGCTTGTATGTCAGTGATCCCAGGTGTATTCACTGTTGTTCCACTGATACCCCTTATCCACCGAACTGGTTTCTCAGCTAGTTCGGACCCAGAGCCTGACTTAGCACCAGTTCTTTGTCTTTCCACCACCTAAGCACCGGCTCCAGGTTCTAAAAACTGGAGCGTAGCAAGCAACAACTCTTTGCTGGGCCAGAGTTAAGCACCGAGTACGTCAGGGGCCGAGGGCGAGGTTATGGTGACCAACCATCAACAGTGGAAAGGGACACACAAGCAGTAATTAGTGTCCTTTTTCTCCAGGACGTCCCTGGTCCGACCATTCGTGGGCGGTGGGCAACAGGCAACAAGTGATCTCCGCCTTTGACCTCCGCGAACCTTATAAACATCTTTAGAAAGATGAACAACTTTATAAAGATGTTCATCTTCATAAAGATAAAGATTGATATTATCATCAACTTACTGCGTTTGTTTAACCGCTGTGTAATCAATACAACAAGTTCTTAGGAGGAACCAGATTTGAACCAACTAAGCACCGAACTAGACCTGGTTCTTTCTGGGTGGAAAAGGGGTATGAGTTTCTACTTTGGGGCTTGTATTTCCAGTATACTCTACCTGTTTTTGATTGTTTATAAGAGGAAATAAATTACTTGTCAACATAGAAATAATACATTTGTTAAAATGGATTGTGATACAATTTTGAATCATTCAACATTTAAGTGATAGTTCAGAGGGCTGGGCTCACGTCTGTTGTGTACTGTGACGTATAATAGTATAACAGTAACATTTTCTGTATTTTGTACCTTTATTTTTTAAGTACATTTTTGTGATAGTACTTACATACCTCTGCTTACGTAATATTTTCAATGCAGGAATTTAACATGTTGCCATACTTTAGCAGTGTCGTATTAGTTCTTTTAATTGTGTGAATGATGCCAATTCTCCCTCCTCTAGACATTTGACTTATTGTTAAAAACCTCAGACCTCAAAACATCTATTTGTTTCTTTGAAACAAAACGGACATTAAAGAACCTTTTTAACCAGATGCAACCAACAGGTCTTTAAATCTGTCACCAAACCCCAACAGTCATCATCACCATTAAGTCCCAGAACGACTTAATCAAAACCGTTAACCATACCACGGTCCATATGGGACTAACTATAAAATCTCTGCTGCATCTACGTTTTGTTTTTCAGCTGGTAATTGGTTGCGGTGCCTTGCTGTGACTGTGCACTTTCTGCTAACCACTGAGTGGCCACTTAGTTCTTTTTATGGGCCTCAGGCACACACTAATGTGATGGGTGTTAAAAAGCCACAGGTTCTCAACTGTAAGAGAATTTACAGTCACACCACATTCAATTTCATGGGTCAAGGGCATCCACAGTGGGGCCCTCCAGTCTACTCTTTCTACGTTTAATCACTTGTCATCAATTCCCACAGCACGAATAGAAGTTATGTTTAGGACATGCTGCTTGGAGCAATATGTTTTAGGTAATTAAAGACAATAGAGGATCTTTGGGAGTATTTACAATTAAAACTGTGAGGTTGACTGGGGAAGTAGTCCACGATGGGCAGCTCAAAGGACGTCAGCTTTCGAAGGAATATCTGTTTTAACTACATGCCTGGAGGTCACGTGATGTTTTCAGGCTTTGATGGAAGCAAACCTAGAAAAAGAACACTGTTTATTTTTCAAATAAATCTGCCATAAACATACCCAAACATTCCTGAAAGTTGATTTTTTTCTGGATCAATAAATGTCAACCCTGTGTTCAGACAGTCTCCTGGATTTATCCACGGAGGCCTAATTCTGGAAAGTCCTGCTTGCAGCATGAATGTCTCTTAACCGAGCTTCTTGTAAAATTAATTGTGCGCAGTAATCTGTAAAAATGTACCATAAATGTTATTTCTGAGATGTCGAAACCTATCCAGCCCTCTTTGACACATACCTGATACTACTCTACATCCGTCTGTGTTAAGAGCACAGGCATTTCATTGGGAGACAGGAGGTTTCCATAATCTGCCCTCCTTCAGTCTCCTTAGAGGAACATCTATTCTTCATCACTGTCAGCTCTCTGTCCCCAGAGAAACAATGCTTAGCTGCCTTGGAACTCAGGGCCACATTTTTTGCTCGTCACCTAACCCCTCCTCGCAAACAAACACTGACAGTGAGGAATTTCGTAAACATATCTGGAGTGAACACCAAATTTGTCCTCTCTCCAAACTTCCAGTAGCTTTACAAAGTCATTAATCATATGATAGCTTCCCAGAGGTGACTGTCAGTTTTGGGGTAGGAATAGCGATTCCTCATCCCTAAGTGAAAAAGCAAGCGGAGTGCAGACGGAAAGGATAAATCACCGGAGAAGCGACGACAGGTAGCATTCAGCAGCTGGCCATCTGGCCCTTATCATGCCCCAGACTGGCTGATTTTATTACTTTTCATTGCTTTCCGTAGGCCCAGGAGGGATTTTCACAAACAACCTGTCAATCTGGCCTGAGATGATCATCCTCTGCTGGTTGTTTAAGTGATTACAATGTGGATTTTAAACATCATGCCCTCATAAGATAAAGTGTCTTCCCAGGAGGTCATTGTTTAAGTCAGTAGTCAGATGTACACTGGACACTGTGTACTATTACCCTGATCAATGCCTTTTACATTAAATAGGGCATACATTAACTGTAGCACAATTTCAGTTACTCATTGTGTTGCTTGCGCTCATGTCATTGGTCAAATATGAACAACTAAACTGTGTTGTGTCCTTAGTTTTTGACACTGAATGCATATAAAGATGGATGAACCCGCTATGATCTCTCACAGAGAGTTCCTGAACAGTGACTTTAAAGCTCAGTGTGGTGGCGATGGCCATTGCCATCTTAACTGTAGGTGACTCCACCTAACTCCTGGCTAATCCAAAAATGAACAAAGAGGTGGAGCGAGAGTGGTCATGCAAACGTATCGGTATCATTAAAAGCAGCCACTCTCTTTGTCATGCGTAATTTTAACCTTTATATAATTTAAACAGGTGACTTATATAAAAATTCATCCACTGTATAACCTTCATGAACAGAGAATTTAGCTATAGAGACCAAAATTGTCTTTGTACCAGGCTGTAAACATGTTTATTTGTGCTTTAAAGTTGGACAGTTTAACATGAGGCCTATAGATTTACTTCTGGAGCCAGACTCCAGTCGCTGTTAGTGGAACTGCAGTTTTTGGCACTTCGTTTTGAGCATCAGAGGTTGCCGTATTATATTAAACCCCATGGTAATACATGGGAGACAACACAGAAGAGAATGTCATATCACTCCAAATTATCGACAAAGATGAGGCCAAGGAAAAGGAAAGGTTAAAATTGATATTGTAAAGTGTCAGTGTCAATTAGTTTTAACAATAAGTCAATAGCGGGTGACATTTTCATCCCACTAGTCATTTTAGGTTTCTATAGAATGGTAGCTGAGGCAATTAAACATAGAGTGCAGGATTTTCACACATAAATAAACATCTGCTACGTTTAAGTCCTTACCAGTTGAGTTCATCCATCCATTATTTATACACCTCTTAATCTATAGGGTCGCAGCCAACTTAGGGCGAAGGCAGGGTACATCCTGGACAGGTCACCAGTCTATCGTAGGCCCTCACATAGAGACAGACAACCAAGCACATTCTCATTCACACCTATGGACAATTTAGAATAATCAGTTAACCTCAGCATGTTTTTGTACTGTGGGAGGAAGCTGGAGTACCTGGTGAAAACATGCAAACTCCACACAGAAAGATCCCAGGACGGCGGGGGACAGGGAACCGGGGATCTTCTAGCTGTGAGGCGACGGTACTAACAACTGAAGCCCCCCAAATGAGTTCAGACAATGCTTAGTAACCCTTTCAGCCAGGTAAATCTTTCTGTATTTTGCAGAATACCAACAGCAACTTGAAAGAAGTGTCAGTTTTCTTTTGTCTCAGAACTGTGTCCAGGTGTCAGTAAAAGAAAACATTCTTGCTTTAAGCACTGTTTGGGGTTATTCTTGATTTTGCCGATCTTTGTGAACTGTAACCACTCTTGAACCTTGTTGTTGTCTGGAAAGACCTTTACTGGGCAACCATCTGTCCAGTTTGTTTAGTTTGTACATCTGTTGAAGGCTCCAGATGTTTTTGGATGCACCTACTTCGCCCCTTTTCTCTCCCCACCTCCATGAATCAGTGCAGAGCACCACTCTCCTTGGTCCAGATGTCAGAGGAACCCTTAGGGGGTTTTGGTGCTAGGAGGTGTAAGAAGATTTTATTTTTTTTTAATTTTTGATGCTGACAATTGTTAAACCTTCACAAATTTGACTAATGTATTAAGCCACATCACTACAAACTCAGCAGTTTAGTCAATAAGGCCAATCATAAGTACACTGTGTCAATTTTGACATTTTTTCTCGTTTCCACACCCCAGATGAGAACGATTTTCTGTTCTGATTCTTATTGCTTTACCACAGCCTCTATATTTAGGTTCATCTCCATTCATACATTCATGGTTCTCTGAAAGGTCCCTAGAGGTCACTCCTCTCTTGAATGGCACCTTCTATCAGGTGTGTTGACCTGGAGACAAAGACCTTTCTAAGAGACTGATTAGACTTTCCTAAAGTGAAACATGGTATCGTGTCTCTTGTGTTCTGCTTACTATTGTACACACCTGTCATTTCCACCTCATTATCCTTTTATTGCTTTCATGCCTTATTTTTTCACCCCTTGGGTCTGCAACTAGATAGAAGGAAGACCAGAAATACAGAAGTACAATAAGGCTAAAGGTACATATATAATATAATAAAGACTATTTACACCTTCCACATGTACAGATTAGGATAATGAATTTATATAGTGATATGTACAGATATGGCATGATGGATAATGAAGGACACACGCTGTGTAGAACTGTACTTTCACAGTGTTGAGAGATGCTGTTGCAGAGCTATAAAGAGAAAAAAACAGTAGTACATGAGGAAAACTGTTGCACCTAAAGGGCTGAGAAGAGAAAAGACTGTTAGAATGTGTTATTACACTTGAAGAAGAAGAAGAAGAAGAAGAAGAAGAAGAAGAATCAACTTTATTGGTCAAGTTTGTGCACACAAACAAGGAATTTGACTCTGGTGAATCTTAGCTCTCTGTGTACAGTAATCAGAACAAAATAAGTACTAAAAATAAGGTAAAAGCTGAGGAGTAAAGAAATGAAGTAGAACAATACAAATAAGAGCAATATAAACACCCATAAATAGCAGCATTTACAGTGTGTGTGCAAAATGACAGGGTTTCTGAAGCAGGTGTGGTACATTTAAAGTAGTGCAAATATGCATCAGTGTGGGTTATTGTAAAGTGGTTTCTGAGTCTCTGTGACTAGTCAGAGTTCATCAGGATAACTGCCTGGGAGAAGAAGCTGTCTCTGTGTCTGGTGGTTTTGGCGTACAGTGTTCTGTAGCCCTTACCTAACGGGAGGAGTTTGAATTGTTTGTGTAAGAGGTCTGCAGAGATGTCACCTGCCTGCTTCCTGACCCTGGACAGGTACAGGTCCCGGATGGAGGACAATTATCCTTTCTGCAGACCTGATTGTCCTTTGCAGTCTGTGCCTGTCCTGTTTGGTGGCCGATCCAAACCAGACAGTGATGGAAATGCAGAGGACAGACTGGATGATGAAGATGTAGAAGGTGATCAGCAGCTCCTGTGGCAGGTCAAACTTCCTGAGCTGCTGCAGGGAGTACAACCAGTGCTGGGCCTTTTTCTGGACAGTCTATGTGGGGAGTCCACTTCAGGCCCAGAGAGATTGTGGATCCCAGAAACCTGAAGGTGTCCGCAGTAGACACTGTGTTGTTGAGGATGGTGAGGGAGACAGGTGTTAGGGGATTTCTCCTAAAGTTCACTGTCATCTTCACAGTCTTGAGCGGGTTCAGCCCCACTCAAGACTTCACCGTCCTGGATTAGGCCGATTTCAGTGGGGCAGTGGGGGAGAGGACGCAACCCTGGGGAGCGCCAGTGCTGATAGACCAAGTGCTGGATGTGATGCTCCCCAGCCTCACCTGCTGCCTCCTGTCAGTCAAAAAGCTGTTGATTCACTGACAAGTGGAGGTGGGCACAGTGAGCTGGGTCAGCTTTTAGTGGAGGATTTCAGGAATGGCGGTGTTGAACGCCAAGCTGAGGTCCACAAACAGGATCCTCACATAAGTCCCTGGGGAGTCGAGGAGATGCAGGATGTAGTGCAGTCTCACACTGACTGCATTATCTACTGACCTGTTTGCTCAGTAGGCAAACTGCAGGGGGTCCAGCAGGGGGCCTGTGATGTCCTTAGGGTGCCTCAGCACCAGTCTCTCAAAGGATTTCATGACCACAGACGTCAGGGCAACGGGCCTGTAGTTGTTTAATCCTGTGATGAAGGGCTTCTTGGGGACCAGGATGATGTTGGGGCATTTGAAGCATGAGGGCACTCCACCATCATCCCGGTCCCCAAGAAATTTGAATAGAATTATAAAGAGAATAGTTGCACATGAATAGCAGTGTCATGTCAGGGACATGAGAAACAGTCTGACTGCAGAAAGAACAAAGGACCTGCAGTAATGTTCCTTCTTGCACTGTGGATGTAGCAGCCTGTTGCTAAAGGAGCTGCTTAAGGTCTCCACAGGGAGTGACAGGTGTTGTCCATGATGGATGTCAGCTTGATAAAAATCCTTCTCTCACCCACCTCCTCAATGGAGTCCAGAGGCTAGTCCAGGACAGAGCTGGCCCTCCTGACCAGTTTGTTCAGTCTCCTTCTATTTTTATTTATTTACTACGTTGCCAACTTCAACACCATCTACTATATGGATTGCTTTGAAATTTTGTAGACATGTATGGTTCCCAGAGGATGTATAACTTCAGTGTTTCCTTGATTTTTCTTCTAGCATCACCATGAGGTCTCCAAAACTACCACACAGATTGTAACTGAATTTGGTACAGATTACCAGTTCTCCAGAGGATGAATTGTACTTTAGTGACATTCCAGTCATCCTCGGCTGTACTTTGTGTTCAGTGCTGACAAGCAAATGTGAGCACATTGTAGATTAAATTCACACATCTGCCAAATTAGACCGGCTCAGGTTGGAATCGTGCAAAATTATGTTGCAATTTACATGAGGTCCCCACATGCTAATAGGGCTGATTAAGTTTAATGTGTTCTGCACCAAAACCTGACAGGAGAACTGACCTGAAAACATACTATGTTTGATCTTATTTTACAAAATAATGACTTGCATGCATAAGATAATATCTTGTGCACACAATGGTAAAATAATCTTCCAGGATCATGGGGGACTTTACCTTTGGATACGTAAAGTACATTTTAGTGGTAATACATTTTTACTCAAGTAGAATTTTGAATGCAGAACTCTGGTGTCTAAAAGAGTATTCTTACCATGTAGTATTACTACTTTTACTGAAGTAAAGGCTTTGAGTTCGTCCCCCACCACTGTATAGTACTTGCTAACATTAATTCAATTCCGATTCAGATTAATTCACTTTTATCCATACAGTTCCAGTTCACAAGATAATTAATCTCAGGGCTCTTCACATAGTAAAGTTCTGGGTCAGCTGAGCCAGAAATAACTTGAAGTTTCATCAAAGAGGGAAGTTTTAAACCTAATCTCAAAAGTAGAGATGGTGTCTGCCTCCTGAACCCAAACTGGGAGCTGATTCCACAGAAGAGCCGGCTGACAGCTGAAGGCTCTGTCTGCCATTCTGCTTTTGGAAACTAAAGGAACCACAAGTAAACCTGCAGTCTGAAGGCAAAGTGATCTTATGTGAGGAAAAAGGATTTAAATTCAGTCCTGGATTTTACAGGGAGCCAAAGAAGAGAAGCTAATATGTGGGTAATATGATCTCTTTAACAGGTTCCTGTCAGAACTTCTGTAGCATTTTGGATCAGTTGGAGGTTTTCAAGAGAATTTTTGGGACATCCTGATAATAAAGTGTTACGATAGTCCAGCCTAATTTGTAGCATTATCCTGGTGATCATTTCACCTGAAGCACTGCTGTGTTCAGGTACAGCCTCACAGAGCTGACAGGATGGTTCTAGACTTAACCTGGTTTTAGAGCACATGTCGAACTCTGCTTTAACGTTCCAGCTAGCCTCAGCTGGACTTTGTATTTAGTGTTAATTAATTAAAAATACAGTGGGTACATGCTACACTGAAATGGTGACCACAGTAAACATGATTACTGATAAATAGCATGCTGACATAAGCATTTTGCTCAAAGCACTGATTCTTAAATTCAGCTTGACAGAGGGGCTGTAGTGTCTCAGTAGATATCTAGCTCACAGTTTGGTTACAGGTGACCAACAGATAACATGACAACAACTAAATAACAGTGTGTCTTTACAGAAACAATGTCCTGGTTACTCTGGATAACTGCTCACTGTTGATCTGTACTTTTGGTAGTGAGTAAGTCCCAGTGAAAGATGTTACAAGTGAAGTTTGCATTCTACTTGTTTTTCTGGCAACAGATGCTGCTGTTGAGTTCTATCAATTATGTGTTTTATGCTTCAAGCAACACAAATCTAAAATATTGAAAATATTAAGCCAAAAGGACAACCAGAGTCTGTTTAGAGTAAGGTGGAAAAATAAAGCCTGTGTTGCAAGAAAATCTCAACCCATTTTCACATTATTGTCAAACTTTGTTAAACAGTTATGTCATGCATCATTACTGACTATTATTAATGAGTGCTTAATGAGGAATACACGTACGATTCCATTTCTACTAACTTTACACAACAGGAATCGTGTCCAATAACGGGGTCTCCAGCTGCCTTGGACTACTCCTTTACCCCCTAACATCCTTCTTCCCGTTCTCTCACTCTCACTTCCTCACCTGTCAGAGGTGGAATGTCGCTGGCGGATACAGTCCTCCAGGGTCTGATGTCTTGACAGATGTAACGATGCTCAGTCAAAATGTTTCCCAGCTCCTCTTCACATACAACAGACAGCAGCAGTTACTGCAGGACAGAGCTGAATGAAAAGATGCACCAAGGCAGGCAAAACATTACTGAGCGAGAACAGCTCACTCGGGTGCAGGCTGACCGATTTTTTTAGTACAAGTGAAAAGAACAATGCCGATTGTCACGTTTTACTTTTTATTTGGTCTAAAGAAGCAGAAGTGCCTCAAACCAAGTCTTTAATGCCTCTAAGATATAACTGTAAAACTGAGATGTTGGTTCTGGAGAACTGTGAGAGCAGTTTAATTAGAATTTATATGTGTAATTTAAGGGCAATGATGTTTATAAATGGTTGAACTGCTAATTTTCAAAGCATATATCATCAGTAATATTGTGAAAGTCAAGAGCTGGAAACTGTTGGAGACTATGAGACTCAGCACAGCTGTAAGAGCACATTGGTGATGTTAAATGGTACAGATGTGGAATGGGTTGTGTCCTTTGCTCTTCTGTTCTTCACTAAATATTCCGGCTCATATTGAGTTTAACCATCATGTTTCCCTCAAGCGTTGTTTAATTTAGACATCTTTCCTCTTTTTTTCTCAGCTACCAGCAAACAGAGAAGTTTGGGTCTATAATCCTTCTCCTAGGGAGGAGAAGTTCTGTGGATCCACTCTGCCCAGGGTCTGCTCCGCACTGTGGCCGATCTTCATGGCAGTTTTCCAGTTCTCAGCAGGAAAGGAAGTGGCTCTCACGGGCAGTGCTCAATTCGCCCTCTACTGGGCGGAAGTCAGGCCTCAATGAGGCCGTCAGAGGAATAGGTCATGCTGTCAGAGCGCACCAGAGTTCACATCCTCTCATTAGACTGCAATACTTTCAACATCCCTTCACAGGAAAAAAGCAAAGTCAGGGAAATTGGACTGACTTACACCTGTGATAAAACAGGCTTATGGTGATGGGATTGTGCAGGTGTAGTCAGGTAGAGTGAGAGTGTGTGCTGGCATTCGTTTTCTGCACACACACTCATGCTCACAGTACACACACACACACACACACTCACATGCTGCCTGTGTAGCTTATCAGTTTACAGCATGTGTTGAAGACATAAAGATTCTCAGCTGCTGAAGAGTGAAACGGGGCTGGGATGTTAAAGTGCAGGTTGTTGTGTTGTGATACTGAAACATCAGGTCTGGATATGATCTGTGAGTCAGCAGAAACACTGAGCTTTCTCCAGAAACACAAACATGTCTAGTTTTAGGCTTTCTGGTTGGATTCACCCCAGGACACAATGTCTTGTGTCATGTGATTTACATGATTTTGAAGTCCAACTAAATGCATCTGAAATCCTACGGTATTTACTGAAAAAGAGCTTCTTATGAGGTGCAACTGATCCAACGTACTGTGATGTACAAACAAGCTCCACAAAGAAAGAGAACCCAACAAATAAGCTAGAAACTTTATTTGTTAAAACAAGTATATAGAGTTGCTGTATTACATCTTTTATCTTGCTAGATTGTGGTTATATACATTTACCAACAGTGGTTTAGAAAGGCAACTCCTAATGGAAACAATGGCACATGTATACAATACAAATTAGCAAACATATCAAAATCAGTTTTTACAACTTTTGTAGCAACCAATTCTTTCTATTGGTGTGCCATAGTGCAAACTGTGTTGTTTGTAAGACAGAGTTTAAGCATGATGTCAACATTCATACATCTCGACAATTCCTTTTCTGTCTTAAACACATTTCATTTGTAGGCTGCATTCATTGTGCCTTCAGTTCAAGTCCTTCTGTCCAGTAATGTGAATTTACAATCAGAATAATTCAAGTGTATCGGGCAGGTCAGGCTGTTTTGGAGGATAGTGATGATTATGACTGAGCAAGGACACTCCTCAGTCGGTTATGTTGCTGCGTGTGTGTATGGCAGAGTACATGAAGATCTGTCAGGACCTAGCGTGGTACTTCACCCTGGTGGAACATTTTTGCGTTAATGGGATCTCAGGAGTGATCAGTTGCCACGTCACCACCTGCACTTAGGGAGTTACTCAAAAGAGTTTAACATTGTCAAAGAAAAACCAACATTAAAGCTGAAATGTTGCAGTTGTGATTGGATTCTAAACATGACAGTAAAGTATTAGGGATGACTAAGGGATTGTCATGCTGCCAGTTTTGATTTTTTTATTGACTCCTATAAACGTTCATGTTCTAAAATGTGTTCTACCAGTGTGAATTATCACTCTAAAGAGTCTCCAGCTGTGTTTTTCCAAGCCCTTTCAAAAAGTCCTTGAGGATTCCTGGTTTCACTCTGAAAACATAACTCAAAAATGATTATCACAAACACAGAGCTTAGCAAAATGTGTAATAGCTTGTATGTTGGCTACGAGTGGAGTGTAGTGGAGTAGATGGTGTACGAGTATAATCAGGCGGCATGTTTGTATAAATGGACAGAGCACTGAGAGAAAAAAAAAAGGAGTTTTTGGATCGTTTTGATTGTTTCTGTCTACATTCACTCAAAGGTCCAGCGTGTGTGTGTGTGTGCATGTATTTGTGTTCCTGCATCCATCTGGCTTCAAGCCTCTATGGCTAAGATTTCACTGGAGGAAAGAAAAGTAAGAGCTATGCCGGTAGTGAAAGCACTGCCCTGTGGGGAGGTTGGGCTGTTTGTGGCCTCTACTCTGGTTCTATTGCACTGTGTTCTGCAGGAAAGCACTGGAACTGGTGGATTGGTTGTTTCAAATAGTCTGAAGTTAGGGGCCGGACTGAGCCTCAGCCCCTCCGTCCTCCCCTCTCTCTCGCCAGGGCCACCGTTCCAACTCAAGAGCATCCACAACGGTCCACCACCATGGACGGGATCTTGCCGTAGATGATTTGCTCTTTACGGTTAAAGTAGAGCATGTTGATGGGTGACATCTTGGTGGGGGTACAGCAGGGACCTGCAGTCCCTCTGGGGTTGGCCTTGTTCACCAGGTGGGTGTGTGGGTACTTCTGCAAGTGCATGTACTCACACTCCCCGGAGCAATAGTTGGCCTTGTAGCGCTTTGGGGCAATAATCCAGTCCCAGCCAAAGTCTTCAAAGTCCACTGTGAGTGGATAGCGGCAGCACCGGGACTCTGGAGAGTTCTCATCGCAGTCCAGGCCGGAGTCTCTCCTGGCTCGTTTGGGGCCCTCTGAGATCTTCACCTCCATGAATGGTTGCTGAAATGACAGAGCGTTTGTGAACACTTTGAAAAAAAAAGATGGCTTTCAAAAGGAGGCAGATTGCAGCAGTCAGCTTTTCACTTTTTAACCCGATGCCCTTGGGCAGCTAGTTTTCAAACATGGCACGATAATATTATGAAACTCTGAGTTATAGAGAAATTAAATCATCTGATGGTTGGTTACCCTCAGCTGTCAAGGTGTTCTAACTGCCCCAGAGCCTGGTGCCAGCATTCTGGCCTTGTGGTGTGTGTTTGTTATTGATAGCAGCAGTGTGTGTGTGTGTGTGTGTGTGTGTGTGTGTGTGTGTGTGTGTGCGTGTGTGTGCAGGCAATTACTCTGATTTTCACAGTCACACTGAATACTTTAAGGAATGTGGAGCAGGTGAACTTTTATGTAATCAAGCAATAAGATTTGAAGTTACTGTGGCCTGGGCATGTGTCCAAATGCAGGTGTGCGCCTACATGGAGTCTGTGTTGATTAACAGCTTTCAAAAGTCTTTTATATCTCGATTCCTTCTTCCAGCAGTGAAATGCAGGAATGTTTAACCACCTGCTGATTCTGCAAAGCCTCTCTGTACACTAAACCAATGGAAGTCCAGAATTAGAATCTAACCCTTTGTACAGTGCAACAGAGAGTTCTACGCAGTTTTACCCAGCTGGAAGCGGGTCTTTAGAAGTTATTGTGGTGCAAATTAGAATTGGCCGTTAATACATAAAAGCACTGATTGTGACTGGAGCCCCAAATACTGAACCAACCCAACTGTATAATGAAACAGCTCTGCAGCCTGGAGACCGAAACATACAATCATGTGCGTCAACTGTTCAACTAAACTGCTATTTTAGAAATTCAAACAAAAATCTAACTTCAAGTCAGATGTAAAAAAGGAGCTCAGCTCACCAGTCCTTCCTCTCCTGGCTCTGCGGAGGTCACGGCTAAGTCATTTCCCCTCGAATCGAAGGCGTTAATCTCGATGCCCCAGTTGGTCTCCGGCTGCCGCAGCCACACACTCAACACTTGTTTGACGTCTATACTTTGCCAAGAGCCAACCCCGGCATTAACATCGATCTTCAGGGAGCGGATTCGTATGTGCCTGCCCCCGTCCGTGACCGGCATCAGGCGGGAGATTTGCAGGAACACCGTGGTCGCCTCGTCCGACGGGCGCAGATGCACCCAGAGCTGCGCCCGGACGATGCGATTGGCTTGAAACTTTTGAGTAAGAGAGAAAAAGCAGCATTTTGGTTCTCCGTTCACCTGAACGTTGGACTCGGCTGCAGAGAGATAGGAAGAGAAAATGTTAATGTGTTCAGTGATCACGCAGGATCGACATTTACAGAGAGAACTATACACGGGTTGGGGAATAAAATGCATGACCGTGCGCACTGTCTGCCAAAATGCAGTGTCTCTCATACTGTTTTAAATCTTTCTCATGTTTGCAAAATTATATTCCCAATATCAAAACCTGGTAAACAATAAATAAAAAAAAATAAAAATCAAGCTACGTGATGTCAAAATAAAGCCTGTTGATATGGTCTCCTGTGCGCCATGCTCCGTGCGTAAAAGCCGATTTTGGAGACATCTGAGCGCATACTTATAGTCTCGCCAAAAAGCAAAGAAAATAAACACTTACGTTCAGTGGCCATCATCATTATTGTCTCCGTGGTAGCGTGCTCATCGTCCTCCTCCATAACCACATCCTTGTTGTCATCTCCCAGCACGTCGTACTGGTCGAGAAGCTGCTGCAGCGGCGGCGCTTTGGGCAGGAGCTGCTTCACTATATCTCTGCTGATATTGGGAGCCTCCTTCATTCGCAGTTTGCTAAGAATCTGAGATTTAATTGCGTTTAATCGCATGGTTTTAATCTGCTGCCGGACCTCGCAGGTAGCGCACTCCGTGTCTCCCGGGCTGGTGGCGGAGGGCTGCTGGTGCGTCTCTTGGTCGCTCAGAACAACTGGACCCAAAGCAATCAGCAAGCAAACATACAGCACAGTGTGAGACAGATGCATTGTCTCTAAGGTGTGTAGGCTGTTCTTTCAACAACAAAAAAGATCCCTTGCTGTGTGCTCGACTTGATGCGCGCCTGAACTGGGGCTGGATTAATGTCCCACACTGATAGGCATCATACTTTATTAGCGCGCACCTTTTTATACTCCAACTTTAGCCTCTTTTGTGTCGTCAAAAACTATGATTGGCTGGACAGGCAACAATGAATTTTACCCGACTGACATGAAAACTTTTTTTCGCTGTCAAACCATAAAGGGATGGAGACTGTGGGCATGTGCTGAGCGTGTCCACAGAGGGATAAAGTCACTTCTTGTGGCGATTGTGCAATCGGCACAGGGGGGCTGACCGACCAGTGATTCATATCACTCTAATTTACAAAACAACAAATGATCTGGTGCATCTCTGAAGTAAATTGAAATGATAAAGTATCACTTATAGCCTTTCTTTCGTTGTTAATGTGCCATTTTCCCTAAAACAACACGACAGATCTTTACCTGCTTTCCTCTTGGCACTGATGGGAGTGTTGTAAAGTGTGTGGATGCAGCTGTTTCTGCCTCGATGTGGGAATAAACTTCAAAAAAATAGGGGTGGAATCTTATCTAATGTTAATCAAATCATTTAAGTAGTTGGTTAAGAAAAAGTTAACTTCATAAGCTGATTATATGCTCAAGTACTATTTAAAAAGTGAAAAAAACATTGTTTCCAGATTGGCATTAAAAGTAGATAAAATCAAGAGAAACAGAGAGTCTGTAGTCCGAGACTGGTCAAAATCATTGCTGGTGAAACCTGGTTGGAGCACATGAGAGGATGGTGCCATCGTGTGGCAAGTTATTAACAGTCCCATTTTTTTCCCACCTGAAAAAACATCAGGTGGGATTCATGTAAAAAAAAAAAAAAGAAAGAAAAGAAAAAGAAAAAAGAAAAAAAAGAACATGAAAATACAAATACAAAAACACACACATTAGAAGTGGCAAGGCAGGGCTGTTGGTGCCTTACAAGGAAAATAAAACTAGAAGTACGTGGCAGCAGGTTTGCCAGCTAGTTCCTGTAGTTTTCATAGTGATCATGACAGTAATTACTGTAATTACAGAACACTGAAAGATCATTGTTTCCAAAAACACACTTGTCCTCATAATGTTGTAATTGCTACAGTAAATGACCTTTTTGTGAGTTTTATAAAACTGGAGGAAATATGTGAATAAAATATCCAGTATATTTTGCTGATTGCTCACTCTTAACTACTAGCAACTGAGTTTTCAGTTAACTACCCATTTTGATCTGCTATCAGTGTTCTCTAATGTGTACAACTCAGTTGTATTATTATTTTACTACTATTTCTTTAATCCCATGCAATATCTTGATATCTAAGAGATGTCAGCATGTATTTAAAATAAAACTCACCCAGCTATGTAGGCCTACATTTGCTATTAGTTCAAGTGTTTGTGCATTTTAGACAGTTCCCGAATTAAGACTTAAACTGCTCAGATATTCATGCTCTGTATTTTCTTTGTAAAATCCTCATTATTAAAACACAGTGTCCTCTTATTGCTGTGCTGAAGACATGTCAACCTAGAAAAGAATTGAAATGATAAAATGCTCAAATACAGCAACAATTATAAGACAAACTTTGAACTTAACCAAGTCAGAATTACGAGTTTCTATGTAAAAGACAAACTAATAAGAATTTACTACTAACATCCTCTGAACATGAAGGCGGGAGTCTTCTTTGTTGCATAGTTCTGATTGGTTGTTTCGTTGATTGTCATTTTCTTCCACCAATCATCAAGGTCAAAGAGCACCAATCAAAGTTTTCCTGTAATTAAGATACTTGAAGTGACACCTGTGTGGAAGTATCACCGTACCTTCACTGCCTCATTGCGTTCTTCTGCTGTACAAAGTGTACCAACACAACGAGAAGTAAGTCATATTCTTATGTCTGCCTTTTCTGTTAAGGACCAATTTATGTAAGAGGAAGCCGCTGTGTGGTTTGTCTGTGATGAAATACTGCTGAAGAGCTAGCTTCTAAGGCTAGGCGCAGGCAGCCTTCATTCATAAGGTGAAATACTACTCTCTTGCAAAATACACAGTTGGGGCTAGTATTGGAAATACTTTATTTACTTTTGAAAGAGGGTGACAAAATTACTGCTGGCCTGTATTTCAGTATGCTGAGGTACTATTTCAGTATACTGAGGTATTATTTCATACTACAGTGAAGCAGGACCTGGGTTGGTTAGTCGTCATGTTTAATGTCCAGCTGCAGTAATAATGTAACCCTGATTTCTGCATGAGTTGGTTTCTCCTAACCCTCTGAGCTGTGGGTGATACAGCAGGCTACAGTATGCCTTTGAATGATCTTATAGGGACATTTTTGTCCTTTTATTTTGTAATTTTTGCTTTTAATTTTAGTGCATATGGCATACATTTTAGCAAAGGGATGTATTTTGAAGGGGGGATTTTGAATTTCACCCTCAGCTCCCACAAGACAGTCTGAGAATTCTGGCTTAAATCTCTGAAGTCTGACTGAAATCTCAAAATCCTGACTTCTTTCTTAAAGATCTGACTTAAATCTCAGAATCCTGACCCAAGTCCTTGAAGTCTGACTTAAATCTCATCAATCTGACTGTAACCTCAGAAGCATGAATTAAATCTCAGAATCCCGACTTTAATCTCAGAAGTCTGAATTAAATCTCAGAATCGTGACTTAAATCTCAGAACTCTGACTTAAATCTCAGAAGTTTGACTTAAATCTTAGAAGTCTGACTGAAATCTCAAAAGTCTGACTTAAATCTTAAAAGTCTGACTTAAATCTCAGAATCCTGACTTAAATCTTAGAAGTCTAAGTTATATCTTCGAAATCTGACCTAAAACTCAGAAGTTTGAATTATATGTTGGGAGTATGAATTAAATCTAAGAATCCTTACTTAAATCTCAAAATCCTGACTTAAATCTTAAAAGTCTGACTTAAATCTCAAAATCCTGACTTAAATCTTAGAAGTCAGACTTAAATCTCAGGAGTATGAATTTAAGCCAGAATCCTGACTTAAATCTTAAAAGTCTGACTTAAATCTCAGAATCATGACTTAACTCTCAGATTTCTGACTTTAATGTTACAATTGTTACTGACCTGAATTCTAATAAAAGAAAAGGCAGAACTCAGGTACATTTTGTCAGTGGCCTTAATCCTCTTCTGTATTGTTACCAACCTTTGAGACTATTTTCCGCCTCTGATGAACATGCACCTGAGATCAGTGGAGCAGGTGTTAGTTTCTGCTTTGTATTTCATGCTATGGCCCTGAGTGTGGCCGCCAGGTGTCAGGGTTGCACCGTGTCCCTGCAGAGCCTCGGTCGGTGCGCAGCGCCTGGACTCGCTCTTCTCCGGAGCACCGCTGCAGCTGGTGATTGCTGAGGAGCGTCGCTGCGCTGAAGTCAGTCCTCTGATTGTTCTCTCTCTGCTACGGAGCCCCACTCTGCGCGCACCGACGTGAAGGCAACAGGGAAATCGGCTGCCGCCTGCTCCACCAGCCTGGGATGTTGTTTTTCCTCTCAGAGATTATTCTGAAATCTGGCACGGAGCGTTTCATGCTGAACAACCAAAGCGGCAGCAGCGGCTGCAACTTGGGAGATAATTTTGTTTCTTTACCCGCTACGTACAGTCAATAAGGCTCAAGTCCAGATCGCTCGGATGCAGTGTGAAGAGCAGTGGAAAGAGCAGAGGATCCGAGGCGACACCAGATGATGTCCGGATTACTGTTTACTTGAACGACCTTGGGTTATTTCTTGTGCCGCCGGATTATTTTTGGGTGGAATGGAAAAAAAACTGACGCCTTTGCCTGACTCTGTTAAAAGTATGTACAGCTCTGCTGGATCACAGCACATTCTGTTAACATTTTCATATTTACAGAGATATTTCCACTGAGGCTCAGAGCAGGTTTGCACAAGCGCCACGCTGTTGTTCAAATAAGTCAGTTATCAGGTTTAATCCAAATCCCATGTGTCTGTCCCACATATAACGGATGCTTTCACAGTGTGGCACTCATTTACATTAAGACACATTTACAGCCATGTAAGCTCATTAAGGTCATACCAGCATTTGTGACAGATTCCTGTGTTTGTGTCTGCGCCTCTAAATGTTGTTTTACTCACAGGGAGACTCCCCACTCTGCATAAATCATTCAGGGCCTGCGTGTTGTGTAGACTACGACAGGAGGCTTTCTGAATGAAGCACATGTTTGCTGTGCACCACAAGGCCCGTAGTCCCAGAAAAGGAGCTGTCACTGTGAATCAGGCTGCAAGGCTCGGTTAGTGGAACAGATGGGAGACACAGGCTTACAACAACACAGCATCAGTGCACTCAAGCTAGAGACAGACGTCCCTGTGTCATGGTTTACAAAATAGGGCGAGGGATTGAGTCATAAAACACTCAGAGGTAGAGGGAGGGGGTGGTGAATGAGTAACACAGTGGATGTGCAGAGGAGCAGAGTGTGTTTAAAGACGACCCTACAGAGGTGAGGGGAGCAGCCGGGGCCTTGACCTCAAGCCAGCCACTGGAGCCCGGGTCATATAGTTTCCACAGCCACTGTGAAAATCGTTCACAATCCTTTCGTCGTTCCACGCCATCTGGTATTTTTAGGTTGCCTCTGCCGGAAAATAAATCACTGAAATCCTTCCTCTCCCTATATCTCTTTCCACTTTTTTTCTCTCTGCAGTTGAGGAAGGCATGAGTTCTGGACAACAAAGGAGCAGGACTGTCTGTTTCAGCACGGCCATACTCACACAGGGATGGGCCTCGTAGCTGGTCGCCCCCCAGCGCCCTCTACATCACCACCCTCTGCTGTGTAATAACCCCTGATCATCACACGTGTTGGCACACAGACATGGATGAGTGTGGGAGTGGATGACAGTAGCAACAAAGTGTCTGCAGCAGAAAGAAGTTCAGGGGAAGCACAGAGCCGCTTATGGGATGTACCAAGTACTCACCTACAGAGTTGAGATGATGAAATGTTGATGTGAGTCAGAAATCTAACCAAAGACTCAGGCACCTTACTGCCGCCGCACATCTCCCACTCTAAAGTGAATCAATGCTACATCATCCAGAGTATGGGGTGCGTCAAATCCAAGAGGAGCGACTCTGCTGGCCAAAATGCAAACTCCACAGACAAGGTGGAAGGCAAAGGCAAGGGGACGAGAGGCGAGAAAGCCTACTTGGTTCACTCAGAGATGGACTCAGTGGAGAACTCCCCTCAGGTCAACCCAGTGCTGCTGGAGTACGCCCAGAAGCTCTCCGAGGAGATCGTGGCCCGGGCCGTGCAGCAGTGGGTGGAGGTAGACCGCCGCTACAGCGACATCCCCTACATTGAATGTGATGTGCCATGACATGGGAACGTATATTATGGTGGAAAGACGGGGCTGAGACTGCTTGATCCCTGAGGTTATTCATCCTGTCATTCAGAATGAATCACTCAAGCATCTACCTGCTCTGAGCAGGAGTATGAATGAGCTGTCTGTAAGTCACTGTTGACCTACTTTTGGATTGGATTATACTTGGATTGAACCTAAAAACCGCCCTCCAAAGTGACCAAAGCACTCTGATCCCATCTACGTTCCTGTGATTGTTTGTATCAAAGATGGAGCCCTTGCTGAAGCTGGATGTCTTCAGTTGGATATCATCTTTCTCTGTTCTTGTTTGTCCCTTCTTTCTCAGTAGGTGCTGGACTCATATCGCAAAGCAAGAAATCCTGTCAGATATTGCCTGGAACCATGTTCCTCCTTGCCAGTGAAAGTCTATCCTGCCCACTGATGTTGTCCCAGGGCCAAGATTCCCTCCTCTTACGGAGGAGGGTATTAATAGATGTCTTCATTTGGTGAAGGCTCTCACTTGAAAACCTTTACTGGTATCACTGGTCACAAACACAACCAGCTGTCTGACTCCTTCTGGTCTGACAAAAGCCTCTGTGGGCTGAAGTTCTCTCTTAATGGCCTCCCTGGAGATGCTGTGGCAGAGCCATAAGGAGCATCATCCTCAGCTCTGCTTATCCCACTGCCATTAGGCAGCGTTGACCGCAGCCCTCCATCCAACAGACAAGGTCCTCGAAATGGGCCCAGGAAATTATGTGCACAAAAGATGCATTTCCTGCCCGCCGGGATACTCACTGTGCACAGTTTGAGAACTTCAGCAGGACTTGGATCATTGGGGGCCCACTGGTCTCTCCACTACAAAGAAATCAGGGCATGAGAAAGGATTGACACACTTCTAAAAAGGATTTGGCTTATCAACAGAACTAGAGTTTAAAATAACAAAGCAAAAACACTTGGCTTTGGCTAAAATGTTGCAGGCCTAGTTTTTTTTTTTGTCCACACTGTATCCTTGTATAACGCCTAACTGAGAAATACTGCCATCTGCCATATAGAGAACAACATAGATATGCAAACCTCTAAAACCATGATAACTCAGTCCAGTATAAATGTATGACATCTGAAGGTAGTTTGGTGCTGTTCTGTAACAGAAGGCACTGATACATACCAGGGGACTGAGCAGGTATTTAGAATCAAGGTTCACAACTGCCAAAGTCTTTATGAATGTTACTATGTTAAGTTCTGGTTTGGGAAGCTCCAGTGTGTTGTTTTACTCTGTATGATTATGTGAAGAGGGCATTATAACGGTCTGGTGCTTGGTAACTGTACAGAGGGATAGTGTGGCTATCGGTTGGAGCCAGAGAAGAAATCATGTCAGTTGTGCTCAGTGGAGTTTACCCCAAATTAAAAGCCACCATTAGCTAAACTGTTAAGAGCATTGATGAGGACACTTAAACTGCCAGACAACTATTTGCAGTGTTAACAGTTTAAAAAAAAAAACATTGTAATGACATACTTGTAAAGATGAATTATAACAACAAGGAAGCAGTAACCATCAGCTGATAAGCCATAAAAGTGCGTGGCAGGGTATTGCCACCTCTTGCCTTCTCAACGGGTCTCTAATAACAGTACCAGTGTTTCTATTCTGACATAAAAGTGGCCAGTACTGATAGAATAGATGAGCAAGTCACATTGTAATGGAGAAAATAAGAAAATATAGATGCTATTTGAAAGCTTGTCCATTTTAAAGAAGAGCAGCATTATTTAAAAAGTCTCAAGGTTAACAGTGTGTCAGAGCCACAGTTTATAAGTCGTATTGTTTTTGTGAGCTGAGTGATGATTGATCAAAGGACTTCAGGCTTCTTAAAAGAAACATAATGAGAACATGCCCACCCCCATCACTCAAAAAATGAAGACATGAAACAACATTTGCACTGACCTGTGTGGACGGGTTAATCTTTTGTGGTCTTTCCAAACATGTTGTGAACAAAGTAAAGATTAGAGCTCACGCTGCTCTCTAAACGCCATATTTCTAGTTCTTAATCGGATGCCATGTGTTTTGCTTCAGATAAAAGGAGATGGCCTAATCTCACTGTTGTGCTGAGAGCTGTTCTCAGTGAATGTTTCAGTTTACACCAAAAGGCTGATTTCAGTAACACAACAAAGACCTGGTGGCAGTGTGAAAAGAATGTGATAGCCTGAGTTTGGTCATGTAATGCAATTAAAGATGAATATTTATTTTACAGTTCTGTGCCGGAGGCTGAGACCGTTTACTTTACATGTTGATTTTATGTATTTTAGAGCAGGGGTTCCCAAACTTTACGACCCCACCATCCCCAGGTGATGCTAAACTTTACTACTGTTTTATGTTTTGTAACAGCCATTTGTAAACTTTATTTGATTTCTGGAAATTCTCCTACAAGCCTATAAGGGTAGCAAACACCACTTTGGGAACTGATGGTTTAGACTACTGACTCCAAACCAGGTGTTGGAAATCTCTTTCCTAGGCTGTACATCAATGATGTTGCCGTAATGCTGATGTCAGACTTAACTTTTGAAAATGTTGCATTTCCAGTGTAATGCCACCACTTAGAAAAGTTCATTTTATTTTTATTTTCTTTTTACAAATTGTTCTATCATCTGTGTTAATTAATTCACAACAGTTTTTTTTCCAACTCTGACAATGATTAACTCTGTGGCTGTCCAACAGAAAAGCAGTGAACTGGATTTCCCTTCCTTAAACTGTCAGATGGAACCACAGAGTTAAACGTCACAATCAGTGTGAATACCCGCCTTCAATTAAACATCTGTGTCTTCCAGTTGACGCTTCCTTTTGGAGATGTGACTTGTAGTTTTAAAGGTCACCCATTTTAAGTTACCTGATACCAGCAGGTGTGAACAGAGGTGCAGATGGTGGCTGTACTGGCCCCACTCATCCCACATAGTGTTTTATAGGAGTTATTCGTCACAATGTGGAGACATTACAGGAGGTGCAGAGTCTAGAATATTGTTGTGCTCATTACTCCAGTTATGTTATTGCTGCAACTATGATTTTCTTTATGACTGAATTGTATCAATTATTCTTTGTTTTGCCTATAAAATGTCAGAAATGCCTATTCCTGTAGCTCAAGGGTGTGTTTCAATAGTTTACTTAAGTCTAAACCCAAATATGCTCAGTTCAATTTATAGTCAAAAAAAGCATCATGTTCTGACACTGGTGAAGCTGGAACCAACTGCTGCTTAATCTTCTGTCAATCCACTAATTAATACTTGCAGCTCCTACTTTGCAGCTTTCCTGCACTACAGATCTTTTGCTTTGCAGCAAATCCAAAAGATATTTTATTTGCCCAGTTTCCCACTGAAGTTGTTTAGAGTGGAGTGTTAGCAAATGAACCACCTTCAAACCTCCTAAGCTGATGGAATAATGCACTGCCTGCAAGTAAATGTTAGGTCAGTGTGACATCATTGGTGCAAGTGGTCTCAGGGCTTTTACTCCTGTAGCTACAATTCCTTTAATGTACCAGGGCTCTACAATAGTCACACAATCAGCAAGAGAGAGACTGAGCAGAAGCAGAAAAAAGCTGAGCTGACTTTATAAAGTGAAACACAAGTTGCCTGATAAAAGATGACGGAAGCCACCTGCACCATTTCCAGGGTTTGTCTGCTGCCAAATACGAGAGAAATAACCTCCAGGAAGCAACTCTGTAGGATGTTATATGTCAGCCTATGAAGATTTCATCATAAAATAACTTAAAATGAGTGACTTTTTGCATATTCCTCTGGTATATTACTTATCTAACATGCAAACTGTACATACAGTATGTGTAAAAAAAATGCTGATGCCAATAAATCAGATTTATGCCTTCTTTCATTGAAATGTCTCACCAGGACTTTCTGTGTGTTAACACTTCAGAAGAACTTGTTGGGTTTTACAGCTGCTTGGTCCAAGCACATATTTGACCATATTAGTGATACTGACTCAACAGTACTTGTTTAACATACCTGTCAAACAAGACACACAGGTATGTGGCGTAGGAGTGAACACACAGTGGGCCAAGAGTTCAGCTGCATGAAGGACAAACAAGAAGAGGTAGGAATGACTGCTGGCCAGCATTTGTTTGACGATGAAATGGTAGCCATAAACCAAAGGGGCTTATCTGTGACACTGAGAGAAATACTCAGACTGTATTCTCAGAGTTTACAGCAGTTTATTGTGGACAGTATAGTGAGGTCATACTGTCTACTCAATGAGGTACAAACCAACTTAAAAAAGGAGTATCATGGGGTCAGACTGGGGTCAGAGAAGATTAAAAGGCTTGAGGTAAAGGTGTTGCACACTGTAGATAGTCACAGGTTCAAAAAATTCTAAAAAACGGATACATATTTGTTTCTGTGGGTGACATGGTGGCACCGTGGTTAGCACTGTCGCATCAAAGCAAAACAGTTGTTGGTTTGTACCTGCTGGTCAGTCTTTGTGTGTGTTTGCATGTTCTACTTGTGCCTGCGTGGGTTTCCTCGAGGTGCTCCGGCTCCTGAGTGAAGTGTTAATTAGTGGTTCTAAATTGGCTCTAGGTGTGAGTGTTCATAGTTGGTCTCTTTGTTTTAGCCCTGTGATGAACTGGTGACCTGACCAGGGTTACCCTGCCTCTCACCCACTGTCAGCTGGCATAGGCTCTAGCTCCCACAACCCTCTGGAGAATGCAGCAGTGTAGCTAATGGATGGATGTTGCGTCTGAGTCAGTACAAGTTGACAGAACCTATTCAGAGAGAAAGCATTATCATTCACTGGTACCAGTCAGCGACTCAGTGATATCGAAATATACTAAACCATCTGACAATACTGTAGATAAAATAGGTCACTTGCAAATAAAACAAATGTTTACTTTATCGACTTTACAGCTGAACAGCAGCTCAGTGCTTTCATGCTGATAACAAAGGGCCTTTGCAAAGTTATCAGTGTTTTACAAGAACAATTTATAAGCAGGCCATAAAAATACTGCCCTTAACCACGAGTTCTTTTAAACACAATATGTCCAGGCAGTTTGTTTCCTCACCAGGAACACACAAGACTTTATGTTTTGTTACTAACTCTCTTTATTGCCATCTGTTCCAGCATCGATGCTTAATCTGACTCATAAATAATGCAGCTTTAGAGAACTAATGATTAGGGAAGTGATTCAATTCCTTCTGAACAAATGGTGTCCATCAGAAAAACGTAAATATCAAAACACACAATATCACACATTACAGGCTCCTGATAACATATTTGTTCTATAAAATGAATGTATTAATCAAGCAAATGCATTCAGAACAGATTGATGCAACCACTGATATCTACTGTTTGTCTTGGGAGTGCTGCTTGGATGTGTCAGAACACTGCTTTTGATCCATGTTACAGTTAAAATCACTATAGATAGCATTTATAAGAAAACAGACGACACACTCAGTGTTTTAGAACCAGTGAGCATACTGCAGAAACACAGATGATACTGATCTGGGTCACATCAACAAACACCCACAGGAAATGTAATAAAGCACTCAATGGTGGGATCATTTTTCCCTCTGTTGTCCTCATGCTAACGTAACGCTACAGTCGAGCTCCTTGAATTTACAGTACAACTGAACAGTCCATGTAGACAAGACTCCATTTCCACTGCAGAGCAAGTTTCCACTAAACATTTTACCTGTGACACACAGGGTGTTTGTTAGCTACCTCTTCTGTTACTATTTTTGATTTCTGCCTGTGAACATGAATCAGACCTATTTTTCCTCAGCTGCAGAGGAACAGAGGATTTTCTGTAGAATGTCACCAGAAGAATGTGGTACTCTACAGTAACACTATGGACTCAAACCATTTTAGTATCTGACCTACGTATGTGTTTGTCATAAAATAACAGACTGACTTCCATCCCCAGTCCCCTTAAATGACTGACCATAAAAGGATGTGTGGGCAGGAAGCAGCCGTTTAGAGAAGGCTTAGTGGTGTCTGTTTGAAGGTGGGAAGCAGCTGCTGGCTGACGCGACATCAGAAAGTCAGGTCCTTCTCTCCCAGAGAGGAAAAGCACTGGTCCACGCTGTGGTCAGACACCTCCTCCAAGGTGGATGGGTTCCACTTGGGATTCTGATCTTTGTCAACCAGCACTGGAAACAGTGAAAGTCAGGTTCAGATGATAAGACTGACAGGCAGGCAAGATGCGATGATGTCAAGCATCAGCTAAGAAGGGCAATAACTCATCCATGACCTTTGTTATCCAATCATCTAGTGATCTAGAATGAACAGTGGTGCAAGTGAAATATCTCAGCAGCTGACAACATAATTGCTGAGTCATAATCCTTAGAGTCCAAGCTGATACTGTCTATTAGTGTTTATTTGCAGTAGGTGGAAGAATAATTATTAAATATTATTTACAGATCCATTATGAACAAAAACAATCAGTGCAACTTTCATTTTCCTTGTTTTTCATACTTTATAGCTCTGTGTGGAATTCACAGAAACACAAACTACACCACTAAAATTCATTGACTTCTGCTGCCTGTATACTGCAGTAACTTACCAGCTCGTACACCCTCATAGAAGTCACAGCCTCTCTGCAAGACAACACACATATCAAATCAGAACTACACTACAACAGCCGCAACCGATGAAGACAACTAACAGTCACACTATAATGTTAGAGGTGAATGGAGAATACGTTACACGTGAATACAAGGGAACAATTACAATGGAAATATTAATTAATGCTCTCTTTTTATCATTCTATTAAAGCGTACTGTCATTCAGACATAGATCACTTTAATGTTAATGTTCCTCATGGTTTCATTCCGACATAGTCTAATGGAGAGAGTCACCGCACACACACCATATTTGTCATTCATACAAGACTGGACAGCATTAAGTGATGTATGATACACAATAATGCACCAATAAACAAAAGACTAAATCTAAACTAATAGCAACTTTTCAAACTGTCTGAATAACTAATGGTTTATCATTCCTATTTATTAAAAATTCTGTTCATGTGTGATGATAATCTAACTGCTGCTTTACCAACAGTAAATAAAATACCCTGCCAGCTGTGATGGAGCTCTGTTACAGACCGTCTTCAAAGACATTACAGTTTATTGTAACAGAGGTGACACTCTAAGACAAACTGAATGAGAAAGGTGTTTGTGATTTTGGCAGTAAACCATGTCTTTTGCTCTCTGTGATGTGATTTGGACCAATATTGGAGCTGAAATGTTGAAAAAAACCTTTCCTCAAATCAGTTCTCTCAACTCTAAGTGCTGCCAATACTGTGTACCAATCCGCTAATGGGACAGCCTGCAGTTCAGACTTGCGGCATGTTGAAAGGGAAGCAGAAATGTTACTTGCTCCGATCTAGTAAGGTTGCCAGGGAAGAGATGATGCATGTCAAGAAAACAGTGCATGTGTGAAAGGGGTTTTATTATCCTGACCGAATTACAACCAAAAGGTGTCAAATGTATGCTTATTAAAGCTCTGTATGTATGCCCTAAAACTTTACTTAGCATAACCCTGTTGGTTTTTACCATGCAGGCCTGGCTCAGTCGATACTCCATCACCAACACCTCCTGCAGGCTCAGAGCTGCACCTGCCTGCAGCTGCTTGTAGGTGATCTTCAGGGACATGGGAGACATTTTGGACAGGGTCTGCAGGAAATGATAGCAATAATGTTTCCGTTAAAGATCATGGACGGCTTAATTTTCTTTTACAAAGATTTTGCTGCAAAATATCAGAAGAGTTGCAACTGAGGTGAAAACAAGCTGAGCGATGTACAAATGAGGACATCTCTGATGTTCAAGGCAGAGCAGTGAGTCAGTGGTGTTTAGTGACTGAGGAAGTGGATTTTTATAAATATTTGATGGCTGAGCTGGCCCCCAGTGGCTCTAATTCAAATGTTCATGGCTTAAAAGGATAATGGAAATGATTACATGTTTGCTGAAAAAGCCAAAAATCATAAACAGATAATTAGCAGTCAGTGGATGCTCCCATAACAGCTGACTAGAAGTAATATGTCAATAATCCTGGGCCTGAGTGATCAGGAGAGGAACAATAAGGGAGGGTGTGGTAGGTGAGGCAGAGACATATTCTGGGGCATTAGCACTGTTTCACAAGAATACACGCTTTCTTTTCCATGTTCGATCTCATACATAAATTAGTTGAAAAAGTCAGAGAGAGGAGTCACATCCTTCAGATTTATGCTTACAATCATTAAGGGGAAACTAGCAGCATGAATCCATCATGGTTTCCTAAGAGCTTTGAAATCCCACAGGAGAGATTGTGGTCCAGCCAGCAAGGCACAAGACTAAGACTAACCCCATTATGTTCTTAGACTGAGGTAACTACTAATTACTAACATGTTCTGCAATAGTCAAGTAACGCTCTGGCTTCACTCCAGCACGGAGGATTTATCGGATGGTGGGGCAACAGGGCTGCAGAGCAGCTGATGGTAGAGAGACAGTGAGCATGTCCTGCACTAGTGTTAACACATTTGTGCAGTTGGAGGATAAATGAGTTATGTCAGTGATTTGATTCAGCTGCAGATCAAGGACACACCTCAGCTTGCTTCTTAGCAAACTCTGAGCCATCTGCCTTCAGGTTCTGCATGATGCCCTCCACACTGCTGGAGCTGAACAGCCTGATGGGAGGGGAAAGGAAAACATGGTAAACAAAACAAAAGGTAGATATTCTCAAACAGAAATATTGTGCTTTTAGTTGGGTCCAAGATTGATATGGCTACAGAGACTCTATATATTTCCTATGTCACCTAATCAAATGACCAAACCAACAATGAACTGATCTGAGCAAGTGTTGTGTGTATCCAAAAGCTACATGGTAATCCTCTGTGCAATAGAGCTCTATTGTTGTCAAAAACTATTAAAAACACCAAATCCCCAACAGATATTTACTACACTCATGTCTGAGTGGCTGCGACTACTGTGCCGAGCTGTTTTAAGAAAGTTCTGATCCGACTTAAAATAAATGGCCTTGGGGGCAGAGGGCCACAGGATGAGACATCAACTACCAGACTGTTATTTCTGTGCTTCTTGTGGCATTTATGGTCAGTAACCAAAATACAGAATGTCCACCCTTATCCGTCAAGTACCTGGCTTAAGCAAAAAACTGTTTACGATTCAGATGTTTAACTTTGAGAACACAGAAATTTAAGGCCTACCTGTCAATGTCAGAAATGTGCTTGTCCAAGACAAAAGGCTTTTCAGAGTCCAGACTACTCTGTGGACAGAGGAGCACACACAGGTTAAACTCTCAGGAGGACACACAGAAACACATATCTGAAGGCAACACATTGTATAATGACGATGTGAACATCTGAAACTTTCAGGTCAGTTTTAGTCTTAAGGCCTTCATGTGTATAAGGTAGGGGTTGGCTGATGGTTTCATATATATTTACAGTAAAAATACAAATCTCAAAATTTTGAATAACAAAAACAACATTTTATTTAAATGTCTCTCTTTATGTTTCACGTATTTGATTAAAAGAGAACTTTTTGACATTTATCCTTCAGTGTTGACAGCAGGATGTGTAGCCAATCAGATAGTGCTGTGGGCGGGACACTGCTGGAGACCACAGAGTAACTATGGACAGAGAGGCAGCTGCATCACAGCCAAAATAATGTATTTCGAACCTGCTTTTGGTAGGAGTCTAGCACTCTGGAGATGTCTTCAGCAGAGGGAGACTTTAAGTCCACTAGAGTCTTCTCCAGGTCCGGGATCTATTGATGTAAACACCAAACAGATTCTTGTTAAGTGTGTCTGCAGTGGACGATTGATTCTGTCTTTTGTCTTAAGTTTTGATTCACAACAAAAATGACACATAATGGCATTACTGTGTAGGAGTCCAGAAGTCCGTCCTGCAAGCACAGTAACAGACAGCACACTCGCCAAATAGTTTTATCTTCAGCAAACAGAACTCTTGAGGTTGTTATTCCTGACCAAAGTGTAGTTTATCTCGTTGCCATTGACCTTCCAATAATGGTGTCTCCCTAGTTTCCATTGAGCTGTGATGTGTCTTTAGTCTTGCTCCTGGTCAAAGTCTGGTGAAATTTTTTTTCCAAACAACTGCTTGTGTGTCCTTCAACCCAAGGTTAGAGTGTTAAACAAACTCTGCCACCCACTGCTCTGACTTTACGCCAACAGCAAGGCAAAAACAACAGTTCTCTGGACCAGCCAGTGAACGCTGGCATCTAGGCACCCGGTGACGCAGCATCTGCTTTTCCAATGCAGCTTTAACCTTGACCCCCCCACCCATGTTTGTTCATCCCTGCAGCACCAATAACACTCAAACTTGAGTTGTGCATGGGCCTACTTTAGAACTGAAAGCTGTTTTTGTTTTTGTGAGTGCATTGTGCATTTTTCGACTTGGCGGCGTCACAGTACCTTCTTTGACTCCACAAAGTGAGTGGCAACTCCTGCTCTCTGTACGTCACGTCCTTTGAGTCGGAAGCCTGTCAAGGCAAGAAACAGTCCCAACTTCCCTTGGAGCCTTGGCAGAAAATAGCCACCTCCCACGTCAGGGAAAAGCCCTGTCAAAATAACAGAAACAGCCGTAATACAAATGTAGTTCGTGAAGCAACATGACCGTCTGTCACTGTTCAACCATGTCAAAAACCCCACTGGTACATTTAACAACCAAAAGCCACCAGGATGTTTTTTTAACATTAATTACCTCACAAATAACAACAAGACATTTAAATGATGAAGATATTTAGCTTCTGCTACTTAGTAATGCTTAAACCTGGGCCTGCACCACCATCACTGTTGTCCATCGACAAACTAGGGACAGAACATTTGAGTTTAGAACAATAATGTATCTTTTTTATTACTCTCTCGGTTATTTTCTTTATTTTTAAAAAAAAATTTTTGGGGGGGGAGAGTTTTTCTGTTTTATTAGATAGAGAGAGAACAGAGTGAAGGTGAGGAGAGACAGGAGAGCGACATGCAGCAAAGGGTCGTAAGCCGGATTCGAACTCACGACCACTGCTAAGGGACTGAGCCCATGTGGTATCACCTTATCTCAGTGAGCTAAACGGCAGCCCCGGTTATTTTCTTTATTTATCAATTAACTATTGTCTCAAAATGGAAATCTTCATACTTTAAAACATCAGTCCACCTCACCTAGAAGTGACTTATGTACAGAGTGATTAGGTACAAGCATTAACAAAGCAAATGCCTACACTGCTGGCACGCAACAAAAAGCTGAAACACGCGGCTTACGAGCATTTCCAATTAATTTAATCACAATCCACAACCTTAATCTGCGGTCAGTTCATTCTGTGTTTTCAATAACGTTTTTCATTTGATTTCCATATTTCTGACAGGAATTGCGATCCCATTGGGGACAGTCGGCCTTCTGACAGCTCCGGTAGCGTGGCATGAGGCGAGAGGGGGAAGTGAAGGGGCAGAGAGGGGGATTAGATGAGCTGACCTGATTCACGGCTGAAAATGTAATATCATAAATGTGGCAGATTATGGCTGCAGTTCAGAATGCTAGCAGGGCTGGGTTAAATCTGCTAATCCCACCACAGGAGGGGTTAAAGCGTGACGGAGAGTACAAGTGGGTTTGTGTGTGCCTGAGAGATGAAGGAGAGTGTAAATATACAGGTATGAGGAGAGGAAGTATTCTAAGCTTTAAAACACATTGTTAATTTGTGATGTTTCTAATATCCTGCTGCACAGTAACATGTGAGGTATTATGATGGAGTAACAGTGTGTCTTCTAAAAGGTAAAATAGCTGTACGATTTTTAGAAACATTACTTAGAAAGAAACTGTTGAAACTAGTTTCAGTCATGGATTATTATAGACTCGGTGTTCTAGGAGGCATTTCCTGCTGCAGGATGGTGGATGTAGGATTAGGATGAAATGAACTGGAGTGTTTTTGTTCATGGTAATGAAGGAACATGTCCTTCAGTGCAATGACGTGGTTCACTGATGTGTTTTGAACAGCTTTTAGATAACACTGGAGCTCTATGGCACGGAAGAATAAGATCAGTCAGGCTTTCTATGTCCAATACTGCAAACAGATGCATCCACTGCTGGGTTTGGTCTTTTCATGATGTTTGTTATTAGTAGGAAAATAAGTTTTACTGCAGTACATAAGTTTTACTGCATCAAAGCCCAAGTGGCGAGACCTAATTATCCTGAACATTTGGGCTCCTCCCTGTAGGCACAGTTGCAGCTGCATCTTTGGTCTGACCTTTGTTGAGGAGTGGAGCCATAGCAGTGCTGGCGGTGAATAAATCACGACGAGAGGCCCCTAAAGAGCGCGGAGGCCATTACGTGATTCACAGTTTTACTCTGTAGGCTAGGCACCCCTGGATGCTAATTTGCATAGGTGTTTGTCAGGCTTTATGTTTGACGTATCTTTAGACTTCATTTACTCATCTGCTGCACTCCCCAGCAAATTAGAGGCACTGTTACCAGGGAATTTGTATTTTCTGCTATTTCTAGTCCATTCTGCTCCACAGGGAAATGCTGTAGTTTGAGCTCCATTATATTTATATGACAGATGTAGACTGAAGTTACTTTTAAGATTTTACATTTTTAAAATGGATAAATTTACAGAACACAAAATATATTAAACAGTTATTTTATGAGAACAAAGAAGTGTCTGTGAGTTCAGATACCTATGGAAGAAGTTTCACCAAAGAAAGGCTTCACAGGTAAACTTCTCAAGTGGTTTTATTTAAATAACTGTGCAAGGCCCAAAGAGATCAAATCTTTTCAGGAACAAAGCAGATATTTGAGAATGCTCAAAAAAATATATAAATTTGCAAGGCACATTTCAGTTTTCCTCACCTCTTCCATACACCTTTAATGTTTTACCTTGTGACCCTATGAAGACTACCAGCCCCTGGTTTGGGAACCACATTCAGCTGGTTGTACTTAAAGCAGTTAAAAGTAGCTCAGCCTGGTACAACAGCTCAGCTGTGACTTGCCTTCTGATGCATCAGAGCAAACAGTCTTCATTTTTGATACTTTAAATTTGTTTGGAAGATAATATCGACGGCATCAGAACGTCTTTTCACATTGGTGTATTGGTACAACATCTGAGTATTTTTCCACTCTGAATACTGACAAGTGCTCACTCATAAATCATGTGAGCCAATAACTTCAAAGCAGAAATGCTGCTTCAAACACCACTGCAGAAGTGAGAGGAGGAGGGCAGAAACTGCTTTCATGTAAGTAGGACCTTGAAATAAATGACATAGCATAACATACCCATCATGAACTTCAGTTATTAAATTAGGCTGAATAGCAGTTTACATTTGTTTTCTTACAGAAATCAGTATAGTTTATGATTTTAATGCATGGAGTTTGTTTTTAATGATTTAACACATCCTAGCATCTAGAGTCAAAAGTGATCTTTATGGTGTGACAGCAACACTAGAACACACAACACAACAATACTAATGAGACATTCTATGGCCCTAAGGAAGGTTCAAATCTGAATGATGTTCTCCATCCCTAAAAAGTTTGTGATATACATCATCCATTACAGCAAAGGACCTCAAAGAGGACTCCTCAGAGTGGACCATAACATCTCATCAAGAGACTGCAAAGTAATTTAAAAAGCAAGTACTCATTAATAAAACTGTTCTGATGTAAACACCATAAAAACACCAGTGTGGTACTTCATGCTAGATTAAATTAGCAAAGGAAATTCTAGCATGTTGTGACACATCATGTCAGTGTCACTGCAACTCATGAATTAGTCATGATGTGACTGTTTAGCAGAAGGATGGCTAGCTAAGTATCTGAGATGCTGCTTACAGTAGAAAGCTTCTTAAAGCCACAGCCCAAATCAGCCAAACCAGTGGCATCTTATCCAATGTCCCAGCTGACTGTACCAAGTAAACAGTTGCACACAACAGACAGTTTCAGGAAAGCTTTAACAACCACAATGTGTTCTGTAGCAGTTAATGTTGCATAAAAGATGTAGTTGTTAGTAAAGAGGAGAGCTTTGGAGATTTTCAACCCTCGAAGATTAGTGGCTCAAAAATGATGGAAAATCATTGTTGTTGTCTGAAGATGGCACATGATGGGAGAAGTTATCACATGAAACTCTAGTCCCACTTCAGTAACATGTATCATGTCACTGTGATGATGTTGGTTTATGACTTTTGAAGTAATGGCTATTCAGAGTAACTAGGTCACACCTGCACACATCAAACTCAGATTATAGCCTCAAAATGGCCACTGACATAATATTTTATCCACTCCGATAGTAATTAAAAATCCAATCCACAATGAACTGCAAAATGATGTGAATGACAGATGTTAATGAGCCGTCACAAACCCACTGACATTCTGTTATTCAAATTAAGGTCACCAGATTCAACGCACCAGTAAGAACAAGTGAAATGTGAACTATATCTCTGACCATTTCAGAGTTAATTCTAATTATTCTCACATATTTTCAGACGTTTTAAGCCCTTAAACCCTGTATCATATTGGCAGACTTAAGTGGAAAAAGCAAGATTCCACAGTGTGACTGTAATACTGTAAACCCAGCGCATAAGAGAGACTCTTGAGAGGATTCAAGCCCAGAATGAGGACTAAAATAAGCATGTAGGGTCTGTAAGGCAGCTGTGTTTCTGTGAAAAGGCAAGAAATCGACTCTCCAATGGAAATGGTGCAGTGTGAATTCCAAGTTTCAGATTGCAGAGGGGACGTGCTGATAATGGCGTAGCACTGGCCTGCAAGTTAAGTGCCTCTAGTACAAACAATCGTGACAACGTTAGACCACGGCAGCTGGGTGGAGGATTAGCCAAGATTTCCTGCTCCGTCTCACCAGTGACTGGAGAGTTTAAAAGAAAGCAGGAGACTCCTGCTTTTATGTGATCATTAATAACTGGATGAAATTCAAGTATTCTATGTGCTCATTTACCACCAAGTACTGTACAACATAAGGATGCATATGTGTGGATTAAATAAAAGAAGGGCACGGATACAAGTGTTAATGTTGCAGACACACCCTTATAGACAACCATAGTGTGCAGCACATCTATCCCGTCATATACCCAATCCTCAGCCTGTGCAATTACCGTCCTGTTTCCTCCCACTCTTTATTGAGAAAATCCCACACAACTATCAGATCACAACTGCTCCCCTCTTTTCCCGTCCACTGACAACATAATCTACCTCCTCGCCCTGCTCCAAACACAAAAGAAGCAGAATCTGATTCCACTGCACGTCACTACGCATCAGCTGAAGATTTATCTCATGTCAGAGCCCAGAATGCATCACAATAAGCCTGATGTGCGTGTGTGTGTGTGTGTGTGTGTGTGTGTGTGTGTGTGAGTGTCCTTGCAAGTTTGGAAGCATGAGGGAGTGACTACACAGTCGATTTATCAGAGCATGGACGGATTCACATTAAAGCTGCAGGAGAAACAAAACTCTACCCTGCAATGCCTACACAACAAAGCATTTCCTACTTGTCAACTGATTCCGAGACAAATGTAATCAAATCTGAGCAGAACGTCTGTTAAGAGCCTTTAAACTGAACTTCAAAGATGCTCAGAATCCATTATCTGTCCTTATGAAGTGATTACACTGACTGAGAAGACACTTAGAACGTTAACTGTCTTATCAGTTCACAGCCTCACTCCTGCCACAAACCCACTGTGATAAATGCTTTGGTATAACAGCACATCATTTATATACACTTACACCCATATGCACCAATACAACTGTGATAAGCCATCTGGATTTAAGTGATGACCGGCTAATTTGTGCCATAACATCAGCTGTAATTTGTTAGTTGTTAGAGATTTGTTACTAATCTCCTCACCTCCTCAGGAGAAGGCCATCTGTCTACAAAAGTCAATTAGCTAAAGAGCAAACTATAGCTTAGTGCCTTGGCAATGGCCATTCACAGTCGAGGAACTGGCTCAGACAGTAGAAACAAAGATTATGATTATACCAGAAGCCAAACCATTCAAACACTGATGCTCTAAAAAATGTGTTATGTACTATTCAAAAAGTCATCCTTCATGCTTCTGCCTGTGAGCACGCCAACTTTAAGGATGTCTCAATTCACAGAATGCATCTCAGGGAGCGAGGAGGCTTGTTGGAAGAGCTATGAGTGACAATGTAGTGTGAGGCTATAAGAAGAACAATGGACAGATGATGCAGTTGTTCCCTACATTAAACAACGTCGCTTTAAAACAGCTCAGAAACAAGGATGTCTCATTGTGTTAAATGCCTGTTGCCTCAACTTCTCTCTCCTCATGTCTCTTCCTCGCCTCCTTCACTTGCATCTCTGGTAGGCAGGACTGAGATGCAAGGAGAGAAGTCAAGGAAATGAATGGAGGTTTGATGATGACAACGACATGGACAGAGAGTGGAATAAGGAGTGCTCTGGAATGTGCTTTCTGCATGAAAAGATAACAAACAAGTCTGCTAACCCAGGTGGGCAAAGTATAAAAGGCCCTATGTTGGTTAATGAAGTAGTAGTAGGGTACTGTCAATGAATACTTTGGTCGGAGTGACTGAATTTAAAACCAACACATTATTAATAGCACACATTGTCAGAGTAACTCCAGAAAATGCCATCATTCACACTTTCCACATCATGACTGAAGTCTAGCCACAACAGTTTGGAGCAGGTGAAATGTGGGCAGTGTGTTTTTTCTGGTTTACTCATTCAGGAAAATAAACTACTGACTACAATAAACCTACTAAACACTGGCCTTGTCCTGCGCTGTGACTTGTTTGAAAATCCAAGAATTTTGGATCCCATCTCTCCCTCCTGGATGATGCAATGGGTTTTTTCATATTTCTTATCCTCCTGGAGCCTCAGATAAGTAAGTGTGTCTGTGAGAAAGCTGCAACAGAACAACGTTTTTTCACTTTTTAAAATCCAATAATTGGCTTAGAGTTATTCATTTAGACAGTGCTTTACTGTTCTATAAAACAATACCACAATATGATTATATCAGGAACAGTCCAGCTCAATAAAAGTAGTGCCTGTAGTAGTGTAACAGCAAGTTTTCTGCTTAAGGGACGGGACCATGTGACACACATGCCTGCTTGGTGTTTAAAGCCACACATCTGGCATGGAGGTAAACTGGTAGTGTCTGTGAGCCACTCTGTTTTGGAGTGGAATGTTTCAAAAGCCGTAACATGGACTGCCATGACATTTGATGCAAACATTCAACGTCCTTAGAGGATGAACCCCAAAGACTGGCTTTTCTACTCGTGCCACCAGCATGGTGACATTTCTGGTTTTGAGTCAAATACCTCCACAGCAACTACTGGAGGGATCGCTGAGACATTTGAGACATTCATGTTCCACTCAGCTATACCAAGTGTTTAATTCTAATTAGTAGATCTTAGCATGGAAGCACATTAAACTAAAATAGTAAACATTACACCTTCTCAACAGAAGTGTGTTAACATTATTGGAAGTACATTAACGTGCTACAAACAGCATTTCATTTATAACAAGACTAAGTACAACAACAAGACAACAGATGTTGGTTTGATGCTGCCTGCATCTTAGTCTCTCCCACTGAGGGTGCTAGGAGAAGAAGCAAAGGAGGTGGAAATGAGAAGGAGTCACATATGTAGAGAAAGAGGATTCCTATTCTCACAAGTTCCATCTCAGGCAGCATCAGTTACTGATCATGGCTGCACCACCTCCCAGTGATTTTTGTGTTTTCTGACAGCATTTTTTAACACATAATGTCACGTTCTGTCCAATGCTGTCACACAATATTACTATTATTTTTAAACACTTCTTCACACTGGTCATTTCAGCACATAATTTCCAACCTCAGTTGTATGAGGACAAGATTATCCATTCTATCAAACACTGTACTGAATGTCAGCTAAGACTTGGTGTATTTTTTCTCAGCTTCCCGTGCTGACAGACCTTCTGTCTGGGAGTGTTTGTGAACTGGGTCCAGCTGGGTCTGCAACTGAAATCATTGCTCTTACATAATTAATGGTCTAGATACCAGCCCAGGCTGATGTGGGCCAACCAGTGTCTCTGCCACCCAACCCTCCCTCCCGCAACAAAGACAGGAGCCAGGGCAGCTGGACAGTCTTACCGATAGCAGTCTCTGGCATGGCGAACAGCGTCTTCTCAGTGGCAACTCGAAACCGTCCATGAACTGAGAGACCTACCCCCTGTAGGTGGAGGAGAACAAGGGTTACGAAAAGTAAAAATAATCAATCAATATTAAGATCAAGCGAGCAGCAAACAGAGGTCCAGTCCAGGCAAAGAGAATACACAGAGGGGAAAACAGAGTCATGGAGAAAGCATTAATAACTGTCACCTGTACAGAGAGCTAAAGCTTGGGATGGAAAATTAACTCGGTGAAAAAAGTAAACCAGGCCGACAACTCATAAGTGTGTGTGTGTGATTAACGTGTAGCTCACAGCAGGGAGAGAGGTGAAGGCTAATGAGTAGAGCTGGCCAGAGGACATTTCCAGCAGAGTAAGGACTGCTTGCATCAGATTATAGGGTTGGCTTGGAAACAGCATCCTCTCGCATAAACTCTCAACAACATACATGCAAACAACCAATCAGACAGACGGGTGAAGTGTACTGTCTGACTTTTCCTAAAAAGCAGTGTCAGATATCTGAAGACACAATCAGTCCTGAGCACAGTGGATGTTAATGAACTTGAAACTAGGGCCGTAACAATATCAGAGTGTCACTATGCAATTACTGTGGCCACAAAGAATTCACAATAACAAGATTATTGCAATACCTGTAGAAAATTTAAAAACAAAAAAGATGCTATCAGACAAAGTCATCCGTAGCGTAGTTTGTGGTGTGCTTTGTCTCTTTCATGGAAAATGAATCACACTCAAAATACTTTGGTAAGGATAGTACAAAAACTACAATTACTACAATACAACAACTGTGCTGTATGTTGTTCCTGTATTTGAGTGTCAACTATATAGTTACTGGTGTTGGATTATTCATAATATTATCATATATGTATTAATAACATTATATCATCATTTCATTTTTAAATATTCACATTATCGTCAATACCAGTATAATACCCTTTCTTGAAACAAATATTGCCACAAGCACAACAACAAACAGAAAAATAGCTGTTAATAATTCCACTCATTTATGTGGATGTCATCAATATAATAATACACTCACAAAGCAAGAGACTGCACACACAAAATGGATACTGTGATCCCCTCAATATTAAAAAATGCTGCAGCATCCAGACAGTAATCACTCCACTCCACTGACCTTCAGTATCATGGAAGATACCTCATTAATTAAACACTCTTTCACCCAGAGGGGACACTTAACTATACCTAAGAGCAGGGTCATGTGCTGGCCAAGTCAGAGAAAAATCCAATATGTCAGGGACTGGTGGTGATTAATGACAGTGGAAGGTCATCAGGTAAATCCCCTGAGGGTTCACATCCACGTGAACTGGATGTGGGACAGATCCTAGTGATTCATTTCTTCTGATGAATTCATACATCTGGTTTGTGCCAAGGTGGTACTGTCAGGTCACATATATCTACTTGTACATCTCAGTGTCACACATGCCAAGAAATGTTCCCCTTCCTACTGTGTTTCAACATCTAACCACTGTCCATGTCTGTTAGTGTCTCTTTCCCACATGTGGTCCTGTACATGAGTCTGTCAGGCTTTACTCTGGGATCGCATCACGTGTCTTTATAGCTTTTCTAGGATCTAGTCAACAGATGATTAGCTTAGGCCTGATATGTGCACATTAGACCCCTTATCAATAACAAATTGACTGTTTTACTTGAATGCATTATCTGCAAACTGCACAAAACCATCACACAGCAATGGACAAAGCTTAGTTGCTGAACAAACTCCAAGTGTGCTCCCTCCCTGGAAAACGAGTGCTGTAGGGTATTTTATTTGGTCAAAGGGGTTAAATTTAAAGTAAGTCATTAAATTCTCCATGTCCTTATTAAAAATGGGTCATTAGAATAATTAATAATTATCAAAACCAACTTAAATGAATCATCCTATGTGACACATTTTTGCAGCTCTACTACCCAGCATTAGCTTAGCTTAGCATAACAACTGGGAAAAGGTCACACATAGCCTGGCTGTGCCAAAGGTTACAAAACCCAAACACTAGAGCTAAAGTTAAATAATGAACACTTTGCACGTTCATTTTGTCCGTGCAAACACAGAAGAGTGACATTTACACACCGAGTACCATTTCTTGCAAGGTTGAGTTGCTGCGCTGATTCCGACTATCTTTAAGTCCAACTAAAGTTCCATCTAATGCCCACAGATCTGCTGAAACATCGCCAACATTAGCTTAGTCTACAGTAAGTCTATTATAAAATCTATTATAACCCCCGTTAAACTGCTTGAAAGACTTGAAATCATGGCTGGGTTTGAACTTCCTCTGTTCTTAATGAAGACAAGACCGAGGTTGTTGTATTTGGTTCTTCTGACAGCACTCTTGGGCCTTTAGGGTTGGTCACACATCCTTTTGTTAAAAACCTGGGTGTGGTCTTTGACAGTGCCATTAATTTCGACAAACAGATTAGCACTGTCATTAAAAATAGCTTCTTGAAGTTAAGGCTGCTCACTAAAGCCAAGCCATGTCTCCTTCATGGTGACTTTGAGAGAGTCATTCACGCTCTTGATCACGACCAGGCTGGACTACTGTAATTCGGCCTCAATCAGTCGTCTCTTTGCCGGCTGCAGTTGGTCCAAAATGGTGCTGCTCGGCTTTTAACTGGGACCAGAAAGCGGGAACATATAACCCCAGTCTTGGCAACGCTCCACTGGCTTCCTGTTCGTTTTAGGGTAGTTTTTAAGGTTTTATTTCTTGTTTTTAAAGTTTCACATGGGTTGGCCCCCCCCATTATTTAGCTGAGCTTATTCAGGTCCACAAACCTGTTAAAGAACTGAGGTCATCCAGTCAAGTGGTACTGGAAGTCCCCAGATCCAGACTCAGGACTGAAGGTGACCGAGCCCTTTCAGTGGCAGCCCCTAAACTCTGGAACAGCCTGTCGCCGAACATCAGGGCTGCTCAGACTATGGAATCTGTTAAGTCCCGGCTGAAGACCCACCTTTACTCAGTGGCTTTCAGTTCGCTTGGGCGCTGACATCCTGGCTGCTTATATGTTGTTTTCATTCTATGTTCATGTATGTTTTTTTGCAGTGTTGATTTAGAAGTCCGTAAAGCACTTTGGTCAACCTTGGTTGTTTTTTAAATGTGCTGTACATAATAAATGTATGTCATGTGAAGATTTAAATGGCCAACCTTTCCTTAACGGACCCGCTTCTCTTACTGGAAACAGCAACTTAAAACCAGCTGAAAAGCAAGGTTTTGCCTGCCCCCACTGGTTTAAGTTTTCATCTTGCTGCAGTGATATAATATAAAAGAGCACTTAGAGGCCAATCCCTGCCCACTGGCCCTTCAACATGAAGTCACCCTGTGGGAGCTGTGGAGAGCAGCAGCATTAAGGGAAGGATATAAACAAACAGGCACCTGTCACAATGGATCCGTCTTCAAATCTATAGCAGGGAAGCTTCGCTCAAAGGTAGAGACTGACAAGCTACAGCACCGGTTAGTGTTATAACCAAATCACTGGTATTGATTAACAACCAAACAAATGGATGGAGAGTGTAACATTCATTTTGAGCTGTGGGGCTGTAAAACAAAACCACCCTCACTGCAGCTAACAAGCCAAGCCAGGCTGGAACTGTATTGATCTTCATATGGGGAAATGAGTCAGCTGCGACAGTATTATCAAGGTAAGATAAAAACAAAGCAACATCACAGGGAAAGAAATGCTCCATAGAAGTTGATCCTAGAATGTTTTCAAGGCTGCTAGCTGAGTGGGTGAGCCGTGAAAGAGGGAGATGTAGAAGTGAAGCAGTGAAACTCAGCCATGTACAATGTAGGCACAAAAATGTTTAAGGACAAAGAGAAGCAATCATGACACTCAGAGAAGTGCAATTGGGTAGTAGTGAATGAGACAGAGTAAAAATTCTGCAAGTTTGTGTAGTAATAGGGCTGCATCTAATGATCATTTGGAAATACTAGGTTTTCTCTCAAAATAATGAACAATCTAATCAATCAATTCAATAACCTGGTCAGCAGTTTTAAATCTCAAAAATTTTAAATGCCAATGATATAAAACAGGACGAAGCAGCAAATTCTCACATCTGGAAACTCAAAATCATCAAAGGTTTAGCATCTTTACTTACTTAGATGTAATTAGTTACTATTTTGGATGCATTTCATTTTAATTAATTAATCTGCAATTGGACCTCAGTACTAAGCTGAGTTTATCCCCATAACAGATGATTTTATATGGTGCACTGTAAAGATACACAGAGGATGTCACCTGCTGAGGCATGACTCACTGGCAAACAACAATTAATGACTGTTTGATTACAGCCGACAAGCTGTCTTCACCTTGCTTTTAGTGAACAGCAAGAGAGGCGAGTACAGAGTCGGAGAGCAGTGCTGCTGGCTTTGCCTTTGGGCTGTGTGACAAATGACTACAGAGGATTAAAAATATCTGATCACTGGAGACTAAACAGACCTCTGCCAAGAGGAGTTGCTCCTCTGAAAGAACCAGATCCAAGTACTAAAAAAAACAAGAGGGACACAGACCTTCTTTAAAAGTCTGAGTTCATTTCGGAAGGACATTTCTTTGTCTGAAACACTCACTCCTTCCTTTGTTCTCTACTTCTTATACAAAAAAAACATTCATTAAATTGAATTGCTTGATGCTCATGAGTTTCAATCCCTTTGCCAATGGATGGCAGTATCTGTACTGTACTTTGGGAAATTTAACAAAACAGACTGCAAAAGTACTTCAGTTTACAGTATAAAAAAAGTCGGGTCCTAGCTCTCGCATACAGAGTTATTGTAAACAGTCTCTCACTGCCCTATCTAATAGTAGCAGCAAGTGGCGACCTCCAGGCCTGAAAAATGAAGCGAATGCCAGAACTGCAGTTCATCGAATGACCACGTGGGGCTGACTCCAAAAGAGTGTCCTCGTAGTTTACCCCATAGACTGAAATATTCAACTTTACAGCAGAAATAATCATATTTACAGCCAGGTAAAAAATAACAGTCTCAGTCCCTATAGGTAATTCTCCCATTCATGGCAAGTGCAGGGTGGGTGAACTTCTTCTAACTCATCTGTTTAAATTGTATTAAAGTTTAAAGTTATGCATAATAAGGGTGTAGTCACTCTGAGTGACAGGTGAGTATCATCACTGGATAAATGGTTTTGGCCAGAAACTGCTGGAGCTAACTTTGCCAACTGACTCCATGTCACCTGGTATCAGCAGCCCATCAAGGTAGGATGGAAACAGATCAGAGTGCAGGATCACCCAGTGCTTTAACGGTGAAGACGAAGATCTGGTGGTTTACTGTGCCAAATTCAGCAGACAGGTCTAGCAGTAAGCATTACAGAGTGTCTACATAACAGGCTATTCAGATATGCTTTTTTAAGTTGTCCATCTCACCCGTCTCTGATGGAAGATCTGGCCACCTACACAGGTGGCATAATAGCATGTCTTTAATTGGGCTACATGCTTTTAAACAAGAACCTAAGCATACTTTCTACACCGTTTTCCTGCATGTTAAATACATAGACTAATTAAAAAACATAGCCACTGTTACTCCACCTATTGATTTGTGGACTTGTGGACTGTTTTAATATGAAAAAAGGAAAGAAAAGAAATATGGCCATCACCATTGTGGCTTTATAGAGTCAGAAGTGAAATTTAGACAAGAGAGTGGAGAGTGAAGGCAGCAACTGGTCAATCACAAGGTAGCCACGCCCTAAACATAAATAGGACCATAATTTAGTAAATAAACATCATGGTGTAGTGAAAGGGACTTGAAACTAGTGATTGAGACCATAAACCCTTTAGCAAAATGGTTACTGAGGCAAGTAGTCAAGTAAGGAAAAAGGGTCATTTTTCTCATGGACTTCTGTGCAGTCTGACTGCTGTTTGCAACCAGAGCAGCCGCCCCCTGGTGGTCATCAGAAGTAATGTAAGGCACTTCAACAGTCCACTGATTTTTACTACATCCACTTACTGTTAGAAGAGGGCTTCATCTGTAGCGGCCAATCAAAATGTCAGGTGTTTCAACGGTCTATTGAAAATGATCTCTGCAGTGTAGGGTCTTTCCTAACAACTGTAGGCATTTTAAAATAAAATAAAAATGCAATTAGGTCAAAAACAAGTTACTCCGATGAAAATAGGGTGAAATCACCAACTATAAACTGAGTCTTAATAAGGTATTAAATTATTTCATAGTTTGCATTTTAACAAAATATCAGGTGTTCCTCTTGCCTGCACTTATTATTAGATACAGAATGAGTCATGCAGAATGGAGTGCCCTTGAAATATAAGATATACCATGTAAGTCATAGCAGCCATTTTCTCCTAACTGCAGAAATAACACCCTGAAAATAACAGTGGGAAAACGATTCTTCAAATTCAGAGAATTGAATGCACCTGATGGACCGAGGGTCCATTTAATGTCACATTACTTGAGATTCACCATAGAAGTAGTGGAATATAGTTCAGTGGCGGTGTCGTACCATCAGGCACCATATAAGAACATGTCTCCAGATCCTGCTGTAAACAATGGAAATTTGCAAAAGTGTGCAGACAAGCATGTTTATGGCTCACACTTAAAACAGAATAGGCCGCACAATTTACAACCTGGCTGGGAGAGTTTACACTGCCAAAGACTGTGGAGGTGTTCATGCAGCCCACATGCTGTATTTAATATACATCAAATATTGACAGAACAGGTGGGATGACACCCATTAAACCCATTTCCTCTGAAGAGCAGCTGTGTTACCTGGTATTCTCCTTAATATTGTTTGGCTTTAGTTTTTGCAGTTTTAGCAGAGGAATAAGCTTTCGCATAATCGCAAGTTCATATCTGACACAGTGCATGAAAGTGAAAAGCCTTGTGTGAATTATGCAGAAGCTTACAGTTGGTGTAAAGAGTCCAAGAGACACATAACAGTTATACACACTTCAAGAGAAAGTGATGTCTGTTTGAAAATGCCCAACAGCTGCGTTACTTTCCACATCACTCTTGCACAAAGTATTCCCTTTCAAAACAAGCACTGCACACTCTCTCAAAGATGAAACCCTAATGCAGGCATCAAAATGTGTCCTGTGGTCCTTTTGGCAGTCACCACTGTCTTCTCATCAGCAAAAGGAAGTGATTACATATTTTTCTGGAAAAATATCCTTCAGAAGGGAAGCAGCCACTTCACTACTTGAGTTGCAACCTGTCTTAAATACACTGTGCTGTGAATGTGACTGTGTTCTCTGACGATGCAAATGTTGGAGACCTCAAGTGCAAACTCAGAGAGACACAGTGGACACAGATTAATAACAGTCAAGCATTCACAGACCCGAATTCTAGGGATTGTACACTTTGACAGCCATGAATGATGTGCTTGACGTGAGATCCTTCTGATGGAAGAGATGGTCAAACAGACTGTATGTGTCTCTGCCCTGTTAATGACATGCCTCTACTCCCTGGTGGTTTGTTATAACTAATGTAAGAAGACTCGTTCTATGTGGGAGTCCTGCACTGAGCTCAGAGCAGATCTGGGAAGAGGGATTCCAGTGCCTCTTGGACTTTTCCATATATAGAACTGGCCTGTTTTCACCCAGTATACACATGAAACAGCAGTCGCCCTGAGGATGCTTTGCGTCAACTGTGGTGTCCTCTCTGCACTGACATGACAGACAGAAGAGGTACAGCCATAGGTCCACGGAAAAAAGAACAGAGAAAGACTGTGACCAGCAGTGAAAATGATTGGACAAGCACCACAGATTTTCATGTCCTCCACTGGGATGATGAACAGAACTGACTTCCAAAGCCATACGGTGCAGCGTACATCGGACCCATGCTTTGAATCTTTTCCAGCATTTTACTTCATACTGTTTTTTCACTTTTGTTCTGACGGTTAAATTACAGCTTCTGTATCTCGTGGAAAGGAGAATAGTGAGCGGGGATGTCGTTATGATCACGGCTGTCTAAACACAGGGAAAACAAGCAAACAAGATGATTCTTTGGTTCACAGCTTTGAGGGTTCATCTCCCTGTGAATATCCCTCTGTGAACTGTTTACTACATTGAAAACATAAACAAGACATCCTGCAGTTTTCCTCATTACATTTTCTTTCATTTTTCAGTATTGGGACTCCATTACAATAGAATATAGAACTAGCTCATCTATTTTTGTAGGGAAAGTCAACCCAAGAATTGGTGAAAAGAGACCCTCTGCTGCCAGCACAGTCCAAGGTTTAACTGTTTAACACAGTGGTTCTCACCTGGTCCAGCCTCAGGACCCAACACGTTTCTATTAATAACAGTCGCGACCCAACTTTTTGGAGTTCGCTGTTCCTGTTAACAAATTAATGTTTATTTGGATGCAGTCTTAACACATTTTGATACAGCCTGGGAAAAAACTGGCTTATTATTTGCTCATTTTGGTATATTTGGACACTTTTGTGAAGTTTTGACCATATTTCGGCCCATTTTGACAGATTCTGAGCACATTTTGGTTTATTTTCGGCACGTTTTAGCATAATTTTCTCCAATAAGCTGTCAGAACCAAATGTAGGGGTTAATAGTGGGCAACTACTGGTGTCACCACCACTAAATGTCCTGCTACTGAAAGCAAACTGTGTCATAAGAGACATGTCCTTTAAAATAAAAGACTTTATACCACTACTTTTTTGGGGGTGGCCATGCTTCTGCAACTCTCTAAAAATGGCTTCGTGACCCACTTTTGGGTCCCGACCCACCAGTTGAGAACCACTGGTTTAACACACACCGTTTGGAGGATCGTCTATGTAAATAAAAACTGGCTGTTTTTGGTCATCACCTTTGACATTTGTAAGTCAGACTGATTTCAACCCACTGTTCACTTCTTGCCCAGCGCCAACACAACACAATATATAAAAGCTCCTACAATACAACTCATTGGTAAAGATTAAACCAGTGGTTCTTTTTTCTTGCTTCTAACAAAAAGCAGTGTGAGTTATGTTATGGGTTGTTAAGCTCCACCATATTTTCAAGTGGTCCAATATCTAGTATCCAGTATCTTCTGAGTAACAGCAGTTGATGGAAATAGTTGTGTTTTTACAAAGCTGATCCAAAGTTCCTCATCAGTGACATTATTTAAAACTATTAAGAGAATTTTGCCACCTTAAATCTTTAGTCAATAATATGCAAATTAAAATTACAGTGGGTGAATACTTCAACACTGGAAGTGAGCCGAATCTGTTTTTTGAATTACAAGCAGGAAACTTTCTTTTGTTTTGAGGATAACTAATGATGCATGATGATGCATAAAGTGGCAACTTCAACTCCTCCCATAGGTATCAAGTAATTCATTCATAAATTTAGACCTAACCACCCGGCCAGCTTTCTTTTCCTCAGCTTTTATCCTTGACTTAGAGGAGGCAGTGCTCAACTACGGCACCATATACATAAAGTGTACATGTAACACAGCAGACAAAATCAACATGGAACGGACTTCTTTGGTGCAGAGCCACGGCCTCCAAAAACATCCATCGTCCCTCCTAAAACCGTGACCTTTCCTGTATGTTCTGTTGGTCTTTGTCCTCTGTTACATCATCTAACACCAGACAGAACCATGTAAGTGTCGATTTTATTTCCTCAGATATAACCCATTGTACGGATTCCACCCACTTTAAATAACTGCAGTGTCAAGGTATTAGAAAGTCATGCATTAAACAAATCGTTTGCCAGTATGTAAACACACACAGCATGCAGTCAAAATGCACACATTCCCAGAAAGCGACCCCCTCAACACCAACAGTATGAATATATAAGCTTTGATCTGGATTAAGCCACATAAGAATCAATGACTTGACAGCCCATCGAAAATAACAAACATTAGCATGAAGCATAAAAAGCAGCAGTCTAACAAGAGTATAAAACATACAGACTGGCTTTGTTTGAAACCACAAGGACAGACAGTTCAACATTTGCCATGATTTAGAGCCTCGTTTTAATACAGCACCTTTTCCTCACAAACAACACAAGCATAAATAAGTAAATAAACGCACACACAGCCAACAGATCACATATTTGTACCACATAAAGTGTACAAAGAAGTGAGAAAACCCTGGTGCAACGTCAATTAAACATTAAAAAATTCCAATTTGTATCACCTTACAGTAATTAGATCACTTACGAATTGAACAGTAGGCTATTTGTTGTTACTATATTAAAAACAAAATATTTATGACGGTTTGTTATTATGCAAAAGCAGGTGCTCACATATCTCTGTGCCACACACACGCACACACACATGCACACGCAGACACACACAAACACACACAATGAGTAATGAGCCGGTAGAGACTGGTGGCTGGGAGTGACCTTGGTCACATCTCAGGAGTAAAATCACAGTCAAGGTCACAACAGAGAAGATTGAAAAAAAACAACCAGACTCATCCAAAAGCCAGACATCTTCTCTCACCAGGTGACTTGAACATTATTAATAAACCACAGAGCACTGCATGCAGATTCATCCTTTATAAATACGCATTTGCATAACTCTGTTTGAATTGCACGTCATCATACTTGCTGCGAGGAAAAGGTAACAGTTCAAATTCCAACCATATCTGACACCTGGAGGGAACAACCAGTGGCAGCAACAATGCTTTGTCACTTTGCATTTCATCCAATCAGAGGCCACCTTGCCACTGGCAGCAGGTAACAGTGGCAGATAGTCGTCTACTGACACCTACTGTCAGAATTTAATATGACACCTCGCTGAAAGAAAAACACTTTTCATGCCTCACAATATGCCAACTGTGATCTAAAACCTTAAAAATACAAGTCATACTCACCCCTCCCATTGTTATGCCGTCAATAAGGGCAACGTAGGGCTTCCTGCACGCTCCTTGAAAATGAAATAAAATGTGTAAAAACAAAAGGGAAAACTAAATGCAACCATGCAAACTGGTGTAAAAGAGGCCTGGTGTTTGGAAGTGTCTAAGGTGGGACAGTAAGCAAATGAATATCAATAAATTACACAAATAATTGTTAAAATGACTATCAGTGTAATAATAAAGCATACCTATAGCATTGTTTAGAATGTATTCCTCACGGAAAAAGTCCTGCGCAAGAGAGTCACCGACCTTCCCTGCTTCTGTGACCGCTGAAAGGGAAAAACAGATAACAAAACCGTAAAGAGGTTCCTTCCAGAGTCATGCCAATAAAACCTCTCCAGACCCCAGTGATTAAGCCCACTGCTTACCTCTGATGTCTCCACCAGCACAAAAGGCTTTTCCACCTGATCCTTTAATAATCACAATGTCAGTTTCATCGTCCTTCTCCCATTTCTAAAATCACGGAAAAAGGAAAAAAGCAGGAAATTTACAGCGAATCTGCATTATATATAAACCTAACAAAAAATTCTCGTTGTTTAAGTAATTACATGAAATCAGCTGCTACATGACATAAATAACAAGTAACAGTAGCTCTTAGCCGGTCTTGAAAAGGTTTATGAGTAACAATGTTTCACTCTCAATAACATTAAGACTTTGACATGGTCAAATTAAGAACAACCACTAAAGGTCAATTCACGCTTTCCTCATCTGCAAGGGTACACGTTACGTAAATTTCATCATCCACCAAAGCCCCCAAGGGCCCAGGTGGACGGTCTGTGTGCAGGCCAACATTTGTGACTGTGCTGACTGCACATGTGCCAGAAAACAAGTGGTGCTTAAAATGAATGTCTAGTGTGTGGACAGAACATATGTAGAGATTTTCTGTCATTCACACCTTTACAAGTCACCACTAAAAGGGCTGTAAGCGAAGCAGTGGCTGCTGGACTTTAAAGGAGCTTTCATTTATACTTGCTTTCCACTGACAGAGTCTAAACACAGTCGGAAGTCCGCATTTCTCTAGGAATCCTGAGCTCTGTTCATGCACTGTACCAGACACATGTCAGGAATAATCACTGACTACAGCGTTTGATATGAGGGGAAATGCAACCAGTCATATAGCAAAACAACGTGGCCCTGCTGTAGAATGAAAACAGCTGCATACGTGTCCACAGTCTGCTTACAGACCTGCACACACGGACGCAGAAATCATGAATTGGCCATTTTCTATCCTTGCTATGGTTTGCATTTACCAGGCTTTCCACATACCTTGAGCTGGGGATAGATTTGCTGGATCATGGTTAGGTTGAGGGCGTTTAGGACTTTGGGTCTGTTCATGGTGATCACACCAGCTCTGGCCACTTTCTCCAGAAGAACCTCTGGTTCTGCATGACTTGACATCTGATGTGAAGCAGAGACAAAAGGACATTTCTGTGTTAATACTTACAACACGCAGCGCAATAGCCCAGAAAGAGCAGCATCATTAAATGCTGCTTAATGAAATGAAAAACTGCTTAAACAACATAACCGCAAGTGTACTTGGATTGAACTCAGGCCCAAGCCACACACTACATAGTTGATATAAGCCAGTATATTAGAATAGGTATTGGACTATTACTATTATCGACTCTGGTGCACTGTTCAAATATTGAGTGAAATGGATGAGAAAATATTAAAGACTGATCTCAGCATCAAAAAAACTCCAGTTCACGGTACTTGTGGAGACAAGTACAATCTTCACTATCCATTAACAGCACAGTACAGCGACAATACAACATGCTGCAACATTTTCTCACCATGTGACTCTGGATTCGCTGCAGTCTGCAGACGGACCTCAGTCTGGAGGAGACAGCAAGGAAAGAATAGTGGCAAGAATTAATAACTTTACCAGCTGGATGCATGGCATCTGAAAAATATTGAAATTTCAAAGATTCAGAGTCAATTAACAGCAATTAATCCTGTGCACTCTGCCAAGTTCAAACTCTGATGAACACTAACAAGCTGATGAAGTGGCCACAGACACACAACCTCAGCCCAACCTCAAACCACGTCTTGTGCCTAACATTTAATGACTTATGCTCCAGGGATTAGTTTTTGTTCCCAAAAGGGAGGAGAGCCCCATACCTTGAGCTGGGGTAGAATACTAGCTAATTTATTTATTCAATAAATTAGCTAGTATCCTAGAATTATGGCAAAGCATTGATGCCACAAAGGGGAAACCATGAATTAGTATCTCATTATAACGCAAATATGTTTAGTGTAATAACAAGATGTTTAGTCTACTCCACTCATAACAAGATATATTCACCTTATAACAAAATATTTTCAGATTATAGATATTTTCACATAACATTTTTCACGTTACAACTAGATATTTTCAAGTTTGAACAAGATATATTGATGCGATAATAAGATTTGAATTATTTTTTAATATAAAGAGCAAACTTTTCAAGGTATAACAAGATTTTTTGTTATAATAATGTACTATTAACTTTTTACAATGTTGTGATGTAATAACTTGCTCAGAGAATGAATAAACTGCATGCATGGGTTATCAAATCAACATAAAGATAAATAGTCTATTGTTATAACTAGAAACATTTCCTGTTCTAAAGTGATAAGTTTGCATGTAATGGTGTGAAAACATCTTGTCACACCAACAGGCTTTTCAAGTTATAAGAAGTGCACTGTGTCTGTGTTTCTGCTGTGCACCAACATGCTGCTGTGACTTTTATCACAGCAGACATGCTCACCTGTCACAGCAGGAAACACTCAGGTGTCAGTGGTTACATCAGAAACCAATGCACTCAGTTTGGCTCAGCTGGTTTTATTCTGCACATACTGACTTTTAATGATACTGAGTGGACCTTACTTTACTTCACCTGTACTTTTCCTGCTATGTCAAGTAAAGATGTACATCAAACTGCTCCCAGCGTGTCTGACATTAACACGCTCCATTTCTACCTTCGTGCCACGGTAACGTCAGCTCATTCAGGAGGAACACACCGAGCTACAGCGCATATGTTGGGATACAAACGTGGCCACATACCTGTAGGCGGAGGTCAGAACCGTTAAGGACATTATTATTTCTAGCTGCTAGTGTACGAGCACTAACTGCACTCTCGGGTTGTCTCTCCTCTGAAGTTGCTGCGGTTACTTCCTGGAAGAGGTGGCGAGCCGTCGCTGATTGGTGGGTGATGGTGACGTACTGGTGGGCGTACTGACCGTCGAGGAAGTGTCGCTCTGCGGTGTGTTTGTACCACACTGCCCCCTGCTGTCAGGGCAGAGCAAGCACTGATCATCGAGAAGCACTTTTATGGTGCTGTTTCTTCATCTTATCAGCATTTCTGTACTTTTACTGAAGTTAAAGATCTGAACACAGTTTGAGCATTGACTACAAATACTGTGCTATACAAGTTGAAATGAATTTTATAAATTCAAGAACAAGACATAGTGTCCCCCAAAGACCAGTGTCATGTGAAAGACTGGATATCACTGTTTTTAGTGATTTAAAAATGATTTACTGCTCAAGCTATCAAAATGAGATAAGCATGACAGCAGAGGCATTTATGGGGTGTGACCAGCACTGTGACCAGGGTATGGCTGAGCAAATGTGTTCAGAGAACCCTGCCCAGGCAATAAGGACCATGTCCTGGTCACATTAACAAACATGTGCATCAGGAAATAGAAAGACAAAATAAAGTAAAAGCAAAACACTGTGTAGTCATTTTACTACAACTGACTATGCATAGAAATATATTTTATTTTTCTCACTTACAAACACAATCATACATACAATGTCTGTATTGTGTCTCTCAGACCAAAGTTAAGACATTTTCCACATTAAAAAGTCACAGTGATCTTAAACGACACTCAGAGGCTAATGCAGGTCTATCAATAACTCTCATTTCAAAAGTTAAAATGTAGAAGCTAGATACATGTTTTTACAATCAGCATTTTTAAGATATAAATCTAGACGGCTTTTGTTGGTATTTTTAAGCTGTAGGCATGAAGGGGTGAAGGTTTCCAGGTTGCAACTTGTCCTGTTTTCCAAGAATCTTCATCTAGTCAGAGTCGCTGCTGCAGGAGCTGCTGGAGGACTACAACAAGGACGAATGCAACAGACAAAATGAGTCAGTGAATCAATTTCTACAAACCTGATGTAAAGTTCAGATTATACCTGTTTTATCTGCACTTAAAATAAGAATATAAAAATGAGGCTTTTTAAGGGCTTCATTAAGTTTAGCAAATATTTGATGAAAAATACAGCATTTCTTCGATTTTCTGTAATTTGTAAGTTCAGGCTTGGTTGTGCTGTAGAACTTTTTCATGTTAAATATGACACAGTTTAAATTTGCAGGAAAATCCTATTGTTGCACTTTTTGAATATAGTCTTACCCCATGGCAGTTCTTTCCTTTCTTGTGACAATGGCCGTGCTTGTGACCATGCTTGTGCTTGTGCTTGTGACCATGTCCATGCCCATGCCCATGTCCGTGTCCATGCCCATGTCCATGCCCATGTCCGTGTCCATGCCCATGTCCGTGGCCGTGTCCATGGTCGTGTCCGTGGCCATGACCATAACCAGGTCCAGGCCCACATCCTGGTCCAGGTCCATATCCGGGCCCAGGTCCATAACCAGGCCCAGGTCCATAACCAGGCCCAGGTCCATAACCAGGCCCAGGTCCGTGCCCAGGGTGGCCTCCAGGTGGGCCATGGGGCTGAGGAGGGTAGTGAGGTGGTGGAACAGTGCCTGGAGGACAATTAGGGTAACCTCCTGGCATCTGCTGAGGATGGTGGGGATAACCAGGGGGATACTGGTTTCCTAAAAGTAAGGAGAAGAGAGGAATCAGATATAAGTCAGCGCTTATCATTAAAGTGACAATCAGCTTAAGAATTCAGATTATTTAATGGAGGCTGTATTTACCTTGGTTGTGTCCGTACATTGCGAACTAACTGTGTGTCGACGATCAGATCTGCAGATGCAGGCGTTGCCTGCTGGCGCTTTTTATGTGCAGCTGCACCTCAATCTGAAGCAGGGGCAGTGCCTGAACTCCCATCAGCACATTTTTGCTTTGTGACCAAAACGGGTGTGTGTATGTGTGTGTGTTTGTGTGTGTGTGTTTGTGTGTGTTTGTGTGTGTGTGTGTGTGTGTGTGTGTGTGTGTGTGTGTGTGTGTGTGTGTGTGTGTGTGTACAATCATTAAGATAGAGTCAGTGTGGACCACATTCAGTCTTTTATACAGATACACACACCCACATGCCAGCTTTTGAGATATTGCTGTATTTACTTGCTGTTACGAGTATTTTATAGCGTTTTTCCATTCCTCGTGAGAACACCTTGTGATAAGACTGATAAACACTGCTAACACTCCCTTTTCTACTTGCACTTAGACACATTTTGAAGATTTGCAACTTCAGAACTATTGAAACTCTTGAATAAGTGGGGTCTTTAGTCACTGCTGGGAGAGTTGACCAGCTGCATGGATGGCATCACCAGTCAATAGTGGTGGAAGTCAGTACATTTACTCAAGTAGTGTACTTAAAGATCCCTCTGTAAAAGCAAGTTTGTATCTTGTGAACATTCTATATGGCCTTTTTGGGTGCTGTAGGACATTTCACAAATGAAAGAAGCGGTCAACACCATGGCCGAAACTGCAGTGTACTGATGACAGTCTCAAGAATACAGATTCAGACTTTCAGGGTTTTAGGAACAGGTCCTGTTAACTTATAGCAGGGAGCTTTCTGTTTCATTCTTCTACTTCAGAATCAGTTTCCACTTTAAACTTATATTGCTGAATTATTCCAATAATGAGTAGTTTTACAGCGTTGGAACAGAATAGTAGGTGAGCTGGTGTCCTGGAGCTGCAGCAAGTGGGGAAGTGTGGATGTGTGAGGAGGCGGGGTTTCATAGAAACAATACCTTCTAAATATCTAAGTCTGATACACAGGGAAGAGTTTTCAGGGGTTTAATCAATGACCAGAGAGTTACTTTAAGTACAATTCTTGGTAACTTGGTAAGATGTTGAGTTTTTGCAGTGTAGAGGTAAATATTGTACTTTCTACTCCACTACATTAGTATGATTACTTTGGTTACTAGTTACTTTTAATCTTAAAAAGTTTAAGATTACTTTTAATGTTTTTAAAGTACAACACGTAGTTGCAGATTAAACCAGTAGTTTTATGGCTTCTTGCTAAAAGCAGTGTGTAGCTGAACTCACATTTCAGATGTCTATAAGTTGTTACCGGCTCCAACAAATAGTGAAACTCAACTTCTCTAATGGTTTTATTCTGTCTATCCCAAAATAAAAGAGAAGAAGTCCAAGAGGTGAAAACCCCAGATGTATCTGCTGTCTCTCTACATTATACTGGATATAAGTAGTTCAACCTGCAGCAGCTACAACAGTAACATGCTGCTGACACACTGATGATATCAGATATAGTAATATATCAGTCACAGTGACCAAACCAGTACTTCTTCTGTAATACTTTAACTACATGTTACTGCTAATACCTATGTACTTTTACTTAAGTAGGATTCTTCCTCCACTGGCAGAATGACTTTCATGAAGAAAACTAAATATCTGCGAGTCTAAACAGGACATCGATCACATTAACTGCATTGCATTTTACCATCTACACCATCTAAGTTTCTGGAAATCAGATGAAATACCATTTGCTGGGATTAGGCCAAAAGGGCAACATGTCTGAAAAATTAGGCAGAGCAACAATGTAATGGAATTATGACATGATAAAAAAAGCCAATGACTACTGCTGCAGGGTGTGTAACTTTAGTGAGCAAATCTGCTGAACAAAGGCCTTAATCCAACCTTCCCTGTGTAAATAAAGATAATAGAACTATACAGTGGTAGATATGGCAGGCAGAGTAATCAGAAACAACAGAGGTCAAATGAGACAGAGAATAAAGAGGCAAAATTGTGCATACTCATTTTATCATGAACAGAAACCAGTTTTATGTTGTATCAGAACAGTTATGCTGATCATCTGAGACAGACACAGTTAACAGTAAGCCTGGTACTCATTAAAATGATTAAATGCACACACCATGTCAACACACTGACTGCTGGGAGGATCATTTTTTAAAAAGCAAAAGTGACTAGGGATGCGTTAATGATAAACAGTACATAGAACTCTTTCTGCATTAGAAATGTCTGGTTTAATGCTTCGCAAAAAAACGATGCTTCGATTTAAATCGTGTCAGTGTGAAACAAAAAGCACTCCTGCTTTAAAACATAGGTGACTGAAATAACTGTGTTTTTGCAGCTATGATGAAGAAGGTCTCCAGGTGGTAGCTTGTCTCTTCACATCCAGAAATCTTCATCTAGTCAGAGTCGCTGCTGCAGGAGCTGCTGGAGGACTGCAGAAAAGACAGACATCATCATACCATGATGCTTTGATGTCAGTCAGTTACAGAGAGTTATTGTGTGAATTCATAGTTGAAATATATATTGACTGTTTGGAAACTTGCCTAAAGCAAACTTAAAACACACATCCAGCATATCTGGAGTAACATCAGGTTTGAGTTATATTTCTAACTAGCTGAGGAATCTAAGTTAAATGTTTACTGTCTTTTTAGTTCAGTTTTTGGCCACCACCACTTTGTGAAGGAAATGTCTGTCTCCTTAGCTGCTAAATAGCCCACTTTTTCACCAGCTTGCTGTTAACTTTACCTGTACATGGTGCAGAGCATTTTTGTTTTTTGATTTTTTTTCACTTTAAATAGCCATGTAATAAACAGTTATGGGGATGAATCAAAACAGTAAAGCCGTAGGTGGGAAAACCAAAACAATGAGCTAAAAGATGCTAAAATACTCTGCAGAACTGAGGTGAGCTGCTGAGTTATCTATGAGAAAATCTTCACATTCCACGTTTATTATTAAGAAAATTTGCAATAACATGTACAACAAGATAAAATAGCAACTCTATAGTTTTCACTCTTTACTGTTAAAGAAATCAGCTTGATCTTACCCCATGACACTCCTTTCCTTTCTTGTGACAGTGTCCATGCATGTGACCATGCCTGTGCCTGTGGCCATGACCATGACCGTGTCCATGACCATGATGTCCATGACCGTGTCCATGACCATGATGATGCCCACGACCATGACCATGATGATGCCCACGACCATGACCATGATGATGCCCACGACTGTGCCCATGACCATGATGCCCATGACCGTGTCCAGGACCGTGATCAAATCTACAACCACACCCACAACCACAAGGTGGTGGTGGACCTGGAGGTCCACAACAAGGTGGTGGTGGACCTGGAGGTCGTGGACCTGGAGGTGGACCTGGAGGTCCACCACAGGGTGGTGGTGGACCTGGAGGTCGTGGACCTGGAGGGCCACAACAAGGTGGTGGTGGACCTGGAGGTCGTGGACCTGGAGGGCCACAACAAGGTGGTGGTGGACCTGGAGGTGGACCTGGAGGTCCACAACAAGGCGGTGGTGGACCTGGAGGTGGTGGACCTGGAGGTCCACAACAAGGTGGTGGTGGACCTGGAGGTGGACCTGGAGGTCCACCACAGGGTGGTGGTGGACCTGGAGGTCGTGGACCTGGAGGTCCACAACAAGGCGGTGGTGGACCTGGAGGTGGACCTGGAGGTCCACCACAGGGTGGTGGTGGACCAGGAGGTCGTGGACCTGGAGGGCCACCACAAGGTGGAGGTGGACCTGGAGGTGGACCTGGAGGTCCACAACAAGGTGATGGTGGACCTGGAGGTGGACCTGGAGGTCCACAACAAGGTGATGGTGGACCTGGAGGTGGACCTGGAGGTCCACAACAAGGTGGTGGTGGACCTGGAGGTCCACCACAAGGTGGGCTTTCAGGAGGACATCCAGGTGGTTCACATGGAGGAGGATAGGGCTGGTAAGGTGGGGCACAGCCTGGAGGACATCCTTCTGGCCCTGGTGGAGGCTGATAGCCTGGGGTACACAGGTCTTCTGGGCAAACAAAAACGGTGTGGTCATCACTTCTACTCTCAGTCTATACATACTTAATGTCAGTTTTAACTTCTTGAATTTCAATGATAAAAGTTCGACAGAAATGATAAGGCCCTAGTAGACATGTAAAACAGCTAAAGACAGTTATAGCAAATGATTTACTTACCTCTGCCGTGGCCAAACATTTCAAAATTTTAGATCCAAACCCTGAAACTGAGAGAACCCAATGAACACAAAGTGACTCTTAGCACGAGAAAGTAAATTGCATTCTATCACAGTTACAATACTCTACAGTGACACAGAAAGCAACAGCAGTCTATTGTAGAAAAGGCAAAATGTTACTGAACAGACAGTGTAGGTAGGAAGTACCGCAGCATATAATTTGTGATATAACAGAGACATGTCTCATGTGGCTGTGTAAAGACAAATTTACTACTCAGCATCTTACAAATATCGAATATCTTGTGTTTAGTCCCTAAAAGGAAGGTAAGTCCACACAGTGTTGCTGTGTAAACATTTCTGTCACCATAACACTATTACAAGCAAACACACACACACACACATACACACACAAACATGTGTGTATGCACATACTTTCTGGTAATCATTCCTAGATAGCTGCTTGTAAACTTACAGTGTTTCGAAGCGTTGATCTACAGACACAGCAGGCAGCTGGCTCTGCCCTTATATGAAGCCACACCTTGAGCTTGAAATCCAACACTCATCATCAGGGGCCGTGTCTCCACAAGGCACCAGATAAGCAACACTTACAAGAATCATATCACCAAATTGCAAAGTTTACTTTCTTAAATTAGACTTGAAAGACACAATCATGGGTATGATATGCTCTGAGGTCTGCGTCGGTTACAGCCATTAACAAAGTCACTGTGGAGGACTTGAAACTCTGGCGCCATTCAGTGGCTTCGTCAAGATTGGCACTATAGAGACAGCAGTACACCCACCCTTAACTCAGCTGGGATTTTCCACTGGATAAAAAAACAGAAGACAAAAACACGAGTACAAAATTTTGAAAGCTAGCATAGTCATGTAATAACTGTAAACAAAAGTTCTGAAAAACCAATAAGCGGAACTGATAGCATAAATAGAATCCATCCATCTTAGTTTGCATGTCAAAATTTATTTCCTCAGAATGCAAAACAAGGGCGCACAACCAGTGGAAGCTCATTGTGTGTCAACATGTTCTAATAATAGCCTGTTTACATTTCTAAAGCCAATATAAATACATTTGACTTAAAAAAAAAAAACAATTTAATGAGGGCATAACCAAACATTAGGCTGCAAAACAAATAGATTACTGTATGGAGTAATATGAGGAAGGTTTCCAGGTTGTTGTTTGCTTCATCCAGAAATCTTCATCTAGTCAGAGTCACTGCTGCAGGAACTGCTGGATGACTGCAGGAGGAATGGACACCAGAGACTGATGTTATCTGATCATTTCTGTACTCTGGAGACAGCTTTATCACTATTGAGTCTATTTTTACGCTCCCAAAATTGTTACTCCTCAATAACAATTGTAAAAATATCCTTTTAACAAGGCAATGAACCCACAACTGCTGAATGTGTGTGATGTGTGTGTGATTAAAAAAACAACAGTGGGGCCGTCCTATAGCTCACTGAATTAAGGCGTTACCACATGGGTGCAGGTCGCCAGCAGTGGTCATGAGTTTGAGTCCGGCTCACGACCCTTTGCTGTATGTCTGTCTCCTCTCTACCCCCTTTCACCCTGTCTATCAATAAAAACTTCAAAAATCTCCCCCCCAAAAACATAATATTAAAAAAAAAAAAAAACAACAGTGACAGAGTATTGTGGTTGAAATTTATAAGTATGCCTCACTTATATCTGAACAAAATTCACTTTCTGCTGAGTGAGCTGAACACTGAACCACTGCACTGTTGAAACTCACCCCATGACAGTCCTTCCCCTTCTTGTGACATTTGCGATGCTTGTGCCCACGCTTGTGTCTGCGCCTCCACTTCTTCCCTTGTCCACATCCTTGTCCATAGAAATGCCCGTATTCACAGCAACCACCATGACCATGTCCATGTCCATGACCATGTCCATGTCCATGATCATGTCCATGTCCGTGACCATGTCCATGTCCATGTCCATGATCATGTCCATGTCCGTGGCCGTGACCGTGGCCGTGGCCGTGGCCGTGACCGTGGCCATGGCCATGATTATGGCCATGACCGTGTCCTCCTCCTGATGAAAGTAGACATAAATTATTAGTGAGGAGATTAAAATGTCTAATAATTTAATACATTTGGATAAAGTAAATTATAGCAACTATTTACCGCATCTATCCATTTCAAAACTTCAGATCCTGAGACTGAAGAATCCACACAGATCCCTTGTAAGTATGAGAAAATCAGAGACGTATCTGTGAGGTATATTAAAAAATAACATATCAAAATTACACAAAAAAATTACCATCAGCTTCTGCACGTTATTCTCTATATTTAAAAGTTACATGGAACAGGTCATCAGAAAAGTTTTGGAGGTGAACTTACTGTGTGTTGATGAGCTGATCCACAGAGGCGACTGTCATCTGCTGCTCTCTTTATATGAAGCCACGCCTCAACCCAAAACAGGCCCCTCCACATCATCAGGAGCCAAGACTGAAATGACATCAGAAAGTCTTTGTGCCAACGGTGTGCATGATGCCTATCATACACCATCTATACACTGATAACACAGCATCCAAATTTGTCATGCATGACCTGTTCTTTTTAAAACTCATAATAATGACATGAACACACACGTCATATAAATTAAGGTTTGATGAGTTCATATTTAACATAGTTCAGCTTTTCAGTCCTCTGCACAGCATGTTTGTTTACTTACACATTTTCCACATAGCCAACCAGTGTGATCTTATCAGGAAACAAAACCTGTATTTTGTCTTCTGAACATCGAAGAAAGTCTTCTAGCTTAAGCTCTTTGTTGTCTTTATGTGCCTACACCCTCAGCTGTCTTGTCCATTCATCTTGGAAGATGATGACTTTTGTTCGCATATCAAGCAAACTAGACTGGTTTGTGCAAAGTTAGAGTCCAAAAAGGCACATCTTCATAAGCATGCTACAAATCAGTTTACAGTTTTAAATTCTTGCAGTTTCATGGTATTTCACTATTTTCCTTTTAAATGTGCTCGCAGTTATTCTTTGTCTAACAAAATCCAAGTCATTTCAATGTGAAGGCCAATTTAGATAATATTCAAAATGACTTTACAAGCTATACTTGTTACTTCAGACTTAACTCTCAAATCAAGTCTTAAGGAAGCCCCATGTCATGTCACAGTACAAGTCTCTGGTCAAGTCTTTAGGTAATCAAGTACAGAGTCCAGTGTCAACTGACTTTGGTCACTTATCTCAAGTCACAAATTGAATATAGCTCAAGATGATTCTTTAGAGAGTCATATGTCAAGTTTGCCTTCAGAGATACATATATATTTTGCCACAAGTATTGGGACGTCTGCCTTAACATGAACATAAACTTTAATGACGTCCCATTCTTAAGCTGTAGGGTTTAATATAGACTTGACCCACCCTTTACAGCTATAACAGCCTCAACTCTCCTGGGAAGGCTGTCCACAAGGTTTAGGATTGTGTTCATGGGAATCTTTGAACATTCTTCCAGAAGCACATTTGTTAGGTCAGGCACTGATGTTGGACCAGAAGGCCTGGCTCTCAGTCTCCACTCTAATTCATCCCAAAGGTGTTCTGTCAGATTGAGGTCAGGACTCTGTGCAGGTCAGTCCAGTTCCTCCACATCAAACTGGCTCATCCATGTTTTTATTGACCTTGCTTTGTGCACTGGTGGCAGTCATGTTGGAGCAGGAAGGGGCCATCCCCAAACCTTTCCCACAAAGTTGGGAGCATGAAATTGTCCAAAATGTCTAGGTCTGCTGAAGCATTAATAGCTCCTTTCACTGGAACTAAGGGCCCAGCCCAACCCCTGAAAAACAACCCCACACCATAATCCCCCCTCCACCAAACTTTACACTTGGCACAATGTAGTCAGGTATAGTCAAGTACATCCATCGGATTGCCAGACAGAGAAGCCTGGTTGGTGGCGGGGCACATTGTATTGCTGGGGGAGGCTGCTACTGCTGTGAGGAAGTACTGTAGTCCTGGGGCGGGGTGTACTTTTGTCTTTTAACAATGTTTAGGTGGCTTGTATGTGTCAAAGGCACATCTACATGAATACGAGGACACAGAGTTTGCCAGCAGAACATTGCATTGTAACGAGATGATCAATGTTATTTACTTCCCCATCTTTAATGTTGTGGCTGATAGGAGTATACACTGTACACAGCAATCTAGAAAAGTTTTAGGCACTTCAGATTCTTAACCATTTTCTAATTACATCACAGCATGTAACTATGTCCATCCATCCATTATCTATACGCCGACTCATGGTGAAGGCAGGGGACACCCTGGACAGGTCGACCAGTCTGTCGCAGCACGTGACTATGTGATCAATCCCAAATTTATTCTCCAACACAACAACATGCTTAAACATGCAGGCAGAGTTATAAAGAACTGACAAGTTCTCCACAATGCTTGGAAATGATGTTGTTTGAAGGGTAGCCACACCTAATCTTAATCAAGATTAGGTGTGGCTACCTTGATGAGGCTGATTAATAAAAGCAATTTTGGGACTTATTTGTGAAAGTACTCAATGATACATTTAGTTGCTAAAGTGTTGCGCAGTACCGTATACCTCCAAATATAAGCCTAACAATGGCAGGAAACAATCTGTCATTCTTTCCATCCAGAGAATCTAGTTGTCATTGTGCTAGAGGTCACACAGAGAAGACGGAGCAGCTTTCTTATCAGCATCTTGTCACGTACAAACAGTACACAGAAAGCACAGGTTAAACCAGTTGCATAGCCTTGACTTGTATGTTAGTACTCAACCATAGGATCCTATCACTGCTGTGGTCGAAAAGACCCAAAGCATGCTGCTGCACTTCACTTAGCCTTATTCATGGAGCATTTCCATACAGACCCACACACCTTTTAACTGGCAAAACATCTCAAAACGTTCCAGAACCACACCTTTCACCAAAGTTTAAACATTCAGGCGTGTCATGAAACAACAAAAAATTTGATTAATGAATGGCAGAGAGCCCAGCCTCATATGTTGTACCAAACTGAACATGTCACAGGTGCTTGCAGTATGACTAAGTGTGACAATTTTCAGAGCAAGCATTTTTGTTGTTGTTATTGTTGTTGTTGTTTTGACAGGACAGAAGTCACAGAATACAGTGTGTATAAAAGGTATTTCCCCCTTTGGAAGTTCTGTCCTTGTATTTGGCTTTTTTGAAAAGAGCTTACAAAAACACTTTCATGTCAAAATGAAAACAGATTTTTACAAAGTGATGGAAATGATTAAACATATCAAATGTAAAGTCATAATAATGTTATCCTTTAGTAATCACCTTGGGGAAATTCCTCTCTGCATTTTGACCCATCCAAGTTAGAAGCAGTGGGCTGCCACAGTGCAGCGCCCAGGGAGCAGTCCAGGGTTAAGAGCCTTGCTCAAGGGGCCCACAGTGGATCGATCGATCGATCATCTGACCTTCTGACTAGTAACTCAGGGCTTAACCTCTTGCTCCACCACTGCCCCCTGATTGATTGCACAACTATTCACACCCTTCAGGGCAGCATTTAGTAGATGCACCTTTGGCTGTAATTACAACATTGAGCCTATGTGGATGGATCTCAGTCAGCCTCGGACATCTGGACATTGCAATTTTACAATATTCTTCTTTGTCAAACTGCACAAACTGTCAGAGTTGATGGAGATCATGGGTAACCAGTTCATTTTGAGTCCAGCCACAAATTCTCAGATTGATAAAGCTCCAGGCTCTGACTCTGCCACTCCACAACATTCCCCTTGTTGTCTTTAAACCATTTCTGTGTCGTTTAGGCTGTATGCTTAAGGTCTTTGTCTTGATGGAAAAAAAACTTCCCCCAAATGGAAGCTCTGTTTTTTGCTGCATTCACTTTATCCTATATCTTTACAAGCTCCCAGGGCGCTGCTGCCACAAAAGAATCCCCACATTATGATGCTGCCACCACCATACATCATGGTGGGGATAGTGTGTTTGTGATGATGTGCAGTATTTTGTGCCTGCCAAACATAACACTTAGTCTGACTGCCAAAATGCTCAGTCTTGGTGTCATCAGACCAAAAAACCTTCTGTCAGCTGACTTCAGAATCTCCCACATGCCTTCTAGCAAACTCTACTTGAGATTTTTTTCCATCAGTGTTTTTCTCTTTTCCACTCTCCCCTTAGAGTTTTCACTGGTAAAGAACAGGCAACATTTGCTGTACACACAGTCTTTCCCATCTCAGCCGCTGAAGCTCCTTCAGAGGAGTCATAGGTGTCTTGGTGGCCTCTCTCACTAGACTCCATCTTGCACGGTTGCTCAGTTTTCGAGGATGGCCAGATCTCTGCAGATTGTGCAAAGTTCCAATCCATCCCATGACTTATTCTTTTCAATATGCAGAAATCTATTTTCACTTTGACATCAAAGAGGCTTTTTGTAGATTCTTGTCCAAAAAGCCAAATTAAATTGACCAGTATTCGATGCTGAAAACAATAAAAAGAGAAAACCTCCAAGGGAGTGAATATTTTTTATAAGCGCTTTACACATTCATTGTCAAGTTACAGCAGCTCACTCATGACTGAGAGACTGTGTTTGAATACTGGGCTCCTTCTCCTCTTACAACTGTTGGACTGCAGCCTAAAATAATGCTGATGTTAACGGTTGAATTAATACCAACAAGTGCTGCTATGTACTGTATCAGATGGGATGGTGCAGGGCGTTGCTGAAGAATGTGTCTGCTTTGCCAACTTTCTCATTGCACAAAAAGGTTAAAATGTCATGGGGCATCACTCTCCATGTAGTGGGTGCGTCACAGATAGTCCACACATCCACACAGTCAGTGTCGGCTCTGATGGCCGGGCTGCATGTTCCTGCATCGCATTGTTAAGAACTGATTGATCAGCATCACGTCTGATGAGGAATTCCTTTTCTACATAGAAAAATGTATTTTATGTACAAATGTAGTCAATATTTAATCTTTTTATCGAAGCAGAAAACAAGTGAAACAGGACAGAAAGTACATTAACTGAAGAGCCATTCAGGTTACAAAGTATCTTAGAAAAAGTGTTTATTGTGAAATGAAATTACAAGGATATAAGGCAACATGGACATGAAACTGTATCAACATTGTACAAACCAGAGCACATTAAGCAGCAGATTATCAGAGAGCTCTAAGTAACAGCTCCGGTTGATGGGCTGTGCTGGAATGTCAACACAGAAAGTAATTCAAGGAATGAAATGTGTTACTTTATCTGACAGATTCACCTCTGAAAGCCCAGCTGAAATTATACTTATGTCAGTTCAGATGTAACCCATATAAAAATACGCTATCCACTGAGAGGCTGTTTTCTGTTGTCATTTTCACAGCTTGACTTTCCCAGCCAGTGAACTGCAGGGGTAAAGAGTTGAGAAGCGTCCAAGGGTCCAGACTGGGAAGACATTTCTGTAGGAGGTGTAGCTGATAGCACAGCTCTTATTAAACACACCTGCAATATTCTCCTGGAAATGGAGAAAATCACACATTAAAGCTCCCATTACACTTCATATTGTCACTGGATCAAACTAAACCTGACACCATAGTATCAGCTATATTCATGGCAGAATACGGCATAATTTGAGTGTATGATAAGTGAATATTAAAATGTATGCAAAGCAGAGAGATTCACCTGTGGCCAGTCTCCATTGGGCAGCTGCTTATCAATCAGCAGCTGTACTCCTCTTTCAATGGCCTGCCTGTCGGGATGCCTGGTCATACACACAGGACATTGGGTTGAATTGGAATAAATTAGTTTTGTTTGGATTTGGCAGAGTCATTTTGATTCGATTTCATTATCATTTGCTGATAGTTCTATTTGTAATTAGGTGAATAAACTGTGCCGAGGCACTATACAGCACAACATTTATGCAATCAAAGTCAGCAAAATAAACATACATTTATGAAATGAATAAGTGTGCACCACGCTAGAATCAATGGGAACTCTTCACTCTGACCCAGACCAAAACACACCCTACAGAAAATCACAACAGTATTTCCTTGAGACGTGTCTGACTGCACATCCTGGTAAACCCCACGCTGAGTGATGCCTCACCTGACAGCCATGAGTCCTAACAAAGCCCAGCAGGTGTTGTGGATCTGAGCTGTGCTGCTCTGGATGTAGCACCGCTGCTCACACGACTCAAAGTCCTCCCCCCACCCTCCATCTGACATCTGCCGGTCCAGCAGGAACTGACAAGCTGTCTGCACCTCTTCACACACAGCTCTGCTCACAGAGAACACCACATTTCTTTTTTGTATGTAGGTTAAGAGTTCACAGACAGCCTGTGTTGTTCAGGAGCACCAAGTCTGCGTGCAGTGTTGTTAAAGATGATCTTCAGAATCAGAGTCATCTACAGAATTTCAGTGAACAGTAGTTTGTGCTAAGTGTTGGGAACTCTTACTCATCCTCGTAGACATGACCCATGCAAGCAAAGGCCTCAAGGCCAAACCATATTCCGTACGTGAAGCACACTCCCCAGGATCTGAACACAAGCAGAACAACACTGAGCATCACCTGTGGGTTACATAGTTGATCAGGCAGGAAAAGCGAAGGCTCACCCTTCCCAGGATCCATCAGGCCTCTGCACCCTCCTGCAGTACTCCAGTCCTTCTGTGAGAGTAGACCTGTGGAGGGAACAGAGAACCGGTTTACAGTTATATCTCTTTCCCTCCAGAGTTTCCTCCTAAACTTCAACAAGAACTGAGAAGCTGTTTCTGTAAAAACAGAAATGTGTGTTCACAGAATTTTATTACATGCAGTCATTTTAGTTTTACTGGGGCTGGCACAAATATCCTAACTTCCTTCACATTTATCAGGCATTTCTGTGTATTTCAATAACTGAAGGTAATGTGCTGCATAGTATACCTTATCTCCTCAGTCCGGTGATCAGGGTAGGCCTTCTGGAAGTGCCTCAGAGCCTGCATCACTGCTGAGGTACACTCCACATAGGTATAATCTATCATGATGTCACCTGTTTGTGTGTGTGTGTGTGTGAGTGTGTAACAGAGGAAACAAAACAACAGAGAGACAGAGAGAGATACCGTGATTCTAAAAACATGCATTTCACAACACACACTACATCCTCTTTCTCACAGCGACACACAACAGTGTTTGACTTGTTGTCCTTTAATATCGTAATATTGCCACATACCCTGAGCGCAATGGAACAAAGTTTTCCAGCGTGTACGTGTTGAAAGGAGACTGAAATGTCATGAATAGATTTGGTCCTTTGTTTCCTTTTTTCATATCCACATATTTGCAGATTGAGTCACACAGACAGTCCTGGCAGCATTAGTGCTGCTCAACAGTGACCTGAGCTCCTCTGTTTGGTTCTCAGGAATGTTTGAAATAAACATTTACAATACCAAGAAATCAATGTATACCACGACCTTTTGATCATATCTCCATCTCCATTAATATGAGTAATGAAATTGATGAAGTAAAGGTTTAAGGCTGAACATGCTCACAGTAAAGTGCATTACATGGGTAGTGAGTATAGTGTTGCAACAGACTTACCAAACACCTCAGAGGGGTTGAGCAGCTCCAGGAGTTTCCCTCCTCTCTTGGTTTCATATGTGGCGAATCCACCGTCTGTGTTTTTCATGCTGAGCAGCTACAGAAGGAGGACAGACAGATGGTGAGAAAACCGAACTGCTGCAAGACTTCAGAGGAGAAAGTGTACAAGACTAAAGATTCAGTTTGGACCGCAGTCTGATTACTTTTAATGTGGCGGTGTTGCAAGACCTTGTAGCTAGCTTCTAATAAAGCCGCACATTTTTAGATATTCATATTTTTCACAGTACTATGGTGCACTTCCTCCAAAGATAGCACAGACTACAACCAGAAATGAAATCAAACTGTCACATCTAGAATCTGAGGATGACACAATGAGGTGCATTTCTGAACCTGCATTACCAAACACTAAAAAAAACACTGGAGTTCACACAAGTATGACACTTGATAGTATGAAAAAGTGCTAAATAAATAATTCATCCACTCTTTACTCTGCAGACTCACTACATTGACAGCATCATAGAGGCGCTCAGAGGAGACAGGCTGGCTGACGGAGGGGCAGAGCTCCTGCAGCAGCATCACTGACTTCAGGCCCTCTGCTGTGCAGTCAGCCACGATCCAGCCACAGTCACGGGTACTGAAGGGGAAGCCTCCCTGATGTACACAGAGATATGGAGTGCATGTACTATACACACAAACATGCATAATAGGCATTTTCTTAACTGTTCTATTTTTTCAGGAAGTATAACAGTCTTTTTAACATCAATAGTAGCAAGTAAAGTGTTGAACACTTGTGTGATATTAGCTGTACCTTGTTCATCTGTCTGTAGTACTTCTGGTATTCAGGAGGATTCTCAGGGATCTGTAAGAGTGGCCAAACTAGTTATGCATCAGCACTCCCTTATAAGAAAAGTACATGATATCCATTTCTTTGCTAGTGCCACAGACAGAACATCACAGTTTGTATCAGTCACGTTCTCAGATCAGAACTGAAATTCTTCAAACTACCTGTTCAGCCTCCACATCATTAAGTCCCCTGTGTTTATTTTAAAAGCAGTGTCTCTTTCTTTTGTGTTAATGGTTATGCACAACTGTTTCCTACATTATCAACTGCTTATGTGATGATGATCAAAATATATTATGCTAGTTATTTGTTTCACAGTTAAACCCCCAAAGCACCTCGGCTTTAGTTCATTGTAGCAGTCATTTTCTAGACATGTGTATTAGACTTATTTAAATGTCTCTTGGCATGACCATGTTGTTGTGATACAGAAAAGAAAACAACTGTTTCACAGCACCGCGAAGCACAAAGGACATAACTAGAGATGAAAAGAAAGGGAACACCCCAAGTATGCTGTCTGTCAGGCCATAGATTTTTATCAACATCACAAATCATCACATCACAATCTTCCCTGGCAATGGAATCTTTTAGAATCACGTATCATGTAATTGTGCTATGAAACAGTGTTTTCTGCATAACATTGACACCCTCTGTCAACAGATTACAGTACAAACAGTAAATGTATTAATGTGAATCCCGTCTAATATCTTGCAATCAGTCACTACATACAGTCATATGGAACTTTGTACTGTTGAAATTGATAAAGACACACAGAAGAATTGCAGCCTTGTGCACCTCCAGTCATCCAAACCTGAGTCATAGGTCACATCAGAAAACACTAACAAAGAACAATTACACTGACATCATGGAGGATTAACACACAAGGACTTGTCATTCACTGACTGATATCACTGATATGTTCACTGACACATTTATTTACTTTTGAGCAAGTTCAGGCTTTTGCAGGTGATTCATTGTGCAGCTTCAGCTCTACAGTATTATTTAACAGACGCTTTCATCCAAAGTGACATACATCCGAGAGTAGATACAACATAAGCAAGGATCTATTCAAGAGAAAACAACCTGGATAAGTGCTATAAAACAAGTTGAAGTGTGATAGGACCTTGTCGCCCACAGGCAGTGCAGGAGGTAACAGGAATGTATTTGTTTGTTTTTTGCTTTTTGCAGCCTGTCAAGTGCAAAGGTGTTCAAGCTCTGTGCCAAACTGACTGAGGCTGTAAGATGAATGTTGTACTAGACTGTGAGAACTAAGTTATAACAATACAACAATTTTAGAAGGTAGCATTGTTTCCACTGGTTAGTGAAATACATATTTACCTGTGTGATGGTGAGAAACTCATGGGCATGACGAAGACACTCAGCTAGTCTGGGGTCATCCTGAGCTCCTGCCTGAAAGACCCCAACACACAGATTTGTAATAATCACTTATAGGACACAGCAGTCTGGATGTGATGTCCACCACAGTACTGAAACATGATCTAAGAAAGCTGATATCATATGCGGGTTCCCTTGGGACTCTTTATTGGTCAGGTTGTATGTGCTGCCTTGAAGCCACATCAGGGCAGCACAACTGTAGCTACACAGACACACAGTTACACTTGTGGAGACCTCAACCCTGTTCTCTTCTTGGATCAGTGCTTCACAAATGTAAACAGCTCTGTCATCTGTCATTGAGCTAAAACATAAACACTGTGTGTTCTTATACAGTCTCTGCATGACAGCCATTTTCAGCATGCTTGCATTACAACACTGTAAGCAACTGTGCGTTACCTCAAGGAAAGCCTGGACAGCAAAGCAAGTATCCCAGAGCTGAGATCCATTCGTCCCCTGTGTGGAAGAAGCAGGACAAAGCGGCCAGTCACTCAGATTAAGATAAAACTGAAATCAGTGGGTGCTGGAACCAAATACAAAGTGTGAAACCAGCAAGTAAACTACAAGAATTTACAAGAAGGTAGAAGTTAATTTAGTGTTCCTCTATGGTTATTAATTAACACCTACATACTCAGCTCTGTGTATGAAAGTAACACATTTAAAACTTTACTTTTCCCATGAACATAATCCTTTTATGCCTTAAAATAGCTCTGAAGTACCTCTACACTGTTGCTTCCTTTAGAATGCACAGATTCATGAAGTCCTTGCCTCTTTTGCCACATATCTTTCCCCACTCACTGCATCTCGAGCACACCAGCTCACCTATGACTCTGCTCAAACACTTTAAAACTACTCTACAGTACTCAGTGGCGAGTTGTAATATTGGAGGAATTCAGGCATACATACAGAAAGTCCCACCATTTGGTACATATGAAACCCTGACTGTCTGAATCAGTGTTTTGAGACACAGCAGTTTCAGCGATGACATGCTCAGCCGTGGTGTGGACTGCTTATTTCAATCATGATACATCTTCCAGCATATAAAGCTACCATTTGGACATGTTAACAAGGTAAAAATGTCATTTTTGTCTTGTCCAGCTCCTATTTCTGAAAGCAGCATTTCTTTGCCGAGCTCCATAACATGAGCCCTGAAGGAACAGAGAACAAATTCCCACCTGCATTTTCATGCCATCCAATCCCAACCTGGAACACAGAGAACTTACTGTGAGTTGTATAAGTTATTTTACATCTTTAGCTAATAAGCAGCTTTCCACATTAGATATTGTAAAACTGGAATATCCAGCACAACTACTTCACAAGGGTTTATCTTGAACACCTCATTCTGATCAGAGATAGAACAAAAGCTTGGTTTGTTTTGTTAAAAAGAGAGCGACTGACTGACCAGAGGTAGTCTGGGATCCTGGACACGTGCTCCTGAAAGGCTGGAGAGGAGGGACCGTCTACATACCAGCGAACCAGCATGTTGATGGTCTTGGAGATCTGAGGAGAATAGATAATACTTTGTTCACACACTCTGTTCCTTTAACAGTGTCGGTTTGAACAGGAGGATTTGAAAACCCATGTTAATAAATTTGGTGGTAGAGTCACTTAATAACTCTTTAACTTCATATCTTGTTTTCTTTGTTTCTGTGTTTTGGCTTTACACACACACACAGCTCTATTCAATCTGGGCTCTTTGTTTTTGATATGTGCGTATTTATTACCGGTCCAATGCTGATACATTTAGTGAAGCGGTCATCAGCCTGGATGTGCTCATACAGCTCTTTGGCAGCTCTTCCTCTCAGCGCGGTGCTGTGGTGGGCTTCGTACACATTTAACACCACTGCGGGGCAACAGGAACAGAATCACATGGTTAGTGGGGTGATTCACAGGGCAGCTTGTAGGGGAATCCCGATGAAAAGCACTTCTTCTAATAATTGCATAAAACATCCGCCACCTATGCCTCAAGACTTTATTTTCCATTTAATGTATCTTGCTTGCGTGTCTGTTGTTGTGCAGCACATGTGCAAAACACTGGTGTCATCATCTTTACGGTCATGTACAAAACTTAAAAGATAGATTTAGAAATACAAAACAAAGTGGAACTCCAAGAAAGATTTCTTGTTCATGGTCATTGTGTGCTGCCTGTTATATGACTACACGTCACTGTAGGTGGAGGTTTATCATCACTGTGTAAAGTGTGCTGACAACACTTACTGTAGGCAACAGACAGCAGTGTGCTGTGAGGTGTGTACATGTCGCATGCTGCCACATTGTTCCTCTGAGCAGGCCAGTTAATAGAGGCATAGTCCTGAACATAAAGCTCCTGGAGAACAAAGAGCAAGTTAAAGGTTACACATATTTGTAAAAAACAAAAACAAAAAACAATCTGTCCTTAAATTCAAGACTGTCAAAATGAAATTTTAAAAAGTTGAATTTGTTTTCCAGCCTGATGAGCATCAACTACTCTTTGTTTGAGGTCCTCAGAAGCATTGTGGTTTCTGCCATGGGACACTACCACATGTTCTGAAGATGCCTCTTTAATAGATGACCGCTTCTTAAATAAAACCATCACTGATTATGACTGAAGATACCTGACTCTAATTTTGACCTTCATATTAACTGCTGATCCTAAAGACTTTCATACTTTAACCTCTCATAGATGTGTAATATAGGATTATTTTCATCAATAAATAAATAAACAACAATCATATATTTCTCTCATTAATGATGCAAACAGAACTTGTTCTGATATGTAACTCCACGTAACCATGTTGTGCACAGAGCAGCAGAAAAGAGAAGGAGATGGTCCTGGTCTTCAGATTCCTGAGTGCCTGAGGGCCTGAGTACAGTAAGTGGTAGGAGATGATGGAGCAGCAACAAGTGCACCGCTGTGCAAGAAGCAGCAGGAGGCATCCATGGTGTTAATTATTAGCAAAAACAGTCCGCTATCTTCTTAACTATGGCTATAATGATAGAATTCAAATCAAACAGCTTGGTGTGTGTAAATACTGACCAACTAGTAACATCCCATCCCTGGAGAAGCATAAGGTAAAAGGTTTAAAATATGTATATGGTGAGAAAGAGATCGCTGCTCTGGAATCTGAATGCAGACCTTCCACATGTCAGACCTGGACTCTGAAGCAGTGTGACACACAAGCTCATCTGTGTGCCTTTGTACTGATATTTAGCTAAACTGAAACTGCACAGTGCTGCACCACCAGCAGAGTTTAAAGGTGGATCAGAGAAGAGGACGATTCCACGGCTGGATACTATTACAGTGATGAACTAAAGGAAGAAATGTTGATAGGGAAGAAATAGAACACAGGAAAATTCCTCCACACTGGGCACAGGAGGTCACTGCATGGAGCAACTAATCTGTTGAAGGAGCTTGGAGTGGTTGTTTTTGAGTATCAGACTGTGATGTTCAAAATGATACATGCCAGTTTTTCTGCTGTGAAAAATTCTGTGATCTTATACTGCAGCGCAAACGGGTAGTGTGGCACAGTGGGACAGTGGTTAGCACTGTCACCTCACAGCAAGAAGGTTCTGGGTTCCAACCTGCTGGTCGGCTGCACCCTTCTATTTGAGTTTGAATGCTCTTCCTGTGTCTGTGTGGGTTTTCTCTGGGGACCCTATACAGCACAGGTTAACTGGTGACTCTGATCTGGCTGCAGGTTGGAGTGCGAGCATCCTTGGTTGCCTGTGTCTTTGTGTCAGCCCTGCAAATAACTGGCGACGTGTACAGAATGTACCCTGCATCTCGCCCACTGTCAGCTGGGATACACTCCAGCCAAGTGCTCTAAGTTTATCACTGACTTCAGGCTGTAATGCAGTGAGCATGGCGCCCCCTTGTGGGACACGGTGGCTTCAGCACCTGTCTGAGGCTGAGGACCAGGGAGTCTTCCTCTGCAGCCAGTCTGACAGCGTAACAGTAGCTCATTGGGAGGTAGACCTGGCGACAGTGACACCACAGAGTAGAGGGGTGGGCGGGCATCCAGGTCGGGAACAACCTGCAACAGACAAAAATACATCTGTCATAGCTGAATATATACAGAAGGAGAAATGTTCACATAGCTCTGTGTCAATAATTAACAGTGAGCATGCCTGTCAAAATGGCTGTTTTTAACATCTGATGTGTATTCTTTGTGTACAAGGCAGTAATACAGCATTAAACAGCTGAAAAAGGAGCTGCATCTTTGCATCGCTGCAATGTCACTGTGTTTTCTCTAACATCACTTCACATCCTGTATAGTTAAAACATGACTTATGGGTGAAGAAGAACATTATGAACTTACCACATCTCTGGCAGGAGTGTGTTCATTCCCTCCCAGCTGTACACATTTAAAATAGCCAACCAGAACTTGCCCCATGACGGAATCCCAGCTGCACCACCTAGATCAAAAAACACAGCGAGCGTTGGTGTGCTGTTGTATGACTTTGATATGGACTTAAGCTCACATTAAATTTGAAGGAAATACAGCTTCACTAAACACAAAGCAGTAATATGTTTCTCATTTAAAAAAATCAGATTTTCACATTCAAGAAGGTCGTAAATTTCTACACCTGTGTTTTCAATTTATTCCAACCTTTGCTGTGCAGGTTGTTTCTGGCACGAACCATGTCTGGGTCATCAGGATCTACTCCCAGAATCCTTAGTGAGGTGTAGCTAAGCGCTGTGCCAAAGACAGTAGACTTGTCTTCAATATGTCTGCAGAAAAACAATACACACACTCACACTGCTGCCATAATCAATAGTGTACAGAGGGTCTGCTTTTTAGACATTTTCTCTTGTGATGATTTTGTAGTAAGGGGATTAAATAGAAACTTGAAGTGATGACTACACTAGTCTGTCTGTGGTAGTTTAACAACAGACAGATGCAGATGTTTTTGACCATTTTCTGCCAAAAGGTTGCATATAGAAGTATCACAAATATGGACTTTTGAAGGACACCTCTGCTGAAACAGTATGTCTACTATCTATGTTACAAGGACCAAGAGAGCTACTAGAAACCGAAAATGATCTCAAAATAAATGCAAATCCGTGATACAGCCAGAGTGGATATCAGTGGACAAGGCTTTGTTGCTGTTGACTTACAGACCCCAGCCTCCATCCGGCAGCTGGACTGAGCGCAGGTACCTCACCATCTCCTTCCTCCAGGCCTCTGCCAGAGGGATCTTAGCCACATGGCATGTGATCAGAAGACCTGGGAGGCACAAGTATGGACACACAAACAGGGACAGACAGACATAGAAGGACATTTACAAAAAAAACTTTAATGCCATGAAATCCTCAGACTGCAAAGTATTCAATTCAGCAAAAACAATAGAAACTGTCACTTTTGTCATTTACAGACAAGGTAAGCTCAAACAATCATTAATAACAACACTGGAGCTGAACTGAAAGCTCCACTCGGTGACGACTACTATGTCTTTAACAATTTTCAGAAATTCATTCACCTAATATAATTAAAGGTAGGATGCATTTCTGTCTGCTACGGAGCCTTTCTTAATTAGATTATGTTTTTGGGCAACGACATACAACAAACAGTCCCTAGCTGGGAACCAAACCAGGATCTGCTGCCCAGAGCCCCTGCACTTTGGCAGTATGCACCCACACCACCCAGCCACAAGACTGTCCCTGCCACAGTCACTTTTAAAATGTCAGCAGACCAGTTAAACTGTACACATAGCAGATGTCAGCAGTGAAGGAGGATGGTTTGATTTACCTGGGAGCAGGAAAAGAGGTCCACCGTAGTCCCCTGCCCAGTGGCCGTCCTCTGCCTGGAGGTGACTGTAGAAGTGCATACCCTTCAGAGCAGTGTCCACAGCAGTGTGGGCAGCAGGGGAGCCATGCACAAACTTGCTCTGTGGAGAGAATTAGTAATAGAAATCAGTAACACCAAAAGAGTTCAAAGATCCAAGTTTCTTTTATGGTCCATTTTACACTTATTTGTCCTAAACTTTACTGTATTGTTCCAGCACTGCTTTTAGTTCCCTAATGAATTCCTGCTCTCTATATATTCCACTGTTTAGCATGTCTGTCATGCTGTTCTTCAACCTGTCTACTGAGAATCACACAATCAACTCCAAACAACTTGTAGTTCAATGTAAAAAGTAGCCAAGAGTGTTTTTCACTGTTAAAAATACATGAGATGAGAGCCTTGTGTCAATATTATATAAGACAGATAATGACTCAGAGCCCACCGTGTCCAAACCCAGTGAATGTGCCTCCAGCATGGTCTGCTCTCTGTCTGGGGTGTCCTGGTCTTCCACGTAGGTCCACGTCTGCCTGCCCTCAACATTAGTCAGCCTCCAGCGGCTCAGGTCTGTGGCTGCCTCTGTCCTGTACGGCCCCCCTCGCCTCCGCAGGTGCCTGGCAGAGACACAAAGTACTGTAATGACGACTGAAAATACCACTGGGTTATTTAACTTATAGATTTTGTAGTATAGGTCGGCTCTAGAAGATCTTACAAAATGAAGGGGTTGAATTAGATTACTTGAATATAAATGATAAACACGCTAAATACTTTGGGATATTATCATAAATGATATTAAAAATATGGCACCTTACATTAACAATATGCAGAGGAATGTTTTTGTGACCTAAGTCTGTGGTATTTTGTTGTTGTTGTTGTTGCTCATGATATACTGGACATATTGGATTGCACTTGTGTGGTATTCACCTTTTTTTTTTAGGTTGGCCCAAACAAAGGTGGATACCATCACCATCAAAATACCAAATATGACCAGCAGAGCTAAGATTCTGTGGGATTTCAAGCTGAGGTCTGACAAACAGCTGCTGATTAACCATACTGACAACATAGCACCTCATCTGTCAGCTACAGCACACTGGATCAGTGTAAATATGTAAATGATGTATAGTTGTATGCACACACACACGCTCCCCCTGTGCATAATATAACAACAAACACACACAACTGCACTCTAGCACAATCTACACTGCACAATCTCTACCTCAATATTTATGACACTGTAACTTTTAAAGTTCTTGTGTTGTTGTCATTGCACAGCCTTGAAGAACAGTCACTTTACATTTCACTGCACATACTGCATGAGCATGTGACAAATAAGAAGCTTTGAATCTCCTCAATGTGACAGATGTGGAAAACCCAGGTGAAGGTACCACCAGGAGGAGGAAGCGTGAGAAAATGGAGAAGCACCAGGTACTACAGGAACACCTGGAACAGATGTGGAAGGTCTCATCTGCAGTGGGTCCAGTGGTAACAGAAGCATTAGGAGCTCCTTCTCTGACCACTGGATCACCCTAAACTGAGAGGGTGGCTCCACTAGAAGGCTCCAGGTGTGTGTGTATTAAAATTTGATATTTGAACAAAGTGATTAAACCTAAATGGCTAAAAAAAAAAACTAAATGTCTCATTGTTAAGCACATTTACACTTATATATAATGTATACGTAATGGTGTAACTATGTAAACTACTATGACAGTATCAGCTGTCAGATAAATGGTAAAAAAGGAAAAAACCAGCTTCCCTAAAAAAAAGTTAAACTTTATAGCACAACTTTGGCAGCTGACTTCAGGTTAGTCACTAAATAAAACTGCACACATAGACGAGCCTATTATCGCTGCCATATTTTTATTTTGGTTTTGCCGACATTTTCCGTTAAATTAAAAAAAGAAAAAATACTCACGTCCCCTCAGTCATAGCTGCGACTTGTAAATAGAGCTGAACCCTCCACTGAACCTTATGAATGAACTTCTTTTCAGGTGCTCCTGACGCTCTGCCCCTTTGGCTTTTTCCCTGGGAATTGTAGTTCGTAGAGCAGAGTTCCACGCTTTGTTCAACACAACTAACACTACACTTCCCACAGGGCCTTGCAGTGCCGTCCGACGAGTTATCTACATGGAGAGATATGAGCAGAGACACTGCTGTCCAATCCCAAACCGAGCAGGCGGAGAAATGGGCGGGTCCGTCGTAAAGCTCTCCAATCAGAGGGCCCTTGCTAGAAACACTACACATGTGCTCACCGCTCGACCGATGACTGAGCCTCTAATAACACTTGGCACAAATAGGAGGCTTACATGAAAAATAACACTTTTATTGAACATATTTGGCTGTTTGACAATTGTATAATCCAATGGCCAAATAATAATAATAATAATAAAAGTGGAGGCTTTACAATACAATCTGAGTTTTTCAACGCAACAAACATCAAAGTGTCACACATTGTGTACTTGCACACACACTTCAATGTTGTAAATCCAAAGTCAGCATTACAAAACTACACCAAGTGTAAAAATATTGCTTTTCATTTCATCTTTTGCAAACCTAGACCCTAACTATAACAGACACATTTGGAATCAGTAAACCTGACCACAATAATAAAAGAAATCATGAGAAATTTACAACAAAATGACTTCAACACATAAAAGACCGCCATGAGCTCAGTAGGTACATTTGTATGTTCTAAAAGCCTGTATAGCTTCAGGGTCATTTGGCAAACGATTTTACAGCACCAGGTTGTCAGTCATCTACGATGCTCAGCAGACCACTCAGCTTCAGTCTGAAGGCCAGTTCTTCCTCTTGGCTCGCCAAAATTTGTCGTTCAAAGTCCTTCATTCGCCATGTCAAAGATACAGGAGTGGTCTTAAGCCGCGCTGCTTTCTCTGACTGCCCATCAAGCTCTGTCTCCTGGAAAGTCAAGATAATAAAAACGCATTATGACTGTATTTTCTTTAATGACAACATTTAAAGAATGAAAGTTTAATCTCTCATTTGTAGCCACCTGCGGTATAAAAATATCCCTAGTTTTTAGCTCTGTAACGGCAACAAAACTATGACCTACTGGACTAGTTGTTTACCATTTGTTTAAACTTTAGCAAGTTTGACCAAACCCGCCGCTTTCAGTATTTCCATTTTCCAGAATGACTGTTTAAAAAAACACATAACTTGGTTGTGTCATACCTGTGTAAAAGCGGCCTCTCGGGTTCCAGCTGTCGGGGGCTGCCTTATGGTTGTGGGCATGGACAGCAGGGTGGAGGATGGGATGTAGAGGGGTGTGGACAAGTGGTCCAAGGGTTCACCATCCAGCCAACGCTGAAGCTGCTCCATGCTCCTGCAGAGATTCGACAGCGGGGCATGTTATCATCACACAAATATACAGTAGATCATTTTTGTTAAGTAAGAAGTGCAATGGAAATGTCAAATACATTTTGTTTACCAATCTTCATACGTAAAACTATGTACTTTATAAACCAGAGGAGATGTATCTGTACCTCTTGCTTTCAGTCTTCTCCTCCTCTAAGCTCAGGAGGACTTTGTGGGCCAGAGACTCCTGTGGTGTGGGAGTGTGTGCGATGTCCAGTGAGGCTCCTGGTGCTTCGACAGGCTCCATCACACTGTGGAACAACCTCTGTCTGAGGGACAGACTGATGGGTGTGGTGAAGGCAGCTGCACTCGCCCTGAGGAGGGAGTGAAATTGGCAAAGGTAAGAGGAAAGGAGTTCTGTGATTGTGTAGCTGCAAAGGACATGATGATGTGACTTGCTTATATGTTTATTTGTACCAGCAAGATACAACTTCTGAATTATGCATAAAACACATTATTAGTACATCGGTTGAAAATAACAATGTTGACACAATAAATTTAAATAATTTCCCCAGATTTGCTGAAATGTTGTCATACTTGAACAAACACCAGCTGCAACATGTAGCAAGCCACTGCTCTCTAACAACTGCAAATGTCAATCTTCTCATGCTAATGTGTTTTAGTTACGGTTTAGTTGCAGACTCTTTGCATTCTTTGTTTGCAATTCCACTACATATGGTGGCATAACAAGTATCACTTAACTGAGAAGATAAAAAATCTAATCAAAACGATGATTAGGCTTAAAGCAGTAACTTCTGGCTTCCTGGTTCTCCTTACCCATCCTTCTCTTGCTGCTTTTCCCTGTGTGTCTGTCCGACAGCCTGTGTCCACTCTTCAGGTGGCTCGAAGCCCTTTAGTGACTCTGTGGCGAAGTAAACCAGGATCTCCCCATCCTCCGTCACAGCATCTTAACCACCAGAGCAAACAAGTATTAGCATGCTGTAATACCAGTCAAGATTACCAGTAGGCACAGGTGGAAAATATGTATTGTTTTTCAGATGACCTTCCTGAAGAAAGTCCTCACCTTCACAGACAGGTGGTCCAGGTATCTGCCAGTCTTTCAGCTTGTGGTCGATGCAAATCAGCACCACATCATCCCATGGAATCCGTCTGAAGGCTGCACACACACCTTCTGCTCCATCACTTCCCGTTCCCTTGGTTACCTTGGATCCAGGGGTTCTGGTTTGCTGGCCCTTTAGTCTGAACCTTTCTAGAAGGTTTTCCAGCGATGACATTAGGAGGGGCTGACTGAGACGTGAAATTGGGATCTGAGCAGCATAGCGAAAGATGGAGGAGCGGAGCTCAGACCACGAGTCTAAACACAGAGGACAAAGAGAACAATAAGAAAGTAGGGATGATTAACTTGTTGACATCTCACAATTTCTTTTGTACTCAAGAGGATACAGCAGTACAGCCATATATACACACTCAGCAGTACGCCTCAAGCTTTCTTGCACACAAAAATCTCTCTCAGTCACTGACCTGTTGGAGATTGCTGCTCCCACTGTGGTAGCTGCAAGCTGAGGATGGCTTTGCGTAGCCAGTCCAGGTGCTGGGCAGAGTTCCAAGCCAGATGAGGGACAAAGTCACGAGTGTCAGGCAGGGAGAATTCAACTGGCGGCCACGAAAGCCGGCTGAGGTCCTGGGACGACACTTTGTCAGCAACATGAGCCAGAACTGTGTTGTATAACTCGATGACAGGGGCTGGATCCTGGCTGGGAAGATAAGCAGCAGCTCGCTCCTGGCGGTTGGCATAAACTCGAGGAATAAACTCACGACTCAAACTGCCCTCAATGAGCTGCACCAGGGTCTGGAAGGAGAGGGGGAAAGGTGGCGGAGTGCGAGCCAGCAGCCAACACATGGCCTGGCTCAGCTGGAGACACACAACGGGAAGGGTGGGGGAGAAGATGGAGACGGTTAAAGTCCAGGCAATAAGGAAAGATGCAAAGAGCAGAGAGAAAGAGAGAGAGAGAGAGAGATGAAAGGGAACTGAGGCTAGAGGAAACAGGAGATATCCATCCATCCACTCATTCTCTGCTCTTCATTGTGGCACAGTAACTCGGTGATCTGCACTGCCGTCTTACACAAAGACACAGCTGCTAATTTCCAAGTCAGTCTGCCTCTTCTTTCTGTTTAAAGTGGGTAATTTCTGAGTTGGTTTTCTCTGGATGCTCCAGTTTTCTCTCATAAAACAAAATATATTTGAAATTTCTACATATTCCTTTTGCCGTTTGGACTTCTCATTCCTCTGCCCGTTTTTCCGAAATCAGGCATATTTTGGTGGTTACCAGTCAGGCTTCAAGATAAAAAGCAGTCATTAACAAAGTGTCTTGCTGTCAAGAGGTCAAAGGAAACACTAAAAACACTTAAAACACAATATAAAACACTACAGACACTGAGACAACACAGAGCTGCGTACAAAAGTCTGCCAAAAGATTAAAGTTGTATAACTGTCAGCTAAGCGAAGAGCTAAAACTGACCAGAAAGAGTTCTACACACATGTACATGCAGTACCTGTTTGGATCCCTGTAGATCACTGGTGGTCTCTGGTATGAAGAAGAACGTGTACTCTGATATTAGGCCTTCCTTCATCAGTGTGTCCAGCATCAGCGCTAAGAGACAAGAGACAGTCAGAGAAATAGTTCAGATTTAACACATTTTGTCAAACCTAAATTTAATCTTAGAGTCAACTGACGAGAAACCCACTGATGCTGTTATTAGCTGTTATTATTAATATCAATTACCTTCCTCTAGTTTCTGTGTTTGAGCAGCGCCACCGTCTGGCCCTGGCACCAGAATGACCAGAGGCAGTGGGCAGTGCCAGGTGCTGGCTTGCTGTAGCTGTTTGAGCTGCAGCAGCGCTGACAGCAAAGGCACGTCCTGCTCGTCGAGACCGGCCTCGATGATGGGCAGGGCAGGGAGCAACATGATGAGGGCCTCTGTCCCCTGGAGCTCACTGCACTCCTCCACTTTGGACAGATCGTCATCAGTCAGCGGTCCTCGGGATGCCTGGGAGACACCAGCGAGAAAGACTGCTCAGGAGACCCCAGCTGACACAGTGTCAAGTATCAGCAGATACCAGTATTACCACCTCAGTAATAGGGAAATAACAACAACAGGGGAAATGGAGAGCTAGTGCAACTTTCCTGAAGCATTTTAAAATTAAAACTTCTGAAAAACAACCTTAACACAGTTGAAAGGAAACTCTGCAAGAATTCACTTATCTTTCAACAACATCAAAACACGATGTGAGTCTTTAGCTCAGCCTTAAGAGTGCTCCACAATGCATGTACTGAATGAGTGTGCAACAAATTGTGCCTCTGGAACTCATTCACTTCTATCCACTGTATATTCTAACCCTAGCAGTGGCCTGATGACTACATGCCAATCCCACAGAACATTCTGATTTTAATCTCATGCAACCAAAGTCACTCATACAAGCCGCAGCCTGATCTAACCTTGACGCTGATGTGGACTTTGTGTGTGTGTTGTCTGTGCTCCTGCAGTGTGTTGGTGACACAGAGGGTCTGCAGGATGCCATCTGGCTGCTCCTCCCTGACCTCTGAGCCCTTGTCACCACCGAGTTTCACCTCCAGCCAGTCTGACAGGATCCTAAAAACACGACAGGACACTTTTTAACAATTTTAAGTCTGTGAAAACTAGGTGCGTTCACGAGAGGAGATTTAATAAAATATCTGATCAAACTGTCACAACCGCTGCTCACCTGTCTGCCACGCTGGCTACACTCTCGTGGTCACTGGGTAAGAGGAGAACAGCTTTCCAGAAGATCCTGTCGGGGGGGTTGGGGATATTTTCTGTCACCAGTGCTGGCAGGTTGAGTGGAGCCCACGATGTCTCACTGAAGGCAACACCGGAAACATGTCAAAATGCTGCTTTGTGACAGGAACCACGAAGTGAATAAACTCGCTCAAGACTTACTCGAGCAGCAGCTGATAGTAGTAGTGGACTCTCATCTGGTGGATCGCTCCTTGTCTCATTTTCAACAATCTTAACGAGACAGAATAGTGTTTATTGTTGCTGAAGCAGTAAAGTCACATTTATGTCGGCGTTATTTCAATTATTCTGTAAACATAATTTCATCTGTCCTCATACACAGTCAGAAGAAACACCTGGAGAACAACATGGACTAGAGGTAAACATACCTGGTGCTAGACAGGGCTAACATGCCGGCGTTTCCCAGGTTGACCAGACCATGGGCCAGTTCTGCTAACGAGGGCTGAGCAGGAGCGCTGGGAGCCAGAGCCTTCAGTTTGAAACGAGGGTCAACACAGCAAGGAGCTGCAGGAAACCCTCTCATCTGTCTCTTCAGCTGACGCCGAACGGCTACCACGTCACGCCACCTGGTCACACAGACGAGAGAAAAAAAGTTAATATTTAAACAGCATTCTAACAGTGACAAAATAATAACGTCGCTCTGTTTGTTCGACTGGTTCATGCTGTTAAGTAATGCATATTGAGCAGGAATAGAAATTCTGGGCTCCAGGTTTTCATTTGTTGTTCACATTCTCTGTTTTTTACCTCTTGATGTACTTGTGGATGCGCTGCAGCTCAGCTTCAAGGATGGCTCCAACCAAAACAGCAATGTCTGCATTCAAAGTCTCCTCAACTAGGCCAGAGCACACCTGCTCTGTGCATTTAGCTACACGTTCTGCTTTCTCATTCACTGCCTCCCTGTTAAAGGAAACAGAGGTCCATTTTAATTCAGGCTGAAATAGGTGTGTCACTTACAGACACTGAACACCATGATAATCCTCTTCAGTAGCAATATTAGTACATTATTAATGTTTTAAGTAGTGTAATGTATTTGACATTAGATGCTCTCAGTTTTTTTGTGCTTTTGAAGTCTTACTTGATTCTTCACTTTCATTCAATGCCCACATAACAATGGTCTGCCAGACCTCCTAGTACCAGCCTTCACTCTCCCAACCCGATGCTGATAGACTGGTCCATGCCTTCTTAGGCTCCTGTACTGACTACTGTAAGTCTTTGTTGGTAGGCCTTTCCTCTAAAGCAGTCCAAAAGCTACAGTACGTCCAAAGCAGTGCTGCCCGTGTCCTCACCAAAACCAGGTAAACACCACACATCTCCCCAGTTCTCCACTCCCTTCACCGGTTGCCAACACCCCAGCGGATCACTTTCAAGGTTCTCCTCCATGTGTACAAGGTCATTAACCACTGTGGCCCGACATACCTTCAGGACCTCCTCTCTCCTCAGTCCTCATCTCGGTCACTCTGCTCTAGCAGCCAGAACTCCCTTGCTATTCCTTGCGCTAAGCTCACAACCACAGGGTGGCGTGCCTTCTTCATGCTGGGGCTATTCCTGTGGAATCAGCTCCCAGGTTCCATTAGGACCTCTGACTCCCTTGCTGCCTTCAAAAGCAGCCTAAAGACTCACTTATTCTACTCTGCTTTTAAACAGGGCTCTGCTGGAGTATATTTGATCTTTTGATGCTTAGTCTTACGATGTTTCATAGTTGTTATTATCTTTTTGACTAATGTTTTTTTCTTTAACTCTAACCCTAAACTCCTCCTCCTGTGAAGCACCTTGAGATGTCGCCTGATTTTAAAGTGTGCTGTGCAAATAAAATTTATTATTTTATTATTATTACTGGATCTCAGACGTGGCAGTCTCCTGTATGGTCTCATCCAACACTTCGCTGATGATCTCCGTGCAGAGCGAGAAGCTGAACTGAGCCAGGAAAGCCTCATGCTCCTGTTTCCTCCTGGCACAGACAGGGAATAGAAAAGGAAATGTGGTGAGTTGTTGCAAACAATGGCTTTTCATAGTCAAGACGCTCAAATCATAACGGCAAATCAAAACTGTACTTCATGTCCTAAGTTTTGCGTTGGGGTGGCAGACACTTCTCCATTTTTGTAATCAATCTGAGGGTAGTGTAAAACCCAGTGTGATTAAAACACGCTGTCAGCAGACTCACCTGGCTTCTTCAAGCTTCCTCTGCTCTTCAGCAACACGCTCTTGTTCCAGTTTGATCTCGGTGGAGGACATGTCCTGCAACATCTGTCCCAACACCTCACCCACCAGTGACTCCACCTGCTCACTGCTCTCCCTGTAGAAGCCAAGACAAGGCAGGTAAGGTTAATGAAACAGCGTGTGGTGTCAGATCTCCACTGCCTCCTACTCAGCATAGTCAAATAAAAACATGATAACTGGAGAGACTTCAAATAAAGATAAAACATTTAAAAAAGTTTAATGCACATATGAACTTACACAAGAGCTGCTGTGGCGTAGCTGGCACCAGCATCAGCCACCTCCCTCACTGCTGCACCAACCACTTCTTCTATCACACAGTTGAGCTCAGTCATGATGTCCTACAGAGGGGAATAAAAGCAAGACAAACATAAACACACACTGCAAACAAAAGAGCAGCCAGCTGAGTGTTGCTTTAATGAGCTGTAATTAAGACAGAAGGAAACTTTTTATCTTTCTGGGTTATTTTAGTGTTGTATTTAGGGCTGCAACTAATGGCTAGTAAACACTGATGTAAACATCGCAGGACCTCAACTCTTAACCATAATCCGCTTTGCGAGTGTTTTATGAGGAAGGAAATGCATCAATCACGTTGAACCTCAAGGATATACACAATCCTTCTGGGTGAGTAACCCTAGGTGTAAATGTAACTTTTGTCAGGTTTTTCATTTTGCAAACAAATAAGTGTCTTTTTATCCTGGGTGTTCTTAGGGTAGTTGAGTAAAATCCTAATCTGCAAGGCTTTTCAAAGAATGTCGGGCAGTACAAAGTGCAATATTTCCCCTCTGAACTGTAGTGGAGTCCAAATGTAAAGTAGGATAAAAACTAATTTCTTCAAAATTAAAAAAAAACTGTTTATAAGTTTTTACTTCCCATCACTCTTTCTACATGAGCAAATTTAGTTTACCATCAGTATGGAAGACTGTATAATAACTGTAGTGAAGGCAATCAGTAAGAATAGATGAGATCTCTAGGGAGCTTCCCTACCTCATCACTGTACACTGGCTGAGGTTTGGGTGGAGGTGATGGTGGTTTGACAGGCTCAGGTTGAGAGATGGGCTGGAACAGCTGCTGAGGCTCTGCTGGGTGGACTGCAGACTGATACGATTCACTGGGCTCCACCCTCTCAACTGTAACAGCTGTGGGCAGGCCAAATGAAGGGGGCACATCTGGAGCCTTGACTGGCACTACCTCAGACAGCAATTCCATGCTAGGTGGCGCCCTAATCTCCACCCTGTCAGGAGTGGCTGAAACAATGAAGAAAAATGTCACCTGGATGAGTAAAAAGTTAATCTGAAGGCAGCTTTTACTGAGATGATAAAAGCAGAAGTAAAATCTCTTATTCTGTAATTTCCAGATCAACATACCAACAACGCTGCTGAAACTGGTGTAAGTCTGGTTGCTACTCTTTGCAACTGCATGTGCTGTAGAAACAGTATTTCTGAGAGTTAAGAGAGTGAAGCCACTACCTTTAAACTGGCTTGGAGCAGGCTCAGCCAGAGGGCCTTCTCCACGGTACTTGTTCTGAGAATCAAAGCTGCAGACGGGGGTGAGCTGGGGAGGGTTCGGGAGGGGGCCTCCGTTCACCACCTCTCCAATCAACACCGTTTTCTTTGCAAGGATGACCTCCGACTTCTTCTGGGACAGGGGCAGCTCTGGCTCCTGATAAGTTATTCGACTCAGTTCGACAATACTGTGAACAACAAGTCAGAATAGTCTTTCAGGTCAAAGGGTCTAATTTTATCAAAACAAACAGCTCAATGATTGGTTGCTAATGTGGTTCTATTTGCCTGTTTAACTTGAACAAAACTACATTTCACTGCAACAGTCAGTGGATATACCAGCCCCATAGACACTTACCTATCGCTGATGTTGAGGCCGTATTGCTGGATGAAGTCAGTTGCTTCTGCAGTGCTGCGGAACATCAACATCCGAACTACATCCTCAACTGGGAATGCAGTAGATCGAGGACCCACAGTGTGGGCTATGTTAAGGGTCTTCAGCGCCTTAGCTCTAACCTGCAGATACATTTATAGAAAACAGCATTAAAAAAAGCAGCACATTTAGAGCACATTCTTGTTAAAGAAGCTACCTATCAGTTGTCTTAAACCTGAAAATCTTTTACTGCCTGATTACTTGACCGTCAGTGTTCATTACATCCACACAGTTTCTGACCTGATTGAAGTATCTGTGCAGGAGGCAGCTGGCGAGGTACGAAGCTCCTTTCACCAGCTTGAAGAAACGCACAAAGTTGTTGCTGTTGACTGCAGTGAATGCCTGCACTGCAAACTTCACCTGAGGGGAGTTGCGCACGTCGTCACGGAACTGCTGCACTTCACTGTGTAGACAAAGTGTGAGGAAGCGTCTTTTTTATAAACAGACTGAGACACCAAATACAGTGAGTACAAGAAAGCCTCATTTACAACTCATTTTTAAAGCTAATGTCTTGCAGGAAAACTACTGCAATGACAAATCCCAAACATTTACTGGATATATTTTGATACTATTTTACGCTTGTTTCCATGACTGACCGTAGGATGTCCCCGTCATTGAGCTTCAGCAGCACACTGTACTGGCGGAACTCAGCCTCACGAGGGCAAAAGATCTGACGTGCAGCCAGGTCCTGGTACATTTCTTTGAGACTCTGCAGGCACTTTGTCATGTTCTCGTTGTTGATTTTGGCGTCGAACGATGACATAGGCTCTTCACAGAGGTGGTGGGCGCAGTGTACATGGAAGCGTGTGCACTTCTCAATCAGTGATACTGTGTGTGGGCAGCACAGGCGCTGCTGGGTGATGTCCTGCAGGTATGACAGAGGGAAGGATCAGTCTCTAATACATGTGGATCAAGTCCAGCATTCTTCAAAATAATGACTGGACCCTGGAATGTGTGGGTAGAATTTAAGTGTGATGTTTTAGAGAAGCAACACAACAACATGGACACAACAATTCAATGTTGCACCTCTAAAAGGGAACAAATTATGTTTTTTTCAACTCAATTCAGTAACATGAAATAAGCATAGTGTCAGCTACAGATATTTAAAGAGAGCTGCTCCTCTAAAAAAAAGGCCTTTACCTTGCGGATGCCGCGGGTCCTGTTCCACACAAAGTCATACCAGTCTCGATAGTTGTCATGACCCTGGTCCATGATCTGAGTCACCAGATAGTCCATGGTCATGCTGAGCACAGGCAGGGGGCGCAACTCGTGGGGCAGGGGCTCCTCTTGATCGGCTGACGAGCGGCTGTACTCCTTGATGGCTGATCTGTGATCCACCTAGTTGGAGATAGAAGGTGGCAGTTTGTCCAGTGTTCCTCCTCACTTCCATTTACCAGCAGGCTTGGACTTGCAGCATCATTGTTTTTTTTATTGTCCTTTAAGCTACAAGATAATTTACACCTTCATTATGCCTGAATAGCAGTACACTGGGACCTTATTCCATGTGTACAGATTATATGCACATGTAATAAGTAAATGCAATTAGCTGTTGAGAAAAATGTATTTTGGTGCATCTTCACTTTGAAGTACCACCACAGAATAAGTTTAAGAATGTCTGAACGAAGACTATAAGCACCACTGACATGAATACACATGAGCATAAATATGAAAAATTTGCATTAAGGACGTTACCATCTCCGTGTTCGGGATGACCTCAAATATGCTGAGCTGATTCCGTGTTTCCCTCATGTACCTCTCCTTCTCTGGACACATGTCAGGACACGTCCCCACAAACACCTTAGACAGGTCCAGGTCTGTACGCTTGGGACGACCTGCGCCAACACAGGAGCACATTTATGAGACCTGTTACGTTTTTAGCCGTGTTAATGGCTGCAGCAGACTGATGTGAGACGCAGCTTCACCTTGACGCAGGATCTTGTCCCTCTGCTCCAGTAGGCGGTACTTCTCCTCGGCGGTCTCAGCCACTTGGCCAATGAGAGGGAGGAGCGAGGAGGGGACGGGGCGCTCTGAGCTCTGGATGTCAGAGCTGCTTTCTTTCTGGGGTTCGGTGTCAAACTGCAGGGTCTTGGCCAGGGACGGCTTCTTCACTGGAGAGCTGACACATAAAAAGACACGGAAAGGCACAGTCACACATCAGCTTTTTCAACTAGCTCTAGGGAATTCACTGACCACGTCCAAATGCAACATGGCACTGCAAAATGCTGACAGACACTTTGTATAAGTGCGGTTTTACCTGCGGTTGAAGGTCGCTATGCTGCTGAGTGCAGGAGGTCTGAGCTGAGGTCTTCTGAGTGGAGAGGAAGCAGCCTTGGACTCTGTGTCCTCCTGACTTTCTCCATCTCCCTCCTCTGTTCCTACTGCAGCTCTGCTCTTTGTGTCCCCTGGACCTAATCCACAAAAAAATAAACCTCAGAACAATAAAGAGACTCACTGTAATGTTCTTTTCATAGGTTTATACCTCTAAACAATATTTTCTATCCTAAAGAACCGTCCCAGTTGGGTGTTAGCTATAATTTTCACACTAGCCGAGCTTTTAAAGAAATTATTGTATTTACTTTGCTTCTTTCTCTGCCACAGGAGAAGGAGCTCTTGTCTGTGCAGGATTTTGCCTTTTTTCTTTGCTTTTGCTGCTGATGCCTGCAAGAGATGTCGTTGACAAAAGAAAAAGTATATGATAATTTCATTTTTAAAAAGTCTTGTTGTCCTAGGCATGTCACACAATGCAGAATTAAAAGGCTGAATTAGTTTATGGGTTATTTCTGATGCTAAACTACGCCAAGTTGACACAGGAAGAGAAACCATAGACCAGGGGTGTCCAATCCTGATCCTCGAGGGCCACTATCCTGCATGTTTTAGATGTTTCCCTCTTCCAACACACCTGATTCAAATGATCAGCTCATCGTCAAGCTCTGCAGAAGCCTGATAACGATCCTGAGCATTTGAATCAGGTGTCCTGGAAGAGAGAAACATCTAAAACATGCAGGATAGGGGCCCTCGAGGACCAGGATTGGACACCCCTGTCATAGATTATACCTGGAATGAGTAAAAAAGTCTAACAAGGTCAAACAACTAGTAGGAAAACCTGTGCTTTATTCTGGCTATATAACAGCTTGTAGGGGACCATACTGTGAGAGTGCTTAATTAACTGCCTGGTTGGAGGACCCCGTATAAGATAGCTGGGGAACTTGCTTTGACAGGGGTATGTAGCATAGAGTTAACTCACGTGGTCATCAAAGTGTACTATTGCCAGGTTCTTTCCAGGCCGGCAGAAGACCTTACGGACTCTGCCAAAACGAGCAAAGTGCTTCTCGATCGTGTCCTTTTTGTTCAGGGCTGGAGGGACATTCCTGCACTGGATGGCAGTGCAGTCAGTGGGAGACATCCCAGTCAGGCTCTCCAAGCTCTCGCTGCGTACGCCACGTCTCACAGGGGTTACGGCTTCAGCTGTTTGGTCTGGGGCTGCTGCTGCGGCTGGAGAAGGAAAACAGGTAACGGGCAGTTGAGATGCTAACCATTAACCACTAGTTACATTCTTTTTTTATTCATTTACTGAACTAAATTATACAAATTATGATCAGATTTGGCATCAGATGAGGAGGCTGTGCAGCTAACTTCACCACTTTAACAGCAAGGAGTCATTCTACATACAACAGTAGGCATTAACAAGCTTAGTGACATAAAAAAAACATATCATTCACAAACTGGTCATTTAAAAGTAAATTGGATAATGTATCCAGGCAATGTCAAGTATACTGGTCGCGAGTTATTTAAAAACAATTTATGCTGCATTTTCTATGCAGGATCTCAATACATTTTGATGTAAAAGGCAAGTAATGTGCAGTGTGTTTGATTTATAGGACTCACCAGACTCCTCAGCTTTTTCCACCACATCTCTGCTCAGCGTTTGCACTGCCGGTGGTGCTACAGACACATCATCACCCTGAGCTTGAACTTCTTCCCTGTCCATTTCCCACGTTGCAGCCTGCTGCTGAGTCTCCTTTGTGGCTTCTCGCCTCACTGAGTTAGTGCCGTCTCTACGAATACCACTCAGTGCTCTACCGAATAAGCCGCCCAGTGGACCGCGGGACCTCATTAGTGGTCTCTTTGGGGGATGTCTTGGTGAATCTGCTTCCGGTGGAACATCCTCCTCAGCAGCAGGCTTCTCGAAACTGGACACTACTGGATCATCCTTGCGCTTGGTGCCTTTGCTCAATCGTGCAAAGACATTTGTGTCCCCTAGGCCTGCAATGCTGCTTCCTTTATCTTCAGCACTGATCTCTGCTTTAGCTTTGGTGTCACTAAAAGCTGAGGGCTGACCAAAACTGGTTCCCCCAAAAAGGGGTGCTGGCTGTGTTTGGAGGGTTTTGGCTGAGAAGTTAAAAGATGATGGGGTGGTGGGCTCTGTGGTGGAAGTCTTAGTGCTGGAGCTGGAGGGGGCAGCTGGCTGGGAAAATGTGAACTGAAGATTGTTGGTAGGACCACTGCTGTTGCCAGTTGTCAATGGATTGTTTTGAGCAGATATAGAGGGGGCTGCAGCTGGTTGTGAGAAGCTGAAGCCCAGAGGCCCAGATTTAGCGCCAGTCAACAAAGAGAAGCCAGTGGTGGTGGTGCTGGTACTCATGGTGCTTGAGCTTGTCTGGGAGCCACTGCTGCCAAAAGGTGAGCTCGACATTGTAGTAGTTTGGGGATTAGCAGGCTCAGGGCTGGCACTAAAAATGGGCTTAAAAAGTGCCTCGTTGGCCGGCTTGAAGCTGAATTCAGATGATCCAAAGCCTCTGCTCTGGGTCACGCTCTGAGCTGCACCAAATACACTAGTGGTGACAGTGGTAGATGAAGGCTGTCCAAACGCAGGCTGTCCAAAACCAAGTGTCTGAGGCTGTCCTAAGGCAGTGGTGGAGCTAGTAGCCATCTGGGAGTTTCCAAAACCTGATGGTTGTTGGCCAAAAGCTGGTGGCTGTTTGCCAAATCCTGGTGGCTGCTGGCCAAATCCTGGACCCTGCCCAAATGCAGAAGGTTGCCCAAATGCTGGCGTTTGCCCAAAGACTGAACTCTGATTGGATCCACTAGCCTGTCCAAAAGCTGGTGCTGTGCTACTACCAAAGCTCGAGCTGCTCATTCCTAATGCCTGCTGTCCAAATGCTGGAGTCTGGCTTACTGTAGGCAACGACGAGGTCTGTGCAGACGACTGTCCAAAGGCAGGGGCTTGTCCAAAGATGGTACCTCCATGGGATGAGGACTGATTTAAGACAGATGGCTGTCCAAATGCGGATGGCTGAAAAAAGCCCATACTTTGGGGCTGACTGCTGGAACCCTGCTGCCCAAATGACTGGAACAAGCCAGTCTTAATTGTGTTACTTGGAGCTTGGAAAGCTCCTCCTTGTGGACTGCCAAACGGATTGGATGGGTTCATGGTGCGAATATTAGATTATGTCTCTTTTTTCATTCAAGTAAACCTCATCTAATCACTCAAACAGCAAAACTGTAACATTCCTCCAGTAGCTCACGTTCTTCAGTTAAAAGTTGCTACGAAGACAGTAACGATCGAAAATGCAAAGCTCGACTGTTAGCATGAGCTAACAACACAAACACTGACGCAGTTTGATCGGCAGAGTTTGTTTCCTGGGTCTTCAATTTCTTCTGTTGATAGGAAAAAGTATGTCCAGGACATACGGCAAAAATACTGCGGCGCTGAAGCAAAAAAGATCTCACCTTTCACAACTTGTGTTTGTTGATTTTCGAGCTCAGTTCAAACACACTTTTCCTACATCCGGTTCCGGTCCGACACATTTCCCGGTCCCCGCTCAGAGATAAAACCCGTTCCGCGCTTGTCACCGTTCCTCGAGGAGCTATTGAACAGGCAAGCGAGAATTTTCTTGAAATGGCAAAATAGGTTTATTTTCTGTCACCTTCATTATTACATCTTAAAATGTCTGTAAAGGTGTGCATTGTCGGAAATATATGCTGATACGTGTCACCTTGAATTCTGCCTGCCCTGAACACAGATGGCCCTGAATGACTGAACATCGCTCGCTGTTGAACGGACCAACCGTAAACTGACGTCTCAGAATTCTCGTAACTGTCCGTCGTCGTTGGTAGCTTCACGTTAACGTTTACTTATGTCTGGACATTTCTGGACAGCCGTCTTCTCTTTTAACGTCGAGTTTTAACATGGGAGTAGTACTACGGAACCTCCAGAAGGTGGTGCCTCTTCGTCGCGCCAGACTGCGTAAAGATGTGGACACTCTGAGACACATACTGGGCATCCAGAAATTTGACCTGGGCATCATCTGCGTGGACAACCAAAGGATCCAGCAAATTAATAGCATTTACAGAAAGAAAAATCTCCCGACGGATGTCCTCTCATTTCCATTCTACGAGGTAAATAGCCCTGCATGCCAAACTATGGCAATAAACCGATAAATCAGTAGACTTTGATCTGCTTCTATTAAGTGTTCATTGACTAGCACAGACCTCTAGACCTTTAGGTTAAACACAGCCCTGTATGATCTGAATGTGCAGTAGGTTTGGGAAATGAGCAGAAATCTGGCTGAAACACATCCGAGATGTTCACATTTCGGGGGAGTTTATAAACTATTAAAGAGATTACTTCCCCCAACAATATGCACAAAGGAGGACAGAGGAGTATATTATTCCTGTCTGTGTGTGTTGACTCAGCAGGGACAGTATTAAATAGAAAAAAGGTTAGTCTACAGGAGAGTAAATACATGAAAGCTATACAGAATGCCTGAGAGCCTCAGTGTTCTTCTTTACATCAATAAATAGATTTCTACCTTAAATTGATACAGAAAAGGAACAGATCGATGCATAAAATTTACCCAGAATGCAGGAAATTCAGTGTTTGACACTCAGATTTTCCTGTTTATTCCGTCCTCCTTAGTGTTCAAATGAAATCTGCACCCTTGTTGACATGTAGATCTGTGCTACTGACTCTCTGGGCTCTTTTTTCAGTTTAAAAAATGGAATGGGATGGAATCACCAGTGTGTGATACCAGAACTCTCCATTCACATATATATTTTAAAGGCCCCTCACTATATTTTCAGGACATGAGACCTGGGAAGCTGCCTTGCCCCCTACACAGAGATGAGCTGAACCTGGGGGACATCTTCCTCGGGGTCGAGTTTGTGATGGAGCAGTGTCGGGAGGAATCCCTGGATCTACATGGTGCTCTTACTGTGAGTCTGTGCAGCATTCTACAGTGGTCTGTACATGTTTAGTATCTACGATAAACTCTCAGAGTGGCTTACAATTTAGTAGACATAGTACATTAAACAGTAGTTAATGTTTAAGTGAGGAGTAACCTGGCACTGTATCTAAATGAATACAGTAATGCCATTAGCTGGCCCTGACTCGACTTCTCCCTTCTTATTTCAGGTTGTCACAGCACACGGCATCTGTCACCTGTTGGGCTACAGGCATGAGACAGAGGAAGAGTGGACTGAGGTGTGTATGGATGTTACATAGTGAAAGAATCCTGATGTGTGAAATTACAAAGTACTATATTTTCAGGCTTAACGTCTACCAGTGTGCAGCCACATGGACAGTGTCTTTCAGTGACCAAATGCATTTGTGTGCCATATCTGCCTTCACTCATACTGTCAAAATAAAAGCATTTTTGTTTTGTTTCTCTGAGCACTGAACATTGAAAAGATTATTTTATGTGTTAGTTTGCACTGAACTCGCACTGCATTCATTAGTACTGACAGGACACTGTCATTGTTTTTTAAAAGGACTTGTTCTTTAGTATTATAGTAAGTAGCGGTGTTAAAGTGTTTGGAGCATGTGGGCGAGTCATCCAGAGTGATTTGAGAGAACTTTTTGGAAAGACACAAAAGGAGTTATTTAAATGTAATACTTTAAAGGTGATTCTACTAAAACGGAATTCCATTACATGCAGACATGTGAGAGGGAAACATTTAAAATGACTGTAATACATCAAATGTTTCCTTGAAATTTGAGTGAACTGTCACTTTAAATTAAAAAAATGAGTGCATTGTGTTTGGGAAAGTTTCAGTTTCCAAGCGTAGAAATCTCAACACATACTGTACATTTAGGTAGAAGACTTTGCTAAAGCATGTTTTGGACTGAACAGGATATTTGCACCTTGATTATGAACTACAAATGTATTAGCATCTAAATAAACACACGTAAATATGAATATGTGACATGTCTAATTTTCTTTCAGATGTATCAGAGAGAAAGCTACATTCTAAGCGAGTACAACAGACTGACAGGCCGACATCTGGAGCCACTGATGAAGAGATGCAGCCAAGACAGGTGACACTGACTGCCACCTGCCAACTTGAAAACTGAACACGACCTGGTGTTCTACAAGCTTGATGTTGCCTGTACACTACCCCAGTGGACAGCTGTTTTCTCCACTGTTCACTTCACTGGTTCCTAAATAAAGGACACTAACTGCTGTCTTCTTCACAATCAGTATTTGCTGTTGCAGTCTTTCAGGACTTCTGTGAGCTTGCAGCAAACATACAGCACTTTGGCTGTGGAGATCCTTCTGAAACACTGGAAGTGAGTGTTGTTGAAAGTCATCAAATAAAAAAAAAAATTAAAAATGGACTGCATTCATTGCAATATTTTATTAAAATCTGCTTTAGGAAGAGTCAGTTGTGTATGAAGGGTAGAAAAAGCAGTTCATTCTCACTTCACAAATACATTTCACCCTCTTTACACTGCATTTGGGACAGGATGTAGAGGAAAGCACAGCGTTTCAGAAATGTAAATCAGACGCGGACATAAAAAAAAAGAAATCTGTAACTTTTGTCTGCCATAACTGACAGGCCACGGTGCAACAGTATACTGTACTTCCAGGTCAGCTAATAACAGTGCACACTTGCTAAAAACCAAACTATATAGGCCTGGATCATATGTCATATTTGGTCTACATTGATATTTATGACTATTTTTATTTCATTCTATATTATGTAAGTTTAAAGAAATAACCTGACACCATATTTCAAGGGTGCACATTAGTAGTGGCGTACTAAAATGTGATTTCATTTTTTTTACAGTGGTAACCAAAAAAAGTTGTGCAACCAGTGTCTAGTAATGAAACTAGTAGAGGAATAACAGTATACTCCCACAGATTCCATTCAATGAGCAAACATGCCTGACAAGAACTAGCTGAACTGGGTTAGGAGAGCTCTAAAATGTTAAATACTGTATACTGGCCCAAGAGATGGTGAAATAAAAGACACTATGCTATAGCTAGCTCCCCTGGTGATCTAGTAGTAATGACTTCTATTCGCTGTGGCTTATCTTGGGCTAATTAAGATAAATCAACCCTATGCTGCAATAAATAGAAAAATCTGTTGGCTTTTTATATAGGAAAATCTGACTTACACATCGTTTATGTTCGACAAACATTCAAAAACAACAAGGTTGTGCGACTGTCAAAGTAAAGCTTGTATACATATTTATAAAAGTTTTCTTGGGAGGCACGAGGTCAAAACTTCAAAACAATAAAGTGGACTCCACTGAGAAAAGCTCAGTAACAGATTTTTTCTTTCACGCCTCTAAAATATGGAGAAAACCACACACACAAATTAGGTCGCAAGTCAAGCACAAAAAGCAACTGGAAAAACTCTCACTCTGACAGAAAGCTGATTTGAATTGGCCAGTCTGTGCTATAACATAAATATTGCACCAAATGTACCCGCTAAATACAACAACCCTCTAACTCTATAATAGCTTATAGTCCAACATAGAATATATCTTCATTTGTTTTATATGGGAAATAAAGGGTCTGCAAACATACAATCCACAAAGCACCAGTGGCATCTGGCGTTTGATAGTTTTTAAGTGAAAGTCTGTTTAAAGAAGTGTATTAAGAAACAAAGAAAAAAACCTTTACAAAACAGTTGATAAAATCATAGCAAAGAAAAACTCCAGCCTCGGAAACATGGAGGCAAAATTTGATCCACTGAACATTTTAACTGCATTTCTGGTATCTTAAAGAGTCTTGACAGTTTACCTCCTGTATTGGCATTAACAGGTGTTAATTTAGCCTGGTATTTAGTGATTTGTAGAGGAAAAGAAGTGCCTGAAGACGACCAAAAAGGACGGCAATCAGTAGTACTGAAGGTTGTTCACAGGACAGCTTCATCTACCAGGGATCAGCTGTGGATGAAGACTGTGCATGGCTGTCCACACATGTAGAACTCAGAGGGGCTGCAGGACGTTCCTCCCTGCCTCTGCAGTGCTGCTGGCTCCAGATCTCTCCATCTCAGACAACTGCTCAAACACATCTCTGAGGACACACAGGATAACAGGCAGTTACAGCCAGTTCATGTGGTGGTCTTTACCAAGAGTGCACAAAACAAGAACAAAACATTGTCTAGTATGCAATGTTTGCTGTTCAAAATCTGGGACTCACCTAGTGGCACTTTATTTTTTGCATCGTTTAAGTGTTTACAATTCAAGTAGTTGAAAATGGCAAAAAGGATCCATCGGTTTCATTATATGTACATACTAAAGCTGCAAAATATATTGTTTCAGTATCGACAATACAATGTGCACATGTGCAATAGTCACAATGTATGAAGTTCAATGTGAAGTAAGGCAAATACGCTCAGACACATCATGTCACAACTTCTTGTTGCCCAAAAAACATGAATAAGAAGAAAACAGTTCTTAGGATCCATCACAAATCTAAAACAGATTTCTGTATTATGGAACATAATTTACTCTTATTTCTAGGTTGATGATTTACTGTGATATTGATATTTAAAATACTACATTCAAAGAAAATTATGCATTTACAAAAACGTCCATGAAGAAAAAATACCCCACTTGGTTTTAGCTTGGATATTAGAACGCCTTATTTCACTCTTTTTAAAGTAATGCTGGTCTCACACCTGTCTGAGCTGCTGCACTGCAGTAACTGAGTGGAGATTACTTTTCTCTGTGACAACTGCCCAGCTATCTTCTACAACTACCACCAGCCTGCAGGTAAGGCCTTTAGGAACATCAGTAAATCATAGTGTGCATCGATAAGCTGCTCAACAAGTGATGCATTTTACGAACACTTGTTTACATTTAGCCTCTTGGAGGTGCACTGAGGTGAAGAACAACCTTGTTTTAGGTTGTATTTTGATGCAGATTTGCATCTTGAGTTTGTTGCCACTACCCAGGAAAACAACTAATTTGTCTGACATCACAAAATCACTTGTGACACTGCTTGCAAACAAGTGCTAGGAATGATGATGGAAATATTACTTGCCTGTCACGTACTGCTGGTCTCGCTTGTTGAAGCTAAGGCTCAAGAATAAAGCTACCTTGGCCTAAAGAGCCGCAGACTTCAATTAACCAGTAACTTTACATCTGATGAGTAGTGTGACATTGGTACGCAGGTCAACCCAGAGCCAGCATGCGCACATGACGCACAGCAGAGCATGGAGGACTTGCAGTTTTTTTTCTCAAATAAACCCACTCTGTGTGCATCGATAGGATTTTCAACAAGTGATGCGTTTTATGAACCCCCCCCCCCTTTTTTACATTTAGCCTCTTGGAGGTGCACTGGAGGTGAAGAAGAACCTTATTTTAGGTTGTATTTTAATGCATATTTCTGTCTTGAGCTTGTTGTCCCTACACAAGAAAACAACTAATTTGTCTGACCATTCAAATCAGAACCACAAAGCTTGGTATGACAAGTGAAGTCAGATTTGAATGCTATCCAAATCTATAAAAAAAGTAGGACTTTATAGTACAATTTCCAGATTTTTTTCATTCAAGTCATCTGGTGGAAATTCCTGTATTTTTGTGTTTATTACAGAGACAAAACATCGTTGTTTCCTAATATCATGAGCTCCAAAACATACTGTATGCTACGCAGAAGAGAGACACTAGCTGTTTCCAGACACCCATCTGGTTCTTCTGCTAACTCACTTGTGCATGTAGAAGAAGATGTATCCACTGCGGTCACGGTCTCGCTGCACAGCTGCTTCCTGTGTGCGTGACACGTCCAGGTCATTGTAGGTCAGCCATGACTGTTTCTTCATGTCGTACACATCACTGATATAATGGCCTGGGGTAGGACAATAAAGTTTAAGTGTGGACAGTCGAACAAGAACATCAAGCAATCATGATCACTGTAAATCAACACAAGCGACTCCTCCGTAATTTAAAGCAGCCTGTTTGAGATCCCTTTTCCGTCTGGACGGCCTGAAATGCACCATGTAGCGTAACAAAACTGCACATGTTCATTCTCCATATGTGTACTCAATAGCTTTACTCTGTGTACTAATGTCCACAGCACCTGGCTGCATCTAGCTGATGTGTGTGACACTAAATCTTTTCTTCAGCCTGCTTCCTTTACACGCTAGTTCTAATTTGGCTGAACCAGCTTGTGTCAAATTCACTTAAAAATTTGTTTTAATTGTGCATTTCAATTGACGTAATCTTAACGCATAAAGAGCTAAATTAGCTTTTAGTGTTTGTAATTACAGAGAGAACAGTGTTCAATTTAATCACAGTTCATAAATACTGCCTCATCCAAAAGTTGCTACCAAGCTACAGATAAGATCAGGGGTGTCCAATCCTGGTCCTCAAGGGCCACTATCCTGCATGTTTTAGATGTTTCCCTCTTCCAACACACCTGATTCAAGTGATCAAGATTGTTATCAGGCTTCTGCAGAGCTTCATGATGAGCTGATCACTTGAATCAGGTGTGTTGGAAGAGGGAAACATCTAAAACATGCAGGATAGTGGGCCTCGAGGACCAGGATTGGACACCCCTGGATAAGATCATTTTATATGATAATTACATCCTTCCAACAAAAATGACCCAAAATACAGGCTATTTGACAGAATTTTTGCTGTGACTTCAACTATATTGACATTCCTGTTTGCTGTCAGGTTTCCACTTTGGAGCATAGTGTGCAAATTAGTTATCTGTGGTATGGTCTTCATAAAAAGATAAGTTACAGTGAAACAACTCCTGTGCAGTACTTCACACCAATGCAGAAAGAGAGCTCCTGTACATTAAGACAGTTTGCTCACCAGAGGAGGAGCTGCTCCCGATGTGGCTGACAACACTGATGAGTCTGAAAGAGTTGGCCAAGTCTCCACTCTGTGGATTAGAGGGGATATTAACAGGTTACAGCAAGTGAGAGCATTTCAGAGTATCCTTATGTGTAGTCAAATCACCTACAAATACCTTCATACACAGACCTATTCGGTGTCAGTAAAGCACTATATATCCACTACATGGTGGAATGGTAATAATTCATCCATTAACATAAAATCAGTCAAGACCATAATATGGTACAATGCGAGTTGCTGCAGCTACCAACAGAGTGGCAGCTGACTTTGGCTGTGCTGTAGGAACAGTCACTGTCAATGGTTTAAATGAAGTTTATCAGTTTTTATATGTAGAGAATACTGTATATTAGTACAGTTAAAAATGACATCTTCAGCCAGAATAGTTCTTCTTTAGATACATAAAGTATTTTCACTTCAGTATAACAGATATAAGCAACTGTTGTGTTGTAATTATCGTAGTAATAAAATAATCTATTAGCAGCTTATGTGTGATCAAGACCATTCTACACGTTTACATCACAAGGCAGATATTGTGTGGCAGTAGGATGTTGAGTACCTCAGCGTTTCTCTTGAGATTCTCTGCCTCTGCTTCAGTGTACTCCATGTCCAGCACATCCTCATTGCCAGAATCGTCGTCTGAGCACAGCAGCTCAGGCAGGGAGTTGTTAAACTCTGTTGGGTGATAAGCGGATATCGATACTGTCTGATTGAACCGTCTCACTGTATGGTCTGAACACTCAACTAAGGATATTTCTGATGAAAAAATGCAACTGCTGTCACTGGAGTCTTATCTATTGTCTTCTTTGTGGAAAAAGGAAAACTAAAGTTATAAAGAGACGAAACTGCAGTAACTTTGTGAAATGACAGATTTCTAAATATACTGACTTCTTCCTCACCATCTGCCTCCCCAACCATTTAAAATCCAGTACTATCTAGCTACTAGGAGCTATCTAGTACCACCTGTGTCCAACAAGCTGCAGAGCAATGCTCAGACAAACATTTATTTACTTAAAGTGTCAGGGGCTCCAAGTTTCATTTTGCCAGCTGCTCAACATAAAAAGATTCTCATGTAATACCTTGTAAGCTGAGCTCAGTGGCCCTCTTCAGGTCATCGTCCTCTCTCATCTCTTGGGCTTCCTGGGGTAAGGCGAGGAAAAGGGATTGCATCATGAAGATTTAGTTTAAGAAAAAACATTATTCCATTTCATGTGGGTTATTGAATGTCTACTTGTGTTTGAACTAAATGCTTCAGTGAGGTCAAGGACATTTTGAAGGTTATAAAGAGCTCAGACTGAATGTTTGGTAGTCTTCATTAGGAATAGGAAAAAAAAGAACATTTTAATCTGGTTGAAACTGTGTTTTTAACTATATGTAGTTGACATAGATAACCGTTTCATCCTTAAAACAGATTACTTACATGCTCCTGGAGACTCTGAGCCAGAGCCTGCTGAAGCTCCTGTTCTTCCCTCTCCTGATCCAGACTATACTGCTGGACCCAGTCCAGCTCTCCTTGCTGCTGCACACTTTCTGGAGTCTGGTTCTCCTTGTTTTCGTCCATGGTCAAGTCCAGGGAGTCCAGCACATCTACATAGAATTACCACATGCGTTAGCAGGGCTTAAAGGAAGGAAAATGTCTGTGCCTGAAATTTGTTAGGGGTTTAAGAGCAGATCAGAGGGAAGGGGGGAATCACAAAACGAGAGAATTAATTAGATTAATTAATTAAAAATGAACATGCCTATTTTTGTCAGACTGACAAAAATAATGAGTCTGATCATTTCTAAATGTGAATCCTCCTCCTTTCTAGTGAATCCTCCTGTTAACTTGAAAGGTCCAAATAGTAAAAACATGCATTATCTTGGCACCCTTTCCTTAGTTATAAACTGCAGTCTGGTAACTGCATCTAATCACAAGCACAACTTTCAAAGCCATTAAGACTATCCAGTAAACCTATCTTTTTATCTAAACTTTTCCATGCTCGTACTATGTTGGTCTCTAAACAGCATATGCAGCTTAATATGCCGTCTGCTGTCAAACAAGTGCCCCATTTGTGCACAAGACTGTGACAATAAGTACTTTCTAGGGCTGGACCCAAATATTCACTCGTGGTGGTATTCGAATACTAAATTGGAGATCCCAATAGTCGTGCGTGTGCCCCTCCCCCCATTTCCACCATATTACATATAGTAATATCAATAAGAGTATCAATAGATATAGGTATCGACAAGGAGTAACCTATTGGTATCGATAAAACCTTAACGATATGCAACCCTATATGTAAGTCAGGTTACATAATACTCTTATGACATTATCTCCGTTGTCTAAACTTCCAGCAGACGTATACCTGAGTTTTTACTTGAATTTTACCTGGGTTAAGGCTACTGATGTTTTAAATACCCAGCTGTAGAAAGCCATATTTATTTTTAGCAACATGTAAATGCCACACATTTACTAATGCATAACAGATCATTACATTTTTTTTAAATGCTCATGCAGTTCTTTCCTAATGCCGACCCGAAGTAGAAACCCCATCTATTAAATGCTTTAACATCACGATGCTCGAATACCTGCAGGCTGTTTGCTATCTGTTTCCAGCAGATCTGTGTGATAAGCAAGGTCATGGGCATCTGTGTCCCCAAACCCTGTGTCGGGGCTGCTGGTTGGCTCGTCTTCCAGGGGAGGTGGTGCTGAGAGTCCAGCCTCTTGACGACTCATCTCCAGCACAGCTGCCAGCATTTCATCATCATTTATGCCACCAAAGTCCGCTGAATCTATTGTGGCTCCCCTCTAAAAACATATTTACCCATGTTACAACAGCAACAAAAAAGGAGGCCAAAGCATGAATGCCAAGGTGTATAAGCAAAAGCTCACCTCTTCTGGACGGTCATCGTCGTCAGGCAGACAGCTGCTAAGGCGACGCTTGCGGCTTGCGCTCACCTTTCTGTTAGGCTCGTCCTCACAGTCCGAGTCCACAAGGATCGAGGCACAGCTAGAGTTGGCTACTTTGCCTCCGATCCTTCTACACACAGCCACATGTTCAGTGATTAATTTTACAAGTCAAAAGTAGAAAACCAATTTATTTTTTGTAAACCAAAGAGGCTAAGTCAAGAACAATTAGCAGCAACTTGAAAGCTCACTTTAGAAAACCTCAGATTTGCCCAGTGTAAATTAAATACTGAATTTGTTTTCTCCAGTTGACACTATTTGAAATTCTCGCAAAACTAGCAGGACTCACCGGAGGGGTGCTGTGGAGGAGTTGACCGACTGTGATGTTTTAAGTGCTCTGGATCTTTAAGAGAAACAAAGAAAACCTTTAGAACTCCATTTATTTGCTGCTAATTAAGTGTCAAAAATCTCTTCACCAATTGAGAAGTACTTCCAGGTCATTTGCAAAGCTTTACTTAAAACCCCCTGGAATAACCCAATGGATTAGAAGAAGTTACACAGAGAGAAATATTTAAAGTTAGAGAAATTTATGATGTCTTACACAGAGGCTTGGGAACTCCAGCCAAGACTGATGGGGGGTCTTGTGGATTCAGTGCAGTGGGACAGCAGGGTCAGGTATCGTGGGATTACCACCTGCTGGCCCAGCTTGCTGTTTAGAGACAGCTGGGCGTTAAAGCTGTATCGTTTCAGGTGTAGGATGAGAACTCTGTGGGAAGAAAAGATCCACCACAAATAAAGCTGATTAACTTCTTTGTTAACTTTCAGGTGTTTCTTTTTATTGTACTAGTTGTTAGTAAATGTCTACAGGAGCAGTTATTATTCAAATTGCTAAGCTGCATATAAAATGATTTATGAAATGCAGTGTGCTTTTGCTTAACTTTAAAATCGTTTTAACATTTAGTATTTCATTATTAGTGTCTTCGGTGTGCATGTAGTTCATGTTAATAGTCGGTGTGTAGATACCTGGGCAGTTTGCTGAATTTATGCGTAACTGTTGCTGCTTTGCCATTGCACTTTTCACATGAGTACTCAATTTCCTCCATCTGCAAAAGAAAAACTCTAATTACATATTCAGATATATCCAGCGGATGCCTGTTTTCCTAGTTTCTTATAGGGATAATATTTTATAAGTCCAAGATAAAGCTTCCATAGATGTTCATCAGATTTGAACTAAAATAACAGCAATGGGAAAGACTCACCCTAAAAAAGAGATCAAGAGAGTCCTGGATCGAGCGAAGTGGGAGGGTTTTCTTTCTGCGTGGTAGGTCGATGGACAAGTCATTGAACTGCTCTCGCTTGGTCACCACCTCACCACAGCTGCAACACAAAAGAAAAGGTATCACAGACCTTTACCTCCTCCAGAGCCACCAGCAGTTTTGGCACACATATTACAAGGATGCACTGCAAAGATAAACTCAGATAATCAAACTGGACACAGGCCTCACCCTTTGCAGGTGATGGTGTGTTGCACCTCAAATTCCATGTTAACCGCCACAGGGCAGGTGTAGATGCGGGAGGTGTCCGCATCTTCTCCGGGCTCTGCTTTGACTGCCGATGACATTGCTGTTGTGTCCTGACCATTGTCACACACCACAGAAGACGATGAGGAGGCGGCATCGCTTGTCCAGCTCTTGTTCATTTTTTCCACATCATCCTTCAGCTGGTCCAAACACTGACTCAAGAATTCATGAGCATCCTGATAAACAAGCAACATGTAGTAACTTAGAAAAACATCCAGAATAATGACAAAATATCACTTTTGATTTGATACATCCTCTTTTTTCTACTGATGTTCGACAAATTTTTGAAAAAAAAAAATCCAACATTAAACATCCTACTACACAAAGCCTCCAGAAAAGCTTTGATGCTTGGAAATGCAACAAGATAAAGTAAAATATTCTCAAGTTTTAGGCACTTCAGATGTTTAGATTCTTTTCTGTCACACAAAACCATTGGGAGGCCCCTGATCGATCCCAAATTTATTTTGCAACATGACACTGAACCAAAATAAACATCCAGAGTCAAAATTAACTAAGTTTGGTCACAACAAGAAAGTCCTGCAACAGATGGCAAATAGGCACCAACCTCAGGGTAGAGCTCAACTTAAGGCATTAAAAATATACTTGGTTGTCTGTTAAAGTAAATTTTCAAGTGTTTCCCACAACTACTATGAACTGCTTATCTAAGAAGGAGATCTCACATTCTGCATGTTTCCTGAGAAACGTTCAGCTGTGGAGGAGATGGCACTCTTCACTTTCCTCAAGAGGTCCTTTTTTGTCTCTGGACAGCCCACATCCTTCTTGACCATAAGATGAGCGAAACGCCTGCACAGAGTGAAGATAGAACAGAATAAAATTTTGAACTTTAAAAACTTCTCTTTACAACTTTCCAGTAAATACTGCATTATTGCTACATGCACTGTTGAGTATCTCTGTGTTTTTTAAGCATCAGTTTGTGATGCATAAAGAAATAATTTTCTTTCATCAATATGAATTTCAGTTACTTTTGAAGGACATTTGGCACACCGATTTCATTAATAGGGTCTATTTTATTTTACATTATCTGAATCTATTTGTCAGTTGACCAGAATCATGACTCCCTTCAGTCTGCTTCTATTCACATAAGCTGAATAAGCTTAATGTTGTACCTGAGCAATGCATTAATGGGCACCTTCTTCCAAGGGATGCTCTGTCTCAGCATGTCATTGGAGAAGGAGGGGAGGCTGAAGAGGGACTGCAGGATGGCATTCATGTAGCAAGTGTTGCCCAAGTTGGAAAATCTGCAATATTGGAAAAAGTGGTAACAAGTGGCCACAACAGCTTCTTCTTCCAGTTTTCAGTCTAATCAACTATCTTTTCACAGTTAGTGGATCCCATCTGGCCCTTTCTTACCCTTGGAGTGGAGGCTGAGACTGTGCCAAGGTAGAGGGTCTCTGCTTGTTCCAGCCACCATAATCCAGAGAAGGTCGTACCTTCTTGAAAGGAGTGGAGTGGTTGGGCAGCATGAGGCTTCTCTTGGCTGTGGTGGTCTGTACAGTACTGGATGGCCTGAGGTGATATTAGTAAAGATCATACAGGTGTCAATCACTGGATGACTAACAATTTGCTCATCACTTTATTTTGTTTATAATTTAACAATGCTAGCTTGTGCATTTTCGCGCTTTGTGACGACTTGTTTTGTAAATATGCGCTATATAAATAAAACTGAATTGAACTGAATTGAATTGAATTTTCGCAGATGACAGAAACTCACCTGTCCAGAAAAGAGTGGCTCTGGCTGTAGTCTTTAGTCCCAGATCGGCTTCCATAGAACGACGTTGGCTGAAGGGGAGTTGAACCCAGTGGAGCTACAGGTAAAGGGACACAAGTGTAATGAGGTATAACAAAATCAGTTTCAGGTCTCATAATTTGGTGAGGCCAGTTACAGAAAAAGCTGTAAAACTCTAGGGATTGGGGAGATAAATTTAACACAAAAAATAAAAGCCATAATCAACTGTATATTACAGAGGGGGCATTCCTTCTGAGCTGCAGACAAAGAAGTTTACCTGAGCTCCTGTTCTCCTCTGCCTGCTTCAGCTTGTCTTTGCAGCTCAGTAGAAACTTCCTGGATGGGTCTGAAATGGCCTTGTTGTTGCTAAAAAATGCATATAATTGACTTAAAAGGATCTTAAAACAAAATAAACTCTTAGTGTGCTCATGTTCTACAATGCATGTTTTTTAAGAAACAGCAGCTAAGCATGTACATGATATCAGTTATTCTTCTGTATTATTCACCTTACAACAAGATCAGCAGAAAAAGACATACCAAAAAGCAAATCAACAGTTTGACAAAAGCCTGCAGAATTCAGGTCAGTCTCCGTGTACCAAAAACCATTACAATTCAGTCTGGACAGGGAGGAGCATTGCTTTACCTTGAGGAGTCATTTTCCTTGGGGTAGTCTTCAGTGAGGTCACTTTCAGAGTTGAGGAGCCTCTTTCTCTTCTCACTCCTAAAAGAACAGTAACACAGAATAATTCACAAGCTAAACAAGGCTCAACTGACCATTCCTAAACTGGAAAAGAAATACTGTCGAAGTTTAAATTTATTGTTTGTGCCTGACAGCGTAAAAAAAGAATCTGGTGACACAATCTAATTTTCCATCATACCGGTTTTCAGACAGTCCAGTGCGGGTGGGAGTGGAGGCTGCTCTACTCGGGCTGCCCAGAGGCTTCCGTGGCGTTGTGTCCTCCCGGCCTTCTGTACTCTGCCGTCTTGGTGTTGTCTGAAACATGACAGGAGTCGCAATATTTAAGTCAGCTGTAAGTGTATGTTTGTCTAATGATGTTCAAGTAAAAAAATGTTACTCACCTGTCTTTCCCCGGATGGAGTTGTCTCATTTTTTGCAGAGCGGTTACTAAGAACACTGAAGTTTGCGCTTCCATGGGATGATTTTAAAACTGCAAAATTCAGAGTGAATAAAGACACAGGATAAACAAGGTGAATTAAGTTACTTTTCAACAACAATACAGTCGGGGACTTCAAATGCCTGACTCAAAAACGATATCCTTGTGATTTTCATTTAGCTAGCAGAGCTTGTAGCTACTCCAGAGACACTGGACCTTTTCTCATTTCAGTGCAAACACCAGTTCACTGTAGCATTTCTCATTACAAAAACAAAAATATAAACTATTATTTAGATATTTTACCAGTAGAGCTAAACACTGCTGTACCGAGCAATGACTAACACAAGATGTGTAAAAAAGACTTTAAACAAAATCATGCTGTCACAATTTGAATTGGAAAAAAAGCCTCTAGAGTGTACAGGTCCCGAGAGCCTCTTGAAACTCTGTATGTATGGAAGTATGGAATGAGAAATATTAAAACTGAACTGAATGCAACTTGATGACAATTTCATATTATGTTCTAATCTGGTTATTCTTTCACCAAAATCCACAAACATTTAGTATTTGAAAGGAACCTAAAATCACACCAACAAGGTTCAACATCAAAATATGTGGCAGTGGCTGAAAAGTGATGTCTGTCCACTGCTGTCATCTGTGCAGTCTTCCTCCCACATAAAGCTGATATGTCTTGATGATTTCTGTCCTCAAATGGTAAAAAAATATGGAGGAATTATGTATAACTTTAGAAATTACTCTAAAGCTGCTGCTAAAAAATAGTGACTATACTTAAGATAATCAGTGTACAACGCAATTAATTACATAAGAAATAAAAATTGTGTTTTGTTTTCAATCTTTACATTCATCATGCTGTTGAGAACTATAAAAAAGCTTTGCAATAAAGTAAGCAGTAGTTTAGTTACCTGGCTTTCCCTGCTTCAGCCGTTCCAGGTAATCTTTAGTCTTCTGAACCAAAGGTGGGGGCAGCTTATCCAAGGTGATGACACTGCTGTCCTTCAAAGTCAGCATGATCCGATTCAGATTCTGATTAATGGTTTTCACATTCTGGTTCAGCTAAAGGCAAAAAAAAAAAAAACGAAGTAATCACGTTAATTTTGTGACTGTATCTTTCTTTATTTACAACACACCTTCATACAGGGGATTTATAAAGTATTGAGACCCCTTAACTTTTTGCACACTTGCAGAGTGTGAGTGTTGTCAGAATGGCCATAGAAACACGTCAGACTACTACCAGAGAAGCAGCACCCACCTCCACTTTGAAACTAATGGTGGGAACACATATATTTACAGCGTAAACAATATTTACAATTTGTGTGCATAACTGATGGAATCAGGATGACAGACTTTACTGCTGCCAGGAGACAAAAACATACGGAGTGTGCTGTACTAAATGATTCTTATCGATCACTTCTACTCGTTCTCATCAGTATATTATACATGGATAATTTATTTGACTGACATCACAAATCATTTGTGGGAAAGAGGCATAAAAACGCTTGACCTAGGAGCCAAGCAAAGATTGTGGTGTGCCATGAGTGAATATGATTTCTAGTCCAATTCATTCATGGCTTCAGTGCAAAGCCAGAGCCCATTCATCACACAATGTGACTAGTCTGACTCACTGGATGTAGACTGTGGGTGTGAGCCTGTGGGTGCATTTTTCACCTGGTATTCTCCTCCCATTTTGGTATCTGCGTTTTACCGTTTTCAAAATCCCATGTTTTACAGGTATTAACAGCCTCCCAGATGGAACCTAAACGCTGCAAATGGCAAGCCTGGATGAAGATTTCAATTGTGCAATAAAGCCGATCATGCTTGTTTCTTTTGGTGTATGATTGTAAAGAGCTACATAAAATAAGCTTATAAGTCCCACCAAGACAAATTGACACCACCCGATACTATGTTGCTGTGCACTTTTACAGCATCAAGCAAGATGATCGCAATTAGTTTAAAGAAATGCAAAACAAGAGTTTTCATTCTTCCATAGCAGAATGAAAATGGATACAACCACACAATTCTTTGATACAGTGTGAAGGAGAAAGGTTAGACTGCGCAAGACTACAATGTAACATGCCTCAAAATTTAATCACACATTTCACTGCATGGCATGCAACAAATTTGCACACAAGATTGTTGTTATCACACTGGACTAGAGCCTTTTGTCAAATTCCTTCTCTAGAAATTCCAGCATATGTTGCAGCCATTTGGTTATGAGTGACACTTTTCAACCATTTACACGTCTTCCCTTTGCAGGAAAACAATTGTGATGCATATCGTTGTTGTAGTTTTGTTTTCGTACAGTTGTGCACAAAGTTTCTTGCAAGACTCCGAGAGTTGCCTAGCAAGACAGCTCGACTAAGAGCATTAAACATTCAGTGTGCTGTCCTCTGTTTGTAACTCAGTTTTTCAATTAGCACTCCTCTCTGACTGTCAAGATAGTGAAAGAGTTGAAATATTTTACATTCTGAATCAATTCAACTCACAGTTATTAATGACATCTCAGTCCATAAACCTTCATCTGTTAAAATTCTTAAGTGCAAAGTATCTAATCTTTATGGCACACTCCAACCTTGAATTGCATTTTAAAACTGGCATTTCCATTCATGCACACCAGTGTTACTGAACTACCATGCAGGTGCTGACTTAACCATCGGGAGGAAACTGATGCCAAATGTCTCACCCAAGGACACTGCCATATGTGGACTTAGCCACTGATCCCATGAATTATAGGCAAAACCCTCTAACTCCAGAGTCAGCTGATCCAGATTAAACTGTAGTAAATCATCAATTAAAGTCTTTGTCACACCTATTATTGAATATTTACAAAGAAAAAATTATTTATAATACCTGGAAAGTTTTGGAAGCTCCACCACAGTTGAATCTTAGACAGAGGCTAACTTTGTTGTCCTTTTCCAAAATCTCAAAAGTTCCCTCCTTCCATCTGGTGGTGCCCAGGTCCAGGCTGTTGAAGCGGATCTTAACAGCGCCACCACTGGAGAGTTTGGGCACTACGGTTGCCATGGCTTGCTATCCTGTTGGTGCACTCGGGAAGCTGGGACTTGTGATTGAACAAATCCTAAACATGAGAAATTAAATTAACTGCGTCAGTGTCACTATAGCAATATCCAGTTCACACAGAGTGGAACAGTAGTATGCATGTGTTAACCATATCATTGTGCCAAAACTTAGTGCGCAACTTAAATTCAACAAATTCCATATTGTTAGGTCAGGTATGAATTGTGATAACCGTCATTTCAGTAACAGTTAACATTAAAGTAGACCAATAAGTTCAATGATAAAGCTTGGTGAAAAGGATGCAGTTACTAGCTAGAATATTGCTCAGTTTATCAAAACACAGAGTACTTGTAACTTGCCAATGTCATCTCAAAAAGTGGTCATTTGCCAAAAAAAAAATGATTGCGTTCCTTTTGTTAAAGCTGTACTATTCAGCCTATACATGTTTACAGCTCCTTTTATCTGGACATGTCATAACGTGCAAATACACACAACTTTAAGTCTTTGGTCTTAGCAGAAGTATTTTTTGTGAAACTTTGTTTTCACAAATATGAACAGGTTACAGCATCATCATGAATAACATTTAGAGTGATTACAGCCAAATACTGTTTCCGATGTTTAGGCTATGCGTGTTTGGTGTGTCAATCATCAATGTTTAGACTGTAGTTAACACGACTTACGGACCGATTTTATAATATAAAATACACATATTATCTCTTTTGCAATTATGGGCTTTAAAATCTTTAATATACAACCTCCGTGAATGAAATCAAATATCTTGATGCATTATTAACATTTTAGTAACAATGTAGAGGCTGTAGGTTTTTTTTGGCAAGTGTGAAAATGCCTCATATGCGCTGAATTGGTCCTTTAAGGTCAGTTCAGCCGGTGAAAACGACTGAATTGGTGGTAAACTGGAGCGCAGGAAAGATAGCTGAAGGAAAATTGCCCCCGTGGATGGCAATCACTTTTTTCCACAAAAGCTGGAACAAGGCTGCCGCATACAATTTTAAAGTTTACGTTTCTCAACTCATGAAACCCAACAGCACAATTAGCGAGTCCACGTTCACAAAAGCTTCACAGCGTGCCAAAAGTCACAACAAACTTCAGGTCAACCAAAACCAACCTAACACTGGCTAGCACCAAAGCTAACAACAGGTTAACGGCTCTTTGTAACACATGCATTGCCTTCGCAGAACAATTTTGACAAACATGTCTGGGTGTTTAATGAGGTGGAGAAACTCACGCCGCGTATATTAGGGGGCTAGCGGTTCCATTAACAGCTATTGTAGCCTGTATTTGCATTAGCCATCAAAGTAGCCCAATGGCCAATCTGTATCACGGCAGCAAAGATGAGCGAAGGTGCACAACACATAGCAACCAGCGTTTAGTCGCTTCCAGCAGGAGTAACGTCATTCTGACAAGACAAACAATCATAAAAAAATAAAATGACAAAGTTAGAGGAAGAGCTAGTCATGATAACAACAGGCAAGCCGAATGCCTGGGATGCAGGTAATGTCGTCTCCTCATCTATAGACGCTGAATGGATGGAGGAGGCCGACATTAGCAAGTCGGCTAGCAGGCTAGCGGGAGCTAGCTAACTGGCTAATTTGCCTGATTGTAATTTGGTGATGAAAACAGTGTCACACTTTGACTACACTAGATAGCTCTTTACCTGTCGATGATATGCACTCGTCTTCAAACTTCTAAAATACAGTATCGCTTTTGTAGGTCCTCCGAGGGCAGAAAGTTTGTTTTGCCGGCATTCACCTGCTTTCTGGTGTGTACGTTGTTGACAGTGGACCCGCACACGACGCCTCGCAACGCTGCGCGATGATGGCGGGAATGTGAAAATTTACAACGGAAATGATGCCCGAGAGTGCGTCTCATCCTCCTCTCGCGATATTTTACTAATTTGTATCGAGGTTAGCTCGTTTGCTCAACAAAAACGAGCTGAAAGACTTTGTTATCTCGTGAATAGCGTTCCGTTTTGACGCCTGAAACTGTTTAACGTTCTGTAATTCGGTTATCTTAACGACGTATTGCGTATTTTGATTGAAGTTATGTTGGTGTACACGCGCTCTGGTTTACATTTGTCGATACATTTCGCAGCTAGCTCGGGCTAGCTTACCGCACTGTGCGGTGGTTAAGTTAAGATTGTTGTATTAGAGCCTCATTACTTTTACAATTGCAGCACACTTCAGTTGATACAATTAGTTTTTAACAACACTTCGACATCACCAAGAGTTTCAGAGAATGCTGGCGACGGGAGCGGTGAGTATCTAACATTAGCAAACGCTGCCGTTACCAACCGTCTTTACATTAATCATCTACGCTTGGATGCACATTTTGTACACTCAGTGCCATTAGCTGAGTAAAAAATATATAGTCTGGCTGTTACATAAATAGTTGAACAGAGAAATCTCAGCAAAACTACCGGACCATTCACAAAAAAACTTGTTTGCTCCAAAAAAAAAATCAGATTTGTTATATATGTGATACTTGAATGTTAGTTACTGTATGTGAGGCCAGACTTTTATGTCATGTCTAGTAGGGATTTCATAACATGCTAAGTAACACTGTTAATGAAAAAAAGATATTTTTGCATACCATCATATTCAGAATGTATCCAAGATGTGTTGGGATGGTGTTGATGAATGCATTGTTATTTCCCTTTACTTTATCAGGCTGTAACTAACGTCACAGCCCTGGCCCAGGTAGACCGGGAGAAGATCTACCAATGGATCAATGAGTTATCCAGCCCAGAGACCAGAGAAAATGCCTTGTTGGAGCTAAGCAAGAAACGCGAATCTGTGCCAGACCTGGCACCAATGCTCTGGCATTCCTGTGGCACTATTGCAGCCCTTTTGCAGGTATGATCTGAATGGTTCACTTCTATCTGTAGTACATAGCATGTCTTTGGTGCAGTTTGTCTATACTTAATTAATTATAAGTTTATCTGATTTCTTTCATCAACTGATTTTTGTCTTTTCAGGAAATTGTGAACATTTATCCATCTATAAACCCACCTACGCTCACAGCTCACCAGTCTAACAGAGTGTGCAATGCCCTGGCACTTCTGCAGTGTGTTGCCTCACACCCAGAGACACGGTAATGGCTTGTTCAGTATAAATGAAAATTGTAAAAGTTTTCAGCAACCGACTTGTTTCTTTTACTGTGAGTGATGGCAGACAGTCATTAGGTTTTAAACTTTAACTATTGTTTTTAAAATCATGAAAGTATGAAGATAATGTTTGTTCTTGTGTTTGATATTTACAATGTAAGTTTGATCACACTGATTAAAGTGCTTTTAATTCTTCACTTCTCACCAGGTCAGCTTTTCTTGCAGCTCACATCCCTCTTTTCCTTTATCCTTTTCTGCACACTGTGAGCAAAACAAGGCCGTTTGAGTACCTGCGACTTACAAGCCTCGGAGTCATAGGTAAACTTTCCTCCTGTTAATGCGTCTTACTTATTGATTTAGCCATTATTTCTGCAGAGTGTCTTCATCCTTTGAAATGGAGGTACTGAGATCTTTCTTGTATTTACTGTAGGTGCCTTGGTCAAAACAGATGAACAAGAAGTGATTAACTTCCTTCTCACCACTGAAATTATCCCGCTGTGTCTCCGCATTATGGAATCAGGGAGTGAACTCTCCAAGACGGTACTTAACTGTTGCATCTTTTCTTTATCTGACCCCTGATGTAAAAGATTTATCAATGCTGTAATAGCTGAAAATACACCTGCAAAGAAAGAATCAAGTCTCTCTAACATTTTCTTTCGAAATATCAGATCATACATCTAGTATTTCTCCCAACATGTTGCTTTGAGATTCATGAGCATAATCAGTTGTGGAATGCATGTTAAATTGTATCTTTTTCTTTACTCTTTATTGGAAAAAATAGTAAATGGTATATATGTCTCACCATTCTCCCTCTCATTTTTTGTCAGGTTGCTACTTTCATACTGCAGAAGATACTGCTGGATGACACAGGACTGGCCTATATATGTCAGACTTATGAACGTTTCTCCCACGTGGCCATGATTCTTGTAAGTGCTTGTTAAGAAATGTCAGAATATGATTAGCAAGCTTCTGAGTACCATGTGACACATCACCCTGACACAATAATGTTTTTGTCATTCTTTTTGCAGGGCAAAATGGTGTTGCAGCTCTCCAAAGAACCATCAGCTCGTCTGTTGAAGCACGTTGTTCGCTGCTATCTCCGCCTCTCAGATAACCTCAGGTACAGTAGTGTTCTACAGCTGCAATATTCTGTGTGTATTCTTGTTTTTTGAAGTGTTGATCCCTTTTTTATATAATTGTTAGTTAGTTGTTTGGTGTATGATATGTCAGAAAATGGTGAAAACTGTTAATCAGTGTTTGCCAAAGCCCAAGATGATGTCCTTAAATGTCTTGTTTTGTTCACAAAAGTCAGAGAAATTTGACTTTTTTCCTTTAAAACAATCTTAAGCCAGTTAATCAGCTGTCAGAATAGTTGAAATGGATTTATTAGTTGGCATCTAATCAATCCATCACTCTGCTCTACTAGGTAGTCACATGTTTTAACTGTCTATTGAGTGGTGATCTGTGTGCTATAAGCTCCACTCCCTCAAGAATTCAATCCTCAGCTTCTGCCACTAGGAGGAGCCATGACATAAATACAGTGTGCAATGACTGCCTGGCAATTTAATGACTTGTCAGTTTGTGGTGAGAACATAATGAATGCTCACTAATTGCAACAATCCGAAAATTGATTTGTTGAACTTTAATCATGCATTTCTAGTGGAGCTCCAAATATTTGGTGGTTATAGTCTTCCAGATGTTGCAGAGTCTCTTTATGTTGCTCTAAATCAAAAGCATTTTACCCCTTTTGAATACTTTTAAAACTAAGAAAGTGGCTTTAAAATATTGGTTGGAGCCCTGGTGGCTTAAGATGGCCGAAGTCAGAGGAAATTACAAAATTAAAAAGAAATTAAAAATTTTTTGCAAAATCACATATAAGCCTTCAGGAAAAAGTTCTAAAGATTGTAGTCTGCATATTTAATGATTGAATGGATGGTTTAAGCTGTCATTTAGCAGCAACATTGTTTATGAAAGGAGATGTCAAGATCTCTGTGATGCAGCTCAGCAGGTGACATTGATTTATCCAGAAAAAATAAATTCTCTTCCCGTTCACTGCTCGTCCAAGACATGCTGTGATTGAATCTGCCATCTGTGACTCAGAGCATGAGCATTTGCTAATCAATTTCCCACAGGAAAAGTTGTATGTTTTATTGACGCTTACCAATATAGTTTATCAGCCTGATAGTTAAGACAATAGATACATTAAAGCCAGTATATAAATAATGCATATTGCAGAAGAGAGTTTATGTCTGAAGTGAAGACTGAATAAGCCGGAGATCCTCCCTAAATAAAACCCTTGATGAAAAGAATACCCTTTTGCCTATCAGAGTTGACCCTGTATGTTTATGTAACCTGATATACGAAGGACAGAGCCACAACACAAGAAGTTTTGTGTTTCATCTCAAAATGTCATTATGGTACGCTGGTTTATGACATGTAGCGTTCCTTCCTCAGAGCCAGAGAGGCCCTGCGTCAGTGTCTACCGGACCAGCTGAAGGACAGCACCTTTGCACAGGTGCTGAAGGACGACACCACCACCAAGCGCTGGCTGGCACAGCTGGTCAAGAACCTGCAGGAAGGCCAAGTCACTGATGCTAGAGGCATTCCACTGGCTCCACAGTGATGGGCTGTGAATTCACAATGGACATGAATGGACTCGCTTTCTAGAATTAGATCTTTTTTTTTTTTGCCAAATGTGGTGCTAAGACTGTTTGCAAAGTAAAGGACATAAAAGAGAAAAGAGGAAGATATTTTTGCTTTTGGATTGCTAAGTTTCTACTTCTGGACATGAGGCCACTTTCACAACTGAAAAACCCTTTCTTAAGAGTCCACAGATAGTAGATCTTAAAAGTAGACACCGATGTTTGAGAATAATTTTACATCCAATAATAATGTATTGGCTGATATTTGCTTTTGACAGACTTATTTGACAAGACTTGTCAAAACTGGTTGATAAAGAAGGTGTTTAGTCAGGACTTGTTTTGGTTAAACAGTAGACCTCACTATCAAAACAATAACAGTATTTTTTGAACAGTAAGCTTCACATCAAAATAACTATAAGTAGAGAGGTATGCATTGAAATATGAAATAATATGAATATGAAATAATAATTGTTTCCATAGTCACAGAGCAGTTTCTATCTGAATGTCAACACAGGCCACTTCTGATATAGAATAGGCCAGCAGCAGTTGTTAATATCAACTCTTTCAAAATGTCAGCCGACACTAGTCTCTTCCCGTTTATCACTGTAAGTTTCTGTAACATTCCATGTCCAATAGGAACAGTTATTTCTTTCATTGCGTTTCAAATAACACTTTGATCTTCTATATGATTGCTTGCGTCTCTTTTTTCAAACATCTTTACTGATACTTTGTGCAGCAGTTTAGTAATACGAAGAATTTCTCTAGGATTCTGTGTATTCACTGGCATTGTTTGATGGGCCATTTGTACAAAAAAAAAGATTTTTTACTGAGTTAAATCTCAGCTGGGCTTGTTGTAGAAATAAACTGTTTTCCACTTAGGATTTTATTAGTCTCCTTGACATGTGATAAGAGGAACAGCTTTCAGTTGTATTCACTGGAAAAACGGTCATCCATTGTATCATTTCAAGTTTTCTGCAAGCCCTGCTTTTTGGAAGTAAACATTGGAATTTTACATTTTTCACAGTGAAATGCTGCAATGGTGTGTAGTATTAAATCAGTCGTTGTCTAGAATTCACACTTGATGACAACAAATGATGCAACCTTCCGCTGAGTGTTGCTATTTGTGACCTTCAGGTGACTGGATGTAATCCCAGCATGCACTTAGACAGAGTGGGGGGCACCTTGGACAAGTTGTTGACAAAAACGTCGAACACCATTCACTCTCATTTACATCTGTGGGCAGTTTAGAGTTATTAATTCACTGGATCGGCATGTTTTAGACTGTGATTTTTGACCAACACAGACAACATTCTCCACCGCCATCATCAAAACTCCCAAGCGAGGGAATATCTTTTGGGAGAATTTTCATGTCTGCTGTAGAGGGACTTGGAGAATCAATGCTGAGGTGCATTAAAGCTGTTCTCATGGCTCAACACCAAGACAAATATGATAAGTTATGGACTTGCGTCATCAATCCGTTAAAGTGACAGCATTCTAGTCAGTCAGATGTGGGTCAGTTTTCTGACAGTGTTGCTCATGGCTTCCTGCAGGCATGCCCCCCCCGACAGTGCTGGACAAACCAAAGTGTGCACATGATGTTTGTCATTCACACCAGATTAGGCAATACACCAAATCAGAGCCAGCTGTGCCCAATGTGGCGCCCTAGGCCAGATTTTTTATGATGCCTCCCTCCATTGGCGATTTACATAACTTCCTGATTTTGTGGCGCCCCCTGGAGGCCACGGCATCCTTAGCATTTTCCTATATTACCTAATGGGCCAGCCGTCTCAGCACCAAATGATGTATAGTTTATAATAATGCAGTAACAGACTATCTCTAAACTAATAACATATGATCAAACTGTTCAAATAACTAACAGTCCAGTTTGTTTTATAATTTCTTAAACTGTAAAATTGAAAGCTCAGGACTCAACCTGAGGACCTCTGCGATGTGACAAAATATTAAACTACAGCTGATGAACTGTGACTCTGTGTGACAGAGGTGAAGAAAAATACACAGTGTGGCCTGCTGTCAGATCCTGTTCAATCCTGTCTCCATGTCGGGATAATTTTATGGTTAAACCGAATTAATGAAGTTACTACTGTTGCTCTGTGTATGATTGTGCACAGCTTTCTCCCTTTAGAGACACTCATGGATCCAAACCACGGTCTGATGCTGCAGGTTTGTAATAAACTACGAAGAAATAGCCGTAAACAGCTGGAAACTATATTACTATTCTGTGTGTGGTAGCTCACATGTCTGATGGGAAGACATGTAGCCCTGCAAAGTGTGACCTGCTCTTAGATCCTGACCTGGACTGATCCTCTCTGGACCTGGTGCTGCAGGTATAGACTCGGAATAGTTCTGAACAGCTGGAGGGAACAAACTTCAGCTCCTGGGTAACATTCATTGTTGGTGAGTATCATTCTGTTAGTGTCTGCTCTTGTTGCAGTCAAGTTTTATTTATAGAGACATTTAATAGAATTGAGATTGTAGAGCAAAGTGGGTGAGAACGGCGTTTAGCGATTTTGGAACACAAACTTTGCTCTCTGGGATGTTTTGGGGTAAATATTGATGCTGAAATGTGGAAAAATCTTTCCCTAAATGTGGCTGTGTATCCCTTAATGTGATATTTCAGTTCAGACTTGTGCCGTGTTGAAATTGATAAGGAAATCTTACAAGGTCCGACCTGGCAAAGCCCTTTTCAGACATACACCCCATTCGGTTTATCTGATGTCTGCTGCATTCTAAATGCACACCCTGGTCATTGCGGCAAACTTACTATGTAACTAATAAGAACAAATAGCAAAAAATCAGCCATCCAAAGTTATGAAACCCTAAGATAGTGGCTTTACATAGTTTAGTCCCACCAAGAGTACGTGAACCAAAGATAATCAATTAAAAATGATATACAACTAAGAAATGATGAGAATCCTTAAATCTAATAAGCAGAAACCAGCAGATATTTCTACTTTGTGTTTGTTATGTTAACTAAAATGATTCATCTGAATTCTGGCTCATCAATTTCTAAAGCTTACATAATGATGCCATGTAATCCTCCATGTTTTTCAAAAGGAATTTTGAACAGAGGGGTATTGCAGACAAAGTTGTGGAGTTATTTTTAAGCTCTGGGTTCATTCTTCATCAGTGAGTATAAAAAGTGGCTCACCTGTGCTTGCTGAGTGCTCCCTCTAACAGCCCCACAGACTTCACTAATGAGCCTTCATTTCCTTTTACCGGTACATTAACAGATTGCTGCCCCCATAGGTTCCATTATCGTCAGTGACTGAGATGGGCATCATGTATCATGGAAACACCTGCGCTCAAGCTGTCCATTTGTGAGCAAATCTGATCCCTTTGGGAGATGCTCGTAAGTATGCACTGTGTGTTTTTGTCTGTTTACTGAGGAAAAAAAGCTACTGTAGCTAAAGTCATTATAGGTCTGGGCCAGGGAGCCTTGGAAATGGGAGAGTAGGGTACATTAGCTAGACTGGGCTGGGATGGGGAAAGTGTTGCTTTCCATTTTTGTGTTGCTATTTGTGAATCTCAGGTCCACTGCACTGTCCACTGGAGAGACATACTGTACATAGAGTGGACTGTATAGTAGGAACTGCAGCTAAGCTGTCTGCCAAGTTACAATATGTGGCAAACTGCCAAATTACATGGCATAGTTTTTATCAGTCTTTACTCAGTCTCATCAGATTTAGTCAGAGTCACTGTTTTTATTAGGAAAAGAGAGACGCATCCTCAAGAATTAAAAACTCTGTTTCTGGAGGAGATGATCAACATGGGCAATATGTTTTTCTCATTGTTTTATGATTTGGCTTCTGTCCACATCTGACCTTTTCCCACAATTGTGTTAGCAGTTATCAGTGCTGATACAGAAACCTGAGAGCTGCTCTAAGCCCTGCAGAGCACCCACAGTCAGCAGGAGGATGAGAGAGCAGCCAGGACAGAGCCTGGCGAAGCAGACTGAGGGGAGAGACTCTGACCAGATGCAGGGAGAGGTCTGCGGATAGCGGAGTGAGGGAGTGGCAGGGTAGGAAGGAAGGCCGGTGGGGAGGGGGGTGTAGAGGATGAGGATGAGGAGTGGTTGTGGGAGCGGAGCATGGCAGTGACAGGAGGAATCAGGTTTCCCAGCAGTATGACTGGAGAGAGGGAGGAGAGAGGCTGGGCCTGATTTCTCTTCAGACACTCCCAGTGTTTCAAGGCTCTGAGCTCAGCCAGCAGCCTGTGGACTCTCCTCAGAGAGCAGGACCAGCGTGTCTGCTCACCTCCCTGGACCCTCTCTCTCTTCCCCTCCCAGGGAAGAGTGTCTTCTGAAGACTACCCACCTCTGGAAGTCTCACTTATAATACCACTGGTGAGCTCTATACTTCAGGTAGGTTTCAGTCTTGTTCCCTACCAAACTGAATTGCAGTCTGTCTGAGTTACTCTTTCTTGACAAGCAGTTGCATGCAGACTTTGCAGAAGTAATGCCCTTGTGTCTCATATTTCTGCCTCTGGTTCTAATTTACTGCACATAATCCTCCCTCCCCCGCTGCAGTTTGAGTTCTATATGAGTTTTATTGGACTGGCACTAAAAGTACATTTGCTTGTTAGATTCTTCACATAATTGTGTGCAGGAAAAAGGCAGTCCTGACTAAATATCATGACACAAATCCAACAACACTGTGGACCATGGAACATTCCTGCATAAACTAATTAAAATTACAAACTAGAAGCACAGGATAAAAGTCAGAAGCTGTTGGTTTTCCAGAAAGAGTTGTTTATTCTCAATTTTCATCCTGTCAAGCATCCCCCTGAGTCATGCTTCTGTGTCTGTGTTTGTGGTCAGTAGACTCCCTGACAGCGTGTCTGTGTGTGACTCATGCCCCCTAAAATAAAACACCATAATGTGACCTAACTGCAGCTTAAAAGTCTGGAATCTGAAGGAGGGCGTGCTTCAGGAGTGGAGGTTGAACAACTTGGATGGAAAATAAAAATCTCTTTGACGTGGCTCAAAACATAAAAGCACTCATTAGTTCATGGAGCAAATAGCTGTGGAAAACAAGCATGGCTTTCATGGTCAGTCTGTTTTCTTGGTAGGAATGTGATACTGAATTGTGAAGCAACTGCAAATGCCTGCCTTGCTTCATCCCGTCAGTCATGCTGTGGTGAGAACTCTCATAAACTTGATGGGGAGGAGGGTGGTGCGAGGGGGAGTAAAATAAGGAGAACACATGATATGATCTTGTTGTTTCAGTGGACAATGGGAGGAAAAGATAGCTGTCACACAGGAATACAGCCATGCAGACCTTAGAAAACCTTTCCTCTCCGCAAGTGTTTGATCCACATTTATCAGCGAACAGCAGTGGTAGCAGGAAACTATCAGCTTCTACTGACAAGCAGCAGGTCTGCTGTGCATTTGTCTGAATCTGTGTCTGTTTCTCTGCTTTTATTGGGACACTGAGCCCTGCTGAGGATCACTGAAGGTCTAAGGATAGAAATGGTCTTATGCAGATTTAACTATCTCTAGACAAAAGTAAGATTTTGCACTATTTGGATGAGATCTGTATCAACAGTTGAGTAAATGCTAGAATGCAGATTTTTAGAAGGCAAAATGTTTGCTGAGTTCATCTAATCTGTTCTTTGTCTTGATATCTTTGTTTTTTTCTCTCGATGCAATCAGTTTAAACAAAGCAAACTAAATCCAGCTACAAGGGACACACAATGCTGCTCAGCCTAAATTCAATACCAGATAATTGACATTTCTCCCCCTCATCAATATCAGATATCAGAAAACCTTCATCAAAATGAAGCCGTCACCACAGCATCTCATAGAAAAGCCCTTTCCTGACTCTGAATGGGTCTTTGGGGATGACTAGGCACCACAGGTTTCCTCTGTGCAGGAAACACTCTGTATTGCAATAGTATAGCAGACATGTGTCCTTCTATATATTGCATTAATGTAATGCACCATACATGTTAGCAAGTCCAAACGAATGCATTTCATGATTCATTAATGCCAACCAGAATGCCCAGAGGTCTTATCAGATATCCAGCAGAGCAAGATATTCTTCCTCCCACATAAAGTCAGGATGCCACCAGATGTTTTCTACGCCCACTGGCAAGGTCTGAGAGGAAAGACACTGGGTCCAGTCAAAGCCCCATCTTCAAAAGTTTTTTTCCCATTTTAGCCAAAAATATCCCACCAATGTCTCAAGATTTGGGAAAGTCCAAAAACATTTATTGAGCATTCCTGCAACACTCAGGAGACACCCCTGTCTTAAATTTTGAGAGAAGATGTGGAGTCAGATGTGCAGAAACTGGGAGTGTCACCATGCTAATGTTTGCTTTTAGGGTCCTCAGGTTTGCATCCTTTAGTGCAAGAATCAAATGATTTGTCAAAGCTGAGGTCATTTTAAACAGACAGACCTGCTGGTGGCATAAGATAAACAGTCAGAAGCTTCACCCTATTAACTAAGAGGTTACACGCTATTAACCAAAGTCAATGGGGTTTAACCTCAGGGCAACATGAACTTCTGTGTCCCATTAAATGGCAATCCATTCAAAAGTTGGACCAGAAATGCATCCCTGCAGCCTTACTGCTAGAGTTGGTAAAAAAAAGATTTTAACTCAAACTGTTAATTCCACTGGTATGTTTTTTGCAGTTTTTACATTCATAGCAATCAAAATACTTCTGGCTTCTATCTGAGCAGGCTGAGCACATGCAGTCTGCTGAGCATGTGTGATTTTTCTTAGTCAGCACACAGGCAGCACTCGCCTCTGCTCTTCCAGCTAATGAAAGGGTAAAGATTAATGCCATCACTGTGTCAAGATTTACATGCTGGCTCGTGTTTCTGAGCACACTGAGGCAGTTAGATCAAGTCTGCTGTATAGTTATAGGTTGACCGTGCTGCAGGATTCAGTATTTTGCTCAGGTACACTTGAGCTGAGCAGATGTCTGCCAACATGAGGTTTTCAACCCAAATCTTACAGTTAAAACTAACAATAAGACTCCTCCTCTCGCTATCCTGCTGCCCAGCTGCTTACACCACAACACAGCAGAGTGGTTGTGGCTGTTTTATGTGCTGCCTGGACAGTTCACATTCCTGGATCAGCAGGGAAATCCTGCATGGGCAAAGCGAAGCAGCAAAGTCCTTCCTTAACATCTCTCAAGATTCCCTTCACGATATGCTGGACCAACTGCTCCAACAAACCAGCTCAGGGCTGGACACGAAAGAGCTGAACCGAGTTTGTATGTCTTCATGAATCAGCCCCACAGCAAGCCCTCTGAGTACAATGGAAGATAGATATTATCCTGTGATTAACATTTAGATAGTTTATGAAGTGGTCAGGTTGACATAGAGCTTTTGCAAAATGTATTTCGTTTGGATTCAGGGAGAAGTATCTGGAACGATGAATTCACTGACATCTGCTTCTTTTTAGCAGCATATTTCCACTGGCATGTGTCAAGGATAGAAATGGATCCTGAAGGTGCACGTGAGTAAATGTTTTTCACTCAGACAAAAGATGCATAAATGATCATTTTACAACTTGTTTATGGTTTTAACATCTAATAAAAGTTGAGTTTATTGTGAAACTGAAATGCTCTCACTGGATTTGTAGAAGGAGAACCATTAGTTAGTGTGACGGTGTAGTGTCTGTGGTGTGATGTGTTCGTGACCTTTGCACAGGTATCCAGGATGATCCAGATGTGAAGGTGATGATGGCAGGGGCGACTCTGAGGAAAGTCAAGTCTCGCTCCTGGAAGAAACAGCGGCATTTCCGTCTTCTAGAGGACGGCCTCACAATCTGGTACAAGTCCAGATGGGCAGGGAGAGGTCACTCCACCTGTGAGTATAGAATAAAGGATGTATATCTTTGCTTAGACGAATGTAAAAACCTGTTAGCCATTTGTTTATTCACATGATCTGACCTGACAGTTTCTGACTAAACAAGCTATTTTACACAGGTCAGCCACAACATTAAAACCAGCTGACTAACATTGTATACACCCCCCTCATGCTGCCAAAACAGCTCTGACCAATCAGGTTATGAGTCTTTGGGTCCTGTGGGTTGTGGGATGAGGCCTTCATAGATCAGGCTTCTTCTGGTGATCCTGATTGATCCGATTGGGAGGCTGGGTCAGCATCTGTAACACTTTGTTGTGTTCCTCAAGTGGCTCCTCTGCAGTTTTTGTGATGCGGTGATGAGTGTGATGTCTTGCTGGGGGAGACCTCTGGTGTTAGGAAGTGCTGCTGCCATTCACGGGGGTGTCTGATCTGCAAAAACAAGTTTTTGTTGGGTGGTGCGTGTCAAGGTAACATCCATATGAATGCCAGCAGAGCATTGCATTCTAATGAAACAGTGTTATTGATTTAACCTTTCAGTGGTCTTGATGTTGTGGCTGATCTGTTTTTATACTGTATCTCAGTTTGATGTTCCTTGGGGTCAGTTTACCAGTTAAAATTGTGAATTTAGGCCTATAATGGTTAAGGTGCATACTATGTTCCCAAACATCTCTAGTAGAGGTCCTTTGTTAGATGTTAAACCCCTCTCTCTCCCAGTCACTTCCTGTCTAATCATCTACTATTATGCATTTAATAAAGGCAAAATGCCAAAAAATATCCTTAAACAAAGCAAACTTGAACACAAGCAACATTTCTTCTCTGGCAACACAAAAACGCTTTTTCCTTTACCAGATTCAAACAATATGTCCACGGCTATTTCAGCTATGCATACAGTAAATCACGTACATGAAGATGATATGAGTCTGGACATCTACCTCTTAACAAGGAAGCAAATAAGTGTGATGAGTTAAACAGTTGTCTTGAGGAGTTCAATTCAGTGCAGTGGAGTCCCCCCTATAAACTGTTTGCCAAGGCTAAAATTACCAGCTGGGCAAAACAGGCTGCTGCCATGTGACCTCAGCCATAAAAAAACAACATAATCCCAAAGTTTGCTCCATAATCAGTGATTATGGTAACAAATCTTTCCCCTGGCCTCAGTAGAAATTCAAATATCCATTGTGCAGCCTAAAAGCAATGTGCCTTGGAGGCCAACATGCACAGTGGTTCCTAGCCCAGCCTTATCCTAAGTGCTTCAGCAGAAAGCAAAAGGACTTTTAGTTTGGTCCTTGAAAATGTTTCACCTCTCATCCAAGAGGCTTCCTCAGTTATAACTGACTGATGGGAAGAGCTAGGTATTCACCCTCATTCCCAAACCACATGGCTTTTAGTTAACGACCCAAGACTTGCATGACTCATGGTGGTTGTGAAAATGCCTGGGTAGGAAAGTCTCCACAAGTGAGTGGCTCAACACAAAGGAGCCAGCTCCTCAGCACTCCGCCTGCATATAAAACACAAGAGATCTTCCTTTGAGGACAACAATGCTCACATTTTGGACAGAGAAGACAGGTGGTTTGAGGAAGAAATTGAGAAAGCCAACTATGCTTAAGTGGTGCAGCCATGTCTAACACCACTTATCAGGTACATCTAGTGGGGTCCTGAGTTCCCTTCCAGGCAGTCTTGGGTCATTAGTGGGCCATGTGATTTGGGAGTGAAAATAAATACCTTCAAGATGGTTTTCAAAAAGTCCAGTCCAATTGAGTTTTCAGAAGCACAGAATTATCATAACATGGATGACAGAGAATCTATACAGACATCTTAGCCTAATCTGTCTCACAACAGAAGGAAAGCATTTGTGATGATGACCATGATAAATGAATGCAGTCATTACAAATAAGAACAAATACAAATTACTATAATTGAGACAGTAATAGATTTGTTCTTCAAGATTTTTGCAATGTTGCAAAAATTGTGAGAGGATTTTTTTTAAACGCACACTAAGATAACATATGCAAAGTAACTAAACCTCTGATTGTGATAAACATTCCTTCGCTTAAGAGAGGAGGTAGTATTTGACACCACAAAGTTCCAGGAATTGGGTTTATTTTGGCCAAGCTTCCCTCTACATACCTTCACACTACCTACAGAAGCACATGCATCAAGGAATTAAAGCAGCATAAACCTCCTAACACTGAATTACCATATCTCAGTCTCAGTGACCGAGGTGGAGGCGGTGCGTGAGGGCCATCAGTCGGAGGTCCTGTTGAGCATCGCTGAGGAGTTCCCTGCTGACCTCTGCTTTACCTTGGTGTTTCACGGTCGCCAAGGCAACCTGGACCTCGTGGCCGACTCCCCAGAGGAGGCCCAGGCCTGGATTCGGGGAGTGCGCAAGCTGATCCACAAAGCTCAGACGATGGGTGAGGAGGAGAGGCTCGACCAGTATCCTTTCACCACAGTCGCTCACTGAGTTAGGAATTTGATGAAAAACAGCAGTGTTTATTCTGGTGTTGGATGACATCACATACCGGCTCATCCCTTTTCTTCTCTAAACAAAGCTCCAAGTAGTCTGCTTACAAGGGGAAACCATTCTTTCCTTTTACGTTAGTAGGAGTATTAGCATTTGTTTATTACGTTTTTATTCTCAGTGGCAGCTATCTTAAATTTCGTCATGCTCCATGTGTGATGACAATAAAGCATTCTATTCTATTCTATTCTATTTCTGAACTTCTGGATGGAAAAATACCATTCGTTAAGTCTGAGTTTCGTTCCACACCACATCTTTGCTGGAGTTTCCCTCAACGTCCTCTCAGGTGGGTCTGGGACTGGTTTCAGAAAGCTGACAAGAACAAAGATGGGAAGATGAATTTTAAAGAAGTGAAGAAGCTGCTGAAGATGATGAATGTGGACATGAATGAAGAACATGCTCTCCATCTCTTCACGGTAAGGCTTTGATCTGAGGATGAAAATGTGAGGGTAAGCAGAACTGAAACTAATTTAAAGGACTGTCAATACTGTTGTTGTTTTAGGCACTGGCTTAGTTACCTTCAAGAGTGAGTCATTAAGGGTTCAGAGCTTTGCTCCAGCTTTCTTGGACATGACATGCTGCTGGTGCAGACTACGTTGACTCTGAGAAACAGGTTTTCTTATGGTCAGCTTTGGTTTAGTCAGTTTTTTTCAAGCTTTTTCTGACCATACGGCACATTTTAAGACCAAAATATGACATATAAAAGATAAAACATTAAAAAAATGTAACAAACATAAGATCCTTCCTATGTTTCCACAGATGGCCGACAAGTCAGAGAGTGGCTCTTTGGAAATCGAGCAGTTTGTCTGCTTCTATAAGATGCTGACTCAGAGGGATGAAGTGTGGAAGGTGTTCCAGGACTACTCTGGAGACGGAGAGAAGCTGATGTTGGAGGAGCTGGAGAGCTTCCTGAGGATGGAACAACACGAAGGAGAGCAGAGCGCCCAGCATGCCAAGGAGATGATCGACCGCTATGAACCATCTGAGACAGGTAACCATGGCGACAGTGGAGCATCCTCATGTGTATCTTCATGAACACATTTGGAGGACAGACAGGACCTCAAGAGGAGTTGCTCTGTTGCACAGCTGCCATAAAATACAGCCCACAGACTATCTTTATAAACAAGTCTTATCTTTTGTACTTTTTTTGTACTTGTACGCTAACAAGGCAAAAATAGTCTGCAGCCACTGTAGCAACAACATACTATAGTAACAGTCAGATGATCAGAATGAAACTTGTTTGCTAAGATTATCAATGGCATTAGACTCTTTTTATGTATCTGCAGAAAAGTCTATTTCAATCCACCAAATAACTGTTAAGATATTACATTCAAAACCAGTGATCAACCTGCTGGTGGCGCTACAGTAAAATTTAGCTGATCACCAAACTCAGTAGGCAGCATCCTCTGGGAACCATAACAGTATGGACTAGTGATGCACAATATTGGATTTTTGGATTTTTAATGCAGAAAACGGTTTTGATACTTGTGATGCTGATAATTACATACTATTACTTAATCAAGTGTTAGAATGCAGGACTTTTAGCTGTAATGGAGTATTTTCACAGTGTTCTGTTGGTACTTTTTCTAAAGTCAAGGATCTGAAATCTTCTTTCACCACAAGAAAAATCATATAATCATGTAAGAGAGTCGTGCCACACATAAGTGCAGACAGCAAAGATGCTTCAGCAGTGATTGCATCTAAAAATTTATTCTAGTTCATTTTCACCAATAAATCCCAAAAAAGAGCAAGGAAATTTAAATGTAGCATCTTATTAACTATTTTAACTTTTATTCACATACTTTTTACTTTATTAGGAGTAATAGCGATGCCTTTAGCAGTCTGATGAATACAGCCTCTGTACGGTAACCTCCTTCTGTATCTCTCCCTCTGTAGCCCGGAAACAAGGCGCCATGTCCTTAGACGGCTTCCAGAAGTACCTGTGCTCACAGGAGGGCTCCATATTCAACCCACAGCATCAGAATCTCTACCAGGACATGAGCCAGCCGCTCAGCCACTACTTCATCTCCTCCTCACACAACACCTACCTCCTGGAGGACCAGCTGCGAGGACAGAGCAGCTTGGAGGCTTACATCCAGTGAGGGCTGCCTGGACACCACGCACAGGGCAAACACAGGGGAAAGACTTGGCAAATGGCTCACACAGAATAGGAGTGTAGGACAACGAAATGGCAGCCAGAGAGAACTAAAGGATGTCAAAAAATCTGTAAAGTGAGAGATAAAAGCTAAGCTGACAAGAGGAATGAGTTGTTAGGCTGGAAACAATGGCTTTGAAAGTCCTTTTTTCTATTTGAAGAGATACACAATGAGGGTTTTAAATATATTTCCCACAATACATTTGTTATAGACATGTAATAGACCAAGTTTTTTGCTGAAAATCCATAGGTGGAAGTGCAACACTGAAGTGTGTGTGTGTGTGTGTGTGTGTGTGTAGGGCCCTGAAGAGAGGCTGCCGCTGTGTAGAGGTGGACTGCTGGGACGGCAGTGATGGGGATCCTGTTGTTTATCATGGCCACACTCTGACTTCAAAAATCCTCTTCAAAGACGTTGTTTCAACGGTCAAAGAATACGCCTTCAAGGTGGGCAGCATGTGGAACCATAAGATTATAAACCTCTGGCTCACTCTAATGCACATATTTATCTTTCACCTCCACTGGTATCCAGCCATGCAGTCCAGTTAAGTCTCGCCAGAACCAATTTTCCAGTCACTTTGAATTATCTGTAGACATCACTCCTGCACTGTTTGCCCTGAAACAGAAGAACTAGTCAGCTGTTTATGCAGAACAATGGCCACAGTGTTAATCTGAATAAACCACAGAGCAGTAATGCAGTTCCATTAACCTCTAATGTGTTGGAGTAACCACACGTATCTCTGACACAGATACCTAAAAACGCAGACCATGAAAACACACAGTATGTATGGCTGCACACCACTGACAGTAATTGAAACAGTGTGTTTTTGCTACAGTGCAAACAACCCCTTGAGCACAGATATAATTTATGTGCACAGTGCTGTCTGTAAAGCCCAGATGGAGTAGTTGGTACCCTTCCCTGCCTCTGGAATCACATGTACCCCTGGTGACTGATCCAGATGGAAAGCAACCAGGAACTTCTCATGTGTCTCCACTTCTCTGTTTCATCCTACTCAGACTTTCCTAGTCAAGCTTTAGGAAGATCTGATGAACAAACTGTCTTGGAGGATTCTGGAAACTTATAGTTAATGGAAACTCAGAGAGCACTGCTGAAATACTTGCAACGACTTTAACAACTGAGTTTGCTAGAATTTCAATACATATTAGACAAAAAACACACACACAACAGCTACCTGTTCTTTTTAAGAGGATTGTGTCTTACTTGTTCTGTAGGCGTCAGACTTTCCTGTCATCCTGTCCCTGGAGAATCACTGTGGTGTGGAGCAGCAGACGGTCATGGCCCGACACCTCAGCCAAATCCTGGGTGACACGCTGCTGACCACCCTGCTGGACGGACAGGTCCCTCTACAGCTGCCTTCTCCACAGGTTAGAATCCGTCTGAGTCCAGTTATTTTTAGTCAAATGAACAGCAGGAGGCACCCTGGGACCGACGAAGTAACAAATTTAACAACTTGTTGACCTTTTTTTCTTTAAAATGGGAATGATTACTATGAAATATTTGCTGTCAATATGCTTTATCTGGACAGTCAGTCAAGGTTTTGTAATTTTTCATCACGAGTCAAAAACAAACGCAGATTATGACATAGTGGGCCGCTGGACAAGGAAAAGGACAGATATCCTCCTTTCTACAGGAATGACCCTCAGACTGACAAAGATCTTGTCTAGTTTGTATTAGCTTTATGTATCTTCTTCTAACAATAAATACTGTTGTTCTCTTCACACGTCTTGTCGCCCAGTGGCCTGTTTAGTAATTAATTAATAATCAAACTAATCTAATCAGTTTATGGGCTGCACGGTGGCTCGGTGGTTAGCAGCGTCGCCTCACAGCTGGAAGATCCCCGGTTCGCGTCCCGGTTAGGACGCCTGGGATCTTTCTGTGTGGAGTTTGCATGTTCTCCCTTTGTGGGTTTTCACCAGGTTCTCCAACTTCCTCCCACAGTCCAAAAACATGCTATTTTATTGTTCGTAGTTCTTTTTCATTCTGTGATGAAGTTTCCAGACAATACTCCGACTGATCTGAGAGAAACTTTGGGTAGAGACGTTCTGAAGATTCCTGGTCAGGCTGTGTCTTGTTATCCATCACACATTGATTCTAAAAGCACTAGTATAAGTTCCAAACTCTTCTCCATTAGAGCACTTAGAACAATCAATGCTAACCTGAAGTAATGGCAGATAAATGCTGTGAGGATTTCCACTGAGGATTCAGCCAATTAAATAGAGTTACAATGCTGCAATTAGTTAGGAGACAACACAGTGCAAGAAGATGGAACATCTTAATGGGCAGTCTACGTATTGAAGACATCTCAGTTGTCAGTCAATTTGTCCTGCTCACCCATCCCACATTCCTAAACACAGCGATTTCTACTGACATTTGGAACAATATGGATTTGTCTGTGTTATTGTATTAAATGAAACTGATCATACATCCTCATCTGACTTACACATGAGTAGAAAAAGACTTCAGATGAAACAAACAAGTGGGCACCACATGTAGACGTATTATTGCTCTCTTGATTGGTTCTCATAACAGGAACTGAAGGGAAAGATTTTGCTGAAAGCCAAGAAGATTGGTGGTCTAGAAAAGTGTCTCGACGAAACCCTGACAGATGAAGTTAGTGATGATGAGGAGATGGCCAACGGAGATGCTGAGAGCCCCTGTACAGAAGACCCACCTGCTGCGAACAAGAAACACAAGGTACGTGTTCTTGGTGGCGCGTTGGCTTCTGGCTGGAGAGATTTGACTTCTTGCAACGTTGTTAGACTTGTTCAGTTTATCTCAGAGGGGGAGTGAAGAAAGATAGAAAGCAGAGATGATAGTGAAGCAAGACAGGAGTGAACGGTTCTTGATAGAACAGGGAGACAGGAAACTGGGCTGGGACAGGAGAGACAGAGAGGCGACACTGGACCTAAAGACGGGAGATAGTGGAAAGAAACAGGACACAGATATTTAAAAGACAGATACACGAGAAAGATACCGAAGTGAGAAACAGCATCCAACGTTCTTCTCAGCCAAGTGTGAAAATGTCTAATTATGCACTTCAGATTAAACAGGAACGAGTTAACCAAGGACACACTTTCTTCAAAGTAGTGCTGAGGGAGTGTTAATCTCCAAACTCAAAGTGCATTTTCCTGTGCAGCTCCAGCATTTCCCTGTAGGGGAGTGAGGGATTAACTGGAAGGGTGTGTTGCTTTAATAATCTAATAGGAGTTGATAAGACATAAAGAGAGAAATGAAGGACTATGAATTTTTCAGCATTATACTGTCAGTGACTGGCGAGTAGATAAAAACACTAAAGACAGTGTCGTAGTTTATTGTGTAGCAATGATGTGAAGAAGGATGAAGAAATTCTCTGCCGATATCGTCTTGTTTATATATAAAAAGGTTTATTGAAACAAGTACAGGATCTTCAGGCACCATGGTCTGCCTGGGTAAGATTCACAGCCAAATAGAATCCACACCCAAGTTGCCTCTTCCCCTGGGTTATATCAGGGAAATACTTTACACAAAACAGGTCACAAGTTACTTATTAAAAGAGTGGAAAAGCACCCCGCATCCTAAGGAGGAAAAGGCCCAGATCTTATCACAACTCAGTAATTGCCTAAAAATTAACCTTTGACTTAGGCATACCAAACCCCAAGGTCAAATAACCTCTAAAACCAGGAGACAGAACATCAGACACTACAACAGTAAAGAAGCCATGTCATTGTCAAGGCGATGCAGTCCTCTCAATTTCTTATTCTCATGATCAAAACATGTAATATATAGGGCAGTAATTACTCATAATTTGCCTGTTAATTTGTATAATACCCTCACAGCATTGCAGCTCAATTTTGGGATAAAAAGTTAGAATAAAGACACAGTTACCTGGTAATCTGCTCACCATTAGAAAAATAACTGCAACCATTTAGTGGGAAAAGTTAGAACTGGATAAGTTTTTTTTTTACCCTTTTTTCCAGAATGTTGAATGTATTGAACTTGGTGTTGCATTCATGTGCCCTGTGTTTTATATGTGCTAAATGTATGTATCCCACTGCTGCATAACCATTTGCCCCACTGGGAACAAATATAGATGGTTGATTGATTAGGTTTATCTAAATATAATAAAGTAATAATTACCTTGTAACAGGCCCTGAGGGTTAACAAAATTGCTAATATACTAATAAAAGTAGAGCTTTTTAGGAGACTTTTAAAAGGTGCAAGTTTCAGCTTGAACTTACAAGTTGCCTCATAAATATATAACAATAAAGCAGATTTACAAATCTGCTCTTTATTTTATGTAACCAGTGTCTTCCATACAAGTAATTCATATATACTGCATCTGCTAGTTTGAATTCATGGTGTGGGCTTGTGATATAGTGGTATTGACAATAAATATAATATTAATATCATGTTAATAGCACACATATGGCACCATCTGGCTGACTCTCCAACACAAGGACAGCATACAGTACAGTTATGGTTCCAGACTTTCTCTCCACCTCCATACTCTTGTATTGTGAAATCAACTCATTTGCCAAAAAGTGACAAAAACACAATAAACAAAGCTGAATTTTACTATTTTTTTTTCAGATTTTCAATAGTTCTTACAGTATTATCTTTATTGTGAATTCTTTTTTTAGCCAGTAATTTAATTTTGTTGTAAAAATCTGATATTGTGAGAGCCCGAGTTTGAATATATTTTCTTACTAATACTAACATATTGTCTTTACTTTTCTTTTAATTCTAGTGGTAAACAAAGTACCGCTTGACTGTGCTACTTTCTGACTATCCACTCTGATATTAGCAGTGATCAAAGTGATGGGAAGAGGATTTATTTGTTAACTAATGTTTCATTTTCCTCTTTCGCAGAAGTCCAAACTGTCCAGGGAGCTGTCAGACTTGGTGGTTTACTGTAAAAGCGTGCACTTTGATGGCTTTGAGCATGCTCGGTCTCACGCCAAGTGCTACGAAATGTCTTCATTCTCTGAATCCAAGGCCAAGAAGCTTGCTAAGGATGCAGGTACAATGAACATGAAGTTGTAGTGTTCACTAGTAATGCCTGTAAAGTTTATACATGTGTAATACAGGGTATGTACCTATATTATTACACTAGTTCTAGCTGTACAGGTGAAGGAGCAGGTAGATTTCTCTGTGTAATGCTATAGAAGTACATTGCACTCTTCAAATCTTCCTCCAGGGACAGATTTTGTTCAGTACAACACACGGCAGCTGAGCAGGATCTACCCCAGCGGCCTCAGGACAGACTCCTCCAACTACAACCCACAGGAGATGTGGAATGTGGGCTGTCAGATAGGTGAGCTGGGTGTCTCCCTCTGCTGGTTAAACTCAATGTTTCATCTGACATCACAGCCACTCTGTCCATTCTTTTCTCAGTCAATCAACTAGTTGTTTGGTCTATAAAATGTCAGACTTTGGTGTAAAATGTTGATCTGTGTTTCCCCAAGCCCAAGGTGACATCCAAAATGTTTGTTTTGCCCACAGTCCAAAGATATTCAGGTTACTGACAGAGAGGACATAAAAAACAGGAAAAATTCAAATTCAAGAAGGTGAAAAATTACTCAAACTAACAATTCGATCATGAAAATAGGTGGCGATTAATCTAATAGTTAACAACTAATCAAAAAATTGATTAATCAATTAACGATTGTAGCTCTTATAGATGCCAAACGTAGCAACTATCCATTCAATATCTATACATTAATCCTCTGTAGGGCCACAGAGGGCTGAGTCTATCCCAGCTGACTTGGGCCAAGGCAGGAGGCACCCTGGACAGGTCACCAGTCAATCACAGGGCTACATATAGAGACAGACAACCAAGCACACTCTCATTCACACCTACGGACAATTTAGAATCATCAATTAACCTCAGCATGTTTTTGGACTGTGGAAGCCGGAGTACCAAGTGAAAACCCACACTGCACAGGGACAACATGCAAACTCCACACAGAAAGATCCCAGGCGTCCTAACCGGGATGCGAACCGGGGATCTTCAAGCTGCTAACCACCAATCCACTGTGCACAGAAAGATCTTAGCCAGGACGGGAACCAAGGATCTTCTAGCTGTGAGGCAACAATGCTAAGAGCAGAGCAACCGTGCAGCCCAATGTAGCAACTTGAGTCTGGAAATTACATCAACTAGAATCCAACTTTTCTCACACAACCACATTAAAATGCATACATATCACTGTCACCTTTGAGGGCTAACTGCCACTGTGCAGATCCTCTCTGCCATGTAACTGATGAGGTCTGACAGGACAGATGCATCCTGTCACATGGGCACCCACTGGTGACATCTGCTCTGAATTAAAGTCTTCTGCAATTTAATATATATAGATAAATTGATTCTGAGTCTGGGAAATAACGTGACAGAGTCAGCCACAGTTAATTTCATTATTTCCCTTCTATCTCTTCCCCAAAGTGGCTCTGAACTTCCAGACAGCCGGTTTGGAAATGGATCTGAATGATGGGCTGTTCAGGCAGAACGGCTGCTGCGGTTTCGTCCTCAAGCCTGACTTCATGAGAGACGCCAACTCTCAGTTCAGTCCAGAGAAACCTGAGGGGCGCCAAGGCCACAAGCCACTCCGCTTATCCATACAGGTACGAAACTACATGAGAGCCAAGTGGGGTTGTGATTGCAGTGGGTAGCTGCTACTGTCGCTGTGTAAAGTATGAGACTGGGTTTTATAGAAAATTGTAGACAAAATGAGTTATTTATTTAACATGCAAATATGCTTGTGTGTGTCAGGTGATAAGTGGGCAGCAGCTACCAAAGGTGAATCAGAAAGAGGGTTCTATTGTGGACCCACTGGTCAGAGTGGAGATCTATGGAGTCCCACAGGACCAGGCCAAGGAGGAGACCAGTCACATTAACAACAATGGTAGGAGAATATTCAGTATTTCATTTACAGAGATGCTTAGACGATATGACGGCCATTAGAATGAAAATAAAATAATACATTTGGAAATTCCCGCTGCCCTCCACCTGCAGGTTTTAACCCAGTGTGGAACGAAACTCTAAATTTTGTCATCCATGCTCCTGAGCTGGCACTGGTTCGCTTCCTGGTGGAGGACTATGACAAGGCGTCCAGGAACGACTTCATTGGACAGTTCACTCTTCCCTTTACGTGCATGCAAGCAGGTGAGCAGAGCACTGGGGAAAAGTACTTTCACAGTACTTTGACTCAAGTACTGTATTTAAGTACAACTTTGAGGTATTTGTACTTAAATTATTTCCATTTATGCTACTTTATACTTCCAGTCCACCACAGTCCACCACAGTTCAGAGGGAAGTACTATACTTACTACTCCACCACATTTATCTCACAGCTTTAGTCACTTTCAAGATGAAGATCTAAATAATATACCAGAGCTATTAAAATACAACACATGTTAAAGCAGAGGGTTCCAGCTTTTTTTGGCTTCTTACAAAAACAGAGTAGTAGGGCTCAAATGACAGACGTCTCTGAGTCAACAGCTCCGCCAAATAGGGACTTCTTCCTCCGGATGTCTCACATGGTCAATTTAATTAAATGTTTAAATGATCTAATATCTCACCAAAAATCAAATACAAGAGAAAAGCTGAAAACAGATTTATAAATTAATCTCCCATTAATTATGAAATCAGCCTTCAGATGCATGTTGCTGACACACCGATGCTTCACTATTAATAATCTGATGTGTCATATTGGGGCTGCACAGTGGCTCGGTGTTAAGCAGCTAGAAGATCCCCGGTTCGCGTCCCGGTTAGGACGCCTGGGATCTTTCTGTGTGGAGTTTGCATGTTCTCCCTGTGCAGTGTGGGTTTTCACTGAGTACTCCGGCTTCCTCCCACAGTCCAAAAACATGCTGAGGTTAATTGATGATTCTAAACTCTCCGTAAGTGTGAATGAGAGTGTGCTTGGTGTCTGTCTCTATGTGTAGCCCTGTGATAGGCTGGTGACCTGTCCAGGGTGTCCCTGCCTTCGCCCGAGTTGACTGGGATAGACTCCAGCCCCTCTACAACCCTACAGAGGATTAAGCCATGTATAGATGATGGATGGATGGATGATGTCATATATCTAATAATATTTCAGTCAGATGGACCAAACCAGACCTTTTACTTTAATACTATCACTACATTTTGCTGCTAATACTTAGGTAAGATATTAAATGCAGGACTTTTTTTTGTGATGGAGTGTTTTTACATTACTTTATTGGTACTTTTAATTAAGTAAAGGATTGGAATACTTCTTCTACATGTAGAGCAGAGCATACAGAACACCAGTGTTGCATCTCACTACTACTTAGATGAAGTGTTACATCATGTCAAACTCAGCACAACTGTAAAACTAATTCAGACCCAACTCTTCTTCTTTCCAGGATACCGTCACATACATCTGCTCTCTAAAGATGGAACAGTTATCCCTCCCTCTTCGCTCTTTGTTAACATCAGCATTTCAGAGCTTACATGAGGAGCTTAAATGTTAGCCCGAGAAGCCAGAGGTGCCACAAGTCCAGTGTTTCCATTAATCTGACGAGGTTGTGAACAGCATGTACCAGTACTTTAATATGAGTTTGAAGTATCTGTCAGACTGAAGTAGATTCAGATTCAGATTCAGATTCAGAAAAATCTGAATAGGGGATCACACTTGAACTCAAGACGGGGAGACAGCAAGTAACATGTCAGAAATCAGACTTTTGGGTGGTTTTCAGCATTAATCAAAGAGGAGTGCTCTATGCAAACTGATTTAATCAGCTATATAGAATCATTGGTAGAAATCTGGAAAAGGAAATAAACCAACCAAAAACCCAAATTTTAAACTATACAGCCCACTCACTGAACCTCTTCACTGTCCCCCAGAGACTGTAGAAAGATGACATAAAGATGAATAAAAGCTGGACGTAGCCTCCAGGTTGGAAAGGGAAACCTGTGGAAGTGTCCTCCGCCTGCATTCTTTCTAACAGCCAGCAGGGGGCAACTGCAAAAAGAACTCTAACTGTATAGAAGTCAATTACCCCTAAGCTGGTTCCAGGTCTAGTTCGGAGCCAGTGCCTGACTTAGCACCAGGGCTTTGTGTTTCCACCTGACCACTGACTCCAGAGCTAAGAACCAAGTACTTCAGGGTCTGGGGGAGGGGTTATCGTGACCAACGATCAACGGTGGAAAGGAACACACAAGCAGTCATTAGTGTCCTTTTTCTCCAGGACGTCCCTGGTCTGATCACAGATGTATTGGAATGACTCCCAGATTCACAGTGACTCACAGATGTGTCCAGACAACAGGCGACCTCCGCCTAACAATCAGCCTTAAGACAATCTATAAAGATAAACATAGATATTATCATCAACTTATTGTGTTTGTTTAACTGCTAAGTAATTGTTGCAAGTGAAGTCGTTTTACGGTGATGCAATGGCGTGACTCCAACTCGGCTCCTTGCCAATGGAAAAGCAAACAGGTTCTGAGGAGGAACCAGATTTGAACCAACTGAGCACCAGAACTAGCACCAGCACCGATCTAGCACCTGGTTCTTCTTGGTGGAAAAGGGATAAATGAGAACTGACCCTACTTCTCATCAGATTTGTTACCTTAGTAAACATTCTCCTAATGAGTTTATCTTCTCAGTTGCTGGATTAAAGTCTCTTTAAAACTGTGTGATGCACAGTTTGTAAATCATGTCCCAAGACTACGTGTGCAACACGGCAGTCCACAAACCAATGGCTGACACAGTGCTACGTCCATCTGTTATATACAGTCTCTGCTGTCCCCTCTCTCTTCTAAGCTCCTCTCACCACTCTAGCAAGTGCTTCAACTGCAGAAAAGAAAGTCAAGCTAAAGTCATCTTTCTCTCTCTCTAACCCGATCAGGTAAAAGAACTGATTGGCTAAAATCTCCTGTCATGGGCTAGATTTTCAAGAGTCTAAAAACAGAACCAGAAGTGTAGTTTAATTGCTGACATGTCGAAAAGTTAGTACGACATTTTTTCCCAATGATACCAAAAAAGTTAAAAATAAAAAATACTGCCTACCCTAGTTTTAACTGGCTGTGACACACCAGGGTTGATTTCCCAAGTAAGACAACTAACACACTTAGTATGACAGAAGTTTAGGATAAGATGTTTGTTTCTGTTTTTATGTCTAATATGTGCAATTTTACATTTTTGACACTTTTAAAAAAATGCTTTTCAATACTTTTAGTCTGAGAATGTGGGAAAACTTGAAGGACTGCTGCATGTTGAGAATGTCTACATATACGTAATAGTGCTGAAAGTCTATGGTCGATATTTTTAAATGTAATGATGTTAAAAACTTGCCAAAATCAGTATTAGAAATCTACAACTACAGTGTACTCAGAGCTTTGCATCATGCTGGTTAATCTGCTGTTAAGCTGCTAAGTGCCTGCTGGACTGAGTAATTTCTATTTATGAATGTTTACATTCTACATGCTTACGTTGTGTATGATGTAGAAGTATGTGTATATAAGCCTGTAAATAGATGCAATACATTTTCTGAACAAGTAAAAACCACCTTACCAAACATTTCTGGCTCATTCATTTATTCTCTGTGAATAATACAGTTCTTTAGTCTGTGGTTAGCAGCGTCGCCTCACAGCTAGAAGATCCCCGGTTCGCGTCCCGGTTAGGACGCCTGGGATCTTTCTGTGTGGAGTTTGCATGTTCTCCCTGTGCAGCGAGGGTTCTCACCGGGTGCTCCGACTTCCTGTCACAGTCCAAAAACATGCTGAGGTTACCTAACTAAATTGTCCATAGGCGTGAATGTGAGTGTGCTTGGTTGTCTGTCTCTATGTGCAGCCCTGGGATAAGACCTGTCCAGGATGTCCCCTGCCTTGGCCCGAGTTGGCTGGGAGCAGACCCCACAGAGGATTAAGCGGTGTATAGATAATGGATGGTTTCGTTTTTACAGAAAACACTTCAGTTGTATTTACTTTTAAATCCTCTCATTTCATTTGCATGTGTTTTATTTGGCTTTTGCAGAACAATAATATCAACTAGTCAAGCATCAGTATTGACAGATAAGCCAGCGCTGCATCTCTGTTGTGTCTCTTCAGTGTTTTGTCTCGCTGCCACCACCTCCTCAGCTCCCTCCTCTACCTCACTGGCTTGAGACAGCAGCTCTTTGGCTGTTCTTTCTTCTGCTCTCTCATCCAGAGTCCCCTGCAGGGCCTCCTTCAGGGTGAGGCCACCAGCTTCAGAGTCCCTCACCACACCCTGCTCTACTGACACCTCTGGATGGTGCCTCTGCAGGTGCTTGACCACCTGGAACCTCTGTTTGGCTCTGTAGGAGCAGTGTCGGCAGCAGAAAGGCTGCTGCTTGGTGTGAGACAGGTAGTGATGTCTGAGCCCTGCCGGCCACCGGAAGGCCTTTTGGCACAACCCACAGGTGTACGGACGGTCATCGCTGTGCTGCCGCTGGTGGGTCTTCAGTATGAAACTAGTCTTGAAGGCTTTGCCGCATTTCTCACAGACATAAGGGCGCGTTTCACAGTGCTGCGTGTCCCGGTGTGCACGGAGGGCATCTGCTCTGTTGGTGCGGTAGTCACACTCATCACAGGCGTATGGCTTCTCTCCTGCAGACGACATAAATCTTTGGTTTTCCTTCAAACACCTTTATCCACTATCTATCAGATCATGGCACTATCATTGGAGCTTCAGTTAAAAGCAACTAGACTTCTCTTTTCAGTTCCTGCAAACCTTTCACTGCTTATCCAACCGGATTCTTCAGAACTGAACTTAGGAGAAGTCTAGCTACCTTCTACTTAAGTGTAACTAAATTACTATATAAATTCTTCCTTTTGTTAAAACATGCCCAAGTAATACAGTCATGAACTCTGATGTCTTGCGGGTACCTGTGTGCTTGGTCATATGGTACTTTAGCTGAGTCGCCCACTTGCATTTGTAGCCACACTCTGGACAAAGATACTTCTTCTCTTCTTGGTGAACCCTCATGTGGAGCTATTAGAAGACATAGAAAATAAAAGATTGTTTAGAAATACAGTCAGTGTCATAATGCCATATTATGCTGCCCCCACAATAACAACAAATTAAATGTTTTGTTGACTATTTACAGTAGAATTAGGAATTAAATGCATCCACTTTCCCAGGACTCTTTCTGTCCATCTATGACTGTTTACATCAGCATCAATATAACACAATTTGTTTCTCATCATGACAGGATTGAGTTGCTGTCTCGTGTGGTTTTCAGTACAGATAAGATCTACAGTGAGAAACTACCCGTGGCTATCTCACTAACCACAGACATGTTGGAGTCAAGGGATTGTGTTTTTCCTCTACTTTGTCACCAATCTGCTTTCACCTGATTTAGCACTTTTGGATGGCCTGCTGTTTCAGTGTGGGTGTCTGAGTGCAATACTAAACTACAATGCCATCTAGCATCGAAAGTTATTGCAGTTCAGTTTTCAGATCCATGATAGTGATGTATAGCTTTTTCTTTTTACCTAAACAGATGTTTTAAAAAGTCAGTTTAAGGTTTTAAAAAATCAAATAGTTCTTCCATTTGCATATTATGACAGCCTGTTCATCACAGTACTGACCATGACAATGACATTAGGTCTGAGTGTACAATTGCACTGATTTAGCTCACTGTTGTGTAACTCATTACACACAAATTAGCACTCAGCACCATGGCTGAGTATATCCACCCTGAAATTTCAGTGGATAAAAGTCTCATCCAGTCTTCCAGGGTTTCATACGTAACAAACATGAGGAACCAATCCTGTCAGCTTACAGGGTGGAGCTTTCTGTATCATTATTCTTCTTCAGAATTGGTTTATGGTTTGAAAACGTGCGGCTGAATTATTCCAATGTTATAACTTGCCATTGTGTAGTTTAGAGTAGTTTTATAGTGTTTGAGCAGTAGGTGAGCTGGTGTGCTCCAAGTGCAGCAAGTGGGAAAGAGTTGGTGGAGAGAGCGACAGGAACTTCAGACAGCCACACATTCTAGTGGAAGCAGCAGTGGACAGTTATATCTAAGCCATTTTAAGGCAGAATAGGACTAGTTATATGGAAAACACTTATAAATATATAACTCTGATACACAGAGATGACTTATTCAGGGTTACATCAACAAGCAAAATGGGATTTAAAGTACAATCACACACAAACTTTGAATGTACCTTCAACCTGGATGGATCAGTGCAGGTGTAACTGCACTGCTCACAGCTGTAGGGCTTCTCTCCAGTGTGTATGCGAATGTGCCACGTGATCTTCTGCTTGTTCCGGGTTGAATACTGGCAGTCTGTGCATTTGTACAAGCGCTTGCTTCCATGTGAGCGGAGGTGCTGCTCCAGCACCAGCTGATGCCGACAAGCAAACTGACAAGTGCTGCACCTGAGAGGCTTGTCCTCTGGAGATCCCTCCTCATGTTCACTCAGAAGGTGTTGAGCCAGCAGCTGTCTTGTTTTGGTAGCAAAGGGGCACAGCTGACACTGATGTGCCAGGTGAGCTCTCTGATGAACCTCAAGGGTTTCTTTTGAGTCAAAGGACTCCTGGCATGTTGTGCACTTCACTTGGGAGTGCTTGCTCTGCTGGTGGGTCTTCAGAGCGACATCGCTGCTACATGTGTAGTCACACTGCTTGCATGAGAAACAGACCTGAAGCTGGTGCACACGTTTACAGTGGTTTCTCAAAGCAATCTCTGAACTAAAATGAGCATCACAATGAGTGCAGATGTGCTGCAACTCCCCTGTGTGGCACCTGAGGTTGTGTCGTCTTACATCGTCCAGTGTGTAGCCACTGAAGTCGCACAGTGAGCAGAAGTGTGTAGGCTGTTTGTCATGGATGCGTAGCTTATGCTGCCGCAGTTTAGTCACAGCCCCGAAGGTCTTGTCACACATGTCGCAGCTGTGACGACCGACTCCTGTGTGAAGAGATTCGTGCTCTTCCAAGCGATAGCGCCTTGTGGTGCTAAAAGGACAGTAGCTGCAACAGTGAGGCCGTGCACCTTTGTGTTTGAGTGCAACGTGTTGTGCCATGCATCGCTCTTGTTTACAGTTGAAAGCACAGTGCTGGCAATACAGACGCTTACTTTTCACAGCACTAAACTTCTCTTTGTTATGAACATACAGAACATGACGGGTCAGAGAAGGTTTAGTTTTGGCTACAAATGAACACTTGCTACACTGGACTTGATCTGGCTTCAGGCAGCCTTTCCTTTCATGGCTGTCTAATGCTCTCTTCTGATTGCACCTAAAGGCACAGCTAGGACAACCAAAGATTTGACGTTTCTTAGAAACTTCAACAGGGCCTTCATCAACCTCCTCCACCGGGTGTTCTTCTTCTTTGTCTCCATTACCATCATCATCATCCACCTCTGAAACAAACTGTTTTTCTTTTTTCCTAAGGATTTTTTTGCAGGCAGAGAGGTGCCGTTCAACTGTTGGAAGCTTGACTGATGAAAAACTGCACAGCTTGCATTTAAATCTGCCATCTTTTTTAGTATAAAGGGACTTTTTCTGCAGCTGAACATTTCTGAGTTTGTCTTTTGAAGCTAATGTTTTTCTCACAAGCTGGTAGCATGTGGGGTTATCAGTGACAACTCCTTCACAGTTTGTTAAATGAGAAGTGCAAACGTCTTCCTGATGAAATTCAGGACCTGTTAAATCTGTGGAAGTCTTATTTTGTGATAGAAACACCGTCTCATTTGAGCTTGTTCCTCCATCCAGTTGCTTGGATCTTTCCTTTAGAGTCAGACCTGCTTTTGAAATGCCTACAAATGTCCTTGTTTTTCTTGGGACTGCTGGGCACTTCCTCCTAAGGTGGCTATCGAGGCCACGTCTCTGTTTGAACTGCACACCACAGGCCTGGCACTGGTGTCCCTTTACCCTGCCATGGCACAGAGCTTGGCAGTGATGCTTCAAAGCGCTCTCCTTACAGGTTACATAAGAGCATTTGTCACAGCGATAAACATCTTCAGTTGGCACCACAAGCATCTGCACTCGTCCCTCTAAAACCATGGCTTCTGCTTGGTCCTTGTCGTGCTTCCTCATAGCTTTCAGACGTACCTCAGATTCTAATGGATCATTTTGCTCCGATGGTAAAGTGGAATGGACTGTTTCACCTTTCTTTTTCCCCTCAGATGTCAGACATTCCTTACACTCAGGCTGACTTGTATTATTCAGAGGCTCACAGCTGTCATCAAAGTCGCTTTGTTCACACTCTCCGTCTGGCACTGCTACATCCTCCTCCTCTGATGAACTTGTAGATGTCGAGACGTTTTCCTTCTCTTGTGATGTGCCAGGTCCGTTACAATTTAAATTGGGTCTACTTACACAGTCTTCCTCCTGATTTTGTAGAGAAGGGGTCTGATAGTCAGTGGTTGACAGTGTAGTTAAAACCAGAGTACAGTACTCCTCCGGACTGTTGACAGATGGAGGACTATCAGAAATGGCTTCCTTGACAACCTCTTGAGAAACATCAAAAATATCCACAGACTCCAAAGGTTGTGAACTAGCAGCAGTTTCTTTGCTGGCACCTTGACCTGCTGATCCAGGCAGAACAGATCGTTCCCTCTGAGCGCCAGGAACTGCAGATGGTGGAGCTCCTTCACAAGTGGACTGCTCTGGCTGCTCATGATCGACTGACGGCTTGATGTAAAAATCTTGCATGAACTCTGTTGAGTTCCTCTCCTTCTCCTTTGCAGCGTAGTTCTCCAGCCACGCTTTGTCCCCAGGGACGTACCCATGAGCTTTCCTCTTGTGAAGGAAGAGACTGATGCTGCTGAAGGAGGAGTAGAAGCAGAGAGCACAGCGAAACTCCTTCAGCTTGGTGTGTTTGCAGTTCTCATGGTTTTGGAGTGCTTGTCGGTAGCAGGTGGTGTATGTGCAGTACTTGCACTTGTACACAGCTGGCTGCTTCTCCTCTCCGGAATGTTTGGCCAGCATATGATTGCGGAGCTCGTATTTGCGCTTGCAGGCGTAAGCACAGATCTCGCACATGAGCGATTTGGCCTGATGTCGTAGTTTGTGGCTGTTTAGCTGGTCCATGCGGTGACAACGGTATGAGCACTGATCACAAGAATACCTAGGAGAGCAGACAGGAGGATCAGTCAGAACAATGACGGTGTATGTAGAATACTGCATCCCAGAGTACTCACTTCTTACGTGGTATTAAACACAATGCAGTTTGGCCATATTTATCTGCACCTACGACTCAGCTGTGTACAAGAACAACACTTAAAGACCAGGCACAGCCTTGGACGCTTTACTCAGCTCAGGTTGAGATGGGGTGAAGGAGGATTTCAGCAAAAACACAGCAAACTAGCGGAACCTCATTGTTTTCCCAGGCTCAGGATGGATCGTTGATGAGTGACAATACACTACAACAAGCATGATCTGTCTGCAAACAGTAAAGGCAACAGTCTGTCTTACCTTAATTGACGGAAACCTATGAATTTCTCTGTTATTTCTTACCTCCATGTGTGACGGTCAAACTTTTCATCATATCCAATGTTTTTGTTGGAATTTACTTCTATAAAAGCAAAGTTAGATGAGTAACGTCTGAAATATCTACCTGAGGTCTCCAGCGTGTTTCCTCATGTGGACGTTAAGGTAGTGCTTCCATTTAGTGATGTATCCACATTCAGCACACATGAAGTTCTTGTCATCGGAGTGAGTGAGCATATGTTTAGACAGGTAGGACTCATCTCGGCACCTGAAGTCACACAGGCTGCACTTGTGGGGCTTCTCACCTTCAAAAGATTAAGAGATAGATGGATGTTAAAGCAGAAGCTCTCACAAGAACCCCCCAAACAGCAAATGTAAAAATGGAAAAAACCATTAGAACATGAAGAATTGACTGAATCCTCACCACTGTGCATCAGCATGTGTCGCTTCAAACCGCGTTTATGTGAAGTCACGTAGCTGCACTGAGAGCAGCGATGGATCTTCTCGTTGGCGTGCAGATGCCCCATGTGCTGCTCAAACTCCACAGGGTTAAACGTGACATAGGAGCAAAAGTCACAGCAGAGCTTTTCCTCCCCTGGGTGGCCGAGCCGCTGGTGCTGGAGGAAGACAGTTTTATTGGAGCAAGAGAAGTCACAGTCTGAGCAGTGGTAGGCCAGGTGTGTTCGATAATGAGCCTCCATGTCCGTGTCGCTTTGAAAGACGGCTCCGCAGGCGTGATGACGACATTCTACTGCAGTGAGCCCATGCGCTTCAGCAGTGTGTCTGACAAGGTCTTTGCGCACAGAAGTCTGGAAAGAACAACCCTCCTGAAAGCAGGCCAGTGGCTGGCTGTCAGACAGGATGTGGTGCGTCTTAATGTGAGCCTTAAGCGTCCTGCTCTGGTGAAAGCTTTGACCACATGTGGGACAAAGATAGCTGCGACTGTTCTTGCCGTCCTCTGTCTCGTCGGCGTGCATGCTGACAAGGTGTCGGCGGATTGCGTTCCTCTCCACAGCCGAATACTCACACAGGTGGCAGCGATGGATCTTGTCACCTGCCTCACGCAGCCTATGGATGTGCAGCTTGCTTTTGCTGGTGAAGTGTCGCTTACAGGTGGGACACTGGAGGCTGGGGTCGGGGTAATGCAGACGGAGGTGCTCCTGCAGGTGAGAGCGCATCTTGAAGCAGCGGCGACACTTTGGGCAGGTGTGGGTGCGATAAATGTGCTCCGATCCCTCGGCAAGATATTCTAAGAACAACAGTTGCAAAGTTTGTTAAAGAAAAATCCTTCACGTTAAAAAATATTTATGGCAAGAATAAAACAGATTTGGTCTTTGCTTTTACAAAACAGGACCCTGAAACAAGGCTTTTTTTGCACTAACTGGCTCAGCACACTCAAAACCCCAATCAGAGATAATGGGTATCATCATGCAACTTTCGTTTTTTTGTTTTTTTTTATAAAGCTCTATGGCTGCCTCCTTAAAAAGTAACGGCCAATCGCATGCCACCATCTTCAGTCAAGGAGAACACGTTGTTATAATGGAGGGCTATGTGGAATATAAGAAATGCACTACTTCAAAAAGCACTGTTCCTTTAAATGATGCAAGAGAGGAATGTGGGCAGAAAACTGTTGATGGTGTAAGTTAATGTATTTATTTCACTGCTCTCTGCACTTTCAATACAGCTGCTTGGAAATGAATGTTACTGACTGAATATTCTCTGTGGTATATACCATTGAATGATCTAATATGTGCATTCTATTAGTTGCAGTGTCTGCAGTATAAAATCAGGACCAAACATAAAAACACATTTATGCATTTTCTGCATCACCAATTCTAAATTCAACTTGAGAATCGGTTTTGTTAGAACATTACATCAGAAAACCAATTGGTGTGGCTTACAGCAAATTTACAGCTCTGGACATGACCTCCTCTTGATCTAGCCAGGTGAAATCTCTGATGTTATGTCACCGTACCTTACTGATCCATTAATCTATCATTAATTCATCTCATTTTGCAGTAGTTGGTACTGTTGCTACTTATTTCTATGTTTGTTAATGATTTATTTTGATGAATAAATCATGTTAAAATGCTGCAACCTTTGAATTTATTTATGGTTACTAATTGATTGCGTCTTCTTGTCCCATAGCGTAAAACATTTATGAGAGATGTTTTTTTTCCTAAAACTAAAGTATAATCTACCAAAAATGGGACGGTGGTGGCGCAAATGGTTAAGTCTCTGGGCTACTGATCAGATGGTCAGAGGATCGAACCCTGTCCACGACCACTGTTGGGTCCTTGAACAAGCCCCTTAACCCTTCCTGCCCCAGGGTCGCTGCACCGTGGCTGACCCTGCACTCTGACCCCAACTGGAATATGTGCAAAAATTGAATTGCCCCCTGGGACAAATAAAGTTTCTTAAAAAAAGTAATGAGTGTACATACCTTTGGATGGCAGCGGTGCAGCATCCACTGCTGAAGATTTATTGCTTTCCACTGCCTGTCCTGCTCGTTTCATATCATCCCTTTGACTCTCAAAATCTTCCACATGCCCATCCTGTGAAGACGATGACACACAAGCTGGGGTGGATTTCTGCTTTCTTTTTGGCCTGACAGAGACTTCAGGCAGGTGGCTCCCATCAGTGTATACCTTTGAGGGCTCAGGCTTGTTCCCTAAGAACAAATGTAAAATAACCAGACAAATCATCCCTCTGAACTTCTACAGTTGGATTGGAAAAAGAAATGACAGCTCTGTATTGGCTTCTGATAGCATGAACTCCTTGTTGTTTACCTTGAGTGTAATTTGGCAGATGATTGCTCTCTAAGAGGTGGTCATTGAGGTCTTTCACATTTTGAGCATCAAACCGGCAGTGAAAGCAGCCAAAAGGCATGTGGCCCTTCCGATGGCTTTCCATGTCACCCTGTGTAAGAAACGCCTGCTTACAGGACCGGTAGGAGCAGGGGATAAGAGTCAGACCATGTCCGGTCGTCAAGTGGGCCTGATATTCCTGACGATCTGTGCTGCTGAACCGGCAGCCTGGCTCAGCGCAGGAGAATGGGCATTTCAGCTCATTCTCACCGTGGCTGGTTTTAAAATGGTGTTTCAGAGCACCTGGCTTTGAAAAGACCTCACTGCACTGAGAGCACTTGTAGCTGTCCAACCGTCCTGTACTGGATGGAGCTGGTTTCCTTTTTGAACAGAGGTGAGAGACAGACGTGCCACTGTCTGGGAGACCTTGTCCACATTTTTCACAATGATGTTCCACTTCCTCCATGGTGTCTGAAAAACAGAGAACAGTGTGACAGAGTTAAAAGGACATTTCTTAAAAATTTGTAACTTCTGCTTATGTTTTGTATTATTTCGTGTGCATGTGCATATTTTACAACACACATTAAGCTATTATCATAAACAGTTTACAATAGAAGTGAGTACATCCCTTTGTAAAACCACTGAAATGTCTAATAATTCCAAATGACATCAGCTCTCAATAAAAGCATTACCACTAAGTTAACAAGAGTATTTCGTCTTACAAACAAAAACTTGAAAATACAGGCCCCAATGTGGAAAAACTACATGCAACAAAAGTGGAAACACCTGTCATCACTCACACACAAGTTAGGAAACCTGTGAAAACTAAGTACGTCTAGTATAACTGCAAGAACATATGTATAAAATGACCCGTGAACAACAGAGCTTGCTGGGGTTTGGACCTATAGACTGTGTCTATGTGCATTTCTGCATCATGGCTCCACCTTGGAAAAAATAACCAACAGTTGAAAATCTTGAAAATCTGATTGTGAGACTTTATAAAGATGAAAAAGAGTAAAAGAAGATCAGTAATCAACTAAAAATGAGTCAAAACACAGTTGTAGCAGCAATCAGGACACATAAAGGAACCATAGTACTGCTAATTGGAGCAGCAGTTCTCCCAAAATAATGCCAACACAGAGCACCACTTTCACAAGCTAGCTCTGAACAACCGCTTTAGATTTTACACAGGGGTAATCAATGAAAGTCAGAGTTGAAACTCCAGGAAAAATAAAAACAGTACAAAGCTGCAAGATGAAACTTTGCTACATGACACTAAAAGAAACCTGATGTATATTTGAAGCACATTCTTTGGTCAGATGAGACCAAGACAAATTTGTTGAGCTCAGATGGGGTCCAGCATGCTACACTACCACAGTGAATGCACAGTCCTGACAGTGAAGCACAGAGACGGAAGTGTGATGAAATCGACTGCATGAGTGCAAAAGCTGCTGGGGAGATGAGATGACTCCCAGTCTGTAGAAATTTGGTTTAAAAAAGGAATATTCTAGCATTATAACCATCCAAAGCACAAAGCCAAAATCACATGAGAGTTTCTAAAGAAGAAACATGTAAAACTATGACCCTGACAAGTATGTTGCCTGATTCGAATCTAGTTGAACACCTTTGGGATATTTCGGAAAGAAATGCTTAGCAACTCTGAAGAGCAGCAGAACATCTCTTCAGAAATTTGTACAACACCTGTATTCCCTATGCTGAATACCAAGTATTGAGGCAATTACAGTTTTAAATCTATGTCATAAAGTGTGTAGTGACTATTGGTGCATTATGTTCCTACTGTGTATTTTTTTTAATACAGTCAATTAAAACTGTTGTTTTTTTAATTTGATAGAAAAACAAATTCCTGCTGTTAAAATTAGAAGCAAAGCATTTCCTGTAAGGATCTATTGTTTTAATCATTTAACATTTAAGCAGTACTGTACAGGGATGGACTGACTTCTGCTCTATACTGTAGGCTGTAGCTGTTGGTGGCTTGTTGGATACTTCTCCACTTTTAGCCATTTTAAAATGTATTTAGGAAGAGAACAAATGTTCAGTGAGGACTGGATATGTTCTCAAGCAGTGTATCATTGACTTGCATTAACACATGCCTACCTAACACAGACATAAACAGTGCATTGAACGGTTACTCACAATAGAGACGGAATCTCCAGTCAGACCTACTGCCTGGCTTTCCGCGGTCCTTTCTATCTGAAAAACAACATATCAAAAATTATTAGTTTAACCGTGCGGCTGTCCTAGCTAGCTCCTACATGTACCATCACTGCTTGTCACTCACACTACCTCCATACTGCACAGTAAGTGATAGTCGCTGAAGCTTCACTCACTCTTAATGATAACTTTAAGCGGCAGCAGTCCGCTAATAACATCACTGTTAGCGCTAGCTGAGCTAACCTTAGTTAGCTCCGTGGGATTTTCACAGCAGACTGTTCAAGTCTCAGTTCCTTTAAGCAATTAGTTTTGCTGTTGCGGATTGAGCTGTGTACAGTTAACTGCTCACAGTATGTTATTCATCAAAAACACAAATCTCGAATAGTTGTGATCTTAGCCCGCAAGCAAAATAAAACACCGCTGAGGAAGAGGAACTAATGTTCGCGTGCACTGGCGAACAGTCGGAACGATATTCTTCAAACACAGGAAGTGTAGCAGAGGTCGCTGTGCTGCAGCTATTACAGCACTTCATCCATACATTTCACGTATGGGGAATTTAGGTAGCTGAAGTGTGTCGTTCAAAGACAGTTTGTACACGTGGATCAGCGAAGCGCTTCAGGGGAGCCGTGAGAGATGAAAACGGAGGAAACAAGCCAGCGGGATATTTATTGCTTACATTAACGCCTGTGTCACGTTAGCTGGTACCAGCTGTCATCAGATGGTACGATCACCAGTTAGCCAGCACACCAGAATCCTTCACTTAGAAACAGACTGGACTGTCACGCAGATCTGCAAATGAGTTGGGACTATGTGAGGAGGTCTGTGCTCCCACAAAGCATTACACCTACGGCATAAAGCTGATTCCTCTTGAAGAGTCCTGAAGCCATCGCCATGCCGCTGTCAGACTTTCTGGACGGCCTGAAGGACAACCCCTACTTCGGGGCTGGGTTTGGACTGGTTGGGGTTGGGACAGCGTTGGCAGTGGCCCGAAAAGGTGCCCAGGTGGGGATGATCTTCTTCCGCAGGCACTACATGATCACTCTGGAGGTCCCCAGCAGGGACAAGAGCTACAACTGGCTGCTGAGCTGGATCACCAAGCACGCCAGGCACACTCAGCACCTCAGCGTGGAGACCTCCTACCTGGCACACGAGAGTGGACGGATTCACACGCAGTTTGACTTCCATCCGAGTCCCGGCAACCACATCATCTGGTGAGAAGAATCCTCCAAATATGTTTCTTTAATTACAGTTCATCATAGTACCAGTGCACTTTACATTAAGGTTGGATGAAAATATCTAATTGTGGGTTTTTTGACAAATAATACAATTTGTCAGATATATTGTGAGATATTTTTTAAAGTTTAACCTAGAATAGATTTAAAGCATGTGTTTGAACATTACCACATGAGACACCATCAAAAACATGACTGTCACATAAGTAGGACAGCATGAATTTATAAAATCACTGACACAACATTTAAAAGTCTGGGTCAGAAGTACTGCAAAATATATGAGGTGATGTGATTAAATAGTGAGACTGTGCTTATGATAGTTGAACAACAGCTTACATTCCTGAACCACGTAGTATACAGTGATCACAGCCGTACCTTGTTCATCCTAAATAGCAGCCTTTGTGATTTTGTAATTATGACAGATTACAATCTAAATTTGAACTCAATTAGATGTTCAGCCCTGCATTATATAAACGATCTCAACTTTAGTTCTTTACATCATGATATTATGATATTAATCTGAATGATGGTTTTCTTTGTCAATAGTGCAACTTGTGACACTGTCATCCATTGTGGTCTGCAGGTATGGGAGGAAGTGGATCAGGGTGGAGAGGACGAGAGAGAAGCAGATGGTGGACCTGCACACTGGAATCCCCTGGGAGTCCGTCACCTTCACCGCTTTAGGCAGAGATAGACAAATCTTCTTCAATATCTTACAAGAAGGTACAGGTTGACAGAGTACACCTGCACAAAACAAGCCCCCCTCAGTTTTGCCATATGAGAGCTTGACTTTACTTGACTGATCATTTAGCTTTCAATCATGTTTTGCAGCAAGAGAATTGGCCCTGAAGCAGGAAGAAGGAAGGACAGTGATGTACACAGCTATGGGCGCAGAGTGGAGGCCCTTTGGGTTTCCACGGCGACGCAGGCCCCTCAGCTCGGTGGTGCTGGAGGCGGGGGTGGCCGAAAGGATCGTAGATGACGTGAAGGACTTCATTGGAAACCCAAAGTGGTACACAGATAGGGGTAAAATATCCCTGCACTGAACTGTATTCCCTCACTGCATATGGATGTTGACTTTAAATATCATCCAGTTATATGATTCATTCTTGGTATTTTGATGATCATGTTCTAATGGCAAGCAGTGTGAATTTTAGAGTGTTCTGCATACACTTGAATGTACCAACCCATAAGGACTGGTGGTAGTATCAGGGATCAGTAACATACCTTTAAAATACACAAATGAATAACAGATAAACAGAAAATCTAGATTTAAGTCTGCTAGTTGATTTTCATACTGTATAGGCCAAAGCAATCAGTATATTAAATACAGGAAATTACAGTATGTTTGGAAAATGTTAGCAGTGATGTAACATTTCTGATTTCTAGCTCTAACAGGGAGATGAGTCCTTTGATTTGTTTTAAATGATTTTTGTTAAATTGCCTGCTTTGTGGAAGAATTTCCAGTTTATGTGTGACGGCCATCTGGTTGACTGTGACTCATTGTCTGTGCAGGTATTCCCTACAGGAGAGGATATCTGCTGTATGGTCCCCCAGGATGTGGAAAGAGCAGCTTTATGTGAGTATGCTATTCATTTGGATTTTTTCCTCCTCTCTGGAATCAAACAATACATCAACACATTTGTGACTCACTGTATTTTAGCACGGCGCTGGCAGGTGAGCTGGGCTACAGTATCTGTCTGATGAGTCTGAGTGACCGATCGCTCTCAGATGACCGTCTGAACCACCTCCTGAGTGTGGCGCCTCAGCAAAGCATCATTCTGTTGGAGGACGTTGATGCAGCCTTCGTCAGCCGAGACCTGCTTCCCACTGAGAGTGAGTAGCAGGGAGGTTTGTTGGAAGACACTAACTGCTTCTATTAGTGGTTGTTTTTGTTCTTTTGTCTGTTTTAAACCTTTGCATTCATTTGTCAGCTCAGATATTTAGGTGTAAAAGAGATTGAAATTCATTGTTAAGGGAACCTGTAACAGACAGACTTTGTGTTTTACTCTGGTTTGAGGATGACTTTCAGACCACTGAGTTATGTTTTCTTTGCCTGTCAGACCCTCTGGCTTACCAGGGAATGGGAAGATTAACCTTCAGTGGACTGCTGAACTCTCTTGATGGAGTTGCTTCATCGGAGGCCAGGATAGTCTTTATGACCACCAACTTCATAGACAGGTACTGTTGGAAGGAAATTCTTAATCACAAAAATCACAGCACGAGTCCACAAAAGAATACATCTTCAACTGAAATGAAAAAAAGCAGAGCAAACATGTAATGAAACAGCAAAAAAAGTTATGCTTTTGGCTACATATGAAAGTATAAAGTGTGTTTTCATTTAATATTGCCAATCTGGTTCTAGTTCACTGTCAGCTGAGGACACCAAACAAAACTAGTGCAGTCCAATGTAATAGTCCTGCATTGAATTCTGGCTTCATGAAGGTTGTAATGCTTTAGAGAGAAAAAAAATATCGAACCCAAATTTTTTAAGAAAAAAGTACGTCCCCTGCCTTCACCCAAGTTGGCTGGGATAGGCTCCTTATTTTGAATGGAATGTTACAGACAGTTCAAATGTCCTAGCGACAATGCGGCCTTCACCCCATCTGACCTAATGAACAGGTGCAGCCTCTAGCGCGGCAGCTCCTAACAGCCTCCCAGCTTCTTAGACAACCGGAGATAAGAATGTCGGCCCAACCATGTGTATGTCGCTCAGGAAGGAAAGAGAACTCCGTCACTGTCGCTGTCTGTTGCGTGGAGACCCAAAATCTCATGTGGTCACAGGGGGTTACCCCAAAAACAAGAGTGCCCTCTGGTGGCTTTTAGAGTAAACCGCATTTAATTGTCCACCCAGTTACACTTAAGATAAAAAAAATAATCCTGGATCCAGACGGTGATCTCAACATTTCATCATTTGTTCCTTGTCCCATTTCACACATTTCCTGAAAATTTCATCCAACTCCATCCATGAGTTTTCGAGTTATTTTGCACACAAACAAACAAACCAATGCCGGCCATCACATAACCTCCTTGGCAGAGGTAACAAAGGAAGTGAAATCTAATAAACATAACTAAATGAAAATGAAAACTTAATTTCAAAAGCGGCACCGTCACGTATTTTCATATTAACAGTGACTCAGATGACTGTGTAAGTTATATTGATGAACTCATATACTCGACCTGCTCTGCACCAAACTACATACAAAGCTAGTGAGTGGCTGATAAATAAATAAAAATACGTAAGAGCTGATGGACACCAAAGGAGAGCTGAAAGAGAGTGAGGTGCCAAATGTTTTGCTCATGTATTCACCAGAACAGTGTTATATGGTTTGTTTGCATCATGCTCTACTACCTTTAGGTGGACAAAGTAATGTGGCTTTGAAATGTTTAACCATTGTAGTGAACTGTGCTAAACTATGACTATCTGATTACGTTAATACCTCTTTAAAGGGACATTACAGACTGATTTTTCCTGTCTGCCTGAATGTGTGCTTTTACGTGCATTGAGGAGTATTTTCAGCCGCATTAACTGCCAGTCTCGTCTGTGATTTCTGCACACAGGTTAGACGCAGCGCTCATCCGACCCGGCCGTGTCGACCTGAAGCAGTACATCGGACACTGCACCCACTGGCAGCTCAGCCAGATGTTCCGGCGGTTCTACCCTGACGAGCCCGCCTCTGAAGGAGAGCAGTTTGCAGAGCGTGCCTTAGCCACACATTTGGAGATTAGCGCTGCTCAGGTGCAAGGACACTTTCTGCTGCACAAAATGGACCCTGCAGGATCTATAGACAATGTTGCCCAAATTAAAGGATGAAAGGACGAGAAGGGATTTGGAGACTGATTACTGAATAAAGAGAAATATGAGAAACAGTAAATTGTTTTCACTTTTCTCTTCGGAGTGATTTTAGTGGTAAGTTAGATATGCTTTGATGGCATACACCAGTGGGGAAGAGGTATTTGGATCCTTAAGTAAAAATACTAATACAGCAATGCAACAACACTTACACACAAACATATCACAAGTGTATATACCCTTTTGACTAAAGAGTCAAATCCTGCATGAAAAACCTACCAAAGGAAAAGTATGTGTGTAGTAAGCAGCAAAATGTAGTTAAAGTATTCATCCAAAAGTGTGTCAGCAGCATGTTACTGCTGTAGCTGCTGCAGGTGGAGCTGCTTTGACCTACTTTATATCTAGTAGTATCGAGGGAAAGCAGATAAATTTGAGGGTTTCAAACATGATTAATGGGAGAGAAAAGAAGAAAAGATAAACTTTATTTCAGTTTTGGAACCTTTTGCTATATCTTAGATCAGGGGTGTCCAATCCTGATCCTCGATGGCCACTATCCTGCATGTTTTAGATGTTTTCCTCTTCCAGCACACCTGATTAAATGATCAGGATCGTCATCAGGCTTCTGCAGAGCTTGATGATGAGCTCATCGTTTGATGTTTGATGAGTTGTTGGGTCGTATGAACATTTTTGATATAAGACCATGTGAGAAGTTTAGATGGAAAAGTTTATATTTGGTGGAGCTGTTAACTAACAGACAGCTGAAATATGCTGACACACTGCTTTTAGGAAGAAGCTACAAAGGTTGGAAGCCACTGGTGTAAACTTTAACAGTGTTTTGTGCTATATTGTTTATTGGGAAATGTAGTAGAGTAGAAAGTACGTCACCCTCTGAAAGAAGAGATAAGATAAAACTTTATATTCTATGTGCTACTTTACACTTCCACTCCAGTAAAAAAAGTAATGTACCTCAAAATTACTACAGTTACACTCCACCATGGCAGCAGACTGTATATGCAGGCTGATATCAAATAGCTTTCATGCTATGAAGGGTCTCGTTACATCAGATTATTTTCTTCTTAAACTGGTGCAGCACTGGTGCAAATGTCGTGACAGCATGACCTGCTGGACAGTCAACACAGGTGCTGCAGGCCTGTCCCCTTTCACTGCATCTACAGGCCTTGTGGACTATTGCACCGGTGACTTAAACACAGCTCTGTCTAGTCTCCTTGATTCAGGTGCACGTGTTCCTATCAAAACTGGACAGTCATACAGTCTGTTTCTTGATTTACTGAGGAAAAACCAAAACATAAACATGCTCCTAAGCAGACTTGTAGGAGACTGGAATGCAAATGGTGTAAATCAAAACTAAGGTTTCCACCCCTGGTTGCGCAAATGTCTTGCAGCGTGCTTTGTTTGCTGCTCGAGCATCGTATTTCTCTTATTCAGTCGGCACAATAAACACAGTCCAGTTCTTTTTGGCACCTTTGTCAAATTTACTCACAAGCAGCCATCCTGTCTTACTGATCTGTAACATTTAGGTATCTCATTATAGTATTAGCCACTCATCCCCAGCTATTTCTGAGAACCAGTTCAGCATTACAGCATGTTGATTCCTGAATATTCTTTGACTTCAAGTAATGTGACACTGTATCTCTGTAGATATTGCTTAAGCTGGAATTGGCTTCTAAACCCACAACTTGCATCCTTGACCATCTACCAGCCAGACCTTTAACAGAGATCTCACCAGTTTTGGCTGAAAATGTGTTTTCTGTTAATTAACAGGATGCTGTTTGAGAGCAACAACAACAAGCTCCATTATGCTGCTCTGGTCAGCTTACTGTGAAGCTGAGTCTTGCCTTGTTGTAGCTCATCTTTGAGATTAGATGACGTGTACGGCTATGTGGTACAGATCAGGCTGCAGTTTTAAACTTTCCAGTTACTTTAGGTTTCATCAGGAACTTTGTTATTTTGCTGTTTCTTTGTAACATATACTTTTTTACATATGGGATGTATTATGTTTTACAGTTCCCTACGTGTTTTCCTCAGCACATTGCTTTTAAGCATTGTTTTCATGCACTACACATGGATGGATGGATGGATTGTCCTGTGTGGCTCTTTGTCTGGGCTGGAAGGGTTAAATTTTCTTTGAGACATGGCCCCTCCCTGCTCTGTTAGTCTCCTGGTTGTAACAGGAGCTCTGCATATTTACCATTCTGCCCTCATCATGGCTGCTCTGCTGTCCTGCAGAGTAGTGCACAGGAATGGCAGCTGGCGGCTTCACTGCCCCGTCGCCGTGGCCCCGGTCTGCTCCAGGAGGGTGAGAAGGTCCTCATCTGCTCCGGGGGCCCTCTCTGCCTTCCAGGACAAGCCTCGGACAGTGAAGGACCTCCCACATGTCAGCTTCCTGGAACTGCTTTACAGACTGATATTTCAGGGTTTCCACAACCGTATGCATGAGCTGCAGGTATGCCGGGCTGCAGTGCACTGCTGACCTATGTGCAGTAGGTGTATGTCACTAATGCATGCTTGTTTCACTACGTGTCAAAATATGTTGCATGTTTTCTATATGATGCCTTCATGAAATCCTGAATAACTATCGACCTGCTGACAAATCTGACTATCTATTTGAAACGTATTGTGTTGGGGTAAAATGCCAGGCTGGCTGCATTACCTTAGTTTCTATAGTGACCTCCAGATAACAACAGCTAGAGTCAGCTGACTCTTACAGAGCAACGACTGTTTACTGTTGTTGCATGGTGACTTTCTGTGAGGCCAGCACAGTCACGGCATTCAGTCCCTCTCTCACGGGCTCAGACCAGTGACATCAGCTTCTTGTCTTATCAGATGTGCAATGCTATTTATAAAAATACACACCTCAGCGCATTTGATTGGCAATACAGCTCATTAATGGAGCAGCATTTAAAGTTCTTCTTCTTACCTCGTGCATTATGACACTGCTTAAACACAGGTTTCTCTGTTAACTCGCACGTCTCACATTCTCTTTGTCTACCATCAGATCTATGAGAAGCAGCTCTATGGGCCCATATACAGAGACGGACTTCAGTCAGTGTCGGTGAACACCCCAAAGCTGCTGGAGGAAGTCCTGCGGCAGGATGAGAAGTTTCCTTGCCGAGGAGACATGTCCCTGTGGAAGGAGTATCGCGATATGAAAGGACTGGGCTATGGGCCTTTCACAGAGTAAGACCACCAAGTTCTGTATGACATGGACTGATTTCATTTCCCTGCAGCTGCGGCCTCGCATTAATAACATTCTTAATCCTTGTGAAATACTTAGAAGCTTTGGTTATTGAAGGAAAAAGTTCTGTCATGTGAGTGGTTTAGATTGGTTCTGACCTCTTGGTATTAGTAAGATTGATTAAACTTGTTGAGTCCATGCAAATTGAGTCTTGCAGGTAATAAAGCAAAAGGTGGGCAAACAAATACTTAGATATTCTGGAAATCATGGACCCTCAAATAGTTAGGTTGATATTGCAAGAGAGAAACAATGAGGTTGTTAGGGCATCCTAGTGACAGCACTGTCTTTTGCTCTGTGGCATTTTTAGTCACACAAGAGAGTGGATAGATTCAGACTTTAGATATGGGACACAAATAAAATGCCATCCATCCATCCATTATCTTCCGCTTATCCGGGGCCGGGTCGCGGAGGCAACAGTCTAAGCAGAGAGGCCCAGACTTCCCTAAATAAAATGGTGGCGGCTAATGTAGTGCACTATATGGTAAATACAGAATGGATTCAGGCACAGCTGTTGTAAAACGGTGAGTTATCATTTATATATGTGTAAGTTGTCATACACTCTAAACAAACCATGATAAAGGATAATTCACGTTCATCTAGACCTGGTGTAGTTCCCATTAATGTGATTATTGTGCTTCCGTGGGTCATAACCTTGCACCCACAACTTCCTCTAACCCACAGATGATTCTGCAGGGTGATGAGGTAAGATGGGAGGTGACCCCAGACAGAGATCCTAAATGCAGTTGGCAAAACATCAGCTTCATGTGGCTAATTTCTGTCATTATTGTCCTAAAAAGAAACATGAACAGTCTCTGCAACAGAGGTGGAGAGTGCAAAGTTAGTATGGTGTGTTCCCCATTGATGTGGCCCATAGAGCCATATCAATGGGGAACACACCAGGTTAAAATAAACTGAAATAATCTGATTGGATACGAGTCCCTGTCTCAACATCTCTGGATATATCTCTGGTAACTTTTCCATTAAAATCACAATTTTAGCTTGCTTTAGAGCTGCTATATGTTTTATTTTAAACCTATAGAGTAATTTGAGCGGTTTCCCTGTTTCCATTTCGATTTCCCAGCCAAATCTAACCACTAGCCTGAAAGGTAGTTCAAAAGGTATGAACTCAAAGATTCAACACTTTTTTCCAGGCCGACAAATCATGAATAATTCTATGAGGTTTAGGAGTCAGTGTGTTGATTCGACTGACTATCCCACACAGTTACATGGTTGTCCAGCTCTGATGTGTTGTATGTTGCAGCTCTTAACTAAGTGATTTGAGTTATGCAACTAGTTAAGTAACAGACAATGGGATTTGCAAGATAAATCTGGTATTTGTGCTAGTTACCCTGGGTGCACCTCTGCATTCTTACTGCTGTCTGAACATAGGCAGTGTAGCTGGAACTTGTTCTTAAGCTCTTTAGAAAAGGCAATCTATCACCATTCATTGCTGCATAGAAATTACAGCCTTACATATAGGTGCATCTCATGTAATTAGAATATGGTGGGGAAAGTTAATTTTTTTCATGAGACATTGCTCAAAGTGGAAAATATGTATATTCTAGACTCATTACACATTAACTGAAATATTTCAAGCCTTTTTTGTTTACAGCTCATAACCCCCCCAAATTAAAAATCAATTTTTAAATAGTTGAATATTTCAAAGGATCAACAAAGATCATTTTGTAAAAGAAGGATTTATTAAGCAGAAATATCCAAACTCTGAAAAGTATGTTCATGTGTGCTCTGTCAGGACTTAGTTGGGGCTCCCTTTGCTTGAATTACTGCAGCGATGCAGCTTGGCATGGAGGCAATCAGCCTGTGGCACTGCAGAGATGTAATGGATGTCCATGTTGCCGTCTTTATTGTTGGCTCTGGTTCGTCCCATTCTCCTCTTGGCAAAATGCAAAAGATTTTCTGTGGGGATCAGATCTTGTGAGTTGGCTGGCCAGTCTAGCACTGTAATGCCATGGGCCATGAACCAGTTCTGAGTAGGTTTTGGCAGTGTGGGGAGATGCTAGGTCCTGCAGGAAGACAGGACCTGCATCTCCAGAAAGCTTTTCAGCAGACAGAAGCATGCAGTGCTCCAAAATCTGTTGATTCAGGACTTGATTATACAAAGTGGACCAACACCAGCAGATGACATAGCAGCCAAATCATCACTGACTATGGAAACTTCAAGCAGCTTTGAGCAGTGCAGTGGCTCTCCGCTCTTCCTCCAGACTCCAGGTCCTTGGTTTCCAAAAGAGATGCAAAATTTACTTTCATCTAAAAAGAAGACTTTGGACCACTCAGCAACACTCCAGTTCTTTCTCTGCTTAGTCCAAATAAGATGCTTCTGATGTTGCTGGGTGTTTAGGAGTGGTTTAACAATAGGAAATCAACACTTGAAGCCCATTTCCTGGATACATCTGTGGGTGGTGGCTCTGGGTGTTCTGGCTCCAGCCTCAGTCCACATTCTTGGATCTGCTTTTCTTGACCATCCCCTCATGTCGGCAATCTTCCCTTTTGTTTATGCATTTTTTCCTACCACACCTTTTCCTTCCAGTTAACTTTCAGTTTATATGCTTTGATACAGCACTCCATAAACAGCCAGCCCTTTCAACAATGTACTTTTTTGTGTTCCCCTCCTTGTGGAGGTGGTTAATGATTAACTTCTGGACAGCTGTCAAGTCAGCAGTCTTCCCCATGATTGTGGTTGTGTATATTCAACCAGACCAAGGATTTAAAGACTCTTTGCAGGTGGTTTGAGTTAACTAACTCATTAGAGCTCTTCCTGGGACCGTGTAGGAGTGTCTAGGGGCCCTTGATTGACATCTCTGTGGCCCTCTGTGAAATATTCTAATATTATTTTGCTGTAAATAAAAGCAATAGAAGAGATGGAATGAATGTTGTGTATCTGCATCACATCCTTAAAGCATTCTTTCAGTACCTCTTAACATCAAACATTTTATTAGCTGAAACAGCAGTTCATGCAAAGCTGCCACATCTTGTATTTTAAAGAGCAACTTTGCCTAATCCTACCTGCCCTGAAGATACTGATGATGCCATACTTTTACTTTAAAACCATCTCTGGGGTCTGTGTCTGGATTGTCATGAATAGTCAGTTTGCGTTCATACCACACTTATGCCACATGTTTAGAAACCTAAAGCACCTTTTTCTCTTTAGGGAGGGGGAGGAGTGGTACCACCTGAGGGTGGCATTGAATAAACGCATGCTGCACCCGAAGGACTCTGCCCAGTATGGTGGGATTATCAGTGACGTGGTTACAGACTTCACCAAGAAGATCGGCTATCTGCGCCAGCGCAGCCTGACAGGCGATTCTGTGACCAACATGGCCAATGAGTTGTACCTATTCTCACTAGAGGGTAGGTAGCCAAGACGCCCCTCCAGTGAAACTACAGTATTTTACCTTGTGACCCTGTACATAGAGGGTTTTTATATGCTAAAAAACACCATGAGCAGTCAACCCCATTGCTGAGTATTTCAACTTTGAAACTACACTCGACTGTTGACAGTCTCAAAAACTAAAATTTTGATGTTCGAGATATCTTACTTAACAAATGTACGGAACCAATCCTGTCAGTTTACAAGGTGGGGCTTTGTGTATCTGTATTTTTCTTCAGGATCGGTTTCATGTTCAAACATATATGGCCAAATTACTTCTATATTACAACTCGGCATTGTGTAACACAGAGTAGTGTCTGAGCAGAGTCATCAACCAGGTGAGCTGGTGGGCTTGAGCTGCAGAAGTAGAGATAGGGCAGTGTAGTTATATCTAATCATTTTAAGGCATGAAGGGATTGTTTTGCACTTAAAAGGAATTGTAAAGTCATTCACATAAAAACAATTAGTTGATAACTAATAATTCAAACTTAAGTAACACTCTGCCTTCTTGAGTTCGACTCAAACTAAAGGATAACAGTTTCGGAGATAGATTCTTGATCATTTCTTTCTTCATCTTCAACCTGAACCCAGGTATTGCCTCCATATTGTTTGAGACCAGGCTTGGGTGTCTGGAAAAGGAAATCCCTGCTGGTACACAAGAATTCATCAACTCTATAGCCCAGATGTTCTCCAACAGTATGGTTGTGATGTTGATTCCTAAATGGGGCCGTAGTCTCCTGCCTCACTGGAGGCGCTACATCGCCGGTTGGGAGGGCATCTTCAGCTTTGGTGAGTTGCTTTAACCCTACACCCGTTTATCTTTACATCACTGTCACATTATGCCACACTGAAATAAAAGTAAAGGTAGTGTAAATTATTGTGTACATTGTTCTGTTCATCTCACAGTGAGTATACACCAATCAGACATAACATTATGACCACCTGCCTAATATTGTGTTGGTCCTCCTTATGTGCTCAAAAATGCTCTGATCCATTGGGCATGGACCAGACGACCTCTCAGGGTGTCCTATGGGGTCTGGAACCAGGGTGGTGGCACTGGATCCTTTGGGTGCTCTGGCTTGTGCAGTGGGGCCTCCGTCAATCAAACCTGTTCCACTGCATCCTGTTGATGCTTGATCACAATGGGGTGTAGGAAGTCTGGAGGTCAAATCAACATGTTGGGCCATTGTCATGTTCCTCAACATGTTCCTGACTGTTTGATGTTGTTTCCATGTGGTGGGATGCATTTTAATCGGGGGTAGGTCAGTGACATTTTGGATTGCCTTTAGCATGAGGGAGTGTGCTTGTTGTGGGACAATATTTATTTGGGTGTCTAAGTCTGATCAACACGGATGTTAAAATCTAAAGTTTTCCATCAGAACAGCACATAGTACCAATATGATCAATGTTATTCACTTCACCTGTCAGTGGTCATGATGTTGTGGCTGATCGGTGTATAATACAACACAAAACAATGGACAGATGCCAGCTGCTTTAAACCGCTCTGACCTAAATGAGCAACAGTGCATTTACTGTACTGCAAACAGTCCATATTACGATGCATTATTTTTCTTTTTTTTTGTGACAACATAAATTAAACACTTCCATTTGTGCACTTATTCTAGCTAAAGAGTTGATTGACAAGAAGATGGAGGCCATTCAGCAGCGAATCGACAACAACCAGGATGTGGAGGGCGAATACCTGACATACCTCCTCTCAAAAACTCAGATGAGCCCGAAAGATGTGTACGGCAGCATTGCTGAGCTTCTCTTAGCTGGAGTGGACACGGTAAATGAAACACTCGACCAGTCGCTGTATTAGAAGTTTGTTCTTGCCCCCCTCCATAGTCAAACCAGGGTTTTATGCCTAAGTCTTCTATAGATATGGATCAACATCACACCACTCCATTGGGTATGACATTATCCTAAGGCTTTAAAAACAGTATTTTAAAAAATTCTGTAAAACTAGAATCATTAATATGAAATGTCAATATATAAGCAGGCCTGCTCCTATAATCTCTAATGTTTCTTCTGCATATACATGTAATATATGTACTCTATGTATGTGTCTTTGTGACATGTGTTTATTGTCAAGACTTCCAACACCCTCACATGGGCTCTGTATGAGCTGTCCAAGAACCCTCTAATCCAGGACAGACTTTATGAAGAAGTGTCCACATCGGTACCAGCAGACCGGAATCCCACGGCAGCAGAGGTCACTAGCATGCCATATTTAAAGGCTGTTATCAAGGAAACACTCAGGTGAGGCTGGTTGGAATGGTGATAATTTCAGCTTCTACTAAAGCCATTATTGATAAAAAACATCCACAAGTAAGGTGATTTAGATTCATTCACTTAACTGCCTGTCATAAAGTTTCACATACGATCTGTTAATATTATAAGTAGGCTACTCCTGTGTCAGTCAGCAACCAGAATACAATAAATAACATGAAACTATAAATTCTTGTTTTATAGGATGTATCCTGTGGTTCCTCTGAATGCAAGGATAATAGTAGAAAAGAACATTACTATTGGCGGATACCAGTTTCCAAAGAAAGTAGGTCTGTTTCTTTAACCATTTAGAGACTGTTATTTTATGTGAGTCGACGTTACAGCTTCAAGAGAAATGTCACAGAAATTCTAATTCTTTTAGTGTTTCATCTTTTGCTTGTTGTTTCTCCAGACCCCTTTCTTGTTCTGTCACTATGCCATCAGTCATGATGAGGACACATTCCCAGAGTCGTTCACGTTTAGGCCAGAGAGATGGCTCCGTGACGGCCGAGTGAGGCCAAACCCCTTTGGCTCGATCCCATTTGGTTTTGGAGTGAGAGGCTGTGTGGGTCGCCGGATTGCTGAGCTTGAGATGTATTTACTTCTGTTTCAGGTAAGTGAAAAGTGGGAAAAAGCCCTTTTGCAACACCTATAGAACACACAAGATTTGACTTAAACCCTGGTGCTATCAAATCACAGGGAAACACTACTTTCAAACCAGGCATGGGCGTTGGAGGAATGTTTATGGGGATGAAGATTCCAGATCAAAGATGAAAGATTTTTAATTTAATTCAATTTTTTATTCAGTATTAGAACATTCGTATTAGAACCTGGCTGATTTAAAGGCCAGCCAGTTTTATCGGTTGATTTTAAATAGTTTCGGGCTTACACTTTGTTGCTCTCTCCAAACCAATCACTGCCAGTCACTGCAGTCACAAGTTTAAAAGACTGGTTTTCCACCATATACACATAAAGTTCCCCGTGAACGTGTATAGTAGAGGTGCTGCTAGTCATGTCTTAACGCAGCAGTGGTGTAGCCATAGACTTAACTCATTGTATTTTTGATTGACCTAAATAAAAAGATGAATTCATTAATATTATTATCATTAAGCTATTTAGAACTACTTTGGTTCCTGCTTGGATATCCCAAACCCTTAATCATTATTTTAAATATTTAGTGTAATATATATGTATGTGTCTATATACACACACACAGTGGTGGCCAAAATCAGTAGAACACCTGACAACGATGACACAAGTAATTTGGCTTCTCCTGTGAGGGAATGTGATTGTGTGACATTGACAGTGAAACAGCTTGTTTTTCGTAAGGAAAATGACCTAAATCTCCTTATAATGACTCTATTCTATTGTTTATAGAGCATAATGATGACTTTTTAGATATTGCATTCGTTCTATGGGTATTTTAATGGCAAGTTCAATAGAAAACAACTGAAATCTCTTAAATATGCCAAGTATTCTAATAATTTTGGCCACCACTGTATTATACACCAATAAGCCACAACATTATGACCACTGACAGGTGATGTGAATAACATTGATCATATTGGTACTATGTGGTGTAACCTTGGATTTTGGCATCCATGTTGATCAGACTTAGACACCCATATAAACATTGTCCCACAACAAACACACTCCCTCATGCAAATGGCAATCCAAAATGTCACTGGCCTACCCCTGCATTAAAATGCACCCCACCACCTGGCAACAACATCAACCAATCAGGAACATGTTGAGGAACATGACAATGGCCCAACATGTGGATTTGACCTCCAAACTAGACCCCATTCTGATCAGGCATCAACAGGATGCAATGGAACAAGTTGGATTGACAGAGGCCCCACTGCACAAGCCAGAGTACCCAAAGGATCCAGTGCCAACGTCCTGGTTCCAGACCCCATAGGACACCCTGAGAGGTCGTCTTGTCCATGCCCAGTGGTTCAGAGCATTTTTGACCACATAAGGGGGACCAACACGATGTTAGGAAGGTAGTCATAATGTTATGCCTGATTGGTGTATATTCATATATACATAGACACACATACAGAGAGGATATTTTGGGCTGATATTGATTTCATCGTTTAAAAAAATCAGACATATCCATATTCAGTTATTCTTTTACATATGTACAGGCCACAATACATCCTCGACATTGGAATATAAATGGCATCGGCCTTTACCCCAAAAATACATTAGTTGGGCTCTAATTCATATTATTTGGAATCAAAGAATACCAGAAATCCTTAATTGTTGTATAATTTGTTTTCTCTTCTTCAGGCAGAAGTTACAATTTAAAATGCTGCAGTTGTGCAATCAGTGTCATAGCTCTACACCAGGTGCTTCAGTCAGAGTGGATTTAAAGTTGCATGTAAAGATTTTTTGACCATTTGGGGGCAGCAGAGCAAACTAAAAGCAATTCAGTGACCTACTTCAATGATGACAACCTGCACGATGGTAGCAAGCAGCTGTCCATTTACATATGTAACAGACATAGTGATGTATTAGCTTTGTGTTTTTGGCTACTTGACAAAACTCCAATATCGTAATAATCACCAAGATACTGCATGTTCAGAACGATGTTCACCAGCTAGTTGCTACCTTTGCAGCCCTTTGGTAGTGGACTTGTGGTGTACATTAAATAAAACAGAACTTCTTATTAGGAAACAGCTGCTGGAAATGAAGGTAATAGGAGCTCTGTTTGTGGGCAGCTAAAAACACAACAGTTTCACCTTACGCATAGTAATTTGTAATCACTGCTAATAAAACATTATGACATCATGATTAATTTAAATAAGAATAAATGATAATCATAGGCTCTGTTAATACGCTGGTGAGTGGAAACATCATGCAGCTAATTATTCTGCAACAGGTTTCAGTGTAATTAATGCAGAAATTAGGAGGTCTTAGGCTTGGCCTGGTTTGACTCAGTCAGGTCTGTCATCATGTAACTTCAGTAACTGTATTTATTTCTTCTTCCAGCTAATCAGGCAGTTTAAAATCAAACCAGACTCCTCAATGGGAGAGTTGAAGTCCATCAACCGCACCGTTCTGATACCGGACCATCAACTAAACCTGCACTTTGTGGACAGACACAGTGACAACACATTCTGATTTGGTTTTGCAGATGAAACAAATAAGAATGAACAAACTGCTACCAGTATCACATGCTCCTCTGCTTTTACCATTAGAAATGGCCACATAACCTTCAGTGCACATGACATGTATCTGCATCATTACCAATAATTACTGTGTAAAACTAACTCTGTAGATTATTAATGTAAAGTTTAACAGTGTTTGAACTGTGTGTTCTTTGTGTGGTCATGTGTGAACTGACAGACTCAACCTAAGCCTCATTTCTATTCCTGTTGTTGCAAATTCACTGTAAGCACTCTAACCACATTGTATGACTTTGTATATTACAATAGAGCTTAGTATATTTTGTATTCAATGCTAAAACCACAACTACTGCATTTAAATAAAGACTGAATAAATCAGTAATTTTATGCATATTAAGAGCAGTCCCTTCTCTTGCTGTACATATGAGGGAATTTAGTTTTGAAAGCGTAATTTGTGAAACTTTATTTCTACAGTGACTAAATGAAACAAGGGAGGTGGGTGGTATGGTGGCTCAGGGGTCAGCACTGTCCCCTCACAGCTAGGCCTGGGCCTGGGATCTTTCTGTGTGGAGTTTGCATGTTCTCCCTGTGTGGGTTCTCACCGGGTTGTCCTGCTTCCTCCAACAGTCCAAAAACATGCTGAGGTTAACTGGCGATTCAAAGTTGTCTGTGGGTGTGAATGAGAGTGTGCTTGGATGTCTGTCTCTATGTGTAGCCCTGTGCACACACCTGAGCAGAGGCTGCCTCACCTGTCACTAGTCTACACTCCTCCCATTAAAATCTGGCTCAGACTTCATTCTCTGTCAGACCGCCAACTTCTACACACTCCTGACTGGTTCCCTGTTTTGCTGTTTGTTACCTCTTGACTCCGACTCAGTTCACCTGCCTGCCTCTGCATTTTGCACACTCATTGTTTGCTGCCACATGGACTCCTGCATGTCCCTTCCAACCCCGTCTTTCCAGCTAAGTTTCCTTGTCTGGACTCTGTGTTTTTCTGTATTTGGTTGGCTACACAGTGGCTCGGTGTTTAGCAGCGTCGCCTCACAGCTAGAAGATCCCCGGTTCGCGTCCCAGTTAGGACGCATGGAATCTTTCTGTGTGGAGTTTGCATGTTCTCCCTGTGCAGCGTGGGTTTTCACCTCTCACAGTCCTAAAACATGCTGAGGTTAATTGATGATTCTAAATTGCCCATAGAGGTAAATGAGAGAGTGCTTGGTTGTCTGTCTCTATATGTAGCCCTGTGATAGACTGGCGACCTGTCCAGGGTGTCCCCTGCCTTCGCCCGAGTCGGCTGGGATAGACTCCAGTCCCCCCGCGACCCTACAGAAGAGGTGTATAGATGATGGATGGATGGATGGTTTGCTCTTCAGTTAGCTATTGTGTCTCCTTGTTTGTTAAAACTCTGGTCTCATTGGCCTCAAAATTAGTGTCTGTACATGGGTCCAAACTGAGACAATTTGTTTCATACTTCAGCTTCCTCACAGCTGTCATTGCTTTGTAAAGTCAGTGGGATGATTTCCAGTTAACAGGTGAGTCTTATCAAGAATTTCTTGCCCTCTTGATGCGTCTGAGACCGTCAGTTGTGTTGTGTCAAGGTAGTGTTGATATAAAGCAAACAGCCCCATTCAGTCCTATTCAACTGCTGTAGTAATCCATATTATGTCAAGAACCGCTTGACTTAATAAAAAGAAACTAGAGTCCATTTTTTAGGATATGAAAGTCAGTCAGTCTAGGAAATTTCATGAACGTTGAAAGTTTCTTCAAAGGCAGTTGCAAAAACATTTGAACACTGAAGCTGTTCAGACTGTATTTGAGTATGACTTTAAGACTAAGGTTATCGGTCCTGTGCATGACATTTGGGTCAGGCAGCTTATTTTCAAAGAAGGAAGCCCTACTCAGGCAGGTTGAGGAGGTAAAGGCTCAACTCCAGAAGGAAAAGCAAGACAGTTTGTCTCCGAGGCAAGGGAGCACAGTGCTCTCTCTCTATTCTAGAGACAGTGGAGAATAACAAGTCCTGTTGAATAAAGCAGAATATCTGACCAATGAACAAACAATTAACTCTGGCCCAATAATGGAAGTAATGGACAAAAATGTGGCTTTTGGTGAGAGCCTATAAGAACTACTGGTAAATGTAATGAAAAAGAAAACAAGGAATTAGCCTATGACCACAAAAACAGACTATGAAATCCAACAGAGATAATAAAATGTTGCTGAAGGAACACACAAAAGTGAGGTCTCTTCTTGAAAGTGTGTCAGGATTGTTGAACCAATCCAACATCTAAAGTCTGAACAGGACGCCTTCCATTAGCAGAACATTAGGGTCCTCCAGCAGGGTCAGCCCTATGTCCCCACAACCCAGTGGTCCCACAGCCTTATGTTCCCACATGTCTCACATTTCTAAGAACGCATTTACACGAAGGGAAACTGCAGATATTTCCAAGTGGTTTGGACTCTCATTTACATGAAAACCCCGTTCTCATCTTAAAACGATTATTTCTAAAAACTCTGGCCAAAGTGGAGATTTTTGAAAACTCCGGCTTAGCGATTGCATGTAAACAGGGAAACTGGTGTTTTTGCATTGTGACACGTTGGTCTCTCGTTTGTTTGGAATTTCTGATTGGCCACCTGTTTGCTGAGTTATAGAAAGTTAAATGTGCGCTGTGTCTAAATTGCACCAACTCATAGAGGTGAGTTTAATGTCGGTGTGAGGGTTCGTCCCTCCACAGCAACCCCATGGTGGAGTAGTGGTGTTGGGCTCGAGAGAGTTTGGAAGCTAGCTCTCTCCTTCAAATCGCCAGCCATGGGATTGAGTGGCAAACCCCTAACTACCAGGAGGAGTAATGTGGAAACTGTGGGTACATAGGGCCTAATTTTGAAAAAAAAATCTTAGAAATGTGGGAACATAGGCACGCTCTCCTCCAACAAGTTGCATCTAAGTGGTGAAGTTCTTCTGCAAAGAGTTGAAGCACCTAAATATCAACCTCACCAAACACTGAGGAAGAGATGTTTTAGGCCCTCCACAAAGAAAGTCCACAACTTCTAGGCGCACTGAAAAATGAGGTCTACAAGCAGGAGTCCCTTTACACTTTATAGACACCTGAAGGCATGGAAGAGGTCCAAGTTTCAGAGAACAAGACTTGGAATTGGAAGCATCTTGATGTTTCTTTGGAGTTTTCTTTTGTGCTGAATCAGACATTTTCATGACAGTGCTTCCCCTTTTAAATTACGGGGGATCACTGTTAAAGTGGAACCAGCCATTTTATTGTAATTATGGTGCTTCCCATTTTTAAGGAGGGGGTGCATGGTCATAATAAAATGAATGAGCACAATCATGGAGCAGGTTGTATTTATGCACTACTGCCCTTATAGTGTTTGTGCAGACGACCTGCGTGAACACAAATTTTGCATTGCACAAGACAAATGAACCAAAGTAAAGTCATTCCTATGAGAACCTTTGTGATCTTAGATGTGCTTGCAAAATTCCTCCTTCCTCCTCACACATCTGCAGCCTACAGCTTGTGTCAATGCAATAGTGCATGTGCAGAGAACGGGTAGATACTGTGCAGGTATGCAACACAGTATTCTGCACTCCTTTAGACTGGAAAAGTTGAGTAATGCTATATTTCCAAAGGTTCCCCAACTTCTACACTTCCAGTTTATTGCCTATGTAATGGCACAAGTAATGCATTCTGGTAAGTGTCACAATGCATTTTGAATGACGGAGTGTTGCTCCTCTGTTACACAAAGCTGAGGTCTAAGCTACTTTATGCAGTCAGGTGTGTCTAGCTGGCACTGGGGCTAACTAAGCATTGTCGATCTAAAATGGGGACACTTTCAGCAACTGCATAGCTTATTCCTCAGTTAAGGAATAAGCGCATTGTGACCAAATGAGCCACCACGTTTGTCCGGTTTGAAATCCAGGAGCAGGAAGCCTGTGAGTGAAGTGCTTGTCCCTTCAGGTGCACCCAGTGTTTGCCTGGTTGTAGAAGGTTGTAGCTTGTATTCGCTTCCTGTTGAAGACCATTCTTCCATATCTGACCCTGCCGCCCTAGCCGCATGTTGATCTAATGCCCACTGTTGGGAGGCAGTGCAACCCTTCCTTACCCTGTCATGTGTCCACAGGGGCACTTTTGGATGTGAGGGGTCACTCCTGGATTTCCAACCTGACCAACATGGCGGCTTGTTTGGAAACTTTCAGGTATATTTGAAAACCGCTCACCAAAATGTGACCAAGATGTGTTGCACGGGTGCTTACGCGGACTGAGAATAGGAGTTATAGAAGTGGGGGATTCTGTAGACGCATACCATAAGGCTGGTATACTTACGCAAAGGACTGTCTTAAGTACATTTAATGATCTCCCCAAGTCAGTGAGTGTCTCGTGGAATAGAAACGTAATATAGCTTGACGTCCATGTGTGTCTGCAGTAGTGGATGTGCATGTCGACACTTGGGAATATTCTTGGCTCAACACTGGCAGCTGGAAGATAGACTAACTTAGGCAAAGGAGAAACGGTGTAGCATAGCCCACACTATTATGCTGTAATCGGATCATTCTAATCATGGCGATACCTGCTCATTCTTGGAAGTGTTTTTAAATACAATAGAAAAACTAGACAGGACCTGTATTCACAAGGTGAATACGTATTTGACAATTTGTGCTGGCAAAAACGACAACTTGGCAAATTGTAGCCTTTTACATGAGGTGTTTTTAATGTATCTATATGGTTTTTGAGTAATAATACAGGAAAAACTGAAGCCTTGAGCCAAGGTCACACACTGAAAGAAAATGTTAAATGCTGTTCAGTGGTACCAGTATGAGCACTGTATCTCAATCTGTTGCCAATTAGGTAAAAAATGTATTTTTTTGTGACGTCATGAACTTTGACCCCTACCGATCCTTTTACTGCTAGGTCGTACAGCTTCGGTCCAATGACATAAAATACTCCGTTTGAGATGAGCTGTTCAAAAATCATGCATAGCAAAGCATAGAAATTCTACGATAGTTATTTGTAGAGATATAGTCAACTACAGGGTCTGGATACTTGACATGACCTTGACCTTTTGGGCCCGAAAAGGTCAACTGTACGCCCTTGACACTGCCCCAATAACATAGCAGAGCTGTCATTAATGCTGCATCAATAGCCTAGGAGGAGTTCCAGGACAATTTTGGCAATTTTTCCAAAATACAAAATATACTTTGATCAAATGTATGACTAAAATGAAGTAACCTTAGAGAAAACTGTCAGATCTCTACTTCACCCAGCAGGGGGAGACATAACTGCACAAGAAGCTCTTGACTATAAACCTCTGAGGGGATTCCTGCACTCTGAGTCCAGGTTCTGGAGAGGAAGCTGGAGCTGGAGGCCATCAATGAGGAAACATCTAGATTGAGTCTATACTGGAGACACCATCTGATGTGGAAATATGTAAAAAAATGTATTGTTTTAGTTTACAAGGTGAGGAAGACCTTCATTAAAAAGAGCATATGATCAAGTGTTGCAACTCTTTGCACATGTGGAGGTTATTATTAAACAGTCAGTCCCTTTTGGTGTTGAGTGACAGCCTGAATCCCCAATCATAAAGCCGTACGATAACATACACAGAGACGATAGACAGAGTGACAGACAGACAGACAGACAGAAACACACACAGAGCAGCAGGCTGTGAGTTAAAGGCAGCAGACTACCTGTTGGAGCTCCACAGTGTGTCTGCAGTGGGAAGAGCCAGTGTGGCACCAGGCAGCGCACGGTGGCCGAAAACAAGAGCGAGGAACTCCCCCCCCCAAAAAACTTCACAAGATTGATGATCCTAGCAGCTCAGTGATGGCAGACAGACTGCGCCAACCTGCGGTGTGTTCCACAGGAATAAAGCCCTAATTAACGCACCGACAGCGGCGGCGCGCAGGAAGGGAACCGAGGGCTGGAGCCGTGAATGGGTCTGGACGTGTGCGCTGTGGCTCCGCTCGGATGGGATGCACGGTGAGCTTCATCTGCTGTGAAGAGGACTTTCTGCAAATGCCTGTTTACCAACATGAGGAGGAGAAGACGAAAGGGAGCGTGAAAAAGGTAAGAGCAGGAGGGAGAGACGCTGCACGGGTGGCAAATGCGCGCAGACACGAGTGGAGTGGGCGTCCGGAGAGTTGGCGCAGACAGTCCAGCTGGTTCTCAGTGCAGGGCGATTGTTTGCATGTATATATTTCTGATTTGCAATCTGATTGACTGCATGAATGTCGGACATCAGATAAGGATTTCCGACCTTTGGCTCCACTTGACAAACTCAAGCAAGTCGAGGGAAACTCCCTCATCCAGCAGTGAGGACTGAGCCAGTGAACCCAGAGCTGAATGCAGCCACTGGTCGGTAAATACACCAGAAACACCCTGTTCACAGCCATCCCATACACTGTGTATCTGGAATTAGGCATTCAAACAGGGCTTCTGTGAGGGAATGAGGTAAACCATTCACCATAATGGATGCCAAGGGCAACTGTGAAAAGTCCAAGTTCAGTCATGCTTGCAGTCCAGGACAAAAACACGCATCAAAAGATCTACCTGTGGTGATGTCATGGAAATAACTCCCTGTTTCTCCCTCCTACCCTCTGTTCTGTTAGTTTGCTCTGCTGCTTAGTCTGAGCTGTGAAAGTTACTGAACATAAAGGTGGTGTGCAGCTGGAGGTCCTGTTTGTTTAAATCCATGTTCATTGGTTACAATTCCAAACCTCTGCATGCGTTTGAACGAATCCCCCAGCCTCTATGTGCAGGTCAACAACGCTCCTATCATCACCTTACTGGCAGGAAAATCAGCACCATCATTTTCACTGTGTTGTGGGCTCAGCTTGATCTTCAAGATCAGTCATGAGGCCGAGCTGTGGCTGTGCTGAGCCTCTGGTGGGTGAGTTTGTTTGGTTTTCTATGGAGGTGAGCATCAAGTGTTCCAGGCTATTTTCCCTTTCACAGAGGTGCATTACGTTCTCCGTGTAGAAATTACCCTTAAGGAGTGTTTAGTAATATTCTGAGACTATTACCGAGTTGATTTGATCAGACATCCGACCCAGCCTCTGCACTGATGAGTCGCTGAATTCAGTTCAAAGATGAGCTTCCTTTAATGTTGGCTATAGAGAGCTGCTAGTTACAGCCACGTCTCTCTCTTTCATCCTCTTTTTTTTACATGTTTTATGTGCATTTATAGACATCTTTGCTGTGGTCAGAGTGTCCTAACCTTTCTAGTGTTGCACACATCTACAGATGAGCTCAGGTACCCTGTCATTAACACCAGCCGTCTTGTTCTGAATGTGTTATTGGTTTTGAAGTATGAGTTATTTAATTACAATAAAATGGAAACGCTTGTTGATTTTATTTTTCATGCAGTTTGGATTTACACAACCAGAACCTGGGAGTTGCTAAAGCCATGCAGCTCAACTTCTCTGCTCACTTGAAAACAAGTCTGCGTGCACTTGGAGTTGTAAAGGTTTTACAGCTGACTGAGGCTGGTGGGAGGCGTGTTCTCTGCAGGCGACCTAATGGAGCTGGTAGTTTACTGGCTACTGTCACAAGAAGTGTGCTACAAATAAAATGTGAATGCATCCTTCTGCCAAAGCATTATTTCCATTTCTGTTGTACTTTTTATTACCTAAAGTATTTGACATTTTGACCGTATGGTAACTGGACCACTGCAGTACCTGGTTGGGAGTCGCCAGATGACGCTCTTTGCTGAAGGACCTCATGGGCCATTAAAGGGTTGACCTGAACCTTTGTGTGTGCTGTACCTGCTCTGTAGAACCTCTGTCAGGGTTGTTACCTACTTCGGGTTAGGTACTTCTGAGCAGCCCAGAAAAAGAGCTGTGTGGGGCTTGAAGCTGATTGGTTTAATTGGAAGAGGGCAAACGGCGCCATTTTTGGGCCCTCTTGCGTCCTCTTGGAATAGCAGTCGTCTCCTCTATAACATCTACAACATAAAATTATACATATAAGCTGACATAACAACCATCCATTGTTCTCTTTCATACATGCTCATACAACAGGACTTAGGACTTACCAGTAACTACTATTTGTTGTTGCTTTGGTGCACTCTGAGTTACTGTCGCAGTCGATGCTGTTGGATTCTATGTCTCAATGGAAAGAGGCTGAATGGGCCGATTGGAAGCCTGTTCCTGTAAATACTCACACCACCTTGCGCCTTTCGAGTTCCTGCAGTGGAAAACTGCCTCACGTGTAGCACTACAGTGGATGGAAAATCCTTTTATCACTGAAATAATACACAAATAGTATTGCCAGCTACAGACATATACTGTATATTATCAGTGTGATTCCTCTGCTGTGGGAAGTAACACTGCAGAGATACTTTTAGTGCATCTCGGATGACTTTCCCCCGTTTGTGCTGAGCTGTAGGGTGGCACAGCCAAACAGCTGGCACTGAGGCGTGTAGGCCTGTGGGCACATGGAGAGCTGTGGGAAATGAATGCCCTGACTCTGCCAGCAGAGCTGTGGTAGAAATAATGAAGTGGTGCTAAAGTGTTGAAAATAGTCACTCAAGTGGAGAGGCCAAGTGTCAGTCAAGCTGAGTAGGAACAGCCAGCAGTGGCTTCTGATTTAGAGCAACATTTCTGAGGACACTTTAAGGCTATGGATCGGATGGTGTTGCCGTTACTTAAGACTGAGTCTGACTTAATTTTGTCTAAATTCAAAGATGAAATTCGTGAGAACAAGTGTTGTTAAAGTTGGATTGGATATCCAAGTGGTTGGTGTTGGTGCATGTCATTCTGCTACTCTCTCTACCAGTTTCCTGTCTCTCTTATAAATATAATTAAAAAGCCCCCCCAAAAATAGTCTTGAGAAGAAACTTTAAGGCTTTAAGGCTTTTAAGCTGGATTAAATCCTCCATAGCTGGTTGTTGAACACCTTTTCCTCTCTAGGTTCCTGCTTCCTCACCGTTTTTTTTTTTTTTGCATAGCATTTGTTTTGTTCTTCATGCCTCTGTGTGTGTCGGAGGTGAGTGCAGGTGCAGAGAGACGGCTTCATGTGTGATGCCTGTGGGTCGAGTCCCATATGAAGACCAGAGTTTGGCTGCTCCTGTCAGCGGCACTCAGGGAGGCCTGTGGTGCACAAACTTTGAAGGGCGATAAGAATCGGACAGAAAGTAAGACCCTCATGTAAAGTCACACGAGCTAGACGACTTTGAACTAGATGAGGGGTTCTTGAATAGGATTCAGGAGGAATGTGTGCTGTGTGTTTTGTGTCTGGGGTTGTGTGTTTTTGTATAGTAGCATACACATCATGTGTGAAATAAGCAGTCAGCGCCATTGATGAGCATTTCCATGTTCAGGCTGCAGCGTCCTAGTGATCATCTGAAAATATAGATTCAGCCAAGATTACTGAAGGAACCAATCCTGTCTTGCAGGGAGGGGCCTTTCGTGCCATTATTCCTCAGAACTACTTTCTGACTTGTGTATTTTGGATTGCTCTGATGCTACAACTTGTCACTGTGTGGTGTAGACTAGTTTCTAATGTTTGAGCAGAGCTGTAGGTGAGCTGGTGTGCTGAGCTGCAGTGGTTGGCAGAAGGCTGGATGGAGACAGAGGCAGGGACTTCATAGATCTGCATGTGTTGTAAGTAGCCATGGTGCAGTTACATCTAAGCCATTAAAATTAGTAAAGGACTACTTTCATGAAAAAAACGTCCAGGTTTATATGCATGAGAACGTGGACATGCTTTTAGAGTTCACTTTTTGGTGACCTGTTTTATGAAAGTCCAGTATCCAATAGGTTTACTCTTGATTCCGTCCACCAACATCCTGGAAAAATATAAACTCTCTATGCTCGCTAATTGTTTGGTTGACGTTCTGAGCTGTGGCTTGTGTGCTTTGGCTGTGTGCCATTTCACACTGGGCAGGTGGTGAACAGGTAGCTCGGTGTGGCTCCTGTGCTGGGAGCAGCTCACCCTCATGGTTCTAGACAAAGCAGCACAGGTTTGGTTGTGTGGCTCAAAGTGAAATCAGCAATACCACTGACCATCTGACAGGCTGTATTGTTGACCACTCTGCTGTGAGTAACTGCATACTATGTAAAAACTCTGGCTTAGTTTAAAAGTAGTTAATAGTTCCAGTAGATGGTGGAGAGTTATTTGATCATGTTTACTGATGCAAAATTTTCACCTTTTGAGTCTGTATTTGGCCAGGATTTGTCTCTGCTTTCAGTTTCTGATCACTGTTATTTATTTATTTTACCCCTTTTTATATCAGTTTAGACTGCTAGTTTGTACCATTGTTACATATGGATGGCAGTATGCACAAGTGGGCTAACCTACGTTTGATCACGAAATGATTTATCACCTTTACACAAGTCTGCAAGTATCTGGCTTCATCCTGCATCTTCTCAGGCCCACAAACTCTTCACACACCATGCTAAACTACAAGCATTCTGAACCTGACAGATTCAATGGTAACACAAAGATCCATTTTATGCCATTATGTCAAATGTGGGTTAGTCCACTTGTGCATGCTACCATTCATATTTTCCCTGCAGTTTCTGATCATTTGATTTGCCCAGATTTCTGTTAAGCAGTGGTGTCCTGAGTGTGGTCAAGACAACTTAAAGGACCCACTGTGGTGAAATTCAAGTTAGTTTTCTATGTGCTGGAGGACCTGTCATGAGTGAAATAAGCCATCAGCACAATGGCTGAGCATTTCCATTTTAAAACTACAGTGTACCGATGGCAGTTTTAAAAACACTGATTCAGACTTCCAGGGTTTCATATGCGTACAGAACCAATCCTTCCAACCTGCAGTGTGAGACTTCTGGTATTATTTTTCTTCTTCAAACATGTATGACTGAATTACTCCAGTATTCCAACTTGCCATTGTGTAGCACACAGTATACAGTTGTTGGTAAGCTGTTGTGCTTGAGCTGCAGCGAGTGATGAGTGGAAAGAGAGGTTGGGATCTGCTCATTCTTGTGGAGACAACAGTGTAGAGTTTCACCTAGATCATTTTCAAGCAGGAAGACATTGTTTTAATGGAAAAAAATGTATCTTACACTTGTAATTTTTTTGTTTATATAATTCAGACATACCTTTTTGTGCAAATTGGTAAACCATTATGTGAAACCAGACTTGGCTGATTCATGAAGGAAATGTCTTTGTAAAATGTACCAAGTACATTTTAATTTTTGTTACAATTTTAAATTAAAATGGATCAAACTCACTGATAATATAAGTCGTACTATATAACAGCCACTGTAACAGTATTAACTCTGGTCTAGGACAGGTGTTTATTTGCCAGCCCTTTAGCATATTTCAGCTAATGATCAGACCAAACTCTTGACATCAGTAACAGCTTGCTATCCCTCCTTACAAAATTAATCCTCATTTCATTTTGATGTTATGTCAAGTCTGTCAAGTCCAGCTCTGTATCTCCCCTGTTTCTGAATTCCCACCAAAGTGTCAGACGGCAGGCAGGGGCTTTCCTGGGATTTGAAGATTTTCGATAAAGGTATGCGGTGAACTGAAAGTTACCTGCCGCCCCATATTGCATTCCAGTGGATGCTTTAGCTGTGGGAAACAGTGTGTCCTCTGTGCTGAGTCTCTGGGGAGGCCTATCATTTCACTCCTACCTGCTGGCGCTGACCTGCACATGGGCCACAGAACAAGACCCTCTCTGTGTGTTCCTCTGTGGAGAGCTGCCCGGTGTGTGCTTGACCCGGCAGAGCGCTGTGATGCCTCAGCAGAGTTAACCCCTGTCATTTTACCTTTTAATGCCCGTGCACACAGGAATTTAACCTTCTGTGGGCCTTTCTGCATTTATTTCAGAGTTAAAAGCTTTTTCAAACGGAGCTGTTCTTCACGTGACAGAGTGATCCATTGTGTTTGTCTGAAGCTGATACGTTGTAAGAATTCAGGTAATGACACACTGAATTTGGTTAATCTGAATCCGTACCTGATTGTAATCTCACTTACACCTGACTGTCTTCATGTGGTCAACTTCTCCTACACAAATAAGGGGCCTTTTAAAGCCTTCCCTCATCGTTCAAAACAAACATCCCAGTAGGTGGCTAATATGATATGCAGGTTTGAATATGTTGCTGTCAGGGTTCTCAGACTTATTACTGACAGGTCCACTACTGATTTTTATTCAAGACTAGAGGTCCACAATGATAACGTTTAATCAAATCACTCTAGCCAGATCTGTTCCAGACAGTCAAGATAATTATAATACTTTTGAGCCTACTAGGAGACATGGTTCTGTTCGCCTGCAGTCAATCAGTGTGACCCCTGATCTCTGATACATGATTATACACATGATTATACCATGAACATGACATTTCTTGTGTTGGGCCAGCATGAAACTGAGGCAGACATTGCTTAGACAGTTAGTTCATATTTATGTCTGACTCAAGAAAGTGTTCTCCATCTGTGAGTGTGCAAAGGTCTGCCTGGCTCCGAATGTCGTCATCTCCCAAAGTCCGTAAGAGTCCACATGGACCCCTCCAGAAACAACTGTGTGTAGCCCAAAATGTATGTTTGTGTGACCACTATGCTACAAGGGCAGTAGTGTGTATGCTCTGCAGTAGTGTGCATGTGTGGAATATGTAGATACGACTGCACAAGTATGGAGTGAAGTCTTCAAAATGGACTCCAGTGCAGTCAATAGCTAAGTGTGTGCTTCTACAAGGGAGTATAATTAAGGCTTCATGTGTTACTCGTGATGTACTGCAATCTAAGGGGTGTGGGCTGGGTCTGGACTAGCTTGCAGTTTGGTCCAGATTTGGACTGAGGTTCAGACTCTGAGAAGTCCTGGTTATTAGAGTGTACTGTGATATAAAGCAGTGGACCTGAAGAACTTGGCTGTATCAACAAAAACAGTCGTGACATTTATTAGTTTACCGAGTCTCAGTTTTCAGTTCAAAGCCTTCAGATGTTTGCTGACACCACAATGACTGATCAATCATTTGGAATTCAAATATAAAAGTGCTGTTAACCAATGAAGGCATAGGGCGCCGTCTATCTCAATAGATGCCTTCTTGGAAACCTCCATGTGTATGTTTAATTTGCTACGTTTCCGAAGAAATTCTTCAACTGCGAGCATGGAATTGACTGATTTTAAGCTTTTTATTTGTTCGGGAGTCAAACACCCTTTTACTGTGAATGCCTCACGGTCAGAGGATATGTGAATCCGATGAGCGGATATTTCTTTTCCAAATAGCCTTTCAAGACATTACTTATGCAGCGATGCGTAACGTTGCCCACAAAGGCTCTGGAACAAGAAGATAAAGGGATACAAAAGGCACTCATTGAGCTTCTTAAAGTGTTTTTAATTCACTTGGCAATGCACAGTGGATAGAATGACAGTCGGAATGATAGATTAAGGCACAGGGCAACTGTATTTTCCCTCCAGAGTCACACTTGTGTGCCCCTTTTCTTGGAATGTAAAGCACAGAGCTTACTTCCACCTCAGCCTCAGACCTTGTGGCATCAGTGCTACATAATACACTCCCTCTAGCCCTATACCATCCAGCTTCTGTGGCTTTGTGCACCCGTGAATGTGGCCTTTATGCTCCAGTTTTGTTGATATTTCTCTACGTGTGGGGGGGATTTTCTTGTCTTCTCCCTAATACTTGGCAAGGCAGTGTGGCATTCGCTCTTGGCAACGTTGAAATCCCACAAAGTCTCACTCTGGGGGCTTTTGTAGCCATTCACAACACTTCCGAGTGATGGACAGGGAGCTGGGCTCTCCCAGGTCGCATCCTTTTCGCCTCAAAATGTGTCTTTTGTTGATATTTGTGGCTCCTCTCTTTTCCCGGGGTCTTTTTCACTGAGGTCGGATGCCACAGGGCTCCAAGGGTAATTACTGTGACAGAGGAGCAGAAGTTAGGCTGGGCTACCCAGGTCGCCCAATCATGTTTTCATCATCGGGAGAATGTTTTTCTTTGGGGACGTAATAAATCCCCCCCTTTGACATGCTGCATTTACTCTGAATACACACAGGAAGAAAGACCCCAGGATTTTTTCTCTCTCTCTCCATTTTGCACCAGTGCTTGTAACAAGCTGAGGCAGATCATTGTTGCTAGTTCGCCCTCACTGCTTTTTAAAAGGATAGGTTTGCACACTTAGACATTCCTCTGTGGAAGAATTTCATAGGTATTTGCACTGGAATGTGGTTTCTCAGTGGCCTGTGTGGGAGACGTAATGGTCATTATGGTGTCTAACCAACATATAGAGTACTCACTGTCACATGCAGAGCTGTAGCAGTCTGGTGCTCTTTAGATAACAGAGTTGTGGACACATTTCTAATCTTGTATAAGTAACTCACTTTGTCATTTATATGAACATCAATGTGCTTATTTTTCCATATTTTTGGCTCATTGCAGCTCTGCTCTGTATGTGTTCATTTTCAGAGTCTCCAGGGGTCAAAATGCAACACAGGGGCACAACAGTTGATTGTTCTGTAGTAAAAGCTTGTCGTGCCGTTATTATTAGTAGAACAGGAGTAGAAACTCAATCTCCCTCCATTAAAAAAGGGGCACATGTCCAGCGTTCCCGTGCTGATCCCTGTTAATGAGAGCGGGTGTGTCCCACCCTGTGCACCAGGCGAAGGCATCTTTAATTAAATCACTCTTGGACCCGTTGCTACACATGTGTTGCACGCGCCTGAAATCCTACACAAGCAGCGCCGACGTGCCACACATTTGTATCATATATACAGTCTGGGAGGTTTATTTACGGCACCTCCAAGGCTGTGTTCACACTAAAGCTGAAAATATCCCCATTCTATCTTGTTTCTCACATGCAGGGTGGGGCCATAAATTGATATAGAAAACATCAGACCGGAATTTGTCTACAGGTTTGCTGCATCTTTTTATAGAGGCTATTCCTGTAATGGATCTGGTTGCTTTAGTCCACTGCAGGCGGTGCTGTAAATCCATGGGACAGGCTGCTTTCATAAGCTGAATTGGGTTTCTAGGTGTTTAGAAGTGTGATGCAGAACTATGATTTTGTCTTTTATCCATAAAATTTATAAATTGAATTTTCTAAAAAATATTTACATCACAGTGTAGCAATAAAACTACTGTAGCTCTTCCACCCCTACTCACATGTGATAACAGTTTTATGTTCTTATATTGATAAATCAGAGGATAGTAAAAAATCTTTATCCATAATTTAAATTTTATTTAAATGCTTGGGTAAAATTTTGCCAGTTTTGCTTAGTCCGTAAAAGAATAGGTTCATTTATTAAAGTATCTGCTTTAAAACTAACTTCACATTTCCATGTTCACTGACAGGGTGTTGTAAACATCACTCCTGTGTATTCTAGATAGGAGTTCCTTTTCGAAGCTTATTCTGTGCAAGTGATGAGGGGGATTTCATTCAACCCAAAACCTGATTCTGAAGTTGGGTTGACGTTAATAAGAGGCTTGAATTAGTACCGTGAAGAGTTTAACTCTGTGAGGTACTGACTGAACTTGTCTGAAACAGCCTCATTTATGGTCTTAATGAACTTTGGAACGTATGAAAGAGTGCAGAAAGAGGACTAGGTTATACTTGTCATCTCTGTTTTAAGATAGACCAAAGATTTTTTAGGTTAGATTTATTAAAAATAGTTTTGCCAAATATATCAGAACATTTCAGAGTTGAATAAACTTGTCACTGCTTTGTGGTGTGCAAAATACGTTACTTCTTCTGCTATAGATATACACCAGTACTAAATTACTGGCAATAAGCCAACATCGGCTTAGTTGCTCATAGTGAGTGAAATTGGACAAAGGCAAATGTATGTGTCATCCCTGTTAAACACCATCATCAAAGACGAGCAGCAGTTAGGATTGAAAACTGCACAGCAGCAATTGGATATAAAGGCCTAGAAGCGTTTGCTGTTAATACAGACTGTGTTTCTTTGGTTCTGCATGGACTTTCCCAGACAGCAAGAATAACATATTGGATTACCTAAATTGAGGGGTTTTACCCTTTAATCCCACTTCATTTTACATGACTGTAGTCACAGGAGTTCTGAGAACACAATCTGCTGCCTTCTTTGCCTTCTGAGTGCCTATCTGCTTTGGCAGCTCCGTGGTGTGACTCTGAAAATAGCCTGAATACCTCCACATTATTGTACTGTGGTGTTTGGATCTGTGTATCAACTCTGACTGAAGGCTAATATTTCTTTGGTTGTGTAAGTAATATAGCACTTGTTGACATGGAACATCCAGACTGACTCATAATTGCAGAAAAAGTTGCTGAAGTGGCAGGTGTCACACTGACTTTGCTTGCATTACATTGCTGTTAGACTGTCATTAACTGTGTTTTATGTTGTGTGGTTTGTAATTGTCGACATTTACAGTATCAAATTTTATTTAGATTAAAAAGTTGAAGCAATATCACATTACATCAGGGCTAGTACATTAAAAATCACACTCCAAATGTTTCCTGAAAGGTTGGCCTTCCCCTTTCAGAGATAACAATGATGGATTCCACAGTGTGTCGTTGGATAAAGTGCCTTTAAACAGTATTACGTGAAGCTGAACACGTTGCTTTATTGGCTGCATTATCAGTGAACAGCTCCCTCCACTGCAGCACTGCTGCTTATCACTGGACTGGATAACATTCCTTTCTCTGCACTTTCACTTTTGCGACACGTTCCCGAGATCTTTGTCATTTTGTGCCATTGTCTTGTATTGCTGCTAAGCTCTGCTGTAGCCAGGCCTTTAACACATGTGCATTCTTAAATTTAGACTCTGAGATTAGTGCCTGGCATGTCGGGGTCAGAGGTCAGCGCCCAGGGAACTCATTCACACCCAGAGAAGGCTGGCAACTTTCAAGAAAAGATTTGAAACTATCAGACAAGTTTGTTTCTTCAGGCTGTCAGTCATGAAATTTTAGTTTATGATTAACTGCCAGAAATAGTTCATGAACAATTTAATAGTCTTTTTCTGTTCATTATGCCTCTGTTAGTTTTAGATTGGTGGTATTAGTGCCTCTGACTACAAGCTGCTTGCTGCAAATCCAACAGTTGGCCTCCTCCAAGTTATTGGACCCTGTTTTCTCATCTGGATTAAAAGCCCTCAGCAACGCTGGTGTTTGGCCTTGAAGCTAAATCCTTGTCGTTAATGTCAGTAGATGCTCATAGTCGGTCACATATTAAGTTGTAGGTGCCTCAAGATAAACAGCTGGTGCCATTAAACCATCGAAGGGGGCACAAATGGAGGAGAACAGCATGGAAAGAGTGATTCAAATGTGGCATATCTGATAGCTTCATCTGGCTGTGGTGAATGGAGGCATTTTTAATTATTATCCAAAATGGTTTGTGGTCTTGAATAGGGAAAATGTTTGCAGCATGGTTTAGGGCTGAACAGTTTCAAATTGAAATCGCAATTTGAAACAATGCAATTAGCAAATCGGGAAGTCTGCAGTTTGGGATGTACATTATGCAGTGCGTCTCACTCTGGGTTTAAACTCATTTTGGTGCTTTTACATGCTGTAATCTTGTGTGGCAGTCAGAAGTGGCCCAATGCATCCACGTACACACCTGCCAATAATAAGCATGTGAAACCTAAAGAAAACCTTATATTAGTGATTCAGAAAAATGGCCTCTGTTGAGCCAGAAGAAAGTTTGGACAGTAAGAAAAGCAGCACTTCACTGGTGCGAGAGTATTTCAGGTTTGAGACAACAGATGTGCATCAAAAGGTATTGTGCAAGGCCTGTTGTAAAAAAAAAAGTCCCCACATCACAGGCTATCAGCATTATTAAAAGCACCACAAGCAGCTTTGGGACAAATGTGTGGCCTGATAGTGAAACATGCTGTCTATTAACACCACTCTGAATGGTGAATAAAAGATATGTAATTACCTCCTGCACATACCTCAGTCAAGTTGCCTTCTGAAAACTGCACCAGAAGATGAGAGGGAACTGACAAATGTGGACTATTAGCAGTTCGTTTTGATGGTATCTCATGTGGTAATTCTCCATAACATGTTCAATCTAATACAGAGTAAATATTAAACATTTTGGCGCAATGTGAATCACAGTATCTATCAGCGAAATTGCAGTTAGGTCTATCCATCCATCCATCCATCCATCCATCCATCCATCCATCCATCCATCCATCCATCCATCCATCCATCCATCCATCCATCCATCCATCCATCCATCCATCCATCCATCCATCCATTTTCTTCTGCTTATCCGGGGTTGGGTCGTGGAGGCAGCGGATGAAGCAGGTCATTCCAGACATCCCTCCTCCCGGCACCACTTTCCAGCTCTTCCTGGGGGATCCCGAGGCGTTCCCAGGCCAGATGAGATACGTAATCCCTGGCAGTTAGGTATCTTCCCAAGTCGGATGTTGCGTGCCATCCTGCGCTGACGTCAACAACTTCAATAGCTTCAGACTCATGGGAACGTGGGTCAGACAGAGCGTTGAAGCGTTTTACTGGTTGATTTTTTCAATGAATGAAATGTGTGGTTGGAGATGTCTTTCTGTGAGGGGAATCTGATGTTTCACAGCAGTAAGTGCTATTTGCAGCTGCTGTTTGATGCACATCTAACTTAAATACCAGCCATACTCTAAGCACCACAGATCAGCCATTGTCCAATTCAAGCCTGTAACTGCCGAAATGAAACGCATCACGACGACAGAAACGTGTTTGCTCTACATTATCTGAATATCCACAGCTCTTTTATCTTGTGGGGAAAACGCCGCGATCCTGTTTGCTTGGCGTCTGGGTGGGTCTCTGCCATTTTGTTCCCAGGCAAATGAAAGAAAAAGGAAGACGGGCCAGTAAACAGGGAACACATTAAATCTGTCGAGCAGTGCCCTGTAGTCAAAACAAGAGCGGAGTGCTGCAGTTTATCTGATGACAGTTTTCTAAAATGTAGCAGGCGCAGATTTCTTTGCATGATTTTAAGATACTGTGTTTTTAACCAGCAGATGGGGACATTGCCATTGACTTCCTCTGTCCTAAACTTACTCACATAGTTCCACAAAAATGCAGAAGAAGGAATAAAACTGTCATACTTTTAAATAATGGGGCATTACTATTGTGTACCGAAATGCTCCGTTTAGCTGATCTGCTTCATCGAGACTGCGTGGATTTGGTTTCTTCAGATTTGATTTACTTCATCTGGCTCAGGCAAACGTGACATAATGCCTTTTCTAACCGAGCCCCACCCTTTTGAGAACAGTAAGAGGAGCACAGACAAAAACACTTATGTCCCATTATGTACCCATAAATTATTTGGCAGAACATAGTGGGTTCGCTTAAAATCCCATCAGTAATTTCTATGGACTTTAATTGTTGCAGTCGTTCAGCGTGACCAGCACAAGTAGGAAAGACAGCTGGTATTAAGATGTTGAGGTGGAAGCGCTGGACTTCTTTGTAAGCATTTTCCCAGGGAGCTGAAACACGACAGAAGATGACAGAAAAGAGACAGTGAATGTGTCCGACAGTGATTATTGTGTGTGACAAATGTGTCATGCACCTCTTGGAAAAAGAAAACATTACTAAGTTATAAAATTTAGCAAAAGAGAAGCCCTTTTCTTCTAAAGCATTGAAACACTCCAATGTAAACACTGTTAAAAGCCTCCATGCCGAGGTGATGGCCGCGCAGTGTCCCATCGCTCTCCCGCAACAAGGTCTGCCTCTGTGAAGTTAATTCAATTAAAGCGGACAAAGGGCCACTGGCACCAATAAAGTTTGGGTGAAATGTGAAGCCATGCGATGGACACACACACAGTCTTGTGGCCAGTCAAGCGTGATTTACATTTGCATAATGCCTGGCTGCTGGGCAGGCTCACCATCACCATGGGTTACAGTGGGTGCTGTGAAGAAATGCAGCTCCGTGTTCAGTGGGTGTATCCTGTGTGAGGCTGACAGGGCGGGTGTCCTCAGCAGCACCACACACAGACTCATACACACACACACACACACACACACACACACACACACACACACACACACACACACACACACACAGTTTTTGCATTACAACACTTCTGAGGGCTCTGTTTGCTTCCTAACTGCTATAAATCCATATGTGGACTCTCTTCACCTTCATCTTAGCTCTTTTAACTGAAAGGTAATTTTGGTACATATCATAGCTAAATCCCAACAGTCAATAACTACAAGACAACAAGCTGCAGTAAAAAGAAATGAAGAAATGGTCACATGTACAAACACAGCTGCAGAGTTGCCATTTTGCAACATTTATTGGCTACAAAAAGAGCGTTGGCTTTAGCTTTCATCATGACATGGGTAACAGAGAGGTCAGATCATGTCCAGCCTGGACGAGAATGGAAAAAATATCTAAGTCATGGGTTTCGTGACAGTACAGTACAGTCTCACATAGCCACACTGGAAAATATGCCCCTCCCAAAACAAGAAAAAGAAACTTATTTTGAGGCACTTTTACCTTGAAATAAGTGAAAAAATCTGCCAATAGAACAAGTGAAAGTTTGCTTGGTAAGATTTCTTGACATAAGACATGATATTTAGAATATTGAGGTCTTAAAATTATCAGGGAAAACTTATTTTAAGCTATATTTTACCAGCATTGTCGAGCTGAGGTGTCTTAGAATAAACCAGACATGATAAAGAACTAGTATTTATCACTCAAAGATAGATTTTGCTTTAATAAGTGTAATGTCAACTTCTTAATTTGAGATGTATTCAACTTATTGTTAGTTGTATTATAGTGGCTGTTCTTTAGATTTAAGACCATCTTGTACTTGAAATAAGATTACAAGGATTAATTGAAGCATTTTGAGATATAATGTCTTCTCACAGTTCACTAGAAATCCTAATATTTACCGGTAGTCGTGTTTGACAGCATTTGAAGGTGTTGTGTTTTAGGTGAAGCCAGCTACGCCCAAAGGTGGTGTTTTAACTCAAAAGCAGACATTTGCTATTTTTTTTTACACATTTTACACATGCAGCTGTCTTCTGATATGAACTGGTGATTTTCCAATAAAATGCATTTACTTGAATCAAGTGAAGTTTATTTCTTAAATCCAGATCATTTATCTCATACAAACAACAGCTCAGCTTGAAACATGTATGAAATGAAATGAACCTTGTTCCTTGTAAAATACAACTAAAACAAGATCATTTCAAGATTGTTTGACTTAACAAGATATTTAAGATGCATTGTCTTAAAACACGTCCCTCCATCTGCTGAAATGTTACATGGAAAGTGAATTTATCTTAAATCAAGTGGGTTGAGACATTTTGACTAAAAATAAGACGAATAAACGTGGTAAGATGTTGAGTTTTTGCAGTGCAGACCATTCTGCAGAACAGAGGTCTGACTGCACCTCATCATTATTCTTCTACAGGGGAAAAAACACTCTGGCTTGTTTGTATTTCTTTAAACCATTCACAGTCATATGGAGGGTAGCTAAGCCAAGGATACAGTTACAGTGTCCCCCCAAAATAGTGATGGGGAATGGATTTGTTGTAACATTTGCTTGCAGGGAGACTGGCACTGTCATTAAAGATGTCAAATTTCCTGGAAAAAAACAAGAAGGGGTGCCTTAGTGCATAATCCGATTCCATGGTCAATCTTGACGTTGTCATTGTGGCAGGTTGAGGCCTTCAGATTGATCTTGTTGTTTCCTGTATTAAAGGGGATTTTGAAAACAGAAAAGTTTTCAAAATCCCCTTTAATACAGGAAACATGTAGTTACTGTAAAGGGAACAAAAAACTGTGTGAAATGCGCGGCCCATGGCAGGCTTATATCTGCAGTTTGTGAGTCAGACTAATAGAAGTGTGACAGGCAGACCTGATTTTACAGGGATGCGAAAGCATGCACCCTCAGTTAAAACTGAAATAGTTGTGTTGTCACATAATTGTGAGTGGGAACACTTAGCAACAGATACGTATGCAACCTAATATGACCCACCTGTTAGAGATGTCCCGATTACGTTTTTTGCCCTGATCAGAGTCATTTCTGTTGATCCAGTTCGATCCTGTTTTCCTAGATAATGCACACTTCAGGTATTGTGGACTGGGCGTAGTACCTCTTACTGTTTGTTACTATAGCGACTGTAGTTCCATGTTGGCAAGCAGATAGCATTGTGGGAGCTCAGCTAGCAACGGGCCACCATGACAGTGTCTTCAGTGATGCTTAATGACCACCACCGATCGTTGCTCTATTTGAGACAAGCCAGGACTGACTAGAACGATACTGTATCCTAGTGGCATGTGCAGCTCATCAGATGTCCATTAACTAAAACAGCACCATCAGCACAGGATAGATGTCCGTTGTGCCCAGTTTGGGTTATCAGATAATCAATTATTGATTCATTATGCTGCATTTATTATGAAACCTATTCAAAATCTGCATTCCTGGCATCTGGCCACAAATTGTGCTCTCTCTTTGTGCCACTTGTGTGACAGCAGACAGATCATGCTCAGGTTTGTGCCGATACGATCAGTTCTGTCTTGATCAGCTCTTGATCAGCTGATCTTTGAGATTGGCTCGGGGCTTTGCTAAACTTGTTAAGTGGTTCCGACTTGTATGTGTAATTTGACTTAAAACTTTAACATCTATGTGTTTTGCTGGAATAGAGCAGTGTTAAGTGACTGGCACACAGATGCACACACACACTTAAATAACTGTAAATAGGAGCATAAGCTGAGCCCAGAAAACAACCCCTTAGGCTGTTTTACAATCAGGTTATTGCCACCTACAGTATAGTTAGGTTTATCTGATGTTGCAGCAGCGTTTATAGGTCATATCAGAGGGTAGGACAAGCAAACAAACTGGTTGTTTAGGTCTGAGTGCCTGTTGGTAGGAGGAAAAGTCACATTGTTTTTGCGATTATTTACAACCTATTTTCCAATTTCTGCATTGATTTAATATCATCCAAAGATTGTATCGACATAAACCATAAGTCTTTAAGAAGTGAAACTTTGCCAGTCATTGTTAATAACTGCCAACACCATTCCACATGCAGCATTACATCATTTCTCTCCCATGTGGGATGTTTAGACTTCATGAACCCCCAAAATAACAGTCTAATCCAATAGTGACGCCACTGTGTTTCTGAGCACACTGGTTAATTGTGTGAAAAACACTCTCTAAAGGCTCATCTGAAGCTGCACTGCCATGTTTACAGTCTGGCCAGTGGCTTTAACCTCAACCCAAGTGGCTCCCTAGCGTTTGCATGGACAGCACCATGCTGGATTTTCACCAAGTCAAACACTTGGGTCGTTCTTTAAGTGAGTCTGACATTTGGTGAAAGTGGTGAAAGGAGACCAGCAGGGGGCACAATTTGCTGAAGCAGCAAGCTCGCAAGAGTTCTCAGCATTAAAGGAACGGCTGGCTTTTCTGTGGTGTTCATGTGCTTTAATCAGAAATGACAAGTGTGAGGTCATGCAACATGCGCTTCCAATTTGAAGGGATGCCTCTGCCTTATCCCCAGCACATATGACAGGGAGGACTGCTCACACAACACACAGGCGTTCACACACTCCTCTTGGCAGCAGCGCTCACGGAGGGCCTCACTCCTGGCTTAGCACTGCGAGGAGCGATAACAATCGGCCAGAAAGTAAACCCCCCCGCCATGTTAAAACCTAAGCACACAGCGCAGACTTTGATCCAGGGGAGGAGGTTTTAGAAAGGCTTTAGGAAGAATGAATACTATATGGTTTTAACACAGGGCTTCACAGTGTTTACAGTTCAGACGCAGTTAGGATCCCTCTATCCACTTCCACATGCACGGACAGAAACACAGTATTGCTTTCTTTTAGTGGTAAACAATGGGATCCCTTTTGGTTCTATATGGTTACTGTTGTATGAGTCTTTATCAAAATGAGGTTCATGTATATAAAGGAAACGAGAAACGAGAGAACTTCAGATTCAGTAATGTTTAACGTGTGTGGCAGGTCTGTGTATCAGTGTATGTTCAGTGTGTGTACTTTGTGCCAATGCCTCATCCTCTGAGGCAAAGAGACCACCGCCGTGTTTCATCCCCAGCAAAGCAAATATCCCCTCATTCTTCAAAACCTTGTAAAAGTCGTGTCGAGAGGAGAAGAGCAAACTGGAGGGATGTTAATGTTCCATGCTTACTCCCACTGCTCACTGTCTGCACGCTCCGCTTCCTAAGTGTCCCCTGCCCACTCATGGACAAGTGGCAATGAATCTGTCAGGCCTGAGGTGGTTTCCATTAAGGGTCTGTTAAAAAAAACAAGAGAGAAGCCCATTCAGTTGGGAGTTACTTGGCTCAGTAAGGGATCAGTTGCAGAGGGCGACCTCTTCACCTCTGCTGTCAGCGCATCAGTGTGTTCATTCGTTTGTCTGGAACAGTTGCTGTTTTCTAATGGAAGTTTTGAGTTTGTGATTGCGACATAAGAAGTCGTGCACATGAAATGAGTGGTGTTCAAGTGGCAACATCTGTCGTATGTCCTGAGAACACTGCTGCTCTGCAACATGGACGCCACTGTCTGCTTCTAGAATCCACTGAGGCTTCCCATGTAGTAGGCTGACAAGCAGGTAATGTAATGCAGCGAATTCAAATGTTTTATTCACTTTGAATGTTTACATGCTACATAATGCAATCCCAAATTCTTCATGCGGCAGGCTAACCAGCCCAAACCTTCAGCGAGAATCTGAAAAAACTATCTCCAGCTACAAGAAGAACAAGGAGTCAAACAACAGGTGGTGGCCCTCACAGAGCCTTGATCTCAAATCATCTGGGATTACATAAAGAGAGAGAAGCAACCGAGACGGCCTTAATCCTCAAAGGAAGTCTGACGTGTTCTCCAGGACGGTTGAAACAACCTGTCAGCACCTTGGAAAACTTCACACAAATGAAATATACATAGGAGGGCTGGTACCTGTGAGAGCTGTTTGATGGTACAGTGTCCAGAATTTAGAAAAATCTATGAGTGGAGATGGAATTTTATGTTTATAATGATGTTTTCATGAGTTTAAACTAACCTGTGACTATGAGATATTGTGTTTTCGTGCACTTGGAAGGAGCTGTCTGTTTCATATCGGGTCCTTTTCCACAAAGCCTGCCGTGTTACTTATACCGTGTTTCTATAGTAGCTCAGAACGGACAAACCAAACTCTGACTCTGTAGAGGGACTACTTGTGTTTTTATGTTGAAGTGAGGGAACCATAGATACTATAACACACTTGAAGGTGGAAGGGCATTCATCTGGCAGCAGTCTGCAGCCTCACCATGAGATGCCACAAAATGATACGCTTAACATCTGGGCAAAGTCGATATAATGTCTAAGCCCATTGCGTTGTCTGTACCTAGACATACTTTGGATATTGTGTGATGATCAGCGTTATATTACACATCCTTTAACTTACGTTGAAACACTTTGAACCCAATGGACTTGAGATAATTCACAAGAGGACTCAAAAGAAGAGGACAAATGCTGATGTTGGTCCGTTTATGTCCTGGGATCTTCTGCTGATATGTAATCAAAGCAGCTGTATCATGCTGTGTGTCTGTCAGCTTGTTGTTCAAGTCTTCTGCCTCACAAGTGTCCCAAAAATACATTTATGTATCCTTAAGTTAAAATGTTAATTAAAGTTATACCTCACGTCTTTACCGCATTGATATGCAGCATGGATGAACACTTCTGTGGTAAGATTTTTAGTTTCTGTGACTGGCTTGATTTGAAATGTAGAATCATCTGCTAAAGCTCTGCTCACAGGAAGCCAGAATTAAATGATCAGAGAGCAACTTCATTCTGTTCTCTGCCCGAACACTGACCTTGGCAAAAGTGCAAGAACCAAAAAATTTGCAGAGAACAAACAACAGCTTCTGGTATTCTCACTTTCCATGTTGTGATCTCCTGACACTGGCTTTCCATGGTGTGTGTGTTTCCTCTCCCGCGCTAACAATGCAGCTCAGGAAGTATGTCAGGATAAGGGCCAGACTGCAAGGCTCTCTTTGGTGACTGCATCCAACTCTGAGGGACAATAACGCAGTCTTGTTAATCCCAGAAAAGCGAGCTCAGTGTTCGAGAAAGCCGTGGATCTGTGAAAGGGAATTACTGCCCCAGGTGTCTTCAAAGAGAACTCGGCCATGTCCCTCTGGCTGGTGAGTGCTGTTTCAACATGTCACTTTAAGCTGTGGGTGGTCAGGGATTCGCTCCCAGCTCCAGGTCAGTCCAACTATAGCATGAAAAATGGTAAAACTGGAGGTTTAGCCTGTTTTCAGATGAAAACTTTAGTATAGCTAACAATCTTTCAACCATTTCATAACACATAGCGTAGATTTTTACATTGACTTGACTGGTTTTCCTTTTATGTGAGGGACCTTTGAGTCAGTGATCAGTGATAGCATCCAGTTTTGAATCCATTTATTGAATCTAAATTAAACTTTTGAGGTTTTGCTCAGTCAGTTGTAACTAATAAAATGTATACCTCACTTAAATGCAAAGATCAGTAAATGAGTTTAATTGTTAGGGAAAGCAGAGACACTCAACTGTCATATGTATTTAGATGAACCATAGCTACAACCTGAGAATTAGATGAGCAGGACAGCATGTGGAACACTGGTTAATAATGTCTTTGCTGCATTGATGTAAATGTTATGTTAGCTGCTTGCATAAACTGGAAGATCCAATACAGGACTATAGAGCTGAAGAGCATAACATATTGATAGAACTATCCTGGCAGTAGCTTAATGTGATCATCATATCCATGATTTCTCTAGAGGTAGAGCCACCAATTTGTCTCTCTTGCTAAATTACAAAAGCCCACAGCCCTTGGTGGTTGTAGGGTGATTTTTAAAAGGTGTTTCTTTTTGCTCACAGTCTATGACCGAGACAGACATCAGCTTTAACCAGGCAACGGCAAAAAGTACAGAAGTAACGTTGACCAGCTACAGCTGATGCATGTGCTGCTGATGGTTTCATTTTTACAGTTAAAATTAACTGTGAGCACTGACTAGGTGGCTGATTTTAATGTTGTGTAGTTTGTTCGTTGTTAATAGAAAAGGAACTGGAGCTCAGCAGATCTGAAAATTCCTTTTTGTAGAGGTTTGAAATTCACCTACTCAGCATAGGTGGTGCGTCACAGTGATTGTACAGTTCTGTCTCCATTGTTATTATCAGCTGGAAAGTGTTGTGTTCAGGTTGCAAGCATAGACACCGTAAGAAACATAATGTGAAACTCATAAAAAAACATTTTCAGTACTCTGAATCTATTCAAGGTAACTGGATGGTCTTTGTAAGCTACACAGGTTACGCTTGTCTTTACAGATCTTTACCAAAGACTTGAACGTGACCATCCACAGCTATTTGAATTGAATTAAAACCTGTTTCTGTCCTGTTGATTTGTGTCCACTCAGTGCAGGTGAAATACACTTTATTCCATTTTTATGAAGTACCCTGTTGTTGTTGTGTCTCAGACTGATGAAATGTATTTTTATGGCAGCACTCTGCTGTGTGAAGTCGACTGTCTGCTTGTTGACCTCACTCAGAGACGGTCTGTGCTCAGTCCATTTGCCCACACTTCGCTTCTTCTGTCGCTCTTTTGTCCTGTCCTCTGATGCGGAAGTGTCACTCTCGGAGGTGTCCGGACGGTTAATTACTTTATGGCCGTGCCGAACGCAATAACTTTCACACTGATGACTGCTTTACAAGGGGCTGTGTGCTCATCACTGGAGGTGGGCCCAAGTCTGTCATTGACTCCGAAGCAGTGGTCAGCTGGTTGTCTACGTGAAAACAGAAGACAGAGCAGCAGGCTTCCTTAATTAACCTTCATTTAACCTACAGTTAACCTATTATGGCTCTTTTTAAGAAGGTTTCATCATAAATGACTGTAGCCATCATGTTGAAATAATGGATATACAGTCAAAGTACACACACACACTTCATAGGTGTTCCTTCATCTCTTTACTAAGTGAAGAAAGACAGAGCAGCACTACGGTGGTGCTTTTCATCACCTCGGCCTGCATGTTGTCTATTTCTGCCCTGTCTGGGCTTTTATGAGGCAGCTGATGATTGCTCAGAGGCCTTTGGTGTTCGAGGCACATTTATAATTATAGCTCCAAAGGTGAAGTGGTCACTGTGGCTACTCTGTGTGTGGCGGGTGCTCGTGGAGATGATAATGAAAGGTTAAAGAGCTCACCCTTGCCCTTTTGGAATTTGTAATTTACTCCCCCACAAAGGATGAAGTTGTCAGGGAATTATTTACAAAAAAACTTCAATCAACCCCTGATTGATTAGTTTTATAGCCACAAGTGTGGGGAAGCTCTAAACTGAAAATGAAATGTAAATGATTTAATTTGACATAATGAACATTTTGATGTTTTTTTTACAAGGTTCTGCAACAAATATATAGATTTTATATATATATACATTTCTGTGTCCACAAACTTAATGAAGGAACACCAAGAAAGTTTCTCAAAGTGCTGCGTCTGAACAAATGGGCCCTCTAATACCTTTTTGGAAATCCACTACAGTTGTCTAGATTTTACCGCTGCATGGCAACGAGTTTTTGTTTTTGTCAGTTCTCACCAGAAAACATTATTACAGGTTGTGATTGCAGTATCACTTGCATGCAGTTACAGAGATTTAAACCTGCGCCAGAGGATTTTTGTAGTTCTTTGTGCCTCCTCCTGTCTGAAGAAGCTGTGGGTTAACAGCTGGGATTATGGCTTTCTTTAAACAGAACATCTCATTGTGCTCTCCAGTTCAGTCGCCAATCCACGCTTGAATTTGCCAAACGTGTTTCCATCTGCTGACTTTAGATAGAGCAGTGTCTCTAATGCTATGTCAAAAGATGAAATGAGCTTTCACTTAATTCCCCGTGGCTTCCTGCCATGTGCGTACACTCTCCAAGCTCTCAATCCTCCCCCAAAAAAGAAAAAAAACCACACCCCGCCCTGGATCAATAGTGGGAGGGGCAGGAGGTAATTGCAGCATTAATCACAACCACTTTGTTGGGGGCAGAAACATGAAATGTGAAATTCAAACTAATGGGTCTCCATTGGAAATGTTATTATTGGCTATTAGTTAACTTCATTTTAAAAGTGTTCTGCAGCAGTGATAACTGACGGACTCTGGAAGTGCTTTCTTGATGTCAATTCATATTGCAGGACTAACAGTCTCTTGCAGTGGCCATAACCGGCTGCATGATGTCATTTAGTCTCAGCCAAATGTTGGCACTTTGCTAATGACAGCTGCAATACATGTAAAATATGGAATAAGGTGAGAGCACAGCACACACTTTCATCAGGGAGCTGCAGTGTAGCATTGGTCTGCACTTAATAAGTCTGAGGAGAAGGCTGTGACTAACTGGAATACTGACTCTGGTCTGTGCTACATATTTAATGCTGACTTTATATGCCAGACTTGTATTTACATTGTTTTTTACTCTGCAGATCTGTCAGATGAGATGCTCTAGGAGAATTGATGACCTAATTCCTGGATTAAGTTACAAGTGTAGCCTAGAGACCGTTAAAACTGTTTTTACTTTATTGATGCTTTTAAAAATTGACTGCATTTTACTGATAGGTGATATTAAATTATACTGATGAATGGAAGCCACCAGCTGCGACCAAAACACTCCCCCACATTTACATCCCTGACCGGCCACTTCCCCTCTAATTCTCCCAGGAACAATGACCCTTTACTCCCTAACCTCTTGTCTCGTTTCCTAGAATGGACAACAGACCTGACCTTTGCCAGATTGAGACTTGAAACTAGCTCATTGTTTGCACTGCAGAGAGGCAGGAAGTGTGCATATTATTGTCCCTGTGTCTTCTCTGGAACTTCAGTCCCTTTGCCAGTATTGTGTAATCTTCTTCAACAGTCATACACAGGTGTTGGTGTAATGGTGAAACCATGTTTTCACCTGAATATCCAGCTTCACCCTCAAGTGTCTGTGGAGTATCTGCTAAGTGTTCTGTGGCTTATAACCATGTGGGAAACAACGTGTTCTCAGTATCCATGACTGATACTGTAGTCATTAGGAGCGTGTGGAGGGATTGTTTAGTTTGGTAAATGGTATAGCGACCAATTCACGATTTCTGCAAGGTTCCATGGGATATAAACGTGATTTGCTGAAGTCCGCAAGGTTCCATAAAGCAAGTATGCCCACTGCACATGTCCCAGAAGAGTCAGCTGGACATGCTTCATGCTCATGAGGTGTACACTGTATTCCACACCCTCTGTTTTTTTCCTTTTAAGTGGTTACTCACACCGTTTTCACTGTAATAAACAAAGCAGCTTAATGGCCTAATCAGCGTTCGTGTTAGTATAAGGTTAAAAACCCTGTTTCAGAGAAACACAAAGGAAAGGGAAATGTATGCGGTGCTTTCATGTCAGGTTCAGCTGTGGCCAACTGTGATACAAACTTCCTCAGTTGACAGAAGACAAAGTGTGTTAATAAGGCTGCATGTTGAGGGATCTGAAAGCTAGTGAGTCAAACACAAGCACCATGTCTCATTTCAGATTCGTCCATTAGCCCACTTCCATGTAGGACTGTATGCAGGGTGCGAACTATGGAGGAGCCAGGGGGGCTCAGACCCCCTTAATGAGACATGAGCTCCCCTGGAAACATGATTTGTGAATTTTTTGGAGGGCCACTTAAATATTGTCAAAATGCTGTTTTTCCCATGTATTTCCTTTATTTAATTATCATCATTATTATTTGTGTTATCATAATCATGGATCGTGTAATATTGGGCAATTTTTATGTTTTTATATCTATTATAATGATTTGCGCATCACTATTTCACTTTATAAAGATGCCTGCATGCAGTTCCTGTCCTCACCATTGCAGCGTGGGGGCGCTATGTCTTAAACGTCACTTTAAGTCAGACACCAGAAACAAAAAAAGACCGCGCTGGACCATTTACGCTTGAGCCGCTGAATTTCAGTGTTAACTGTTGTACATGATTTGGAGTCAAAATGTGGAAGAGGAAACAGGAAAACCTGCTCGCAAATTTTGGTTTTACGAAGAAATCGAAGACGAACGACTTTGAGGAGCAGCAAGAGGCGAGTTCTTCGGCAAATGCGAAGTTGTGGACACCGCTGCACCTGAAGGGACTGCTGCCGGTGAACGCCCGCCAACAGCCGGGCCCGGGGTGACCATGGACAAGCTGACAGAGGCTGGAGATGGAGTAAATAACGACAGGTCAGAGGCCACTGATGACGGCGATGGTGGCAATAGATTGCACGAAAACAGCCTCTCATCGCTCCTTTTTGTGGGTCTTGATGGACCCCCATTAGAGAGATTGGACCCAGCTCCCTTCATCACATCCTGGATTAAATCAGGTCATCACCTGTCCACATCATGGTCTTCTGGACCAACAGCAAAGATAGCTGATCCCAGGTCTATGTGGTCACTTGTGTTTCTAATCTGTAGGCCTATAAACTGTATTATTAATTGTTAGCACTGTGTTGTGGGTCTTTGCGTTAATTGCTGCAGATTTTTCAGTGGCGCCCCCCCACAGCCGTGGTATAGTTGGCACACTGACTGTATGCACACTATACTTGTGGCATTGTACGCCGATTATTACCCACAAAAATATCTGCCTGTGTTGCCTGTATTTTGTGGTATCAAATCATCACAGACCCCAAAATTAACCCAATACATAACCTGCTGCAACAACCCATTGCAACTGATGGCTTTTAACTGAAATAGAGTTTGCATGGACGTCTTCGCTGTTCCAACTGCAACAGCTGCAGCTTTCTCAGTTGCCATCTTCAAAGTCTGAAAGTTGATCGATGGCCCTTCCCTTTCTGTTCCACAGATCCAGTGGTGATCATTGAGGGTGGGAGATGCCTAGCATCAACACTTTGACTGTTTGTACTCTATGAATACACTGTTGGGTGTACACACACTAGTGCATGTTGCTATAGTTCAGTGTGAATGCCTTGATAGACTCTAAATAGCAAGTCTAAGTTCAGAATAATGTGGTTTAAACATGGCGAGGGAAAGGCATTATCAGACTCCATCAGAGAGTATGAAGTACTAAACGATCTCACAGTACAAATTTATGCTGTTGGATAAACAGTGTTACCTTATTAGCAAGCTACCTAGCTAGCTAACTGGCAACTTTAATGGAAACAATCATGTGCAAAATTGTAATCATTAGAATGTAGGCTGTCACCATGGTGTCATCCATTGTTTGACCGATTACTATTTTGAAGCCTCCATCTTGGCCTTATGAAACTGAACATTTCCAACAAATGGTGATTCCGACTAAGAAATCGAGGACACTACACCCCACCAATCCGTTGCAATCAATTATAATCTAAATGGGACCATAATTAACAAAATGAGCATCATGCTCTATTCAGAAAGTCTTAAAACTAGCGTTTGAGACCAAAACCTTTTTGGTCTCAAACGCTATTTGATCTGTATTGACTGATCAGTTATGAAGTAAGGCCATTATCTCGTAGACTTCTATACAATCGACATACTTTTTGTAACCAGAGGAGTCGCCCCCTGTTGGCTGTTGGCAGTTCTGTATTGGTTTAACTGTTCAGACCAGAAGGATTTGTCCACTTTTTTTATTCACAGTGAATTCTTACTATCAAATAATAACTGTGCATGTGAATTTTTCATTTGTACTGAATGCTGAATTCTTAGCCTAATTAGGTATTTATACCCACTGACATAATGTTCAACAGTATTGTAACATTTGCAGTAGTGTTAACTGGCAGAATTCAAACAACGTCCATGTATCTGTGCCACCTTTAAAACAGAAGTGAATTAAAGCCAGCTTCACTGTTTACTTTGCAGTGCATTCATATAATACTTAGTTTTTAATTTGGCTAAGAATGATCCATTTGTGTGTCTACGTGCTTTTTCTGCTGGACTGTGGACTTTCAGAAGAAAGGTGGTGTATGAACATCTACACTGAAGCAGATTTAGTCAAAGTTCCAGATGATTAAGTGTTGCATTTTTCAACACCCTGCAAGGATTTTTAGATTTGGAGCTGGCTTTGGAAAAGGCTGACCCCAACAAAACACAGGAAGCAGCTTCGAATACACCCAGACAGACCATTAGGCCTATCTCGCAGTGTTTTCACCAAAAAGTCACAGGCTTCCTTTTCTCATCTCCCCAGAAAGGAAACAAAGGAGGGAGCAGCAGCAGCAAGCTCACTCTTTATTGTTCTGTAATGATATTCAGCTAATGTGATTTGCCAGAAACATACAGCCAAATGTCCTGGTTCGGTATTTTAAAATGAAAAACTGCGTCGGGTTCGTTTGCAGACCTAAATTCCCAGTGACATCCCAGATCACCTTTATAATTTCACAGTTTCTTTCTTCCTTGCTCCTCTTTGAATGTTAAGCCAGTTAAGAATACCATTGGAGCCACTTATTTTATTTGACTTCCACTTTATCTAATAAGGGAAGCTAAACACCCACTTCAATTTCGGTCACTGATGCAGTCCTCGGTCTCAGCACTAACTACCTCCACAGAATGGACACAGGCTCAGAGGCTCCACAGACCATTTATGACTGGTCTGAGACTGCCAATCTTCATTAGGATCCCCCTGGCAGCTACAAATTCACCAGCACACTCCACTGAATACACTTACCCTTCCCAGCATGCGTATACATTCACTATTTTTCACTTTTTTTTCTTTGCTCGCCTTGTCTCCACTTGCATATCTTTTCCTCTGTACCTCTGACATATGATGGGGAGTCATTCAATCATCAGCTGGAGAGCACTGCATCATATTTACAGCTTCATTTTGATTCCTGGCAATATACTGCTCGTCCACTCATCACATCTTAGATTCATTGTTCTTTCTTTGCTCCACGACTCCCTTCAAGCCGTCCCCCCTTTCCTACATTAAATTGCGGACCCCCCCTCCCTTTTCCATCACTATAAGTGCCTCACTCTTTACCAGACGGCTCTGCCCGACCCATCCCACCACCGCCCACTTCTGTCTTCTCCTCTCCTAATCTTTTCCTCCTCATGCTTTCAATGGAAGCTCCTGCAGCGTCCACAGAAAGAGAGGGCAGGATGGAGGACAGAGGGATGCTGTAGGGATGCTGCACAACAGAGGGAAGGATGCACTTTATGGGAATCCTCAGTCTCTATAAGCCAAGGAAATGCACCTTTTGATAAATCTGATCAAAAGCTGTCCCAGGATTGCCTCAAGGACTAACTAGTAGAGTCTTCGTACCTCTGGACAGGGATTTTGAAGGACAGTCTAGAGAGGGAGGGGAGACGTGAAGGAAGGAGCAGACAACAGTGAAACAGTAGAGGACGTGAGGAGGTTTTCAGGAGAGGATGGGCGGACTAGACTGGTGTCTCGTCACAGTCTTCAGTTGGGCAAAATTTTTCTTCTACTGCATCTTTCCATTTTGGAAGCCAAGGAAAAGCAATAAGAAGGTACAGTTGGTATTTGTAGATTTAATTTGAATGAAAGTTGGCTTTCAGGATACTTAGTCTATTATTTGCTTTTATTCAGTTTAACATTCACCCTCCTGCATCTTGATGGCGGCTTCAGTGACTGTGCCAGATTATCCTTTTCCGCTCTGGTCCAAGCTGAATTATCTTTGACTGTTGGATAGGCTATGGTAAAGTTTAGTTCTGACATTTATTGTTCCAAGAAGATATACCTTAATAATTCTGGGGACACCTTGATTTTATTTCTTCTTCTTCTCTGGTTGCGATGTCTTAACAAGGATTACAGAGATTACAAAAGAAATCGATGCAGACATTCATCTTTCTGTAAGGACCGATGTGCTTGAACCATCATCATGTCAAACAGGATCCAAACTGGGGTTTATGAGCAAGTATCTGCAAAACCAAAGACGTTCTCATCAATTCAGTGTTCATTTACAAATGTTAGCTTTTTATCACACTGATAAGATCATGCTAACCATCAATATCTACACTAATGTTAGCATTTAGCAGCTCAATGACTGAAATACATTAATCCAATCGTTGGGTTTCTCACACCATCAGTAGACACAGCTTCATTTGGAAAAATGGTGACTAATTTGTCACAAATTTAGATGCAGTTTCAATTAATCTACAAAGCATGCTCAAGGTGATCAGTGAAAATGCAATGACTTGAGCCTCTGACAGAATTTATGAGAGTGATTGTGATCTTTTGCATTGAACCCATCGCCAGAGGTCACGATATTTCCGTCTGCAGATGCCAAATGATGGTGGAAATTCAATATTTGTGGGACGCTCGGCTAGCGACCTGCCTGATGTGAGCACAGGAGATGCGACGGTCAGGAGAGATAAGCACATCAGCACGTACACACCAGTGTAGACGCTCTCACAAACACCAGGAAATTGCCAGGTTGCCTTCACTTTTTCCTGATAATAGATCTGCGCTGATGCAACGGAGCCATTAATCCTTTAACTGCGGCTCGGTGTCTTAGTTAACACACCTTCACACACACACACACACACACAAACACACTCTCACACACAATAAACTCACTCCTATTAAAGCCATAGTGTTTATAGCTGCATCGACGTACTGAGGGTCTTAAATGTATGTTTCCATGGTGAGAGATTTAACTAAGCATTGGTACTGAATACTAATGTATTGAGTGGCATTCTGTGTATTCTGTTATTATTTTTTGTATACATTTTTTAAATATTATTTTGGGGAGTTATATTGATAGAGGTAGAGACAAGGTGAAAGGGGGTAGAAAGGAGAGAGAGACATGCAGCAAAGGGCTGTGAGCTGGACTCGAACTCACAACCACTGCTGGCGACCTGCACCCACATGGTAACGCCTAAACTCAGCGAGCTACGTGGCGGCCCTTGTATACCTTGACCCATCATCTCCTCTGTGCCTTGACATCAACATGATCTGACTGACTTAGGATCATTAACTTACTGTGTTTTCCTGATTTTATTCATGTTCAGGATATGGCCCAGTACACATCTACTCACATCCTATCCCTTTTGTCATTCTCACATTAGCCAGGTTACTGCTTATCTGTACAGGAGTATCTTTGATATCTTTATGATTCACACTTTGATATCTCTGTACTGAGGTGCAGCTGTAATTAATATGAGACTTTGACTTACAGCTGTCCAGATCACATTTTATGACCTCATATTTATTGTTATTCTGTTTTTTCCTTGTTATAATTTACATACAATGTACAATGTGAACTTTAGACTTCCATCAAAGCTTTGATGCGTTAAATAGCTGAATATTTCAGATTGTATACCTACAGTATTTTAGATAGCGCCCAATATTTTATCGAATCTAAGGAGCGAGGATATCACTGAAGTGTTTTAGACAGACACTAATTGAACTCAGCATTACCTGAAGTCTTTTAATGGAGCGCATTCGGACAATTTGGACAGCAGTCATTCTAGTAGCACCTGGAATTAAAGCTTGTTGACCTAATGATCAACATGCCTGGCTTTACATGCTGCAAGACATCAGTTAAGTTGGTTTGATTAAAGGTTTTACAGCATTGTTTTGGGGTTTTCACCTGCACAAATACAGTGTTATATATATCTGATTATGATTATACTCATGTGGATCGTATTTTTTGCAAGAATCAAAAATCAGATTGGATGATTAGACGGCCACCACCAGTTGTTTTTGCCTCCCTGAGAATTTAACTCGGTAAATAAGTAACCTGTGAAGTGTCATTAGAAACCTGCTGGAGTTGGGCCATGTTATGCACGTTCTTATTGCACCAATTTCACAAAACTGGGCAGTGACTGAGTGACAGGTAAGCCATTTGTCTTTGTTGCTGTTCGGCTGACTGGTGGTAAAAACTTCATGAATCGTATTTGAATGCTAGATATAAGTCTCTATGTGCTGTGGGGCTCTCTGATTATTAAAGAGCATATGCTATCCCCACCTGTTTGTATATTAAGAGGCTGGAAGTGGAGGCGTCCTTCATCTGACACCATGTGACTTTATTTTTTCCTGACAGCTGTTCCGTCTTTATTTCCGGCTTACTGCTTATCAAAGAAGTCAAAGCGATTCATCAGCAATGTTTAAATTGTTTCCTGGCACTGTAAGTTTGCAAAAATGTCGGGTTTGTCAGTGTGGGTTTGCGTTGATGGTGGCTGGTTGGCAGATTTTTGCATATTGGCCGCCTGTAGATCACAAGCTACCTGGTTACTCTGATGTGATTCTTACAAAGCAGCGTGAGCAAATGAACCACATGATGGTTGAGAAAAGGAAGTAACCAGCAGGTTGTATGGCAGAGAGAGTCAGCTCCCAGCAAAGAGCTCCTTTAGTCTGTCTGTGGTGTCTGATCAATAGCAGGTGTTTGGTGAGCCGTGATTCATTTACTTATTTTACATTACTGTCAGTGTAAGAGGTGTATTAGGTGTAACCACTAAACTTTACTGTACTTTAAAAGGGCTCTGTCACTAAGGAACAAGAAATATCATATTTTTTACAGTGTAGAATCGCTAACTTCTCCAAAAATATCTAGAACAGTTTAAAATATAGATTTCCCAGGTTGATGTTTTCTGATAACAGTCCTTCAAAGAGTTGGCCTGCCCTCCCAGTCATGTTCTCCAGCAGTATTATTGTTGCCTCCATGGGTCAGTGTGTTCTGGTGCTGGGCGGACGGTCCTTCCTCTCCGTGTTACAGCAGAAGGAACAGAGGAAAAACGTGCGCACACATGTGAGCGTTCTGCAGGGGGAGGGCCCCGGGTCTGTATTGTTTTCAACAGATGGGAGTCACAGGGATGGGAAAGGGTGTGTGCGCCTGTGTGTGTGTGTGTGTGTGTGTGTGTGCAGGGGGGCCTGCTGGAGTGTGTTCTTCCTCTGTCTGTCAACAAGTGAACTCCCCCTTCATCTAGCAGGTTCTAGGACGTCAGCCAAGATGACAGAACACACCCCTCTGCTGTTTACACATTCACTCTCTGCTTATCTACTATCTCTGTCTATCTATATCTGCTAATCTATTCACTACGGACCCTGTTTTATCTGTCCCTGTCTTTCTTTCCACCTCTTTAACGTCTCTGACAAACTTTCCAACTGTTTCTTCTTTAACTGCTCAACCTTCTTTTTTTTCCTGAATCCTTTGTAACGGGCTGTACAGCTTTGATCCTTCGCTGCTGTTTACTCATTTTTACTCGGTTCAAGGACGGCGACCTGACAGCGCTTAATCTTCTTAATTGTGTAAGAGTCTCACTGCCCACTCGCAGCTCTGTTTTACAAAAGAGGACAGAAATGGTCAAGGTTAAAGAGGTACTAAAACAAATCCTTTGAGTCATCTGATTAGCCTTGGAAATATGCCCACCCTCCCTTTTCTACCTTACAACCTTTCTCTCTCTCTCACACACACACACACACACACCCTCCGTCTCTGCAGTCCTCTCCTATTTTGAATGACTGTGCTATATACAAATGTGTGCGATCGTGAGTGAGGATGCAGTTTGTTCAGCGGCCACCAGTGGGTGCTGCAGTTACACTTGGTGTATGTGTGACTTGAGTGGTCGTAAAGGGAGAAGATGTCAGTGTGTCACCGGTGTTGTGCTAAAAACATGGATCACTTTGTCTGTGAATAGACATAATATCACTTCAGAAAATCTAGTTTACAAGATGACTCCCACAAATTTATAAGTGGGAAATTGGGGGGTGGGGGGAAGCTATAAATCTGTAAAACTTTATGCCTCTGTTGTCTGTAGTTATATGGACGATATTTTGTTTATCAGAAATAAATAATACATCATACACTGGTAGAGTGTGCTGACAGGGAACTGGAAGGTGGCTTCATGCAAGAGCAGAACATAGAGTGCGGCCCTGTCGTGGTTACATTTTCACTCCAGTACAACTAATCTCTGCTGGACAACACTCCAGTTCACTGTCATTCAGTGACATAAGGTTCTAAAATAACCTCCAAGGGTTAGGAACTTTACTTTGTGGGAAGTTAAACATGTAGTTGCATTTGGATAGATTTAAAGCTGACATGATCAATGTTTTTATATTAGCTACAAATCAAATCACTGTGCAAGAAGCTGCAGTGATGATCCCACAGAGAGCTGTCTGGAGCTACTGTCCGCACTACAGAGAGATTAACCATGATTCAGATATTTCCAACCCTGAACTTTGCTGTTATGATGCACCCTCACAGCTCTCATCAGCAAGTGATTACCATTAACTGTAAGATAAAGATGGAAGAACCCCCCTGATGTCACCCCTAGGTTTCCTGAACAGGAGTTTGATGGTTCTAAAAATGAGCAAAGAGTGGAGCGTGAGTGGAGCTGAGGCAGGCCATGCACACATCTGTAGAACATGGACTGTCCTGTGATGGCCCCTCCTGCCCCTTAAAGCAGCCATGTTCTTCATTATGCAAAACTCTAAGCCTTAATACAATATAAACAGGTGAGTTACATAGAAATTTGGTAAATGGTCTGCGATTCTCTCAACTACCTCCAAAGTGGTCGAAGTCATGTTAATCGTCAAAAGGTAAAAAAAAAAACCCAAAAAAACCCAGTAAATTTGAGAGTACCAGGCCCAAATTTGTAAGATATCTGTTAAACAGTTGGTCAAGATCAGAGGCAGTAATTTAACTGACGACTAAACCCAACTGTCTCCTGATTCCTTGCTGTCCTGAATGCCTTATTTGCACAGTTTATTGATGCTAATCTAAAATCACACAAAGCCATTTTTGCTGATGTTAAGGGTGATTACAGTAAAGTAACGTCTGCTCCTGATCGAAAAGGTCGGTGTTGCAGAGTGGTTGGTAAAATGATAGGCTGACATACTGTAGGTAGTTCATAGTGTATAAACAGTAGTATTTTGGCTGAAGGCACACCACTGCAGTAACAACTCTGAAAACATAACTTTCTCTTTCTGGTTACACGTGATGAGTTGATTTACAAAAAAAGAAAAAAAGAGAAAGAAAAATACATGCAAATATCTTGCTGAGCATGTGTGTGTGTGTGTGTGTGTGTGTGTAGGGTTTTGTGCGTGTTTGTGTTGGTTGGAGAGGGATTAGGTCCAAATGTTTTCTCTATAACATTGTCTCCTTTCGCGAATGCGTCTGTGTAGGGGTGGGCCTGCAGGAAATACCAGGGGATTAATCCTCTGTGCCACTGGGTGAGTGTGTTTGTATGTTTCAGTGTGTGGGTGGGTTTGTGTATTTACATAGTGTGTGAGAAAGATGTGAATATGTGTGCGAGAGGGTGGGGAAGAAATAGGTGGTTATTGGTGGATGTTTATGTATATGTATGTGGTGAATTTGATAGTTTAAATCAAGTGTGTTTGTGTTTCCAGGAAGTAGTGGGCCTGGATTTTGACAGTATTTTTTTGTTGTGTGTGTGTGTGTGTTTTAGAAAATGATGGGTCCATGTGTGTTTACAGTTGCATGTGAGTATGGAGGTTTTAAGAATGTGTGTTTATGTGTGTGTGAGAGAGAAACCTACAGGAAGGGATAAAGAGGGACGTATGGTGCTAACATGGCCATTGATGAGCCGTGGACACTTAATGAAGCAGCTGTTCTTAGTCTCTTTAGTAAAGCGTGTAGAGTGAGGGCTCTTTTTAAGGTCGCTACTACTGGCAGGTAGTGACACTGCTGCTACTCCAGGACTGTTTTTACTTCTATGCCTGTTTATAAAACAGAAAAATGTAAAACATATGTCAGAATTTACATGAGCACTTTTTTGAATCTGGCCTTGTGAGATGAGATGTATAGAACTGGGCGACAAAACGGTGACAGTATGCAGGGATGATGGAATCTTCATCAATAGCAGTACAAAACCTGTTCAGTATAACAGTTTAATTTAAAAGTGTTAGATGCAAACCACCATTTAGACACATAATGAAAATAAAAAGTTCAGTAGCACAAACAGACCCTGTTATCACGGCCTATCATGCCATGATAATGGAGCCCCCTCGCCCTCCACTGCTCTCCCTGCGGCTGCTGTGATGACATGAGGGTCCACATGATGTAAATTTTGTCATGGACCCTTGTCAGTGTGCAGCCCAAAGTTTGGGTCTGCCTGGGCAGTACTGCATGACGACTGCATTACAAAGGCAGTACTGCATGTGCTCTGCAGTAGTGTGCATGCATGAAATATGTAATGATAACAACAGCATGCATGGGTGTCTGTAGCTGCCAATGTGCATGTCCAAGTAGCATTATCAAGGCTGAATCCTAGCAGCCAACTCTCAGGTCTGGTTGTCTCAGTGTGGACTGAGGCCAGTCCTTGTCTCCGCTTGGTGAGACCTGCTCCAGGTGCGCCACTAAAACCTTTGCCCCGGTTGATCTCCATGCGTCTCCAGGTTTGACTTTCCTTTTTTAGTTTAATGTGTATCATAGGCAGATCATTCCTTTATCCTGTTTTTATTTGTATTTGTGTCTCAATTTATGTATGTGGGTGTTTTTCACTGTTGTGTTAATAATAAAATTATTACCAGTGTACCTTGATTCAAAAGGCCAAAATGGATAAATTCAAAATACATTTTTTTCTGCTACTCTTTATTAAAGATGGTCAGTAATTATTGAAATTGGCTGAAATGAAACATTTTAGTGTGGTAAATTTGAAGCTCTGTCACCCAGAACTGGAGTCTGTTGATAAGAAAACTGTAAGTGTTTACTTAAAGCGTACAAGGCCTAGGGGCAAGAGTTGAGAATTAGCTGTAGCTAAAACTCTATATGCAATACATCAGATTCATGACTTGTACTGAAAAAAATATGTTAATTGCATTGTTCCTATTAAATATTAAATTAAAAAAAAAATTAATATTGCACGCTCTGATCAGTAATTTGAATCCATTCCAATTACAGAATAGAACATATTTATGAACTGAGCGTCAAATGTTGAGATTAGGTGTCAAAAACTCAACTTTATGCAAATTTCAAATTGCACTCTGAGCAAAGACTGAGAATATAAATAGAAGGTGTCTGTAGTTGACGTCTAAAGTGATTGAGTATTGCATTTTCCAGTGTCAGGAGAAATGCCAGTGGGCATTCATCTCAAGGGTGAATACAGGCGGAGACAGAGTTTATGAAATATTAAAATGGGCTCAATACAGAAATACACAGGGAGGGCGTGCAACTGAGGGAGGGAGGGGGGGAGGTGAAGGGCCATGGATGCTGAGGGGGATGAACAGGGTGGGAGGGGGTGGGATCAAGGAATGAATGAAATTAAAAGTGGTGAGACTTAGAGGGCTGAGGAGGGAGGGAGACACAGGATGAGAGAGAGAGGAGGGGCAAAAGAGATGGATAATAAGTGGACCACCCCCTCCCCCTTTGCTCCCGTGGAGAGGTAGGGGCAGCCTAACCCCCCCACCGCCGCCCTCCCCCATTAAAAAAAAAAAACCTTTGTGAAACTTTCCCCGGCAGAGGAAAGAGAGGCAGAGTGAGCGCAGAGGAGAGGCAGTCAGGATCCAATTTAGAAGAGGGACGGAGGAGGAAAAAGCAAGTCAGACAGTGAGGAGCAGGGAGAAAGCAGAAGCCTGAGGTGACAGAGAGCGTTTGTGTGCAGGATAGTCATGGCTTTGCAGTGCTGGGCAACTCTTCTCCTGGCTGGATTAGATTTAAAGAAGCCCACTGGTCTGTAGCAGCAGCAGCAGCAGCAGCAGCAGCATCACTCGTGTCCATCACCATGCCATCCGTCTCCCTCAGCCTGCCCACAGCTCTGGCTGGACCTGCACGCACCTGGGTCTGCCTGTCCTGCATGTTCTGGGTGAGACGACTTTTTCAGCCAGAGTTTAATCTACATAGACAGAAGTTTGTGCATAACCTGATCATGCAAGTGTAATGTCTTGCAAACCTTAATTGCACCATAGTAGAATCATGACTAGTGTGTTGGGAGACATGGACACATTTAACTTGATTGCGCAGTAGGTAACAGATTTTGTATGAGGGTGGCTGCTGGCTCATTAAAGAGGTGATAGTTCACATCATTTGGAAACGCTGATCAAGTCAAGCTGGCCAGGGAATCTATTGGGTGGTCTGCTTGTCGGGGGTTGGGTGGAGGGTTGGGACCCCGGCTGTGGGGGGCCTTGGCATGGTGACACATTTGCATGAGGGAGATATTATGAGTGCGAATGGGTGGGTGAGTGAGCATGAGACAAAACTGTGTGTCGTCTTCCCTCTTCAGAAACATGTTTTACATTTTCTCTGCAGATCCACGTGCGCACCACAAACTCATCTGCTCCGACACTGACTTGGATTAAGTGTGTCTGCTGCTCTCTTCCCTTTCGTCTCTTCCTCACCCTTTCCCACTCCCTCTGTGTCCTGCTCCCTTTCGCTCTAGGTGGTTGGGACACACAGCTATTTTTGCTTTCTCTTGTATAATTCAATCTGCCGCGCATTCCCGCTCACAGTGAGGGGTTGTTTGTGCACTTGTGTGCCCTCTAAGCAGTGATGTGGTCAGTGAGGAACTGTGTTTGTGTGTGCACGTCCACGGGAAATGTGCTGTGACTATGGCTTCGACATTTGTCTTAAAACACTGTGAGTGCTTTTCCTAATTTGTGCTGATATGAAAGAACATTCCTGTCTCGAATATACAACATTGCATGCCGCTCTCCACTTTTTTCAGCTGAATAGAGGATGAAAGAGGAGAGCAGCTGAATAGACCATTGAGATCCATCCTTCCCCATTCTGCAGTGGTCCTTTGGGACATGACTGCACACCACTGGCAGAGCTGGAGTTCTTGGCGAAGAGACTGGATAATCTTACAGAGCTCTTCATCAGTTAATTACCATTCTTTCTTTTGAGGAGCGGGAGGCGAGGTGAAAGGGGGGTCGTAAAAGAATCTCAAAGCCCCCCAGCTAAGCTCTGGGTCACTGATTGACTGCGTCAGAGCACTGTATGACAAAGCGAGCTCACTTAAGGGGGCGGGGTTCAATCTGAGCCCCTGTGTTAATAGCAAATCTTTGTTTGGTGCTAAAACAGCCTTAATTTGGGCACACCTTAATCCAACACACTGGGGTTAGGATAAAGTGGACTTTATACTCCTTCTGTACTGCTGGTTTCCATACAGCTTTAGAAACCCCATCATCCTGTGCCTTTACAGTATTGAATAAACAGGCGTCTGTGCCCAGTTACTGATGTAACTTTCCAAAACTGATGATAAACTGCATGAAGATGAGTAATAGAGCAGTGTTTTAACTATCTCTTTGTTCTTTATTTATCTGCTACTCTACCATATGTTGCACTTTTCATGTCGTCAACCAGTGTAGTGTGAGTTAACACATCATAGCATGTGTGAGAATTGGCACAGCATCTTCTCAGCTTTAAAGGCTTGCATTGCTTGCATGCTACAGCTGATGGATAACAAGTAGTGCACTGCCCGTACTCTCCAGGTGGAGCTCGCAGTCTAGAATTTTCATTCAGGGAGTACAAATATTTAGAAACACATGGACTACTGACAATTATTATTTAACTGTCAGTCTGAACTGAGGAGATTTCATACTCAACCAAATGCCACACAGCACAGCCCATCCCTTAGGGTTAACACTCTCATCACCTTCCACTATCTGCTTGGTATTGTAGTCAAAATCCAACAGTCTCTGAGCAGCAACCTACATGTTAGAAAAGACAAGGTTTGCCAAAGATTTGAATCATGTAATAAAGCAGGCCTGCTTGGTTTGTGGATTTGTAGACGTCCCTGTATGCAGATGTTCCACCAAAATAACTGCCAACTACACTGTTTTTAAGGGCTCCATTGCTGCATCCTGGGCTTAACACTACCAGGTTGAGTTGGATTAATAAAGCCAGAGCCACAATTAAGTCTAAAAACTGGAAAGGTACTTCTTCTATCTGAACTATATTTTGCTGGTCTGCACAGTGGACTTGTTGCAGACGTACTCCTCGGGCAGCTGGGAAAGTGAGTACAGCTGCAAAAGCTGTTATGAAAAGACTGGGCTACAGAGAGAGGGAGAATGAGCAAGTGAGAGTGAATGAGTAAGTACAGATTCAGGAAACAGACCATCTTCGTGGACTAGACAAGCCTGGCCTCAAAGAGGGAGAGCTTCCTCTTGTCAGAGCAGGATGGTCCTGGGATAAAGGGATATTTTTCCAGCATGGACGCGAAAAGAAAGTGGTTAGGGAAGTATCGGAAATGGCAGAAACAACTTGAAGGAGAGAGGAAATGAAGAGAAGATGCTCTGGGGCAGAAACAGAGGGCAAAGAAAGAACGGATGGCTCAAGAGGCCTTGAAAGTAGACCTTCAGAAGAGTGCTTTCTGTCCACCAGACACTATGAATAATTGATGAATGCCAAAAAGGTTTTTAGGGATATTTTATCAGGTTTCTCTGAGAGGACCATAAAACCAATGAAATGCCCTCTACCAGCCCACAGCTTAGAGAGCATTTAAAGGTGATGCAAACCCTGTTAACATCCAAAACAGCAGCTTCTTAACATCCCCTCTTATTGTGGCTTTTCCACATAATAGGTGTAATTAATGACTGCCAGGCTATTACAAAGGTGTTGGTAGCAGTGGTCAGGTGCCTCTGATCTAACAAGTTGCTGCTGAAGCATACACAGCCTCAGACTGCTGCCTCACAGTCGTGTCAGTACAAATATTGACCTTTGGCTAAACCGTCAGCGTTGTCAGGGTTCAAAGAGCTCCTCGGAATGATCGATATCCATTAACGTACTTTCAGTCCATCTAGGTTCAGAGTTGGGTCTCAAAAGGATCGCTCTGGGAAATGGTGTCATGTGAGGAATGTTAGGTCAGTGGTCTTCAGTTGTCTTGACTTGAAAATAGGCAAACCCCAAACCTGTTGCTGCTGTTTCAACCTGACTTGGTGCTTGTCAAAGTAACAGGAGGTCTTAATTCAGACTATAAAGGGCTTATTTCTACCTGCCATCTCCTTATTTTTGCCCCTTTTCTTCACACTTCCCGCACTCATCTCTGTTTCCACCCTCTTTTTTCCCCCTTCCCTCTTTCTGTTGCTAGTTTGATTTCCCCCCAATCCCGGTTCCTGAGATTACCTCTGATTTGAGGAAAGTGTTCCACATGTTGGGGCCCCTTTGAAATACGGCAACATTTCTGTAATTGTAACATCTGGGTTTACATCGCCCCAATGTTTTTTTCCACTATAATGGATTTGCAATGCAGTTACCTCCTGGGATTGGTGTTCACTCAGTTGTTGCCATCCTCGGGTATTTTACAACAAGATTTTGCGCTGTTTCCACCTTTGTGTGGCTCTTCGCGTGTGTTCTCTTGACGGTGGCTTAGCTGAAAAATCTTGAACAACAAAAAGGGAAGGTTAACCCATGCTCAGTTGATTTATGAGAGTTGTTGAGCTTTGTGTAATACCCCCACCCACCCCTTTCGTTCCTGAAGAGACCCCCGGCTTTGTGCATGCTTCACTGGGCGCATTGGCCTTAAACCTCCCATGATCTTCTAGTTTTCCCTGAAGGGAGTTTTGGAATTCAGAAATCTGACTGTGTATCAGTTTTACCATTTGCTCTGCCTGATCCAGGGATACTGATGTGTAGACTGCAGTAAAGTCAGTTTATCCACATTTTTATTGGTCATGTAAGTTCCACGTAACTCCTACTTTAGCTCAGGTAAAATAAATCTAATGGTGTATAGTGGATTCATAGTGTGTACTGGTGTTGCTTGAAAACACAACCAATGGTCAAATAAAATGTATGACTTGCACAGGTTTTTTTCCCTAGATACCTACTTCAGTATCTTTGTATCATTTCATTATCTAATCAGACATCAAACCTTTCTGTCTTATTTCGTCCTATATTTATTAATGCATCAGAAGGGCTTCATCCTGCTTGGCCTTGCAGAAAATGTCGCACTTGTCCTCTGGTTGGATCCCCTGTCATGTCCATCCATCAGGACTCCTAATAGATCTTGATTAGTTTTCGATGTATTCGTATAAGACCTCTGCTCAGCCTTAACATACATAACACGCTGCCTTTTTCACAACTACCCACGTTAACATTTGCCAGCAAATGCTTTGTGATGATTTTGGTGAGCCCAAGACTTTCTCTGAGGCTATTCTAAGGTCAAAATGACCTTTGACCAAATGAACTGGAACCTTTGACTCGCTTCATGTATTTTATCTTCCGTTTATGTGTCTTGTTAAAGTAGACTTTGTCTTTTTACTTGTGACATGATGCAAATCCAGTGTTTATACTCTAAACTGAACACGAATGTTAAAAACTTGTTCAGCAGCATGTTTTGTACTTTTGCTCGGCCTCTCTGGGTCCACTGCTGTGCTTAAATTTGGTCTTGACGGACTGCCGAATGAACAAAGACAGGGCAATAAATTAATTCGGGCGACCATACTCGAGGAAATGCCTTAGACTCTCGAGGACAAGGAGGGTCAAAGGTTAACATTTGAGAAGAGGAACAACGGTAGGGACTGGCTGCAGACTTGGCTCTGGAGGTCTGAGGAGGTGTTTGAACCTGGTAACAATTAAGATTGAACAGCAACAGGAAGCTTATTGTGGGGCCTGGGCCCTCTCAGCACTGGGGGTGTAACACTGCAAAACTGTTCCCCCCAGTTGTATTACGCCGTTGCAAGTAATGCTAGTGATTCAGCAATAGAAATGGAGCTTCAGTCATAAGTTCAGGCAGACACATGAAGTAATTTATTGCCATCATTTTACTGTTGTTCAGCTGAGGATCACCGTCCTTTGGTATTCCTGGACCTGCATTCGTATAACTGAGTGGTCTATTTTAACTAGTCCTCACCCCATCATTTAACAATACGCTGTACTTATTTAAGCCACTCGCTGTCAAATTTGTTTGATATTATCACTAATCTAAAAATTACAGTGTTGTCAGCTTATATTTACACTGTATTCTGTGTCAACAGTGGTTAGACCACATTTTTAAGGATGTCATTTTTAGGCATGTTTTGAAGATTGGTCCATTACTTGGAGACAGAGAGCTTAGTAAGAAGTAGGAAGAAGCTGATTTAGAGAACAAGTCTTAAGAGCCTTTAGAGGTGTATCTTGTTTATCAATCCCACATTTAGCACTGAAAGCCACCTTATATGGATGCGTTTCACATCTTAAGTGTGCAGCAGAGCCTTTACAAGTCAAAACAGTCCTTACATGTACATGGAGACTCACATTTTTGAGCGTCTTCACTGCCAGAGCAGAACTTAGCAGCCAAGTTAAACTTCAGTAAAATATATTTTTACAAGACATGTTTTACACAGCAACAAAGCACAAACACTGATAACAGCCAGGAAACATGTCACTTTATTAAATCTGATGCCAGAATTTGAGTATGTATGGATGTGTGTGAGAGAAAGTGAGAGCTCTGACATCACGGTGAAGCCCTCTGCACAGATTAAAGGTAAAGAGCTTGGAGCTTTCTCCTTCACGCTGCTGTTTCATTCTTCGCTTTGCCTGCAGTTCGCTCTGGATGGTTTAAGGAGATGGAGATCTTTCTTGGCACGATTAGTCCAGTTCATCAGTCAAGGGCCCTCCACCGAAGAGAGCCAGAGAACTTGTTAATGCCACGATAACCTCTAACTCTGGATGTGATCTGAGACCTCCTGTGGTTCCATATGCATTCAAGTGTGAGGCCAAACAACGCTCATTGGAAGTGGCGCTGACAGCATCCTGCTGTGCTGCCTGTGCATTTATCCAAGGGGGAGGGTGGATTTGCAGTTTTATTAATTTTCCTAATTTATACGCAGCAAGTTAACTTAGTTTACAGGGTTGCCTGTACCACAAGTAATTAGTTGCATTTATTTAAAGGTTCTTTATTTGATGTGTCTTAGGCAACATCCAGGAGAGATTCTTCCTTAGTTGGGAAGAACAGAAAAGGCACTCTTTAGGAAATCATAAGATCTAATCATAATGAAATCCCCCCAAAACATGTCATCCCAATCCGTCCCGGATAACATTCAGGGGTTATGGTTTTAGTTTCATTTGTCTCGTCCAAATGCACATGCCGCTGCCAGTCCAGAGCGATACGCAGCACATGCAGTTTCCCTCGGCAAGTAGCTCTTCTGATGAAATTTGGCTGTCTTTGATTAAACCCTGTTTTATCCTTCTGAACCACAACTTTTGGCAGGGCCTCTCCTTTTTATTCGGAGCCATCTATGTTCCACGTGTATCATTTATTTTCATAGGCTGCTATATCACAATAGTGTGAGAGAAAGTTCAGGGCTTTGTTTTCTTTAAACTGCGAGCTTATCTCAGATGATTTTGAGATTTTCTCTTAAAACAAATGCAACAGAACTTTTATGACTTGCTCAATAAGGATTTGTTGGAAGATGTCAAAACACATACCTGAATCCTGGCCAGGAAATTATAATGTACTTGTGTTACAACAGTAATGAAGAATTTATTTTCTGGTTGCTGTGCAAGTCAAAATACCACCGTGCAAACAAAAAGAGAAGGTATACAACAGTGAAGAGGTAGGACGCACCGAGAATACGCAAAGCTGGGTCAACAGAATAAAGCTAAATGTGTTTCCTGTTGTACATGTTGAAGGATGTTCTTCCCTACGTTTTCTGTTCCATGAATCCAGTTCTTTGTCTTTATCATTTAGGAATGTGGCAACACAGGACTTTTGTGTCACAGCTTTCTGGAGATAAGGCGATGTAGAGACCAAGTATTCCTGGATACGTTCTTCTACAAAACAAATCACAAAATCACTGAGGAATTTTTACAAGGAGAATGTAGTTTGCTTTGGCGCTACACTTGTTTCATTTACTTAACACACTTGCCTGTGGGTGCTTCAGCTAATAAAGTCAACTCGTGAACCCACATGGACAGTCTTTGTGTTTTTGTGGGGTTAATCCAATTATTTTAAGAGTTACAGCCCTTTTGTATATTCTGAAAATACATGCATTGATTTTATTGTGTACACATATCTTCGTAAACTGAACATATTACACTGATATTGTCATTTAACACTGATTAAATGAAATTGTGTTTGTGTGTGCTGGTTTTCTGGGAGTGACTTGAGAAGTTAGTGGTGGAGAATTAGCAGGAAAACGTAACATGGCTACCCAGTGCTGAACAAGCTAATTAGAAAGTGTAGTTAGCTAAAGCTATCAGTAACTCTACATTCAACTACTACTGCTCTACCACAAGAGAAATGTAGCAAACTAGGCTACACCAATATGACAAAATAGTTTACTGTATCAGAAAATATTTTATAAAAATGATTAATTGTTTAATGTGATTCGTTTGCTGCCTACACACAGGAATAAACATGTAGCTACTATCTAGCTGTTAGCTGTTGAGAAGCGTCTAGCTGTTTGCAGACTAATATTGCCTTCGAACTTGTGAGTTCATGATTACAACACGGGACGTCATAGACACAGAATATTTGGATTTCATGTGCTATCATCAGCCATGAGTCCTGAGAACACCGCTGCCCACCAACAGCAAGATTAGTGTTGGTGTCCAGAAGTCGCTGAGGCTAACCATTTAGCAAGCTAACGAAAAGGTAGCATAATGTAGTAGATGCAAAGATGTATTGAAAAGATGAGGCCGTTTTTTTGGACATTATAAAATGCCAATATAATTATAGACTATGAGTAAAATTATATTACAATCCAATGAAAAATTAACTTCCATGGCCTTCAGGCATTTTCGAAACAGTCCGCAAATGTGCAACAACTCATGGGGTTTTCAGCAAATTTTAATTTATGGTTTAGCCTCTTAGAGAGGCCAGCATTAGAAAAACATGTTCACTACAATTGGAATTTTTTCTCCAAAAAAAAAAGAAAAACAAAACGTACCTGTCTGAGAATGCACCAATTAGAGCCAAGCAATAGCAAATTGCTTGTAGTTTACTGTAGTTTTAGGATTTTATTATACCACTGCTTTGTTTTGATCTACACTAAGTTTTTAGGAAAATCTTTAGCAAAAAGGCAAGTTTCTCTCAGATGGTGTCTGTCCTGTGTGTTGGTGGGAGAGTTGACCATCTCCATTGCCCCCAGTAAGAAAAAAAATCCCTCCCCGTCATTCCCTTTACTACTCAGAAAGCTGAATGAGTACCAGATCGTGACAACCTGGACAAGTTGACCAGTGTGTGTTACTCTAATGCTGATGGTCTGAGAAAAAGAGGGGATTTTTTCCCTCTTCACTTCTGGATGACTGAGTAATTTCCTCCCTGGGATCCACCTCACTGAGATGAAATGCATGTAGAAAGTGGAGTCAGAGGGAGTTGGTGGGGGGGAGGCAGGAGGGGAGGAAGGAGAGACTGGAATGCCTGGGGTGCATTTTTTCCCCCTTAAATGAAAAGCAGGTGACTGTTCATTGTAAGACCATTTGGTTAGTGGGAACCGGAGGGCGGAAGAAAAGGGAGGAAGGAAAGGTTGAAAAAAAAAGCTCTCTTCTTTCTGGTATTTAACTGTGAATTGTTGCTCGTTGCACTTGTTCTGTAGTAGGCTGCTCACAATTAGGGGATTCACTGGCGCTTCCTTCTCCGACTGGTGAATGTAGGCCTATTCTAACGTGCCATTCAGGATGAGTCTGTTAATTGGAGCCAGGTTTGTTCTTGGTCGAGTCACTTTTATTTGCTCTCAAGATCAAAAAGTCACTTCAAACATGAATGGATTGGCTATCTGGAAACATTTCACTCCAAGAATTTTCCCAGACACCAGGAGGCTGCTCAGTAGTAGCGCACTGATCATCACAGGAAATCTAAGTTTCTATTGTCAATCCATGAAAATATTAACTAACTTGTTTGGTGTAATAGAAAATGAAACCTCTGGTATGCTTGCAGCTTAGGGTTGTAAGTGTTTTTCTGTCTGACTGATGCTGAATGATGATCCTAGCAATCACTTGTTGAGGTTGAATAAACGACAAACAGTGATTAGACTTGTACACAACATCGCTGGTTGATATCTGATGTGAAGGAAGTCAAGGGCTCGACAGAAGTATGTAGATCGAGTGAAAATAGTAGTGTATGTGTTTGTGTTTGTCTAAAGAAGAAAAGCCTCTGAGTCCCGTCTTTGTTGTTGAAGCTTGCTTCTCACGCTCATAACTTTATATTCTTTATAACCTGTCTTTACGTTATTGTATGGCCAATGACAAATGTCCTGTTTTAGGGCTGCAGCTCATGATTTTGTAGTCAGTTGTGAAAAACAAGCCTGAACTGCTCAGCTCAGAAGGACAGAAACCAACAATAAGAAGGATATTTTTCATTTGAGAGACTGGACGCTGTAAGTCTGTGGTGTTTCTGGTTAAATAATGAAGAAAACAGTGAACTGATGATCAGAAAAGACAGAATAATTGTCCAGCTCTACCTGCGTTTTGCTCACAGGTGGTAGTGTCTGATGTTAGTTGTCTGATTTTGTACCTGTCGTGTGTGTTGATGCTGTCTTCAGTTATACAGTATGTAACAGTGGTGCAGCCAGCCAGTCATTAAGGGGTGAGCTTTCCTCTAGTATCCCCATGTATGCTTTGTTTTACCAGCCTGGGGATGATAGGAAAATCCCCTGACAGTACAGTCACTCATTTAAAGCCTTAACAATAGGAAAAACACAGGTGGTATTAATAACATAATGATGGCTCTGTTCCTTTGTGTGTGCCAGTAAGGCATGACGGTGAAAGAGCATGCACAGTTGCAGGATTTGTCCCAAATGGAATGCAGCCATCATTAATGCACCTGTGCTTTTGTTGCTATTACATGTCAAAATGTCTGCTATGAAAAAAGGTCCACTGAGTCCACTATGTTCATTAGTCTGTTGTTTTTGGTAACAAAAACCTGTCTTGGATTCCACCTTCCCAGTGTGAGGCTTGGGACTGGTACTGACAAAACAAGGCATTTAAAGACCTGACTTTGAACTGTGGAAAACTATTTTTCACTACTTTCTTGCAGGTAATATTAGACTACTAATAGGGAACGTATGAGACTATAATACAATGACAATAAGGATTAGTGGGACACACAGGAAGAACAATAATATGAACCTACATACCTCACAAGTCTGTTGTCTGCATTTCTTTCATCCTGAAAATATGTCAGATCTCCTTGTCTTCTGCTGCCAGTTATTCAAGTTTCATTCTTCATTCTTGTGCATGTGCAAAAGTTTGCTCTGCTTAAAAGCTCAGTTTCCCAGACACTGATTAAGCCTAGTCCTAATTTGAAAACTTTTCTCATTAGAGATCTTTGAATTTTTCCTCAAGTCTAGGACTAGGCTTAATCCATGTCTGGGAAACTAATATGTCAGGATTGATCAACTCGTTAGGCCTTCATGGACTCATTCAGGCTTGCAAGCCAGGTTGAGAATTGTCATTAGCAATTATCAGCTTAATACAGGGCTGCAACATGCAATTTCCACAGTCTGAAATTGTACTGAGAAATGGTAGTTACAAGGAACTGTGGAAGTTGAGAGAAGATTTGGAAAACCAATAAAACTTTCAGCTAAATCTCCAGATCTGTTGGACAGCGAAAAAACACCTTTATATGACAGCAAAGGAACTGCAGGAAGGTGTCCGTGTGACATCTTCACAAAAGTCAGTGTCTTAAGTATGTAAAGCAACATTTGGATACACCAGTTATTTCAGGAAAGTGCTGGGGGAAGATGAAGGTAAAATATAGGTCTTTTGTCACAGTCACTAAATAAATGTGTAACCTGCACAGGGGTGGCTAAATGTTTGCATACAATTGTATATTATCAGCTTGGCCTTAAGAATTGCAATGCTCAGCTTTCATGCTAGCTTTAGTAGGATGTTCTCTTCGTGCTATTGCTAAATAACTGCAAAGCGTGTTTCCAGCAATCCATTATGTCAGTCCTGGAGCTGGTTTAGCTGCATTAGCATGCTTTAACAGGTTTATAGGTAGCACTGGCATTAATATCATAGGTTACATCAACATTAGAGTGCAGATATCATTAGCAATATTTAGCTTTTGGTTATAAGCAGTACACGATCAGTTTAGCTATACTAATAGCATCATGTAGCATTAGGTCACTAGCAGCATTAGCATCCTATAGCATAATTTTGCAGGTAGCATAATCATTGTTTAGCATTACTTTGCATGTAACTTTAGCATTCTTTAGAGTAGTTTACAGGTACCATTAGGATCAGTTTACAGGTAGCATTAGCATCTTGCAGAATCACTTTTCATGTAAAATTAGCATCCTTTAGCGGTAGTTTACTGGTAGCATTAGCCTCTTTTAGCATTAGTTTACAGGTAGTGTTAGAATCCTCAGCATTAGTTTACATGTATCAATAGCATCCTTCATCATCACTTTGCTTGTAGTGTTAGCATCCTTTAGCTTTGGGTTATGTGCATCGTTAGCATCCCTCAGCATCACTTTGCAGGTAGCATTGGTATGTAGGAGTGATGCTGTTTATTTCTCAGTCACAGCACCTGTTGCTCTGAGTTCTCACCTGAGGTTTTTGGATCTATCCATCTGTGCCACTGATATTAGCAAGGTGAACAAGCTTGAATGAATCCTCCAGTGACCTCATTTAACCCCACTGTAACACCTCATTCTGATTGGCTGTCGTACATTTTAAGTGCCACTTACGCTGCAGTCAGAAAGATTTATTGGGCTGACATTTTACATACGCTGTGAACCAGTCAGTGACATTCAGAGTCAACTTTAACAGGAATATAAAGCTTCCAGGAGAACCATCTTTTTGTGATTATATACAACATTTGAACTTTATGAGTAAACAGTGTGGAAGTCAATAAAGCGCTGATACCTCGGTGAGTTTGGTCACATTTTATTTTAACTTTGAATCTTGTTCATAAAAGTGTCACACGCTCCCGTTCTCCCATCTCTGCTGCCTGTCTGTTTGCTACGTAATAAAGAGAGGTGTTTTGACAAAGCTGCTCCTCTAACAGGATCATGCATCATCAAACGAAGCACACCAATCACAACACGGATTTTACTGATTTGCTTTTGCCTCGAAGTGCCAACATCTCTGCTTCTTTCCCACCAAACACCAGGGCAAAAGTGATTGAATTCTTTATAGTCACATGATGACATAGGGGAGATGGAAAGAAGATAGAGGTGGAGGACGAAAGTGGAGGGATCTGGAGGTGGATTCACAGGAGAAGAAGATGAGGATCAGACTCATATCTGGTGCTGGGCAGGGTGTGGAGGAATAACAAGGCAGAGTGAAGCGGAAGGAGGTCAGACAGTGGGGAACAGGAGATGGGTCAAAGGTCAGCTATCGTTTGCTGGCTCCTGTGAAGCTGAGGAGGATGAAGAATGGCTGCTTTGTTCGAAGAGAACCTGCTCTGTGGGAAGATGGTTGGAACAAACAGGGGAAGAATGTCTTGTGAAGTCTTCAACTTATACTGTTTGAAGTTCAGCATTTACTTTTGCTTGCACACTCGTTGAGTCAGTGGGTGTCACACACATACAAACAGATGGAGACATGCAGTGATCACCCCAGTGCGTCTTGTTAAAATGTCCATCCATGCATATGGTGTCCCATATGAGAGATGGAGGCGCACTAACTGGCTGATTAACCCAGATGACTGGAGAGGTCCCATTTAGTCTTCTGGCTCCAGCAGGGAGAACAATAGCGTCTGATTGGTGGGGGGTGATGATAGGGCGCTGTCTTGTGTATATGTGTGTATATGCTGTTCATTGACTTCATCCAGGCTGTCGGAAATCACTGTGACGCATAAGTGGGAGGACTGACTGCTTGTGTTTGTCTGTCTCATATATTAGTGGTTGCTTGCTGTCAGACATTATCTCTCTGTCTTACACTGGAACTGAAATAGTCCCAGTTTTCACTTTTCTCTCCCGTTTGTAACCTGTGAGAGAGCTCCGGTCAGTTTTAATCAATGTAAAGACATTTTTTCATTCATTCATTCATTCGTTCGTTCATTCATGTTTTCCACTGATCAGGATTGATTGGGTGTGTAGGGCCATGCTCCCAGCCAGTGAAGTGCTTACCACTTTCTGGGACTAATTGAACGATGTAAAGTGTAAAGCACCATGGCCTTTGATGAAAATCCCCAGGCTTTTCTTGTATACTTGCCACCACCATGAGGTTAAATCCTCAGGGTGACCTGTGATGTTGCTGGCCCCTTCCGTTTTTCTCCACGGCCATTAACAAGTCAACATTTTTTATATTGAAAAGACAGCTTCTGTTGTAAGTTGAGTTTTTTACCTTGTTACCATGTCTGTACGATGTACTGGAAGACACATCATGAGTGAAATTAGCAGTCTTACATCATGGATGAGCATTTTGACCCTTGAACCTGCACTTTATGGATGACACTCTCAAAAACACAGACTCAGACTCCCAGTGTTTCATATGTCACAAACCAAAGGAACCAATCCTGTCAACTTGCATTGTAGAACTTTCTGTATCACTATGCTTCTTTAGAATCGGTTTCCAGGTTGAACATGTATGCCTGAGTAGCTCCAATATTACAGCTTACAGTTGTATAGCATTGAGTACTTTTACAGTGTTTGAGCTGAAAAGCTAGTGAGCTGGTGTGCTGGAGCTGTTAGTAGACCTGGGTATTCTGGAGGAGGCAACAGCGTCGAATTACATCTAAGTCGTGTTCACTCTCCCAGCCGAAAAGATACATTCAGCATGGTGAAATATCTTTATAGAGTTGATGTGACTAGTGGGAAAATGCCTTGTTTGTAGAGGTTGGAAAAAGAAAAATCTATCGTATGCAGAGCCACCATGTTTTCCCCTGAGTATTTATAACACCTGGGAGCACATGGAAAAACGTTATGCATGTTGATTATGGTGTTGATTCTTTTGCAAAACGGATAATCAATTAATTCAACTTTAGTGTTTTCTTTGTTATGATTTATGGCGTTGTGATGGTGTCATACTGCACAAGAGATGTTTTTTGAGTTCTCTCTTCAAGGCCTTAGAAGACAAAGATTTCCAAAAATCAGATGGCTTCTGCTGCCCACTTGCTTAACTGTGTATTACACTGCTTTCTGAAAAAAATATTTCCTCTTGTAAGATATCAAGGAGCAGTTAGGACTGCATGAAACTGACAAAACTGACTCAGTGATATTTAGGTTTTTGTGATATGTATTGGACAATAAATAATGCTTAGTAAAAATAATATGGCTATAGCCTGCCAACTAAAATTGCAGTCTCTGATCAAAACACTGTAGCCTTGAACACAACACCATATTACCTATACAAACTTGACCTTTCTCATCGAGGCCCAAAGCAGCAAACGCTTCTTTCATCCCAGCTATGATGTTCTCATTTGTGTGATCATCCCTGAAAAATGCAGTTGTAAACAGTGAATTTTCAGTTGTTAGTCTTCATTAATGAAGTGGACAATAAGACTTATGTAGGGCTTTGTTGTGTAGCTGGATCTGGAGTCTGCTGAAGCTCCAGGATGCTTCACAGCTCTGTTGTTACTTGTAGTGTACATTTTTCATACAGCTCTGAGATTTCAGAGGTAACAGATGTGTCATGATGTTATAAAGTGACTGAATAATGTTTTAAAACTGTCTTTAGTAACTGTGTTAATAGGTGTCATCATGTCTTTTAAGAGGTGAAAAGTTGCCACATCAGTGATTCCTCTCTGCCATTTGGAACCTTGCTGTAACACTGGCAAAGGAATCTGAAATAGTTCTTTTGCTTTGGATGGTTTTCAGGTCTGGCTTTCATCATACAGAGCTTTGTGGTGCTAGTTCAAGAAACATAACAAATTGGTCACGTTGTCTCAAAAAGAGGTACACTTCCAACAGAGTACCTATGTTTGGTCAATGTGATCATCCCTGCAGCTGAAATATTTTCATACAACTGATGTTACATTTTATTTTGCTATCAGATCTTTTCAGTGAATCTCTCTTGTTAATCCCTCATTTTGCTGTGCACATGGAGAGCTTCCATGTCAATAACCTCTGTGATGTGTAAATAAACTTAAAAAACCTAATAATGCAATAATAATAATGCATTGGTTTTATATAGCACTTTTCTAGGCACTCAAAGACGCTTTACATGGCATTATTCATTCAATTCGTCAATGGTAGATTAGCGCCTTGCATGGCAGCTCTGTCGCCATTGGTGTGTGAATTGCATTCACCCAGGCTTCCTGGTGTTCCCTCATGGTGTCCCATCAGGTACTGACCAGACCCAACCCCGCTTAGCTTCTGAGATCTGACAGGATTGGGCATCCACAAGGCGGTATGGCCTTAAATCAGAATAAATGACACGCAAACATCTCTTGTAGATTAGTCTTGAAAGTTGAGAACTATGAAAGTTTTCTTTTTGTGTCAAGCTCCATCCATCCATCCATCCATCCATCATCTATACACCGCTTAATCCTCTGTAGGGTCGCGGGGGGACTGGAGCCCATCCCAGTCGACTCAGAGTGAAGGCAGTGGACACCCTGGACAGGTCACCAGCCTATCACAGGGCTACATATAGAGACAAAGAATCACACTCTCATTCACACCTACGGACAATTTAGAATAATCAATTAACCTCAGCATGTTTTTGGACTGTGGGAGGAAGTTGGAGTACCTGGTGAAAACCCACCCATGCACAGGGAGAACATGCAAACTCCACACAGAGAGATCCCAGGCGTCCTAACCGGGACGCAAACTGGGGATCTTCTAGCTGTGAGGCAACACTGCTAACCACCGAGCCACCGTGCAGCCCTGTCAAGCTCCAAAAAAATAAAAAATAAAAAATTGTAGCTTGATGTGTTTGAGTTAATTTTCCCTAAATTTACATGGCACTTCCTGCAATGTGACTGTTGCGCATGCACACATCACAGTGTCAACATTGAAACAAAATACTATTATACTGTTTTTATGCGAGAAGATAAGAATGTATAATTTGTCATTGTTTGTGTTTGTCATGGCTCCATTAATTGAATTGAACCCCTTGGAGGCCCTGTGTCAGAGGTGTGCGTACACAGACCAGCATGGTTCCATGTGTACATGAGGTAATGTGTTAAGTGCTGAAAGTGAATGCTGGCGTAATCAGAGGTGAAATCAGTGTGTGTAAATACGTAGGTCTCAGCATGAGTCACACGTTCGAGGCGGTCGAGGGAATAGTTTTGAGTTCTGAACTTAAAGAGAAAAACAGCCTCTTGGTTACCTTATTCAGCTGGAATGTCTGTCGCCATGCGAGAGTCTGGAAGGGTTTATCTCCATGCTATAACATGACCTAACACATGCTGAAGCTGCTCAGTGTAAACAGTTTGATTCTGAAACACTGTATCCATTACAAGATAAACTCTGCTATCTGACATTTGAAACTCTGCATTTGACAAATAATTTACAGACGCCTTTAAAAAATGTTTCCTTGGACAATGGGGGCGATAACAATGTGATTAATTTCTTGAGTTTCATTTTTATATAATGCTCTAGAAGAAGGAGCTTTTATCCAGCACATGGTGGTTTGTCTTTCTTGTGGGATCCTGTGATAGTGTGATATTGGCCCTTTTTTCTCTATGCTTGTCTGGTTGTTTTCCTGCCTATCACTGCTTTGGCAGATTAAGCTGATTTCCAACTCTAGTGTTCCTTCTAACCTCAAGAAATTCACTTATGTCATCTCTGATTTGTGGCTCTTCTTAGCGTTTTGAACTGTTTGACACCAGTTTCACCTCCAGCTGCCTTGCAAGTTTACTCAAAAAGTGGGTGATGGGTAATCAATGTTGATCAGAAACATGGATATTTAAGCATGTAGACAGATGCAAATCATGTTTTCCACGCTACTAAATGTTATTTTAACTGGGGCAGGTAAAGCATCAAAGCTACACTCAGCAAACTTTTATGTAAACATTCTGTTGTGCCTTTTAGTTTCATTTAGTTAACTCTTTTGGTTTACTAGTCTGCTCTTATCAGTCTCATCTATATTTGTTACAGGCAGCTGTTTTCAGCACCAACAAGCTCTGATAAAGCCACTCTGTGCTACCTGCTCAGCACAAGATGGCAAGCATAGTGCTGCTTTTTGCATCAGAAGAGACGGGTGTTTCCCTCCACTCACAGATCGGAGCTCAAAGAAGACAGAATCTGGACCCTTGAAATGTTACTCTGTGTCAGCTTGATGTTTTTTAGTGTTCCATATTTCATATTTGAAAGATGGAAATATATCAGTACTGTGTTTTCAGCTTGCACTGCTGCTCACAAAATATCATACCACAGAAGGGCGGCTGTGGCTCAGGTGGTAGAGCAGGTTGTCCACTCATCGTAAGGTTGGCGGTTCGATCCCTGGCCCCTCCACATGCCGAAGTGTCCTTGGGCAAGACGCTGAACCCCAAGTTGCTCCCAATGGTAGATTAGCGCCTTGCATGGCAGCTCCGTCACCATTGGTGTGTGAGTGGGTGAATGAGAAACACATTGTAAAGCGCTTTGGATACCGCTAAAGTAGAAAAAAGCGCTATATCAGTGCAGATCATTTACCATATCTGTTATAGCAGCTTTGAATTGTGAGCGAGCCTCATTGAGGATACCTTGATGGGACAAACATAGCATAGTGTCTACATAGAAAGCATAGAACGTATAGGTGTATAGGTGTACCTCAACACCTACTATGTATAGGTGTTGAGGTACACCTATACCTCAACACCTATACATAGTAGGTGTTGAGGTACAGACTTGAGTTGAGTGTAGGTCATCCACATTCGAAGAGCTGAGATCCAAATACACAGTGATTCTAGCTATCTGTGTACAATGGAGAAGAATAGACTTGAAGACTGGAAATACACTTTGGGTCATGGTTAAGTGTACGTAGTGTGAGCTTATCTCCTGGCAGCGTAGACGGACACCTTAAAACCATGTCTGAAATCCTTTCTTTTTAGACAAGGTTTGAGTGTAGATGTTGTGTTGGTGTTGTGGGTTTAAAGCTTAGGCAGGCTAGTTAACCACCTGCTTTGAAGGTTCCTGGAATTCTTGTGAATAAGGAATTTGGCCAAAATGCCCCAGATAATTAGGAGGGACTCTGTAACCAGTAATAGAAGGGCCAAGCCAAACACACGGGTACAATGTTTCCATCATGGACCGTCAGTGTTACAAATACAGATGAAGACTCACTGGATGCATAAATCAGCAGTGGAGGGTAGAAGATGCTAGTTGGAGACCTTTCTCTTCTCTTAAGCCTTAAAGCAGTGGGAAAAAGCCTAAAAGTAGGGTGGGATGTGTGACTGATTGTTGGTGTATGAATGTGTGTGTGTGCACACTGATGTAGGAGTGTGTTTGTCTGTGTGTGTACGTATTTGGACATTTTTATGCACGAGAGTGGCTGTTTTGCCCGTGTGTGCTAATGAGTGCTAGGCAGGAGATTATGCGTGCGTCTCTAAGGGAACGGCAGTCTGTTCCCAGGAGCTGCAGGGCCTGAGCAGAGGGGGGTGTGTGTACACCCTGACCCCAGCTTTCGGGGGTCCCGGTTGCCTGTCTGAAACCATTTCCTTCCTTTGTGGCCCATTTGAGAGCCCAGAGTGTGATGCGAATGTGAAGGACAGGGGCCATTTGCATGGTGCAACATGCTGAAACAGAAAATAATCAGTGTGGCCTGCATCCCCTGTGAACGTACTTGCAGGGCTGCCTTTAATTCTTCAGCCCTGCGCTCCCCACCCCCATAGCTCTCCTCATCACCCCTGTCTCCCCAGTCGACTCCCCGTATACCCCAGCCAAACAATAAACAAACTCTGAGAGCGCCGGGTGCATTGCTAATGATCGGAAACAATTAAGGGCTCACAAAAGAGAGCGTCCTGCTATATTGCTGTGGTCTGTATTTACATAGTGTTTCGAGGTTAAATGACTGGAGCACAGATTTCTGTTGAGGGCAAGGGGACTGAAATAGACGGGCACGTTGAGGAGATCTTTCTTTTGTTTGGCTTTGTGAAGAAGGACGTGTTGGACTACTGGCCACTCCAGTGATACTGGGAATTAAACCCCTCAGAGTGAAAAGAATTTCAGCTTGAGTATCCCGATGCTGCACATCATACCCCTTGAACTTCATTTCACCCAGTGTAGAAATAAGAGAATGAAAAATGTGTAAACAACACAAGTGGCATACCAGTGAATGACTGCACCCCCCCCCCCCCTTCTCAGCGGCCATCCGACTGGTTAAGCCGTGGTGTGAATGGGTCGAGGCTGGGAGAGTGTGAGAAGGCTCAGGAGTGGTCAAAGAGGCCGCTGAATAGAGCGCTGGATTGAGACATTCTGCCTGTTTAACACAGAAGTGTGGAGATGTGTGTGAGAGAGGCAGAGTGGAAGAAAAAGCTTGTTTGAATCTGCAGATTTTGTGTATTAAGGTGATGTCCTTGGAAAGGTTATGATGTGAAAGAAGAGTGCTGTCAGTACTGTCACAGGCTGCATGTGGGATGGATAGTAAAACTTGATTTGCTGCTGAAGCCTTGATCTAGCAGAATGCTGGTGCCCACTTTTCCTGAATACAGTTTCAAGTCCTTTCTTAAGTTACGTTATTTATTATGCTTTATCTCTACATTTGACCTCATGCAACCATCCCTATCTGTTAATGTGATGGCATTTAGTTCAGACTTTGCTAATTTTTCAGACAATAGGTGACACTTTACTTTTTGGACTCTTTTTAAGTCCTCTGGAGTTGCCAGGGATGGCTTGTTTGGTGGAGAGGCTAGAATGCATCCACAGTGGAAAAAACATTGCTTATTGCTATGGCGACATGGGCTGATTAAAATGCTACACCCCATGTTGCAGAAGTAATTTGATTTGGAATCTGGAAAATGTGTTTCACTCATAAATCATTAGACAGAAAACACAAGTACAGCAAAGAATGTGCTTTGTAACGTCTGCCTTTATTCCTGTAATATATACATTTATTTTCTTACTTATTATTATCATATTTTGTATGTTTGATCTTTTCTTGTCTACCAAAAATTACCGCACAGATTTCTTTTTACGATTTAGTCATCTCTTTTTTTCTTTGCATCATAAGCCACAAACAATCCACTAAAAGCTCACCGCTCATTCACATCCTTTCTCCGATATCTTTGTGGTAACTGCATCCAAAACAGATGACTTCACTGCAGCCCAAAACGACTTCTTCTGTGGGCCTAATGACTGTTTTGGATTATGTGGTTTGAGAGTAGATGTTTGACAAAAGCGATTTTTAAAAGGGGTATTCCTCTAACACCTGCCTGCGGCGGGGTCCTGTTCCTTCTGCTGTCACTGTGGACTTCTTTTAAGTTGGCTGTTGATTCCTAAACGGTGTGGAGGTGAAACTTGAGCAGCCTGTGCACTGCCTCATTCCAGAGGCGTCAATTTTCACATAATCCGGTGCCATTTTGACACAATGGAGAAATATTTTAATGACTGTAACCATCCACTTTGAAGAAACAGAGTACCCTTAAACCCACTTATCACCCCATTCCAGTTCCTCCAAATCCATATCCAGATTCCGACCCAGCAGGTGCCAGGCTTATTGGCATGGCTGGGCCTTGGATAACACTAAGTATGGATGCCAGGCAGGGACCTCCACCCCTCCTCAGTAAAGCCCCCTTGCCAACATGGCGCGTCCTGCACAGCCACGGTCATTATTTCAGCCTAAATAGATTAGGCTAATCATGTTATGTAGTGGTAAGGCGTAGCCGGGAGATGGAATGAAGGGCTGGCTGTCCTGCTGTTGCCATGTGGCTCTGAAAAACAAACACTGAACTGTCACATAGAGCCTGATAAACAGCAGAGCTGGTATCAGTGTGCTTCTAAATCTTCAAAACCACCAGCCTTATGAGTGTGTAATCTATAGCACTGTACAGTATCACAGCACCGTCCTGATCCAGTCACCATTTAAAGGCTTCTTTTGACAAGACTGAAATGATAATGAACACCATCTTCTTGCAAAACATTCTTTTGTTGTAGCTGACATTTCCTCCAGTGTCACCCTGAGGTTGACAGGTTTTTAGTGTCTTTCAAAGAATGGATTACCATGACATTCATTCTCAGACAGCCATGGTGCTCAGCTTGTCCCATCATATCACTTTTAATTCATTCAGTACTTCAGTTTATAATTATCAAATACCTGAAAAGCTAATAGCATTCCCATCAGCGTCATCCATACTTTGTGTTCTTTAAATAAGGCTTTTAGATAAAATGTGTCTGTTTTTAATGCACCACTCAGGGTAGTCTAATGAAGGACTCTATGCTGCATTAATAAAATGAAGGATCCAGTGTTGGTGGAGCTTGGGTCCTATCAGGAGCTGATAGTTGGGATATCTGTGTCTCTGATGCATCTATTTAGACCATTCTTTTTTATCCATGTTCATGCTAGCACCCAGCTTTATGGATGTGTATTACTGATTGCTGATTGCTGGAGTTCCCCCTTTAAAGAGAATGTACTGGTTGGAGTGTGTGTCATGTGATGGTTAGATGATGAAGTAGGAAATCCATGCAGAGTTGTAGATATGACTGAACGATTTGAGGAAAATATGTAATTGAGATAGTATGATGTGATTTGTGATGTAAATCAAGCTTCAGTTTGATATTCATTATCCAGTAGGTTTAAATCTTGCTTGAGCATTACCATCATTATAAGTGTGACTTTACACAAGAGAGATGGTGTGAACTAATAAGACTAATCTGGAAACTGCTTCATTGCTCAGCCCTACACAATGGTTTAAGATGCGGTCATGTAGGATTTTACAATTTCAGTCAAATGATTATTTTGGTGATCTATTGCTGTGATGATCACCAAGTCGACTGTCGGAAAAAAAAACACAACGTAATCTAGAATCTGATCCGGGTTCAGCGGTTTTGCTGAATGTTGGATGTATTTTTCCCCGGAGCCTCCTGTTTTGGCATCTCTTTTCCACAAAGTGCTGATGTCTGTCCAAACACAGCTGCAGTCACTAGTATGGATCCTATCAAGCTCCAAACCCTCTCTGTATTTCCTGTGATGCGGTTTAGTGGTGTGTTTTGTTCTCCACTACCTGTCTGGTAAACATCTGTGCATCTGGACCTCCATGCCTCCCTGTCAGGTAGCTATTTTGTTACATTTTATTCCTTCCCAAGCCCAGATGATGGTCCTATCATGACTGCTAAGATGAGTTAATGTCACTGTTATAATAACATATGCTTCAGTCATGCTGTAACCATCTAAAGGTCTCACATTGGCTACAATCTACGCTGCCTGGAAATCAAACATCATAAGAACCAATAGGGGATTTTCTATCTGCTAAGTCACTTCCCTCTGCTAAAAGCTGAAGTCGAGGACAGTCAGATGGGAAGAAAGACGGCATGAAATGAGCAGAGTCCAAATTCTCAATCTGGTTTATAATTTAGTTCTTTGCTGTGATTGCACACCCTCAGCCGCTTTTCCAACACGTTGCCTTTTAGGAGTGACGAGACGTAAAAAATTAGTGGTTGTAAGGTTACTGTGGTCTGGGAATTCTGTCAGAGAGGGAACTACTCAGCTTTCTTACCAAGCCTGATAAGTCTACAGTCTTCCCATATGAAAATTCCTGTGCAAAGTCCCTCAGTATGCCATCCACATGGCCACTTTTAGCCCTGTCCAGCCTGCACACACACTTAATGGAAGCCTCATGGCTGGACGCCATGCTAACAGGCGCTTCCTGCCTTGAAAACACATCCATTTTCCCTCTTTAATCCTTGTACAGAGCATGTGTACATTCAAAGCATTTAGGTACTTCAAAGACTTACAGCCATCTACAAGCAGAGACACAGAAACATATGGAAATTAAGATGAAATTCTACATTCTAGTTCACAAAGCATAACCCAGCTTTTATATATTACTATGCTGGTTCTGTATATATGATTCATTACTGTACAAATAAGTTTTTTTTCTATGCTGTATCTCACTAATTGTGGCTCCAACTTTGCTAATTGGTAATTATGGGTTATGCTGAATGCCATTCCATCATTTCAAACGCTGTTGTGGCAAAGTCATTTACGACATAATCACTGCAATATAAAAATATGTTAAGGTTGCCTGGATTACAGGGGGATTCATGAGGCCATTCCTCCCAGTGAGCTGAACCTCAAAGCAAAAAACTGGGACCAGCTGAGCAAATACACCACGAAATGATGTCACATTTCCCCATGGAAGGACATTAGGGGGAAATGGAAACACGACGCGGGTTTCTCATAAGGACGCTGCAGGAAACAGTCGCATTTCCAAGGCCTGGCTTTTGTGTTTGCTCTCCTGCATCGCTCAGGTTTGCGAAGCAGACAGGAAAAGGACTGGGTGGTAGATGGTATACAGTAGAGAATGAACAGCAGGCTCTTAGGGGTGTTGCATAACACACCTGCGAGGAGGGAAATGAGATGGCAGGTCAAAAGTTGGGAGGGGGAAGAAAGTGGAGGGTGAAAGAAAGGTAAATAGCAGTGTTCTCTGTTTTCTGCTGACAGACGAAGCCCCTACAGCTGTACTTCCTGCAGGGATGTTAGAGGACTTTTTGGCTTTTTAATGTGGTGTTGTCAGCATAAACAACCGTTAATGCTCATGATGTGACTGTTTGACTGTGATGGTCTGGACAAGGGGTTGCTCCTGACATGAGTGTGAGCATTTATATGCGGGATTTACAGTATGCAGGTTTCCTGATGCTGATTGTAGATATTGCATGTGGCCTGTTTTCTAAAGTGAACCAGTTAGGAAGAATAACAGCATTTCTTTCAGAACACCTGCACTCAGAAATCCCACTTCGCCAAATGACTCATGCCACCTGGACTCATTGAAGTCCACAGCGTTCTGACACTAACATTCCGCCTCTTTTGTCTTGTGCTGTTGTTTTCCTCTCTGCAGCCAGAGGAGTTGGAGGCTCTTCATTCCCATACGTTCCGGGTGAAGACTTTCAAGAAGACCAAGCACTGCAGCGTCTGTAAGCAGACCATCATCCAGGACGGACTCATCTGCCGAGGTCAGTCGTCTGTCCTGAAACTCTCCTATCAGGTCTCACTGTAGCAGCTGTGGTGGTCCCAGACTGACAGTCATTTTAATTCAATCGCAGAGTAATCTGGTTTTTGCTGAGCTCCAGTGGTTTAACTTCTCACCTTGCTGACATACCTGAGTATCCAGTGACAGCACTGCTGACCACCACAGAGGGGAAACTGGTTTGAAATTTGAGGTGTTTAGAACATGTGCCAACACATTTTCATTTGGCCAGTTGTCAAAGTGAGCTGACTATAGTGAATCACTATTACTATGGACCGAATCAGTAGTTTTTAGCACTCACAAAAGAGCAACGTTGGCAGCTCAGCATTGACGCACTTTGTGTTACTAGCTCATTAAAACATTAAAGAACTGTGAAAACCTCACAAATCATCCTAATCTCTGTTGTAAATAATAGAGAACTAAACTAGTAATGCTTATAAAGGCTAGTTTTGTATTGAAATGAACCGTTCAGTACTACTCAGCTGAAGTTAGTCTGAATCTCAACATTGCAGTCATGGGTTCCCTGTTTCTAATGACGAGCATTTCAAAGGTGATGTGACTACTTAGCTACTAAACTTGCTTTCACCCTCTTGTTAAGATCAGAATCATGGAATCAGTGGACCTATTCTTTCTTTGTTTAATGATCAAAACACTGTAAGCAGTTTTCCATTGCTGGACCACGTGGACTGTTTAAGACTGGCCCAGACTTTGTGTGAAAAATGTGCCTACTTCGGAGCAGGTATTGAAGTACTGCTGGTCAGGACTCCATGATGATTAGTTAAAGTCGGAGAGAACAACAAGTATAATGATGTCCTCATCATTAGCAGTCATCTCCTCTCTATCATCACCATCAACATTGTAGAATTCACCACACAGGCTAAAATAACAACCCTCCATTGTTCTATATCCTGTGTGCTCATTGAACTGAAGTTACATCAAGCCACTACAATTTGTTGTTGTTTTGTTGCACTCTGAGTTAAAGTTGTTATCCACGCCAACAAAGTCGGCTGTGGGTAGGGGGTCACGGCCGTCTGTCTGTCTGTCTGTATGTATGTGGGTGGCTATGTCCGCACCATAACTCGATAACAAAGACAGATAGGATCATCAAACTCGGCACAGATGTTGATCTTGACCTACCCTGGTCACCTATTAATTTTGGGGTCAAAAGGTCAAAGATCAAGTTTGCAGGGTTATTTAGTACAAAATTCCCTTATAATCTACTATATAAGCTTGCAGTGATGAACTTTGGTATATCTAAGGGTAGGACTACCACATTGCACCTCTTGACCTTGAACTTGACCTTTGACCTTGAACTTACTGCCGTCTGTCTGTATGTACTGTCTGTATGTATGTGGGTGACTATGTCTGCACCATAACTCAATGACAAAGACAGATAAGATAATCAAACTCAGCACAGATGTTGATCTTGACCTACCCTGGTCACCCATTAATTTTGGGGTCAAACCGTCATTTAGGAAGGCATCCAGCATGGGTTTGCATCTCGCTTGAGTGCATTCTAGTTGTTGAAGCTGTCAGATCCGACACCACAATGGAAACAAAGGCTGAAACGGCAGATTAGGGGGCCACTCCTGTTAGCATTAGCTCCACCTCACACCTGCCCCAAGTTCATGCAGTGAAAAACAGCCAAATATGTCCTGGAGTCTCCTTGGCAGTAGTGTGGCTGGTCACAGCGGGTCTGGGCTGGCTATAAGAATGCTATTATCTTGAGTTGGAGTGTTGTGATGTAGTGATTCTTTTGGCCACAATAATTGTGTAGTAAAAACCTGATATCATGACAACCCTAACTAATTGTCATTTGAGGCATGGAGTGGTCGATTATGAGAAAGCTCTTCCACTCCGAAAAGTCATTGACAAATACATGATATTACAAACTCTTGACTGTAAAGAAATGCAAGAATTCTGCATGAAGGTAATAATTTTCTCTAACCTTGTGTGAAGGTTATTAAAGTACAGGAAACACTGACATTGTGTTGGATCCTGTAGTCTTTTCTTAAAGATGAAAAAGCAGTGCAGGGTCAGTAAATGTTGACTGTCAGATGCTTCAGTGCAAAAGCCAACATTAGATTGTTTGATACACTCTAATGATGCATGTATTATACAGCCTTATGTTCATAACAACAACAACAACAACAACAATAATAATAATAATCATCTAACCTTTGTTGATCAAGGCCCAGTCAGGGGTTAAGGGCCTTGCTCAAGGGCCCACAGTGGTGGTGACTGGGACAAGCGGTCGCTCTTACTCTCCCACCTCAATCTCTTACCAATCCGGACTCGGACCAGTGACCCACCAGTTACAAGTTCGCTTCACAAACCATAAGGAGGTGTCTGGGGCGAGGGAAGTCTGAGCCTCTCTGCTTAGACTGCTGACTCCGCAACCTGGCCAAGGATAAGCGAAGACGATGGATGGATGGATGGATGGAACCACTGGGCCGCCACTGCCCCCTTGTTGCCTCTTTTAGCTGAAGAATGGAAATGTAGCACCTCAAGCAGTCAGTCGTGTGTAGCAGTTAAGACTGTTAGAGCTTGTCACATCCTTCCATTGACAGTTTTCAGGGTGTGATTTTGATGCTCCGTAGGTTTGAAAGTTGACTTTAAGCCTTTGGTTGATTCGGCTGATATCTGTTAATGGATCAATGCATAAAACTGAAACAAACAATGTTTCATTTTACATTCAATAGAGTAAAAGTGCAATCAAAACTCTCTTTGATTACCTACAGAAGGGTTTACAATAACTGCTGGGACAATGAGGGCAGTATCTGTTACAACATCCATCAGTGGTCTAAATGAGAGGTGACCAGAGGTTACCTGGGGTCGTCTCTGTGTCGAGGTTCACTCAGTGAAGAGGCAGCAGGGCAGAAGAAGCTCCAGGGAGGCTAAAGGTTAACAGCTTCTCAATTTCCTTAATGGTGTTTACCAAAGCGTCAATGCAGTTGACTGACTGCTGAGTGATTTGCAAAGTTTGATCAATGCAGTCATCTTAAATAGAACAGAGATGGAAACATTTAAGGGTGTCTCTGTTGCTTTGGTGACTGTACTGTGAATATGCTGCGTATCCTCAGCTGGATTTTATGCTTCTATTGTGTTTTAAGCCTACACAGATGCCACTTGGGTGCAACAGAAGTATAATGTGCAACATCAAACAATGGCAGGAAAGTAACTGAGATTCAATACTAGACTTTAACGCGGTCACCATTTTCCAAACAGTTTGGGTGCAGTAAACCTTTCCCATCTGGTGCTCCAAGCGAGCTAAAACAAAACTGAAGAATATGTGACCTCGGTGAGCTCGGCACATCATGCTGCAGTGGAAATGTCTGTTTTCACACAGATAACGTCAAATGAAACCATGCGGAAATGGCTGGATGTGTGGTTTGGCTCTCCATGGGGGAGCATTTAGCTTGCAGCTTCCCAAACATGACACAGGGCTGGTAGATGCAGCTTAGAAAAAAACATGGGCATTTTCTGTGAGGTGGTTTCTTTTCAGCCCCTTAAAGGCCGTCTGACAGATTCTTGATTCTCCGTGCGTCGGCCTCCGCTCATTTTCGACAGTCTGAAAATGTTTCACCCTGAGCTGCTGCGGTAGAGCTGCCCTGCTAGGTGTCACTGTGTCTACTCTGTGTGAGCATAAAACAAGATGTTGCAGGAAAAGATGATGTTGGCACCTTTCCTGGATAAAGAGAGGCTTATAAAATCAGTGCCGCTCACCACCTGCATTTACTCTGCACCTCACTCTGTGATCTAACGCGCGAGTCCAGATGTTGTTGTTGTTCGTTGGGATAAGTATGTCATTAACTCATGACATTAGCCTTTTAGCTTCACAGTCTGAACATGATGTAGTATTTTGCAGAAGCAAGTCTGTATCCGGTGCCTTGTAGCAAAAAGTGTGAACTATAAGCATCATTTGGCCCTGCAAATGTAATGAAGGCAGGCCGTTCAATCCATGCAGATAAATCTTACTCTCTTTCTTACTGAATAGGAAAATAATTACTGCATGGCAAAGTAATGAGTAGTTGATTAAAGTGGCCATTTCATTTCCCAAAAAGGATTTGTTACATTGTGGAATGTTTTTATGTTGTCGGTTTGTCCAGGCTAAATAACACTCAGTTGTGCGCACACACAGTCACTTAAGAGTTCTCATAAATGGACACAGGACGGCACCTGGGACTGTCGTCTGAAGGAGCTGATTTATAGGAGGAATAAACCATCATGACAAGACTGCACTGAACTGTATTTTGATTTAATTTATCTCAGTGTAATTCTCTTGGCTGGGTCTGGGTTTGGTCATGTGTACGAGGAAAGTGCAGTGTGTGTGTGTGTGTTTGTGTCTGTGTGTGTTTGTGTGGCTGAGACGGATTTACGAGGACGACACACAGTGAAGAGGAGACTCGTGCTCAGACAGCAGACGTCAACTGCTCTCTGGTTTTCTCTTTCTCAGTCTGTCCTCCTGTCGCATGACTCATTAAATTCCTGTTCTGCTAAAACTCGAAGCGGCTAGAGGAACGGAGCGCAAGGTCAAAGGGTGAAGAGATGGAGAGGTGAAAGGCAGTGGAGTCCAGTGTGTTAGTATTGTGTATTGTACTGTATTTTAAAAGGAACATTTTAAAGGGCAGCTCAGCCCATTGAACACACTGAGATCGCAGGCTTAGGAGACCCTTGTACAGTCATCTATGGCTCTGGAGAAGTGACTGGAAACATAACCCTAATGATATTATCAGGATCATTCTAACTCTAATTTGACTGTGGCTAGTTAGATATCCTTAACATCATTCTGACTTGTCAAACAGTTAGTGACAGTGTCAGAAATAGTAGCTACAGATGTCACAAATGTCATTATGACTCATCTGAATTGTTGTATGACTCTACTCATGAATGAATGAATCAACTGTGGATGTCTGCAATGAGAAGCACATGGATGGTAATAGTGAAGAATGATGATGTGGATATCTGAAAAGCTGTTTTCAATGAAGGAGAACTGATATCTGCAAATACATATGAAGCCTAAATGGCTTGCTGTATTTGGGCCTGTGTTACAAAGCAGTGGTAAGAAAGTTAAACAGTGGTATCTAACAGGCAGGAGAGTGTAGGATGCAGCATTTTTGAGTTTGACATACACTACAATTCTAAAAGTACCACGTCTCTGCAACACTGGTCCTCCTTTTGTAGAACTGCTGTACTAAATTGCAGCACTCCACTCTTAAAGGAGTAACTTGACATTTTGGGAAATATGCTTATTCATTTTCATGCTTGTTAGGTAAGAAGGTTAATACCACACTCACATCTGTACACTACTCTGTATGTAATTTGTATGTTTGCCAAACTCTAAGGGATACTTTACACACAGTTTGCAGATTTTTCCTGTTTTCTGCGAAACTCACCAAACAGATATGAACATAGTTTTGATTTTCTCATCTAACTTTGTGCCAGAAAGTGAGTAAGCCTATTAGCCAGGATGTTTTAGGTGGTTGGTCAGAGTGAAGCTGGGCCAGATCCTCCCTGTCAGGCCCACAGTTCCTCCCTCTGCTGCTCTTGTTTACTAACAGACTCCAGTCACATGGTCTCATAATGACAGGAGCTCTTGGACTTCCTGTCTCTTCAGCAGTTGCCAGGATACAAGGTGTTAGTTACTTTGACAATAGCATGTTGACGCAGGTCACGACTGCTGTTTTCCAGTAAAGTTAAAAAAACAAAAAAGTCCCTGTGTGTGTGGTGGGGTATTTTTGGAGAATAGGCCCTGAGGGCAGGAACTGGCTTTTATATTCTTTCAGTGTGGAGCAGTTTGTGTGCGGGGGCACGACAATAGGGCGCTGCTGTGCCCTTTAAAGGTAAAGTACAGCTGAGACTTCACCAGTCGATATGAAGTCAGCTTATTTTTTATTTATAAGTGTTTTGTCTGAAAGTTCTCCCCTAAACTGATAGTAAATACAAAAGTTCCTGATCATTTTCCTTCTGTCTCTCACAGCTGCTTCATTCAGTCTTTGTATCACGGCATATTAACGCTGTCCAGCTTGAAGAAAACATTAAAAACCACCTTTAAACAAATCTACAGGGATTGTTTAGGCGTGCTTTGCTGTGCAGGGTGTAGCTCTGCTGCTGCTGTGGTTTGTCCCGACCACACCGCCGTCCTCTGGGGATCCACAGATCTTCAAAGCCCGGCTAGACAGACTACAATAGCAGGTGTGTGAGTGTGACTGAGGGAGAGTGAAGGTTATCACAGCGCTGTTCCTGACTGCTTAGCTCATCCAGATGGTATGCAGCAAATCCCAATGAGGGTAAAAACACACTCACACATACTGAACTGGCTGCATATAGAGCTTCAGTATCAAGACTGATGCAAAGACATTCTTATGCTGTGAAAACATGGATTACAACAGCATGTAGAAGTAGTCTGATTACTTAGCAGGCGCTGTAACTCTTCAGTCTGTGTAGCAGCAGCCAAGTTCATATCACCCATCAAACATTAAAACTAACAGTGACTCCTTGCTTTGGCAGAAGTCATTCGTCTATTAAGAGAAACAGATGGATGAAGATGACGGCTGGCTTGTGTAGATGATGGACAGTGACCGTCCCAGTCCAACGTCATTACACTAAACACCACTAAACTGACAAGACAATGACTTCCCTTGAATGTGGACAGCAGCAGCGTCTCACTGTGCTATGATTTTGCTCTGATTCAGTTTCCTCTTGTGACTTTTAAAACTCCTGTCTGCTCACTGTTTAACTCCACTGTTGGGTATACGTGCACACATGTGTGTCATGTACAAGACATGTTCTCACAAATCTGCTCACTGTCCCTTCAAATGAACAAGGAATGAATGAAAATGAAGTTCATCTCTGGCATGGAAGCTGTTGATGCAGCTAGAGCGCCACCTGCTGGAGGAGCTGAAATATTACGAATGTACTGTTGGCTGAATCTTTAGTATCTTCAAGACAGGTTGATTTAAATCTTTACATCCTGTAACAGTGTTCTTTGTGATAGTTTTTATCACTTTATTTGCTCATATTATTACATTTTATTGCTGACCATACTTTCATTGGGACACAAACATGCACAATAAACATGCTGCAAAAAAGACAAACTCATGAACACTTGGCCTATCAGATGGAGCACTGGACACACACATCCACACCATTTGACCAGACAGATTGAGCACCCAGTTGTGACGTTATCAACCCATTAAATGGCCTCTTATCAGTGCACTTCATTCTCATTCATCAGGGCCAGTATGGACCTCCTCCACCTTCTAATGGGCTCAGAAGGCATGTTTTTATCCATTCTGACCGCTGATCAACAGAACATAACCCAGATAAAACTGGTTGTGTGTAGTTTTCCTGCCAAATCTTCAAACAAACTGTCCATATGTGTGGCGGTGAAGTGTGATGATAACACCTACTGAATGGTACGATAACATTCAAATCAGTGGATTAGACCCCAGCTAGCTACCTCAAATGAATGCAAGTCAATTCGGTGGCAGCTACAAGGTCAGCTGAAGGAGAGAATGAGGAAAGAGATGTTATTTCTTTTTTTAACTGTATTTTTATTAAACATGGAGAGACACAATACAAACAAAACACTCCCTGACAACATCACAGAATATGTATGACCCTGCAAAAAACAAAGCCCAGTAAGGGGGAAAAGAAGGAAATAGAATAAAATATAAAACCATGTTGGGGCCCAGAAAGCTTGATAGTTTCAATGAATGGAAAATAAATAAATGGACAGTTGGGACATGACAACACAGCGTGGGGTTCCCCTCAGTTAGAGAGGTATCTTGCTATAGGTAACCACCTCTACAAAGAGACATCAGCCTTTAATTGTAATTGAGCAGTTAAAGCCTCCATTCCATACACCTCCCTCAACTTCTGTTTCCACTGTAGGTGGCTGTGGATTCATCCATTTTATTGTCACCATTTTCCTAGCAGTCATCAGAGTATATGTAACAGGTGCTTTTGGTCCCTGGTGTTCCATGTCTTCAGGAGTTAGACCTAAAAGAAATTGACTTGGGGTGAATAGTAAATCAATTCCCAGAACTTTATCTCTCTCTCTTTACCCCCTTCCAAAAAGGAAGTATCATGGGGCAGATTGATCGCCGACCATGCCACATAAGAGATGTTATTTCTTTGCTGAGTTTATATAAAAATATTTCACAGCGAACAGCAGAGGAAATAAAACTTCTACTTCTTATAGTTACAATCTCTTAAATAATAATTTATCCTTTTTATTAATCCCCTTGGGGAAATTCCTTCTCTGCAATTGACCCATCCTTGTTAGGAGCAGTGGGCTGCCACGTTGCAGCGCCCGGGGAGCAGTCGGGGGTTAAGGGCCTTGCTCCGGGGCCCACGGTGGCCGCAGCGGGGGATTGAACCTATGACCTTCCGATCAGTAGCCCGGTTCTTGACCTGTTGCCCCACATACATGCTATTTTGAATTGATGGGGCATTTTATTTAATAAAAGCATACTGGAGATAATTTATTTCATTTCTTTGTTTAGTCTGTGTTCTGTGATGTCTTTGTTAAGAGTGTATCTAGAAAAAACAGACAAGGAAATGCATAGCTCGTATTCCCACTTCAGTCATATCATCATCACTGAATTTGACCATGTGCAGCGCTATTACATATTTAACAGTAATCCTTCCTGCTCTGTTCATTGTTGTGGATATTTCACATATTTCAGTCAGGGCATACAGTGTATCTGCTGTCTGCTAATAGGGTAAGGATAAAGATGAGAAAGAAGGCCTTCCTGTGTTCAGCTCCAGTCTGCTGAAAGAATTTAAATTGAGGGATCTGGCTGAAGTGAAGATCCGTGTACATTCCATAATAAGTGGCTCCTCTGCTCGTTGCTTCATTTCTTCTTCACTGCCTTTGTTGTCTGACTTTGTGTTGTTCTGTCGGTGACAAAATTGCTGGTGTGTTAGCTGATTCTCTCTCTGCGAATAAAGGTAAGAACAGTTGAAACATAAAAAGAGATAACAAACACGTGACATTGTGCTTTTCGTGATGGTGATTATCATGCGTCACACTAAGAAAAGACATCTATGCTCGCCTTTTTAAGTGAACCTCATAGAAAAAAGGAACATTGCAAATTAGATGTGGAAGGCATGATTGAAGATCTCCTGCTGTTCTGTAGCTTTTGACCACATCATGCCATAGATTGTTTTCTGTGCATTATAAGAAATTTTCATCCAAGTTAAATCAGAAGTTTAGATTCATCCATTGAGTTCATTCTCAACCTTGGTAAATATTAGCCAGCGTGTTTATTTCCATGTTAATATTTATTTATTGTTCCTATTTATTTATTTTTAGTGCTGCTGGGTAGCATAATTGTGTTTAGAGTCATGAGATCATAGTCAAAAATTCTGCAGAACATTTGGAAAAATGCGTAACAGATTGAAGACCTGGGGCTGCAGGGTGGCTCTGTTGTTAGATCCCCGGTTCGCGTCCCGGTTAGGACACCTGGGATCCTTCTGTGTGGAGTTTGCATGTGTGGGTTCTCACAAGGTTCTCCAGCCTCCTCCCACAGTCCAAAAAAACACTGAGGTTAATTGATGATTCTAAATTGTCCGTAGGTGTGAATGAGAGTGTGCTTGGTTATTTATCTCTATATGTAGCCCTGTGATAGACTGGTGACCTGTCCAGGGTGTCCCCTGCCTTCGCCCGAGTCGACTGGGATAGGCTCCATCACCCCCACGATCCTACAGAGGATTAAGAGGTGTATAGGTAACGGATGGATGGATGGATATTGAGGATCTCCACAACCACCAGGTGGCAGCAGAGTCATTTGTTTCTAGTGGAATAGGTTCGTCCATCTGTACAAACCACATCTGCTCTCTGTCTGTCAGTTTAAATTTTCAGAATTTTCTACACAAACATCAAACCGGAGCTTGTGCAGATATTTGTCAGGCTTTTTGTTGTATTTACATACGAAGGTTCTGTGTTTTGTAGCTAGCTGCATGTTGTATCAGGGGAAACAGCTGTTTCAACAAAACAAAGTCAGACTAATACTCACAGTGACACACACACACACAACCAGACAGAAAGGTAAACAAACAGAAGTTATGTTTTGTCAGGAGGAAGCAAACAGATGACACAGATCTGAGTACACAAAATGATTCCATGGGAACTCTGGCTCAGGGTTTATTCTCCTCCCCTGCAGTGATTTTGGGGATCTCCCATGGAAAGAAAGCCTCAGCAGCTGGGTGAAGGTGGAGCTTTGCCCACAGAAACCTAACACATGCAGATTTTAGATGGGGAAAACGTGTGGGCTGAACGATGACACCCCTGTGTGAGTCAAATGATGGATAGTGATGAGTGAGTGTCGATAATTACAAGCATTAATACTTCTGTCCACAGAGACTGCAGCATGTGCAGAGCAGGACATGACAGGCGGAGTATTGAGTGGAGCGTGTTTGTATCGGCACAAGTCTGAAATAATGTTTTCTTAACGTTCTCACTATGTTGATTAAGTGGTTAGACTGTCAGGTAGCCACAGTACATTATGTAAACACAACATGGATCAGGTGTCAGTGGTAACATGATGCAATCAACCACATGTTTTCAAGTGTTTACAACAACAGAAGATTTACCTCCATCAGCTGTCTGGACGCTTTAGTAGTCTTGCTCCAGCATAATGTTTCTGTCCTCTTGCCACATTAGTTCAAATGTTATTTCACTTTCTAACACCAAAGTGGGTTGGTGTGCATACAGACTCAGGATGTCATTCCCCATCCTCCATCTTTCCTAATGTAGCCATCAGCAGCAGCAGTGTCATTTAGATTGACTTCAGAAGGACACACTCACTACTGCATGTGTGGCTTTGAACCACTGTGCAGAGATGTTTCCAGGTAAACTTACACAGAGGTGCTGATTAAAAAGCGCACACTGGCTGTTTACGTCCCCCAAACAGAGATAAGAGAAGGAGACTGGTGGTTGGATATGTTCTTTACTGTCGAACGCCGCAACAAAACGTGTGTTAGTTCATTAATATTCCATCCATCCATCAGCTCAGCCTGCTTTATCCTGCAGAAGGTCACGGCGTGCTGGAGCCCATCCTGGTTGACATTGGGCAGGGCACACTCTGAGCATGTTGCCAGTCGCTTGCAGGCGCTAAGACAAAAAAATACACGCAAATATGCACACACACCTACAGCCACTTTAAAATCACCAGTTCACGTAACATCATGTCTTTGGACTGTAGGAGGAAGCTGGAGCACCCAGAGAAAACCCACGCAAGCACAGGGAGAACATGGAAACTCCTCACAGAAAGGCTCTGTCTATCCCAGCCAACTTGGGTGAAGGCAGGGGACACCCTGGACAAGTCTATCACAGGGCTACATATAGAGACAGACAACCAAGCACACTCTCATTCACACCTACGGACAATTTAGAATAATCAGCATGTGTTCGGACTGTGGGAGGAAACCAGTGAGAATACTCAATACTCAGCTACAACACTGAAACCTTCCTAATACTGTAGAGTTCCCCCCTCTGATTATCAAGGCATGGACACAGTTCTGGGGCTGTCCTGCAGGACATAGGCAGTGGATCCTTGAGGTGCAGTGGGCTGCAGGGTGAGGCCTTTGTGGATCAGGCATTATCTTGCGCATCATACAGATGCTCAATCAGACTGGGATCTGGTGAGTTTGGAAGCCGGCTCAGCGCCTTGGGATCTTTGTGGTGTTCCTCCAGCTGTTCCTGAGCAGATTGGTGGTGTGGCGAGGTGCATGGTCCTGCTTGTCGTTGCCATGGAGGGAGATGTGCTTGGTCTGCACTAATGTTTAATAAGTGGGTGGTCCGAGCCAAGGTAACCACATGAATGCCAGGACTCAATGTTTTCCACCTGAACATGCATGGTTATGATGTAACAATGTTGCAAGGTGATGTTGTGGCTGATCAGTGTGTATAAAACATGTAGAATATTGGATAGTGCACGCTGTATCCTAGGAATATTAATGCTGTCATTAGACTCACAAATATAAAAAGTAAATTGATTTTATTTGCAGCTACCACTGTGTGTCGTTTTGCTATCTGCAGAGTCACATGTGACTTCTATCCATGGGATAAAAAGAGGCATCAGTCACCCAGTCATTAGTCAGAGAGTTGGTGTGTGTCTGTGCACAGCAGTGACGCACTGTGTATGTTATTACACTGTATGTACATGTGCTGGTGCTCACGTGTTTGCAACTGTGCATGAGAGGAAATAAAAAAGGAAGAAAGAGGGATGGAGAGAGTGAGAGTGAGGAGGGGGAGGAAGAGGAAATTCTCCAGGCCCTGCCCTCTGATTGTGTTCTGTGTTGTGAGGGGTCCAGCCCAGCCCTGAGGGAGTACACGTTCTGTTCCAGGGACCAGGGGAAGGAAATCACCCAGCCTCAGTCATACACCCCCACCTCTTTATAACCCCCTCCCTCCAGTGTTGCACAGCATACCACAGACCCAGAGTCAGATAGCAACTGGTGCTCCACGCTCCTCATCATCTCCTCATTCTCACCATCCCCCGCCCCTGCTGCTCTCTCACTTTTCTTAAATTCCACCCCCAACACTCTATTATTCATCTTTTCCAAAGATGTCCTTTTCTCCAATATCTTCTCTTTTAACTTCTGGCATATTGTTTTCTCTCCTCATCCTCCATCCCTCCTCATCACTGCGCTGTTTTCCTCCCCTCTCCCTCCCCTCGCTCCACCAGGAACATTTCTGCTCTGTTTATTCTCCAAAGCTCCAACTTCCTAACAAGGTAAAGCCTAGCCCGCGCTCTCTGGGCTCGCCACTTTCACACCCAATATGGAAGTCCTGCTTCTTGCCATGTGGCCCCGGAGAGTGTTGTTTACTGGGGACTCACGTGCTGAGAGCCGTGCTGGACATCGTCCTGATGGACAGACACATGGCTTTTGTGCTTATCAAGCAAACAGCCAAGTGTGTTTGAATTTCACACATACAGGAACATTCCACGCGGCTTACTCCCTGTCACAGATAGGATGTCAGAAAAACTGCCTCAGTGTACGTACATTCTAAATTGATTTTCACCTTGATTTATCGTTTCATCTTTGCACCTTCTGCCTAGTGGTAGATGCAGTTTGCCCAATCTGAACCATAGGTCTGGCAGTGATGACAACTGACAGCAACCATTTATTGGGCTGATAACAATCAGATCTTCTGATTTGTCTTGGGATTGTAGATGTACATATGTACATTTTTCTAAACACCAAGGATTCTTATCTGTATGTTGTCATAAAAAAATGAGACCTAAGGAAACTCTATGTACTGGGGAAGATTTTGTGATATGATCGAATCCTCCAACCCAGCTGCTAAATGGGCCTCATGGTGAGCTTGTTCAATATCAACTTTTAAGCCATTGTGATCTAGAAGTACTTTAAATTACACAGAGACTATTCATTTAAATTCAATTCAGTTTTATTTATATAGCGCATATTTACAACATAAGTCATCACATAGCGCAAAAAAATTGTAAGGAAGAACAGAACACAGGAAACAGAAAACCCAACAATCCAAAGTTGCTTTTGGATTCCCTATGAGCAGCAATCAGCGACGGTGGGTGGGAAGGAACCAAAACCCCCTATGGTAGGGAAGGGGGAAAAAACCTCAGACAGAACCAGGCTCAGGGAGGGCGGCCATCTGCCTCGACCAGTTGGGTTGGGAATAGGGATGGGGGGAGGGATAGCAGGAGAGGTTGGGGTGGGGATGGGAGGACAAACTGGCAAGATCATGTATTATAATTTAAAGCATCTACTAAATGTACTGCGTGGGGAGGTTTTCCTACTTTTCTGTTTCTCATAGAATTTACTTGACTTTCACATTGTTGGTCCAACAAAAAAGTAAATGTAAACGAGCACAAAATGAATCACTTATAATAGAATTCTTAGTAGCAAAAATAGTCATTAGTTACAGCCCTAGAAGAAAGTTTACTGGCTCCTCTGTGGGTTGGGTTGAGAGAATAGTTCCTGTGTGGGTCAGCTTTATAATGTAATGTGTTTCATTATTTTTGTCCACTGCGCCCCATGACTGACTATGTGGGTCAGGTTGTAGAAGAGCTCCATTCAGTTCGACTCTGGGAACCCGAGTCTTTTTGGGACTGAGTGTATCCCGGTAGGATTTCATGGTGCCACCCACATTTGAAAGCCTCTAATTAAGAAGTCAAAAAGACTTTAAAATGTTACCCCCCTAAGTGCAAATATAGCCCTGCGAGTGCATAAATAGAAACTAAATGCACCATGATGTAATTACACATTTGGCTCGACAAAGGATGCTTCTCACTTTCTCTGGTTTCAGTATGTGCACACTTTTTCTCCGCAGCTGAGGTAGAAGTTACTCCACATTGCTAATCATATGTGAACATTTTGTTATGCCTGACATAGCATCAATAAACAAAGAGCTTTACCAGTGACATGTCAGCCCAGCAAACATGGCTGCATGTGGGTTAACTAAACTAAAGTCTTTACTTGGTGGTAAATGATGCTCGTGTTCCTGTGAAGAAAGGAAAAGAGAAAGAGTCCTCAGGTTAAGATCCTAATCCTTGTAGCTGGTTGCTTGACCCCTCGCTGCTCTGACCACTTGACCTCTTACCCTGAGCAACGCAAAGGGGTTCTTTGAGGTCTGTAGGAAGATACAAAAAAGTGAACTTAAACAAATGAGCAGCAATATTTGAAGGGAAATGCCATGAAAGGGAATAATAAATATGTGACCAGATAAAATGCGAAGGGAATTCTTGTATTGCGGCAGTCTAGTGAATTTGGCTGCTGCAGTGTTTGTGTTTATTTACTCAGCTGTACAGATATTAGCTAAAAGCTCACAATCAATGGACACTGTGTGTTGGAGTGTACCCGTGTACCTGTGTACTTACCAAACAGTGGACTGCAGCATCGTTACACATTCACCAACAGGGGACTGCAGCGCTAATGGGGGACACGCGCTAATTAAAAGCTAGCAACAGACTGTGTGTGTTGAACTGTGCATGTATGTGTGTTCTTTGTCCAGTCTCTGCTTTTTTCCTCTTGTCTCGGTACATTTATGATGCTGATTTGTAAATGCTCTGCAGCATTAGTGCATCATAGTTTTTGACAGTTTTTAAACATGTCTATCTGTTATCTTTTTATGTTGTCACGCTGTCTTGAAAATTAGCGCCACCATCTGCTAAACTTCAGCACATACTGACTAAACATAGACCTGAATCTTCACCAGACTCAGAGACTTTTTGTATTAACACTACATATTACATACTACATACTACATACTACATACCATATGATTAATTTACACACATCAGAGAGAAGATTGTGTTTAAGAAGCATACTGTAAATCATAAACAGGGAAGGTTACAGGAAGAATAGGGTTCAGAAAAACACTGAACTGCCAACATTACACACTGTAACAAAGACATGATCTCTACAATCACACAATGTCAGGACTGGCCTCCTCTCAAACTCATATCAGCGACTTAACAGCTAATCACAATAGATATTGCAACTGCTTTGAAAAATGTGGCTCGAGACAGGAAGAATAACTCATTACATAAGGTGTAGAGCGTTCCAGTAAAAGCATACAGCCTTCTCCTTTATTTGGAAAACCCACGCCTCGGCACACTGAGCGGTGTTTTGGTTCTCCGTCCTTCGAGAGGATCTGACAGTTTATGAGCCGCTGGCCCAGGTGCTCTCCCCTATTGACCCTTATTTGTGGACCCAGTGGGAGTCCACAGAGGGGGCCTGAGGAAAGAGGGGAAGCTGCAAAATACATGTGTCTAAATTCTGTAGCTAAATTACTTTTTTAAAATGTTGTTTGATCAGATTTTCCAGATTTTAATGAATTTATCTCTACTGAAACCCTCACTTAATTTTGAGACATTAGCCACTCTAGCAGAACTGAGTCTAGAGCATAGACTGTATATAAAAGACAGATGCAGTCCAATGACATCACCCACTGGTTTGTGGACTACCATTATTAAGCCTCAAATTTGAAATTTGGTAATCACAATCTTGGTCTTTTGAATCTGGTATGTTTTAGGGATCTCCCTAAAACATACCCTGCTTTATGGCCCTACTCTTACAGACATTTGGTCTCCAGTTGGGACTCAATCATGACGAACCTATACCACCAGTCACAGCTGCATATCTTCATCTACTACTGCTTTGATGTACACATCGTGAGCGAGGCTGACATCGGTCAAAGTAGAGGACATGTTTCAATTTATTTCCTGTCGCTCTTGCCTACCATTGCTGGCAATAAGTTAGATAAGCCAAACGTGCAGTGCTATGTTGGTATTTACATGACCTGACTTTGTTTTAGTGTCCAGAGCCAAATTAATTTGAGGTAGAGAAATCTCAGTTTAAATTGCCAGTTTGAACCTCACTCACAGCTGCACAAAACAGCCCACAGTAATCAGTAACCGGGGTACTAGTATTTCTCATGTGTTTGAGGATATGAATAACCACATTTCTCCATGTAAACTCCATATCCTGAATATGATCAGAACTGGGATAAGCTTCATAACCTGCATATTGCTGTGCATGTAAACACGAGCCATGATTACATTAGCCTTGTACTAATGTCTTGTAAAGTTTTGATCAATGTGTTAAAAGAAAGAAGAAGAAAAACTTTGGTTTATGAACTTTTAAAACTGGGCCTTATTCTGGAAGCAGAATGTCTCCAAGAGTCAGTAACATTTTATGTTATGTATTCTGCCTGTAGACCTCAAGAGAAATGGTAAAAGTAGGAGTAAAAAGCTGGAGTGTGCGTGAAAGATAATGGCAAAATATCTTGAATTATTCATTGCACCGGAGGTTGTTTAGTCTGGACAAACACTATGTGTGCTATAATTAACATGACACAATGGTTTGTTTATCATGTGCACTTGAGCTTTGTCTTGATAAGCATCTCCTGAACATCTGTGAAACTGCAGAACTTTGTTTGATAGTGTAGATTTCCATTCATCCAAGACGTTTCAGTAAAAAAGACCACCACATGCTGCTGTTGATTTTACAATTAGTTTGCACAGGTGCTTCACTGATCAGAAGTTCATTAAACTAATCACATGGACATCAGATCGCTTACAGTGCTTCGTCCTTCAGAGTAATGAATTAAGCCTTTGATAGGGAGCCAGAGTCCTGAGAGCTCAAAGCTGACACTGGGCAGTATTAGCCTTCTAACAGCAGATGATATTTGACTTTGACCACAGAACAAACACTGTGGGATTTGAATGGACCTCTTGCTTTTTCATGCCTCCTCGACAACTCCTCAATGTCATGCTTCCTACTGCACCACGGTCTGGATTTCTCCATAATGCTGGGGAGACTTTTATGAACCGTGAAGTGAATTTCATTTTCTCTTTTTTTGTCTTTTCCTTCCAGTGTGCCGAATAGCTTGCCACAAGAAATGTGAAGTCAAGGTAAGAGTCTTCAACTGTTTTCAAAAGTTCCACCTGAAAGACCTAGAAGGGAATGTTTCAAAAATATTTGCATATCCATTTATGCATCAGATGTGTGTTGCTTTACGAACATGAGAATGGCTCCTTTAAAATCTGAACTTTCCCTTTAAAATGCATGCAAGCTTATCTGGAGGAAATATAATGTTTTAGGTGGAGTCTTTAGGATATGTGTGCATGTACATGCAGATGCTTGGGTGGGTGGAGTTTGGGGAGTTTATGCTCTGCAAAAATCTTAAGAATGTCTAAACAAGTGCTCTTTGTACCAGAATGTGTTTACATTGGATGAACTCTAGCGTCTTGGAGATTGCCCTGTGTCTAAAAATAAAAGACCTCTGGATGGAGCCGTCGCTCGATTCATCTTCTTGTGGAAAGCCAAAGAGCACGTACAGGAAAATGGGAGGGGAAACGTGAAGCTAAAGTTCCTACAGGGTTATTAGAAAGTGAAAGTTGTACATTCCGTGTGTGTCGAAATACAGCTTCCACATGGGGTTTACAACAGGATTTGCACACATAAGTATAGAGCGCATGTGCACACCTAAACACACACCCTTCATCTGGTATCCATTATTAAAATGGGTGTTTGTTGCCAGCTTTGCCCATTCCCTATTTTACTTGCAGGAAATGCCAGAGGTGCAGGGCAGACAGGCCACACTAAAGACGAGGTGGGGGCTTTGGCCAGCCATCTGGGACAGGCCCCCAGTGGAAAGTTATCATACCAAATGGCTGAAATGATAAGCTCAACCCACGCCTCCTGGCTCATTTGTGCTTGCACTGCAATATTGTAATTTCTACCCCTGAGAGTGCCAATATGTTCGGGAGATTCAGTGACTTTGTCCACCAAAATGACCAAAACATGTTTTTCCAATAAGCTGCAGTCATTTATGATCACAGGCCACTTTATTAGGTACACCTGTGAAATCTAGTTCAATTCAATACAGCATCTCAACCATACATTCTACTTTTATGAAGCTTTCACATGCTCAGTTTTTGTTGATGATGGCAAAAAGTGATCATTCCACTTTATGTCTGTAACTGAGGTCTCATTGAGTTATGGTGGTATACTGGACTGCATTATATTTAAAAGTGTTCCCGACAGTTTGTTCACCATATTACCACCATACATGAGGGTGGGCAAAATACACTTAAGACAGTTTGGTGAATCTGACTTGGAGCATTCTCTGTGAAAAAATGAGAGAAGAAGATGAAAATTTAGTTATTCAAAGTTTCTTGCGTGTGGTCCATTGTGAGGTTCTCATTTAATCTTGGATTTATCAAGCTGGCACTGTTAACAGTGACCAAACAGTAGCAGCTATTGAGATGGTAGCCGCCAAAGAAAACCTTGGTTTGATTTAATAATACCTACTCTTCAAACAAGTGTTTGGTTGCGGTTGTTAAAAAAATATGCATGTTATCTCTGTATTATCTAGACTACACCCTACCTGCTAACCTGACTTGACTTAATCAGTTCTAATAAAACATAAAAAGCTGGTGTTTGTAGCATATGGGAGGAGACCCCCGTTCACCTGCCCATATTTATATCCATCCATCCATTATCTATACACCGCTTAATCCTCTGTAGGGGGGCTGGAGTCTATCCCAGCCGACAGCAGGGGACACCCTGGACAGGTCGTCAACCTATCACAGGGCTACACATAGAGACAGAACCCCAACATGTTTTTAAACTGTGGGAGGAAGCCGGAGTACCTGGTGAAAACCCACGCTGCACAGGGAGAACATGCAAACTCCACACAGAAAGATCCCAGGCGTTCTAACCGGGACGTGAACCGGGGATCTTCCAGCTGCAAGGCGACGGTGCTAACCACCGAGTCACCATGCAGCCCCCCATATTTCTATGATTTCTGAAAATAAAACCATATCAACTGATGAATCCATCACAAGAACACAGGAGGAATATAACACAGGTGAATTAGCCTGATGTTTTTAGATGATCATCCATGTTGGTTGTTGAGCTGTGATATACAAACTGCTGTTTGCAAAGTTTACACTAGATTTTTTTGGTCATCTGTTTGAAGTAAAAGCAGCCACACTGATGACTTCTTTGACATGGTTGCACATGAAATAAGTTAGCCTTAGCAGTCTGTGTTAGGTTGGACCAGTTCAGAGGTGTGAAACCATGGGGGTGTTCACAGACAGCTTGTTCCTCCCTTCACCATAAACATCTTTCACAAATTTGTAGAAGTCTAATTTATATATGCATGAGATCCCCAATAAGACTAGTCTGAATAGGTCTCATTGATGATAAAAAACCTCTTCTTTTTTCCCTGTTCTCACAACAGCTCACTTCCATTTTTATGTTGCTGTGTTGCAGAACAAAGGGTGATGAATGAAAGTGAACAGTACATACTTGGTGATAACATTTGAATTTCAGGAAGCCAGAGGTCACATTTGTGGGAGGAGCCGTCTCAGAGGCCCAGAACAAACTGCCAGTTTCTATATATACAAATCTGCAACTTTCCATCTCCAAAAATCACAGCAGCATTTCCTTTTCTAAACATTTCTGCTCAAAATGCCATAGCTTTGGCAGGAAGCAATTTGCTAACAAGCCTGAGATGAAAAACAAGGGAGTGACTGCTCCGGGGTCAAGTATGATTTCTATCGGCCCTCAGTCAGGCCTGCAAGACCGCTGGGTACATTAGTATGACTTACTTATTTTTAAAACCTACTGTTGCTCTCCTCTATTTACTGTCAGTCATATATGATGTTACATGTTGGGAATCTAAAGTCTTAATAATAACCCTATGCTGGGACAGTTCTAACAAGTACACTCTACAGTTATAAATCTCTGTCTGGAGATAGAGTAAGACTAACGTGTGACTCATATTTAACCTGGCAACTGCAAACAAATGGTCACAAAATGTGTCCTCATGCCTGTTTGCTCACAACTGGATGTGAAAAATGTGTTAAATCTTGTCAGTACAATTTCACTTCTGGGTGATGACAGGAAGGAGCCAGAAACAGAACACTAGATCACTCTGGAAGCATGAGACAAGATGGAATTCAAAGTGACGTTACCCAGATTCTTGTAATGCTGTACTCACAATACACTACCTGTCCACTTCCATTTTCCTGACTCGTTCTCTTGTCCTCCCTTCTTTTGCTCACACTGAGCTCCCTGACAAAAAATAGAGAGGCAGGATGTCTGGGACTTTCCCTCCATCCTGCTGTGAAAGCATTAAGGAAAGGTAAAACCTCAGACTGCTTAAGAGCTCTTGGGCTACTCACGCTAATTTTACTCTAGAAGGCATAGCTGGTATTCCACGGTTGGAGCTCCCACCCTGCATCTACTGCTCAGTAACACAACAGTAGTAAAGCCAGATTGTAGTGGTAGTTATAGAAGAATTATGTATTCCTTACAGTTGTCCTTGCTGTCTATTCACTTATCAAGAGCACACTATCTCTGTTGTATGCATCAAGACAATACCTCTTTGTACTGGAAAAAACAAATCAGCAAAATTCTGTTGAACTCTTACATATTATGACAGAGACACAAACTACATACTTCTCCAATGGCACTTAAAGATGGGGTGGGGAGAAATCTGGATAAAGTAAAAAAAAACAAAACAAAACAGAATTTCAAAACAGCGGACTTCCCTGGGGTTGATGTTGTAAGACCATTATTGTTAGATTTAATTTTGTTTTCGGTCCTTGTTCATTTTCAGATTTTGCTTTTAGACACCAAAACAACATGGCTAGGTTTAGGAAGATGCCACACTTTTCTAAAAAGACCTTTGACTGGTCACAGTTTCCCATCACAGGCTACAGGCTGCAAGGCTATAGGACTACCACCGCTTTAAGGATAAGACTGGTGTTATTCTTATTATCATGAAATCCCATGATTTGCTGGGGACTATTTTATATATATATATATATATATATTTGGGGGGAGTTTTTACATTTTTAACACTAGGGGAAAGGGGGTATGTAGAGGAGGACAGACACGCAGCAAAGTGTCATGAGCCGGACTCGAACTCAGGACCGCTTCTGGCGACCTGCGTCCATATGGTGACGCCCTAACTCAGTGATCTATACGGCGACCCTGTGGACTATTTTCAGCTGTGAATTAATGCACAATAGGCGATCTAGGGAGCATTTAGAGCAGCAGGAAGGAGATGTAGGACTGAAATCAACTACATGTTAAACACATTGTAACAGTGTGGCTTATTAATGTGTGTCAACGGCTTTTGACCAACAATGGAGACACTTGTTGTCTGAATCAGTTCTTTGGGTTTTCATGGGACTTACTGACAACAACAACAGAAAATAATGACTATCACCAGGTTTTAAAATACCAAATCTAGATTTGTTTTTTATTCTTGATGTTGCGTACAGTGCCAAACCTACACTTTTGATCACATTTCCTGACCTGATCCTTTGCTAGTTTCTCTGGTGGAACTGTGGAGGCCCATTCTGAACTACGGTGGGTTGGTAACACTTAAAGTCAGGAATAAGCTGAGGTGCTGAGTAGAACCTATTGGGTTTCAGTGATCCTTCGTTGCCTGTCAAGCATGTTTTGAGAAGGAAACCACCATGTTCCACCGTTAATGAGGAAAGAGGTCTGAGAAAGCAAAGTGGGAGAGCGTGCACACTCTCTCACTCCGCTGGTCTTTTTGTTCCCCCTTCCGAAATGATGAAGCACTTGTTTTCATTATTTCCAGCTCCTGAAATTCTCAGAATGCATGTTTTGAAAATGTGGAGACAACTCATGTTTCTTTGTGCTGGCTCACTTCCACTGTGTGCTTTTGTTATTTCAGATTTGTTGTTTGCGACCCTTTTAGTTCCTTTCACTGAGCACACCATGTTTGAGTTAGAGGCCTGTTGCTTGCAGCCTGCTGATGGATATGTCCTCGTTTGGCTCATCATGTTTGCCAAGTGAAAAGCTGCAAATTGCTCCTTTTGTTTTGTTGAATGTGGTAACATTTTGACTAACACTTAATTCTTTTTTCACGCTTGTCAAGCATGAAGCATGCTGCTGAGACACTGCAGAAGACAAATCAAGTGAAATTATACCAAACAACAATCAAAGTATTTGGCTGAATGGCAGGATTAGGTCTCTTACATAAAGGTACTCCTTTTCACGAGTTGGATGAAACTACATTCCACGGAGTTTAAAAGTCAGTCTGGCCCTGAGTGCATGTCAGTGGCTACTGTTTCCTGACATTTTTAACATTTCTCAGCGATCACCTGGAGATATAAAGTCGTTGGTGCAGTTAAGAATAAGACACACCATCTATCTTATGTTATTTATTGCCTCCAGGTCTTTGACACATCCAAACACCTGTATCCACATATGTGAGGTGCATTCTTGGGAGCGATCGCCAGGTTTGCAGCTGGTGTTCTCCTCACCTTGCTGAACAATGTCTGGATCTCTGAAGGAGCTATCTGGTCACCACTAGCTGTGGCGCTGAACCGTTTTGGAAAACATATCTTTATTTATTCTCACTGATGTTATGGATGCAATTTGATTTGTGATAGAAATGTTTGAAGTCGAGCTTAGGTTCAGTATTCATTGAATCATATAATGGATCATTACCACATGACACACCATCAAAATATTAGCAGCTCAATATTCTAAAAAGACAATGAGAACCTGAATATAATTGCTTGGCCATACCGCCTTGTGGATGCCCAATCCTGTCAGATCTTGGAAGCTAAGCAAGCTTGGGCCTGGTCAGTACCTGGATGGGAGACCGTGAGGAAACACCAGGATGCCTGGGTGGATGCAGTGTGAGAGTGAGTGGTTGGAGGTGGTTGGAGGGGCCGATGGGGCAGACTGGCAGCCTCACCTCCGTCAGTCTACCCCAGGACAGCTGTGGCTACATACGTAGCTTAGCACCATGGAGTATGGAGAGAATGAATAATGCGATGTAAAGAGTCTTTGAGTATATAGAAAAGCGCTATATAAAACCAATGCATTATTATAATTTTATCATGTATTTAGAACATTTTAGTTGGCATTGAACAGTTAAACATTTATCACAAAAAATCACTAAAGCTGTGACAATGTTATGTTTAATACATAAGTAATATTACAGCATAACACTGTTCAAATGAGAAAAATAAGAGGACCATAAACAATGTCTGGCATTGACATGTGTAGGTCATTCACTGATGGCTCAGGAGCAGCATTAATAATCTGTCTGCAGCTGCCTGACTGGGAAGCTTGACTGTCACACATAGAGGACGACATGAACTTGTAAAACGATTGACACGACAGTCTAAATCCTGGATCAGGCACAAGGCACAGCATATGTCCTAAATTGCAGCCTTTGTGATTTGCTAGTTGAATTGTTTTAAATTTAGATTTTGACAGTAAATCGATTGATCTTTGAACCCCTGCTAGCTTCATGCACACAGACAGGTAATCAGTTATTACAGAGCGCATCCTTCAACTGTAAACCCTGAGTTAAAGCCTGAGTGACAACAATCAAACATTCAATTCACATTTTTGAACTCACTGAATGCCTACATGATCTGCCAGTGATTTGGCGACTAATAAGTTCAATTAGTTCAATTTGTTGTGAGCTTAATAGGGTGATAGCAGCAGATTGGCACATTTGAGAAGTTGGAGCCAGAAAATCTTAAGCTTGTCATGACACTAATGGTTTCCAGAGGATGAATCTTGTCCTCAGGAGGTTAACATTTTTGGATTTTCAGAAAAACGTGAGCTCTTTGATGAATTGTCATGAAATCTGGTGCAAACATTCGCGTTCCACTCAAGATGAACTGTAATCATCTTAGGTTTCTCTCATTTTCTACCATCTTGCTCGGTCGTGACAACATAACATCAGTTTCTTCAGTACCGGGATTTATGACAACTTCTCCATGTGCCTTCATTCTGCTTCTAGTAGAACTTCCAACATGCTAAAAAAAAAAAGATCATCAACATTGTAAATATTCCATTCAACATCAGCAAGTCGGTGTGAGCACGTTAGAGTGCTAACATTAGCATTTAGCTCACAGTGCCACCTAAGTTTAGCTTGTACACTCAGAGCTGGCTGGCCCATTATGTAACATAGGCAAATGCTAAGGGCGCCATGGCCTCCAGGGGGCGCTACAAAGTCAGGAAGCGCATGTAAATTGCCGATGGAGGGAAGTACCATATAAAATCTCGCCTACAGGGCACCACGTTGGGTAGGGTCGGCTCTGCATAGGCTGTATCTAAAAGATGTATGTAGCCTTTGTGTCTGCCAGTAGGGGGCGACTCCTCTGGATTTAAACAAATCAGATTGTAAAGAAGTCTAAGAGAAAATGTCCCCACTTCTTACTTGATCTGTTACCTCAGTAAACATCTTCCTAATGAGCTTGTGGTCCTAATCGCTTGTTTCAGGCTTCTTTCAACTCAGCAGGATGATGCTCATTTATAAATTCACAGTAAAATAGACGATAAAGCAGAGTATGACTTAGGAAATACAAGTCGCTACTGTATCTAGTTCTCTGTCATGTCTATCACCAAACCAATGGGGGATATCACGGCTGCTACGTCCATCTTTTATAAAAGTAGTTTGGATGTTCTGTGTATGAATTCATTGACTTTACAGGACTTGTGTGGTTTAAACAGCTTTCTGTGGACGTTATGCTTCACTAAGCTAGGAGAGAAAAACCACTGGTTGGTAACATAAAAAGATGGGTGACATATCTCACATGTGTCTTGGAGGACTATTTCCTCCATGAGATGGCGACTAGTACACAGAACTGACCTAAGAAGTTTTTTTTTTTTTTCCAAACTCCAACATCCTGTATCATGTAGCCTTTTGCTTCAGCAGTAGCAGCAGCTGTCAGGATCATTCGGCATGATTAACCTTGACTTCTGTTCCAGTGACTTGCTGCAGATACCACACTTTGCTACAGGGCTGATTTATCACACAGGCGTTAATTGGAAGCTGTGTCACTGCTGCCGAACACCAGCAAAGCTTTTTCATGTTCAGAAAGACTTTACAATGCTGTAGCGCTGCCGTAAGGAAAAGCCATTGTTCTTCAGCTCTAAGAGGCTTCACATAACTCCAAGTGAAGTGAGCTTTCAAAGTTGTCGGCATTGTATTGAACCCCAGTGACAACATTAACAGCTTCCTTCCTTTTCCATGCGGTGGCGGTCCTGCAGAGAGTGAGAAATGGGAGTTACAGTCGGAAGAGAGCAGCAGAGGGAGGCGAGCCTCTGTTAAGGAAACACACAAGAAGCCGTGTCAAAGTCATTCGCTGTGACAGGCTGTGAGTGTAAGACAACATAAAACAGACGGGATGGGATCAAAATCAGAATGCAGCCATGTGCATTTGCCATGCTATCTGCATGTTCTGCTTTTTCAAGAAGCAGCTCCTCGTCTGATCAAATGCAGAGCCAGCCAGCAGCTCTGAGGCTAATTGAATTAGCAGTCACAGGATAGAACACATGCTCGCTACTCCGCCGTCCTCCTTCTGACAGCAAACGTTTGCAGGAACACAACAACAACAACGCAATCACGAGATAAATCATATGGCCCCTAATTTAAAGGCTCTTTTGCAATGAGGAGAGAGAGAGAGTTTAACTGTTGCAGGTCATGCAGTTGCCGGAGAACACAAAACAATGAAAGCTGTATTGATTGATGTGATCACTTGGGGGCAGCAGAAGAAGCTGTAAACACAACGCTGACATTACTAATAATTTAATATTAACTTTATTTATATAACCCTTAACAAAGTTGTAACGTGGTTGAAAAAAGCTGTAGTCATCCAGGTCAATTTTTAGGGGGAGTATAAAGTATTTTTATCACCTCCAACCCAAATGACTCTAGGCTTCTCAACACCCAGGCCTCCCGTTACGGCGTTTAATTCGTCCCAAAACTGATGCGCAGGAAGACCTGGCGCAGACACGTGATGCAAGCACAGAGAACGGTATCTGCGAATGGAAAAACCAGACTCGCAAGGGAGCGTTTCTGCTCTTCATGCACAAATGCAGTCTATCAAGCACGGGGCTGTGATGAGTACTCGCTCCTCCCCCTCGCAACTGCTCAACACTCACTTGTTGAGTTGTGAGACTTTGGAGGTGGGAACAGTGACTCATATCTCTGCTCCTTTGGTTGATTATTGGAGCGACTGACTAATTCACTAAACACTCTTGACCACTGACAGCTGGTCAGGCTATTAAATGGCTAATATCAGCACACATTATTTATTATTATTTCTGATAAACAGAAAGTAACCTTGATAACATAGGAAACCTCTAGTGGTCATATGAATGGTCGCATGCACTGGACAAAGTGGAACTTGGTAAACGTAGCGTCATGGTGTGTTTTAACCCAAATCATGATCCTTTTCCAACCTTAACCTTAATTCTAAACCCAACCACATAGCTTGGATGCCTAAACTTAACCATACACTGAGAGGAAAAACAGTAAGATGAGGTGATAATGGATGATAAATGGGATGATAACAACCTCCTGAGCCTGCTAGAAGGTGAAGGAGGTTCTCACCTGTCCATATGTATGGGAGAGATGTGCGCTGATAATACCTGTTGAATGATTCGATACAAATCAGGAGTTTTTTGTTGCTGATTATCCAAGATGGTGGAGCACTGTAGGTCCTCACAGCTGGACAGAGTAACACAACCTCCTGCAAGGTAAGGTGAATAACAAGAGCCATGCCAAACGGTGAGATGACAGTGAATAGGCAACATGTCATAAATATTAGTGCTCATTTGCATCAAGGAAGGGTCGGCATCGACACCATTGAAGAGCCAAAACAGAAGACATCAGTCACTGTTCCCAGGAAGTGTTGAGCAGTTGTAAGCATATAGGGACAGTTGAGGTTGTGTCGTCCCCACCTCATACCTGTAGGACTACATTGGTGCACTCGGAGCAGAAATGCTCCCTTGTGATGATGGTTTCCGCCTCATGGATACTGTTGTGTGAGCTTGTATCACGTGCATGCGCCTGGTTTTCACACGCCCACGTTTTGAGACTAATTAACCTCCATATCCTGATGAATGACCCAAAGCGGTAAAACTGTGGAGCGTAAAACCAAATCAATGAGCTGAAAAATGCTAAAATGCTCAGCAGAGTTGCGTAAAGTTGAGTTTGTCATTTAATCCATCATTAATTGTGATATTTAGCTGAGCAGCTTTAACTTCGGCTGTTTAAACAAAAGAAGCTGCTGCTGCTGCTCAAGCTCAAGTCTGATAACAACAATCAAAACATACTTACACTGATCTTGGAGCTTCATGAAGACCAAAAACAATCATCTGTCATCTCCCCGAGTGCATGAGCAAACAGCTTACACAAGGAATGGTGGCTTATTGCCATGTCTTTAGTATTTAGTAAGCGCATGGTAGCGACATGTGCATAGATACAGCAGAGAAAACAAACAGGAACGCCCAGGCTTTAACATGATGGAGTAATCAAGAGTTGTTGGAAAGAATGTCAACAATGAGCCAAGTGCATGAAGGAGACTTATGGAGGAGCTACGTGAGGGAACAAATTTGTTTAGCATACAGTTGGATGAATTACACTTGATCTAATTCACTGCCTCGTCTTTTACTGAGGAACAGTTGCTGAGCGTGCACCATCCTCTGTGGTGTCCTGAGGTGTCTCTGACTGCTACAACAGCTGTGGCTGTAGTGCCACAGACACAGGACTCCTCCTCATTAAATGCTGAAGGAGTTTTTTTTTCTACCAAGTTCCCCACCCATGTATCTCCAGCCTGTCCTTCGATTCAAAGTGACAGCTTTTCCGTCCCATGCCTGCCTCCACTGTGTCTGAGCTCCCGCTGCCTAATCATGACCATCCAGGAGAAAAATCCATGTTAAATCTGGTCTGTACGCTGCATGGGCGTTGGTGAAATGTTCCACTGGGCGCTGGGGGACAGAGATCTGCTCAACCCGGCCGTTTCTTGGGAAAGCTTGAGTCAGACTCATGAAACCGGACCTCACCCAGACTGCTCGGCCTCTCTCGATGTTCCTCCCTTTCTATCTTATTCACTCTTCATCTTTCATTTTAACTGCTCTGTTGGTTTGTCACTTTTCTCAGTTCTCCATTTTCCTCATCCGTCTTTCTTCCTCCCCTGAGCTAGACCTGCGAAGGACTATTGATCTCTCCATTCATATTTCTTAGGCTTATCACTAAGCGTTTCTTGAGGAGGTGCCTCTTTTTTCTCAGTTGGAAATGTCAAACTGAAGAGCAGAGCTGTCCGCTGATGGGAGCAGAGTGGAAGACATACTGAGTGGTCTAAGTTACATGCGAGAAAATGACCACTGAGAGTAAGAAAAATTGTGGCATGGCTGTCTGATAGTTGTTTCTGGCAGAGCTGGTATGATCACAGACAGCGGTCACAGGATCATGAAGGTAATAAAAGCCAAGACACGGGAAATAGAGCAGACTAAGAGAAACATATTAGCCTCGAACACAGACAGATAGCTTTTCCCACGCTTTACAGTTCCTAACATACAACGATGTGGCTGTCGGTTTGCATAATAGCATTGCAGTGAGTGTTGAAACACACAGCTTGCAGTACAGTAACTCACAGCCACATAGATAAACACAGACAGTAAAAATCAGGGATTTCCCGCCTCCCACACATCAGCCTGGTCCCTACAATAAAGGTGTCTCTCACATAAACAAGCATGTTGTTTTGGTGCCATAAACCGCATGTCGCCTCTCTGGCAGCCCTCCCTTCCTTCCTGGCCCTTGTCATTAATAGCGAATTAAATAACGCTTACTGAGCCGACATCTGGCGAACACGGCTTCAGCTCAAGGTGTTGCTTTTAGAGCGACCTTCCATGTAATTACTTCCGAGCAACATCAAAGGCGTTCTTTCCATGTTGAGGCGTAATCCTTATTGTGTTACAAATTTGTCCCAAACATTCTTCAGTAATGTCTCTTTGTCTGCTACTGGATAATAGCCAGTGCGGTTGTGGAGGCCAATTAAAACGCCATGCTTACTGTAAGTCTGTGAGAACTGCTGCTATCAGAGATGAAAGGCAGGTGTTCAGTGGGGGAATCTGCTGTTTGTATGGGTCTGTATGGAGTCGCTTGTAGTTTGAAACCTATTCAGGATTGTCATCTGACGCTGCTGTGTGGTTTGCAGCTGTTTGGAGCTCTGTAGTCTCTTTCAGCAAATAGTTTTGGTTTCACTGTTTGAATTCAGTCTCACAGCTCATTACCAGTAGCAGCAGCCTGAAGCGAACGGAGCAAACGGCTCACCAACACTCAGCCGCTGTGCCATTTACCTGATGTAGACAGGCTCAGCATTTTTAAGGGTGTTTAAACACTTCTTCATACGTGTGCATTAATTATTCTTTATGTTCATACTGGATATTAGGATATCCTTTCAATGCAAAGACTATCTAAAGCTAATTTGACGTTTTAGTAGTATAAGTCTTACAATTAGCAATGAAATCGTCCACATTTGCAGTCTTTTAGTGTCAGATTACCTCTTTTTGAACCTCTGATGACAGAGGACAGTAAGACAATGTTGGAATTCCATACAAAACTGTCTTAGGTCTCTGCAACTTCATCATGGACTTGTGACCAAAATAAGAACTTGAACCCCAGATCTTGCCATTAATGTGATAATTCCCATACAGTTAAGCCCAAAATTATTACATTCCCATTACAGCTTTTGTTCTATAGTGGATTTTACATTTGACCAGTAATCTTCCTGCTGGAAATGACATCAACAAGTTACAAAAGATAAGAAGACATCGCTTTAGAGATATGTATCCAAAACTAACTGCCAAAGTGATCAAGAAAAGAAAACAGTATCAACATTTTGGAGGGAACAGAAGACCAGAGTGATGGAAAGAAGCCTTTTAAGCTCAAAGACCTGGAGATCATCACAAAGAGGAGTGGAACTAAATCCCAGTGGAGACATGCAGAAAGACTGTTAGCAAATATAAGAACTGTTTGATTGCTGTAGTGGTAAATAAAGGCTTTGCAGCTGAATACTGAGAGTATAAATAGTTTTGAACATGGAATTTGTAGTAGAATGGAGCATGGTGGCCATACCGCCTTGTGGATGCCTGATCCCGTCAGATCTCGGAAGCTAAGTGGGGTTGGCCCTGGTCCCATCAGTACTTGGATGGGAGACTGTGAGGGAACACCAGGAAGCCTGGGTGAATGCAGTGTGAGAGTGGGTGGTTGGTGGTGGTTGGAGGGGTCGATGGCGCAGACTGGGAGCCTGGCCTCCGTCAGTCTACTCCAGGGCAGCTGAGGCTACATATGTAGCTTACCACCATGGAGTGAATGAATAATGCAAGGTAAAGCTTCTTTGAGTGCCTAGAAAAGTCCTATATAAAACCAATGCATTATTATTATTATTAAAATAAAAAAAGATGCGTAGAAATTGATTAAATGTGTTACTTACCCCTTTCACACAGCAACACAGTGTCTCATGAGTATGAGTAATTTTGGCCTTAACTGTACAGGAAATGTGTATTATGCAGACTAAAGCTACAAATAGGTTTGAGGAAAAGTTGTCAGAAGTAAGAAAATTAAGCATTTTTACCTTGATGTGAGAAGGACGAGTCAAATGTAAATGCTTTATTATATATATGTCCATCAGAATTAATCACAGGGCTAATATTCAATCATTTAAAGGAGTCAAATGGCTAACTGTATTGTATTGAACACTACAGTTTCAGTCTGTAGCTCACTTTCATGTCTCATTTTTCTGCCATATGAAGACAGTGTTGTACCCAAAATGACATAATTTAGTGGTGCTGTGAGCTGAAAGACACACCGGTGACTGAGAAATGTGTAGCTCTGCACTGCTGCTGACACAGTTGAATCTGCCTTGAAGTCAATGGATTCATTCATGGTACTTTCTCTCTCTTTCGCGGCAGCTATAGAGTGACTGTGTGTGTGTGTGTGTGTGTGTGTGTGTGTCGGAGCGAGAGGGAAAGGGGTGGAGGTGGTGGTGGAGGGGGGGACTCATATTTAACCTGTAACTTGAGAAGCTGATAACAAGGAGAGAATGAGGAATGAGCTCGTGAGGAAGGAGTGAGCGTCTGTGAGCGCGAAAAAAGACAGTGAAAGAAAAGAGCTGTGCCTTTGTTTCCCCGTGCTCATGTCCCGTTCGCCCCTGATCTCCCTGGGAAATTCACTTCAATATTTTTTCCTCCTTTCTCGTTACTCGTGTGTCTCCCCGTTTGGGAGGAGGGTGAAAATGGTCTGAACAAGAGGGAGGAGAAAGCCCAGGCAGCGAAAGAGAGGGGAAACAGCCCCTAGCCTGTAGCCAGACTTTGCCTGCTTATTCAGCGCTGAGTGCTGCACTGCGCCGTCTCCAGTTGTAGGATGTTAAGATTTGCCTTTGGCTGCGCTTCTCCCGGCTCTCGCGCTCACATTAAGACTCTTTAGACATCTTTATGCTCATTTTCCTGGAGGAGGAGTGAGAGAGGGAGAGACTAGCCAGACCTATTAGCCTGAAGCCTGAAACACACACACACCAACTCTCTCTCTCTCTCTCTCTCGCTCTCCCTCTCTGACACACACACTTGTACACTCCTCCAGCTCCGCGCTGCACCAAGGTAACAGTGAGTGGATTTAGCTTTAGCCATCTGGTCGGAGCACAGAGACAACCTCTCTGCTGTACACGGGGAGGACGATGCAGCACTGAAACACAGCCCGACACAGAAAACCAAAGAGTGAAGAGAGAGCGACACACAAACACACACACACACACACACACACTGAGACAGGATGGCCACCGCAGTGTTTCAGGTAAGGAGTGTGGTTGTCTGGTATTTGTGCTCCTGGCTGTCCCAGGCTGCCTGTGCTGTGCTCCGTTTCACAGCCAGCTCTCTGCATTGTGGATGTGTCTGATTGGTACGGAGAGCTTTAAGTTCTCTCAGATGTGTGTTTTCAGTCATGCATGTGACCCAGCAGAGGTGCCGTGCTTGTGTGCGTTACATCAGTAGATTTTACATATGCACTGGCTGTAGATGAACAGTATGTATGTAGCACTGTGTGTGTGAAAGAGTGATTCCAGATGTAAAACATCACTGCCTGTATGTTTGCACAGCAGAGAGCGTCGGGCTGCTTCTTGTGTGTGTTCACTGGAGCTGCTATGGATGAGAGCAGTGTGTATGCCATGAGTTTGTTGTATTAGTGTAGTCTTTGTATGTGTTTATGTACCGTAATGTACAGTACTGCTTGTTTCTGTAGCGCCTGTGTATGTGTGTGGTCTCCTTGGCTTACCATGTTCTGTGGTTGGTGGCCAACGGTCATAGCTGGAATGACAGAGACGACTCTTCTCCTCTCTTCTCTTCTCTTCTCTTCTCTTCTCTTCTCTTCTCTTCTCTTCTCTTCTCTTCTCTTCTCTTCTCTTCTCTTCTCTTCTCTTCTCTTCTCTTCTCCTTTCTGACCCACAGGTCAAAGCTCAGTTTGAGAAGGAAATGAGCATTAGTGGTAGAACGTGATGTGTCATCTATCAAACATGTACATGTTCTTTGTATGTGAGAGAGAAAGTGTATGTTTTCCAGAAGTATTCCACCAGTTTCAGTGTTGGTGTGTCTGCAGCCATGAACTCGGCTGCAGTGTTTCACAATAGGACCTTGCAAAAGTTGTTGAACAGAAATCATCGCCCCAGGCGTGAGAAAAGCCGACAGCACTTTGGGAATTTTTGGCACGGGGAGCGAGTTGCCTCCAGTTTGCTTCAAATTAGGAAGAAAAAGAATAAAAGCACAGTGTGAAAACATAGAGCATATTCTGAAACAGATTTGCAAGGTCACACTGTACACTGACAGCTGTGATTTTCCCTCTCAGCTCTTTGTGTGTGGGTGTCTGGATTCTTAATGGATTTACATTCCTTCAGGAGGATATAGTGTTGCTGACTCAAAACTGTAGTAGGTTAGAGGCTACACTGTGTTTAGTTGTTAAAGATACTAATAAATGCATTAATGGATTGTGATTAAGTGAAGCAGTGGCAGCCTAAAGAAGCTATCCCTTCTTGTTGCTGGTTTTGTGTCACCACCATGATGTTCCAGTTAGAGTTGGGTCTGGTGCCAGAACACTGAGACCAGTCAATCACAACGCCCATATTTGCCCTGCTCACCTCCTGCTCTATACGCTGCATATGTACCCAATCACTTCCAAGCTTGCTTCCAAGTATACTGTGTATAGCAAATTATAGTAAATGGTACTTGGGAGTTTCAGCATCTCCCCAGAGACCCTTGAAGCTCAGCAGTATTCCTACTGTATACAGTTTTCATAACAAGACTTCTTTTAGAAACATGCACCACATGAGCACAATGTAAACAAAATATCTGTGGTCTGAAAATTAGATTATGAAATGGAGCCAAAAGGATCCAGAACGTCTTACAGTGCTGAACATTTGAAGCAGGGATGGCATCAAGAAAAAGCCAATGGAATTCCCAATGGATTTCCACTGTAAACCTGTGCTAACTGATTAATTCATATATAATATTTAAGCTGTATAAACAACACTTGTGTATAATTACAGTGAAAGGTTGCTATGGTAGCAGACATTAGACAGCATTAGATTTTATCAGCCGGATTTATAAATGTAAGTCCAATATTTGCCCTGCTTTTGGCTCCGTCTTGGTCTCCACCAACCCTTGAGGGACACCTCTTTTAGACCGCTAACAGCTGCACTATGTTCTCCAGATAGTTTTTAACTTTATCTTGCAATGAACAGGGAGTTTTTATCAAGCTTTTTCATTGAGGAAAAACTTCCGATGCTAGAAATGAATAAACTAAACAATAATCTGAAAGAAGCTCAAGTGCTCAACAGAGCTGAGGGGAAATACAGACGTCTTATTTTGATATTTGCAGTGGGGAGATACTGGGAATTTGGGTAAAGAGTGAAGGGAAGTGACACAGAGCCACGGACCTGCTGCTCAGGTCATTTACACCCATGTGATGTTCATCCTAGCCACTTGGTTGTCAGGTTACTCCCTTTGAGCCAATCTTAGTGCAAGAATATTGATTAGATCTTTAAATTCCAGGCTGTATTTGTCATTACTTGTAGGATGCGTAACCCACTCATGCCATGGAAAATTCCTCAGCCTGTCTAAGTGTAACATGGCATTGTCCTGCCTGATCAGTGGCATTACCCATGACTCCTGGTTGTGTGGGAATGCTGTACATCTATTGGCAGGGAGCCCGCGCCGGACTGGATTTCAGCGGAGGCATTTTTCATCATTACCGTCTGCCTGGGAAGCGGTGCTCCAGTCAACACCCCTTCCCACCCCACCTTGCAGACAACCCATGATAGATCCTTAACCACAGCTACGCGCTCAACCACACATGCAGCCAGGACAGCGGCGCAGGAAGGGCTGGGCGATTTTGGGGAAGGTGTGTCGAGTGACTCTGCATGTGTGTGTGCGTTTCTGGGATTAGGGCAGTGCAGTGGTCCGTGAAAAAACCACCAGCATGAATTCTCATGCTCCTCTGCTGATGTAATCCTTCCTCGGTTTGTGTGTGTGTGTGTGTGTGTGTGTGTGTGTGTGTGAGTCCTTGCAGACACAGCTTAACCTGCTGCATTAGTGTGGATTAAATGGAGCATTTTGTTTCTTCTGTTTGCCACTATCTCATTGACACAGACTGTGATTGTGAAAAGACCTGGTTGTTTCATAGAGAGAACTTGGCAGCGGCTATTTACTCAAGGACAGGAAGGTACATTGTGATATAAGCCAGGAGACACTTTTAAATTTGCTCAATGTTATACTCAAGTACAGTCCAAAGTTTGCATATCCAGCATAGGTTAAATCAATACATGTTCTGTATTATAATAGGCCTGACGTACTCTTTCTTCTACGCTCACAAAATGCTCTGCAGAACAGTAATGTGTGCACAGCGATTTATCTATACCCTTTGTCCTCTGGACTCAATGTTGGCACATACTGCAACCCTGCAATACATTAGCGACATAAATAATCTATAGCCATGCCAGAGCATCATGCCTTATAGTTAAGCTTTTAGTATAATTAATAGCATCCAGTGAGAGCACAGTAAAAGCTTCACATTCATCAAGGGCGTCATATAATGTTTCACTTATGGTGGTTACTTAGCAGGTCGTCTGGCACGTATGAGAAACGGCTGTCATAGGCCCACAGGAAGGTGTTTAAAGAGTGTATGAAAGAACATATCCGGAGACTAATGTTGCAGTTAAAATGAACAGTGGACCCCTTTAGAATTTACTGCTCGGAGCCTCTAACAACTGTGACGACACGAGAAAGCCCACCAACTAGGACCGAATCACGCCTGTTTTCACTTTTACTGTTGGGCCTTATTTTGTGCCGGAGCTCTAATTGCTGTTTCACCCCCAACCAAAATTGTGTATCAGATGCAGTTTGTCACATTTTTATTTACTTTTTCTGGCTGGAAAGCTGTTTGAGTGTAATTGTTTGATTTGTTGTGCTCTTCCCAAGGACTCGCCCACAGTATTTCCATGTTTCCTGTCTTTAGTGGTAACTGGAGCCAGCCCTCGACTTTCTGCAGCCCCTCACAGTCTAATACTCCTTAAATAGAGGAGCTCCTTATAATACCCCCAAAAAGAGGAGCATTATAGTGAAACATTTAATGACGGCTAATCTCTTAAATGACTCCATGCAATCAAGCTCAAGGCTTGGTATAATGGCTCTTTCTTGAACGGTGTTTGCAGTTGCTAAGTCAAGGAACGTATTGAAAAAGAGGGGAGAAGAAAGCTGCTGCTCCTTTACTCTTCTTGTTCATTTTCCCAGCCTTTGATTTTGGGTTTTACTTTGGCAGGCAGCTTTAGGTTCTTGATCACAGAGTGACAGATTTACCAGGATGGCCAGATTCACTTATCAGCAGACAGACTCCTAACCTCTCCTTACCAGATGTAATGTTTGTAGTAGAGATGCCTCATCTGACCCTTACAGGACACCATCTTCCAAACACAAACCTGTTCTGGCCTCAAAGCAACATGACGCTTATTGAATGTGGCTCTGCCAGTGAAACTCAGCTCAAAGAGTTTTGAAAGATGCAGCTCATGATGGCCTCAAATGCTCGGACTGGGATGTTGTACATTTGTGGAGCGGTGGAATTATGTGCAGCCTGTATCTGCTTTTAACTACATAGTGGAAGTTCCACTATGTTCTTTCAGCCTGTATAGTTAAGTACAGTAAAGTTATGGTAAATGGTAAATGGTCTGCACTTACGTAGCGATTTTCTCTACCTTAGTGGTATCCAAAGCGCTTTACAATGTGTTTCGCATTCACCCATTCACACACACATTCACATTGCGACAGAGCTGCCATGCAAGGCGGTAGTTCAGTGTCTTGCCCAAGGACACTTCGGCAAGTGGAGGGGCCGGGAATCGAACCGCCAACCTTGCGATCAGTGGACAACCTGCTCTACCATCTGAGCCACAGCCGCTCAGGTGGTAGCAGTCTATTCCTGTATTCTGTACGTGCTTCTCAGTCTATTCTCATTTTCATTTTGTCTCCTAACTGGGTTACAGAAGGGTTAGTCAGGATGATTCGCCTCAGGTACAGCTGGTGTCTCCCTCGTGCTTTAAGTCCCTCCACAGATTAGTGACTCTTTTTGTTTCTGCAGGATGTTTAAGAGACTCAACATCTAAACCCTTAGATTTTCTGATACCTAGCTTGACCGTAATATGAACCCCTCTTTAAAGGCACAGAAAATATACAACATCAACATGGAAGAAGTTGTAACAGTATGGGAAATGCACATCTAAACAGAAAGCATTGATTTCTAAATTCACTTTGACTTGTGTTTCATTGCAGACAATATGAAGACCAGATATTTATTGTTTTGTCTGGTTGTAAATATACATCCGCTGTTTCCATTCAGGCCTGCAACACATTCCAAGGAGAGCTGTGGTGGGGGCAATTTAGGACTAGTAATGAGGTAAAAAATTTGGATAATGATGTGATTCGAAACAGCTGATGCCAGCAGGTGATTGTAATTATGATTTAGTACAAAGGCAGCATCCAGGAAAGGCCTAATCCTGCAGGAGCAAAGATGGTCTGAGGAATGAAAATGTGCCCGCAAAAGCCTGAGAAAATCACTCAGTTGTTGAAAAACAATGTTTCTCAAAGATAGGAAAAAAATCTGGAAATGTCACCCTCCACTGTGCATGATGTTCAAAGATTCAAGGAATCTTAAGGAGTATCTGTGCCTTAGGGTGAAGGATGCAAAACTAAGCCAAATGCCCTTGATTCCCCTGTACTTAGACAACACTGCTTCAAGAACCTTCATTTATCTCCGAGTTATAGAACAGCACAGGCTCAGGAGTACTTTAAGGAATATACTGTGTCGTTATATCCGCAAATGTCAGTTAGTTCTTTACTGTGCAAAAAGAGGCCTCTCATGATAAGGAGTTGTATGGGTGTCCTTGTTTATTCTAAAGTAATGCTGAAAAGTACGCTGAGATTTCAGAGCACGTCTTTTCTAGGGATGCCAAAGCAGATTCTTTGCTATTGAAATCAATAAAATACATGTGGTGAAATATGAGATAACATCCATCCATCCATACACCGCTTAATCTGCGAGGGGGATTGGAGCCTATTCCAGCCGACTCAAGGCGAAGGCAGGAGACACCCTGGACAGGTCACCAGTCTATCGCAGGGCCACACGTAGAGACAGACAACCAAACACACTCTCATTCACACCTACGGACAATTTAGAATCATCAGTTACCCTCAGCATGGGTTGGGACTGTGGGAGGAAGCCGGAGTACCCGGAGAAAACCCACGCTGCACAGGGAGAACATGCAAACTCCACACAGAAAGATCCCAGACGTCCTAATAGGGATGTGAACCAGGGATCTTCTAGCTGTGAGGCAATGCTGCTAACCACCGAGCCACCATGCAGCTTGGTATATATGCTTTTTGTATTTAATTTTTTTAAAATAATATAGCTCAAGATCATTTACAATCACTGCTCTCATTTTTAATTTAAATCTAACACCACCTCCTCCTGACTTTTCCCAGTTTTGTGGTTGTATGATATTCTGGGTTTAATCTGACCACAAACTCACGTTCAGTCCTTTCATAGAGTCTAGACATGAGAGAAGCAAAGATTCATGAATTCACATCTCCAGATTTCACCTCCAGCTCCACAGTAGTTGGTGTTGTTATCTTATCTAAAGCTTGCCTTGGATTTGCTCGTTGACTTTGACGTGAGCGTAATGGCCTTTGACAGAGACGCCGTCACTTTGAACCTCCGTGGTCACCTATTACATCACAGACACAGCGGGTGGGGGCGCCTTTTAGTGTCGACTGACTGGTTTTAGAATTTTTGTCAGCATCGGATTTAAGAATATTTGTCAAACGCCGGCTCCTGTCCTGTCGCTGTGCGGGAAACGCAGTGAAAAATGGCCGACAAAGTGTATTTAGCAGCTGTTTCTTGCCATCATTCAAACAGGACTGGTAAGACGCGATGAAATCTGACATGCACTGCATACGTGCTGCTTCCAGAAAAAACAGCCAGCTGATAACAGTGGATGTTTTTTTTTTGTGCTGGAATTTTTACTCAAAACAAAAAAAAAAAAAGAAAAAATGAATACAAACTTTGCTTGATGATTTTCTGTGATTAACGTTGTTGTTATATAAGCAGACAGCTTTCAGATTAGGAAAGAATGCAAATGTTCATGGTGAAGTGACATGAAATGGGAAAACACTTTGGGGCACGGTGCGATTTAGCTTTGATTCCCATCCAGTCAAATCATTTTAAACACACAGTTAAAGCTGCAATTTGTTTCCATATGACTGAGCATCCATGTGAACACTATGTGAAGTATGTGCCTGTGTGTGTGTGTGTGTGCATATGTGTGTGTGTCAGCAGTCATGGAGGAGGGTGGAGAGGTTGTTTTCTTTTTTTCCCCCCCCTCTCTTATCAAGCCTCCATGTCTCAGTAAGGAATGTTTATAGAAAGCAGACCTGTTTCCTCGCTTGTACCAGAGAGCCTCATATTGTTGTTTGCCTCTCGTGGCTGATTGATGGGGAAGGAGGCTTCAAGCAGAAAGACAGGAAACATCGGTGCCAGGTTCCTAAATTTCACCGAGTGGCTCAGACTCATTTCAAGGCTGGTGTGGCAAAAGCTGGGGATTTTTGTCTGGGCCTGAATGGGAGTCATTTTTCTCTCCAACTTTCTTTAAAACTGTAACTGATACATTTTAATAACAGCATCTTTTCTCTTTCTGCAAACTGCTGTGTTCTCTGTTCTCCACATGGATATCTGTACATCAAAGAGAACGCTCGAGATTGACTTTAACTGCTGTGCAAATGTTGGAAATCAGATTTTAATGGCAGGGATAGTTTTGCCCAGATGTTCACGACCTGCTAATAGCAGTGGTGATTTTGCTTTGCTAGAGACAATATTAATATTTATGACGGTAATATTTGCTCTGGAAACACAGCAAAGCAGTGATTAATGCGTGCAAGAGTTGGGTTATGCAGATCTGTGATGGAATCAATATTTTTCTTTTTTTTTTAGTGCTCGAATGTCAAAAAGGTGGAGTGACTGTGTAGAAAACAACAGCAAACAGTATCTGTCCTAACGTTTCCTGTTTTCAACTGCTGATGCATGCATGGGGAGAAACTATTTTGTGCAACAAAAAAGGGGTGGGGTTTGGGGGGAGTCGATGGAGACGATGAGAAAGACAAGGAGAGACTTTGGTGGGATTAAATGCGAAACCGAAACCCACCAATTCGCCTGTCATCACTCGGCGCAGTGCGTAGGCATGCAGGTGAGTCAGTGTGGCAGCTGGATGGATGTGCGTCTGTAACATCCCGCCCTTTACGGGACTTTCTGCTGGAGTTCTGAGTTAACAGCTCCTCTTGTTGCTGTGTGCTAAATGCCAGCATGGTTTACTCTGATAAAGCAGGCCCGCCTCAGCTTGTCCGGTTTTCTTCTCTGACAATAAATCCAAGATTTATGCACTCCTCTTGCAAACTCGGTTTAGCCTTAAGATGGCAGTTCCTCTGCAAAAAAACAAATACAGACAGTTTAATAGCTGCTCTGCTGATTTTATATCACATGTTCTTCATCAGCAGGTAAAAAAAGAATAGTAGAAATTAAAATCTTAACCTCTAAATGATCCAGAAAAGCTCATAAGTGATCCGAGTAGAAAGGCTGTGTTGTCAGGAGCCTCAGAGTTCAGTATGCTTCAAAATCACAGTGATATAAGATTATGGTCAAGACTGTGGCAAATAGTGCACCCCACCATGATAACTATTAGTGTGCTCAGCTTCCTCAATAACTATAATAACTGCCATATCATAGTGTGTGGTTATTTTTCTGTGTATTTAAGGGCAAGATTTTCATTTTTGGGACTATCTTCTAATCTGGCAGTCAGTTCTGAGGTTTAACAGTAGACGTATGTTTAAAGTCGAGCTCCATTCAAAAATACAGACAGGTGACAAAAGGAAAAGCCTACATAAAGTGTAATACCTGTAAGGTGTTGGGACACCATGTGTGCATAATGGCATTGATTGTCCAAGTCTCTGAAACTCTACTGGAGGGATAAACACCATTGTTCCAAAAGATATCCCCTCATTTGGTGGCTTGATGATGGTGGTGGAGAGTATTGCTCCAAAATCTTCCTCAGGAGTTCAGCTGGAGGAACATCTGGTGACTGTGGAGACCATAGCAAGTTATTCACATCGTTTTTACCAAGCCATTCAGTTAACCTTTGTGTCCTATGGATGGGAGCATTGTCATCCTGGAAGAGACCACTTCCATCAGGATAGAAATGTTTCATTACAGGAAATCTGACCACTCAGAACATCTTTGTATTGATTTGCTGTGACTTTTCCCTTTCAAGGGACCAGTGGACCTAAACCAGGCCAGCAGAATACTCTCACAGCACAGTACAGATGGACACAAAACCAAAGTGTTGCTTCCTGTTACTTTAGCTAGATGCTTGACCTCCACTGCTGCTGAGTGATATATGTGCAGTTAGACAATAAAAGGTTGTTTCAACAGTCATCTGCTTCTCTGTGCTCACCTTTTATCTAAAATATAAAACATGTGATCTTGTGATATCACAAGAGTTTTGTCAGCCAGTCACAGTCCAGTTTGCAGCGTGCACTAATAGATATGGAAACATGCAGCCTTCAATGCTCACGCACCCCTCTCCAGTGAGGGAGAGCAAAAAGAAATGTGATTTAAACCATTTTTAACAAGGTAGTAGAGGTACTTTTATGGATAAAGTAAATCAAAGGTCAATTATTATTCCAGCAAAGTGTTATTATGTGTCTTTAGACATGTGGTTCTGTTTTTTAACACTTCGTCTTCACCTGAAGTGAACATCACTTGTACGTCTTCAACACTTTCTTTTGTTTGTCTCTTCCTCTGTCTCTGTTTCTGTGTTTGAGGCTCTCCTGTCAGCCTTGTTCCAGCTATGAGTGCGTGTTTCACCACTTGTTCCTACAGTAACATCTCCTGCAAGTGAGCAGATGTCCAATGACATCATGTGGAAACATGTTTTCATATGAACAGTGTCACTAAGATACAAAATAGGCAGATGCTGAAAGACTGTTTTTCACTTTCTGACAGGGACTGAAGTTTCCCTCTGCTAGTTGTTTTGCAGCTAAACTTGGCAAAATCCCTCACAGACGTTTATCTGCACTGTACGCACCGAGATGAAATTGGTATTGATCTTCTCATCTGACTGTGGCTCCGACTGCAAACAAGCACTTTGCCCAAAATGTCAGAGTGGTTAGAAACTTAAATTGTGTTGTCTTCCCCTTAAAAAATACAACAGTGGATTACAAACTTGCCAGTTTGCCAAAAGACATAACCCCCCCCCTCAAACCTGAGTCTTCGTGGCTGCCTCCTTCTCTCACCCTTCCCTCCCCCCTCCTCGTCCTCAGCCGCCTGGCCTGGTGCCAGACAGTGAGAGCCATGCTAAATGTGTAAATCAGCGTGCTGGTAAATACCGGCTCTTAGCTGAAAGAGCCTGGGAAGGGAACGTGACCCCTGCTGTAACTCTGGAACAAAAGAAACAAGCTGCAGCTTCTCCCCTCTCCACGCCGTCAGAGCCGTCCAACAAAGACCGGGGTGAGAATGAACAGGCGCTCCAGTCGGCTGAAGGCTACTTTGAGTCTCAGCCGTGGAGAAGAAACATGGCAGCGACATACAGAGGCTGTCTGATCCCTCTGGGCTTTAGTTTGTTCTTACACAGTCACAGTAATGTACTGTGGATGTTCTTTATGATGTTTATTTATTCTGTCTCACATTGATCCAAGTTTGGGTATTTACTACTGCAGTGATGTCGCTCCTAATCTTTATTAAGTACAAACACAAACTTATTCCATAAGTCTTTCATTTACAGTGCACACATACAGGAGCACACAGACGCTGAGCTAATTGCTTTTGCTCTAGGAAACTCCTGTTTACAACACAGGACTGTACAGTAATAGTAGTAACCATATGTATGCTTAAAGATGCAAAGAAACAGACACAAACACACAGAGATGGCTTTTTATTCCTTAAGGGCTTCTTGTGCTATGAAACATAAATCAGCAGTGCTGAGACAAGAACCAGCGTTCGGAGACTGTCGTTCAGTCGTGTACATGTCCTGAACACCAATCTGCTCAGTAAATCTGAGATTTTCCACGACTTTCCCTGGAGGGAAAAAAGAGGCCATAACTTTCAGAGAGACAGAGACAGACAGAAGACAGGAAGAAGATGTAGATGTAAAGAGGCAGAAGGACATATAAGTATTTACTGTTCAGTCCACATAGATGCATCAGAAATGTAATTAAATATCTATACATATATATAGATCTATCTATCTATCTATCTATCTATCTATCTATCTATCTATCTATCTATCTATCTATCTATCTATCTATCTATCTATATCTATATATCTATATATCTATATATATATATATATATATAGAGAGAGAGAGAGAGAGAGAAGCAGATAAACACAGAGTGATAGTGCACGGGCACTTGGATCGAAGTTCTCCCATCATTCCTTTGTGCTTTGATAATATCCCAATAAGTCCATACGGACCCGCACCCTGGCACACTCCACCACCACGGACGCAGAAAAGCCTTCTGTTACTCGTTACGCCTCACAAATTGAATTTGCACACTGAATAGTTCTGCTGGGATGTGCCAGATGCAAAGATCTGGATAAACATAAAAGCACTCAGTGCAGCCGTGTGTTTATATGCCAGCGCAGAGAGCTGGGGAAAGTTGAACGCACAGCCCCACGCACTTTTCCACGGTGGAAACGACCAAACCTGCACGGTAATCACTTCACTGCTTGAAGTGAAGCTGGAATGTCCTTCTTCAAGTTTGATTTTTCCTGCATTAAGGTTGAGATTTATCGACCTAAGCATAGCAGAGTTTGTAATAATGAATCAATTCATCATTTATTTATGGCTCTGCACCGGTCATGTCATTAGTGGGGTTATTAACATATTCAGAGCTGGGAGCCTGACATCAGTTACATAACGTAGCTGTGTCTGGAGTGTGTCAGTAGCTTGCAGGAAGCTTACTGCATGTGAACGCTGTCCTACAAGCCAGAGACGTCTGACATGGACTTTTGTCTGCAGGAAATGGACCCTTGTTTAATGCTGTTAGCGGAAGCATGTATGGAATGCAACAACACAATTATCCTTTATTATATTACACTCATTTGAATACTCCCGATAGCATCAACACACACTCTCATCAGGCCTCCTCCCCACGCACCACAGAGCCCGGACAAAGGCTTTGTGTTGGTTTTCATCTAAATTCAAACGTGATTCAGAAGCCATTGCTTAAATTGCACCCATTGCGTTTAGTTTTCTGGGTTGTTTCCATGCTTGATTCAGATCTGGGAATTTACATTTATTCATATTTCACTGAGGCCAGTGCTGCGTTCTGATCTTATCTTGTAATAGCTTGAAAATATTCGTACATATTGTGTACTGGATTTAGAAAGACCTGAAATTTAACATGCTATCATTTGATAATTCATACTGAACACAAAATAGCATCAGTTGCAAGTGTTAGTTATACACCAAAGATTTCAGGAATCTACCGTTCATGGAGATCCATCCAATAGTTGAAACATTTCGTGAAAAATATGAACCTTGTGGAAAAGTCAGAGGCAACCAAGTTGAATTCAATGTCGGCACCATCAGGATCTCTATCAATTTTCAGTGTAGCTTCTATCAGGACTAACCTGGTGGACTGGATCTTGAGAGCGTGGACTCACATGCTCTATCCCTGCAGACTTTTCATGTTACATGTCTCTAGTCTGGAGCATTTTTCACACAGTGGTTTCCCACTGCTTGACCTGTGGCTAGCCCTCTGCTAAGTGCTCACCTGCACCCTGCCTTTAGATAAATATTCGCTGTGGTTTCTGCCCCTGGCTGCTTTGCCAGACTACAATGGTGCAAAGTTTCACTTCCATCAACAAATAAGGAAGCAGCTACTTAGCATGAGGGGGAATGTGAGCTATTCAGATGTGGGCAGACTACCTACCCTCTCACTCTGACCTTTACATCAGAGGTTTTATTACACTGACGACATCGGTTCACTTGTTATTGATGCTGTCTCAAACATAATTACATCATAGATAAAGAGGATGAATATTATTGGCTATGACATTCATCTAAATGTCAGTTAACATAGCTTTTCTGATGTTGGGGGAGTTTTCATGAAGTGGCTCTTTGTGTTTTAGCATTTACTTTGTTGGCACATGGTCCCCAATATGAAGCATTCATTTCTTTACTGCATCAGGCGTAATAGCAGCTTATCTGATGGCTGAAGCTTTAAACAAAACAAACCCTTGGTAAAGTTGTGTTCATTGTACAGAAGTCGTCTTTAACGTTCTTGCCATAATATATATGAGATCAATTTGAAGGCTTTTTAAACACTGAGACACTGTATATATATATATATATATATATATATATATATATAGATGCACATATTTAATTGGCTGTCATGACTGTTGCCATCTTGCTTTTTCAAAACGCGTAACAATTGAGGTGTGGATCCAACTGAGAACTCGAGGAAGCAACGCATGTCACATGTACATATACAGTAGCAACCTGTCAATCACAAGATAACCCCGCCCTAAAACACACCCTGCTTTATCGTCTGCTGTCCTCTGAATGGGACAGCAGATTTACTTTTCCGAATGGGAAAAGTAAATTACATTACAAAGACTTGAGACAAGCGATTTGTACCGCAATTATTTTTTCTCGCTGGAAAAATGTTTACTGAGGTATCAGATCAAGGGAAAAGAAGGTATCTTCTTTGTGATACCAGAGAAGTCACTCCCTGCTGGTTAGAAGAAATGCAAGAATGTCTAGGCACTTAAGCACTGGTTGAGCAAAAAGCAGAAAATGAGCTCTAAAAATTAATATGCAACTGGAATGCACTCAAGTGAGATGCAAACCCCCGATGGATGCCTTCTTAGACATGGCAGGTAGCCCTGCGACCTTGATCATTAACCTTTTGACCCCAAAATTGATGGGTGACCAGGGTAGGTCAAGATCAACATCTGTGTGGAGTTTGATTGTCCTATCTGTCCTTGTTATCGAGTTGTGGTGTGGACATACACACTTACACACCCACATACATACATACAGACAGACAGATGGCAGTAAGTTCAAGGTCAAAGGTCAAGTTCAAGGCCAAGAGGTGCAATGTGGTAGTCCTACCGTTAGATATACCAGAGTAAATCATTGCAAGCTTGTATAGGAGATTATAAGGGGATTTTGCACTAAGTAGCCCTGTGACCTTGACTTTTGACTTTTTGACCCCAAGATTAATGGGTGACCAGGGTAGGTCAAGATCAACATCTGTGCTGAGTTTGATGATCCTATCTCTATTTGTTCTTGAGTTATGATGTGGACATACACACCCACACACATACATACATACAGACAGACAGGCAGATGGCAGTAACCATTCTACCCACGGCCGACTCCGTTGGCTTGGTAATAGTGCAGTGCAAGTTCATATCCCAGAATGCTTACATCTTCTGGGACAAGTTGACTGAACATATCTTACAGGACTTTTTTATCTTAATTTTTTTGCTCCACAAAATTCCTTGTATTCATTACTGTGACGAATGTCTGGCTGTCAGTTTAAAGGGTCTTAAGCTATATAGCATATCTAGCAGCAACTAGCAATGTCTAATAGTGCGGCTTATTACGCTGGTATATAGGACCTCTGCCAGACTGAAGCTGAGCAGAGCTCTGGTGGGAATGACATGAGGTCACCAAACACCATGCACTAATATGAAAGTTTAAACTTTACCCCCACAAACCCACTGAAACTAACAGCAGAGGGAGGGAGATGTCAATCAATCACTGTCAGTACACACCTACAGAGTCCTGATGTGTGCAAAATAAGTAAAAACACCTGTGTGTGTGTGTGTGGACTGTTGAGTTTAGTGTACAAGCTTTAAAAGCCTGTGTAATAGCAGAAGCCTATGGGCAACATGAAGTAACACATTAGTCATTATATCTCTGGTCATTATATTGGGTTTAATCATTAAAAAGGATCATAAGATTTCATATCATCCTGCTTCCCTTCAGACTTACCTAGTTTGTTTGGATGGATTTCCTAAAATCATGGTGTGAGCATTTTGAGATTACTTAAACTGGGATGTATACATTTTTAAACAACAAGATATTCCAAAACCAGTCCATACTTTAAACATACTCGGTGTTGGCTGACTGCAGGTGGATCAGCTGTCAGCAGTAAGCAGGGCAGAGGCGGCGTCAGGTGAAGACACTGAGCAGGCCTGAGGAGTCAGGACACTGGAAGGAGCAGGGCCCCTGAGAGAAGAACGGCATGTCGTTGTGCGTGACTGATAAGGATGGCGGAGAATGGCGGGGCTCTGGGTGGAGGGATCTTGGGAGGGTTAGAATAACTTGTAACGGGGGTGATTTAAGGCAGACGTTGATACTGTATCCTGTCAACTCCACACCCTCCGCCGTGCCAGATGAAATTCTTGAAAACAGAGATGCATTCCACTCAGATGCCATCATTCAAGTAGGCTGTGGATACGGATGACAACGTGCCGGGAGACTGTGACGGACGGCCGTCACCGAGGAACGTTTTGTTCCCGTGAAATATGAGGAGATCCTTCCATTGAACTCCCCTTCTCCACCAGTGTGAAGTCACTTCCAAACTGCATCATCGTGGAAGTTCAGCTAACAGGCGTGTAAGGGGTTTTATTGAAGTACTAACAGTTACTGTATTGGAACCTGGCTTAAATTTAGGCACCGTCTCTTTTCATATCAGTGTATCAGCTGCTTCCACTGCTAAAAGCGACCGAAACATGTAATCTGATTGAAGTCTTTTCCTGTTTAGAGTTAGCATTCCAGTATTCCAGATGGGCTAACAGCTATGAAACAGACCAAGAGACTTTAATGACCCAAGGTGACTCACATATCCTCAGCTTTGTAAATCTAATCAGCTATCCTAACATCCCAATGGCAGTCATCCAGTGGTCCTCTTAGGTTTGGAAGCATCCGCTGTGGCTAGTTAGGCAAACATACTACATCTCAAAAACAGACTTGTTTATGCAGTTAAATAAGGCCTTAGATTTACACAGGGATTTGGGATGTTGTTAGTGTCAGATGGCTGGGATTGAAATTGGATACTGACTAATCATTTAGCTGGACCAATGTGCTGGGCAGTATTAGCATATCGATATCACTTCCAGTATCACTTCGGATATGGAAAACCCTACTGCATGATGTCTGGCTTGAAAGAAAAAAAAAACTGGCAACACTTCATCAATTGAAAATGGAAATCTGGCATTGAAGCTGCCAACATTTACACATAGTTGGGGGGTTCAGTGTCAAACACAATGGCATCATTGACAAACTGTCTACTCTCTGAACTAAGAAGCTGTGATACATTCGGCATGTGTTTAATTCCTTGGCCAATATCCGCTCAATAACTTTGTGTTAAGTTGCGAGAAAACCTAATGAGAGCACATAACATTTTCAAAAGGCGAATATAAAGACGCAGAGGGCCAGAATTTTATTGTGTTTTATTCATGCGGGCAGACGAGGAATGTGCTACAGTAACACAAAGCAGACCCCGGCAGACCAGAAGCCCTTTTGTTCGAGCAGTGACACAATTAGTCTTGGATAAGGAGAGTGGTGGAGTAGCAGCAAAGACGAAAGGTGCTTTTAGAGGTCAGCAGTTGTGATAACCTTGAGGCCTAATCTTTCGCAGCTAGAACAGACACAGTGTAGTAATAAAAGAAGGATGAGGAATATAAACAAGTCAAAAGCCTACTGAAATCATGAAGCATGCCCTGTGCTATATTTTGCCCATTAGTAATGTAGCAGATGAGATGACTAACTGGTGAAAATTAGGTTTGCAGGGTTGTTCTCCCTCCTCCATGAGTGATAGCGAAACAGACGCGAAGGGACAGAATGCAGACATGCCCAGGAAGGAAACATCAGCAGTGACATCCTGTTTGTATTCATCCTCATCAAGTGACCATCTTTTTCTAGAAGGACTTTATTTAAATCTTCTGTTAGGGGGGCCATCATCATTATACTCTTCCTGTTTATCAGTTTCTAGTCCTCGCTCCGAGCTCACGGGACGATTATGAAAACTGTCGGACGGTAATCGGATTAGTCCGAGCACTTGACAGATCATGAGTTCTTGCTGGTGAGCCAGTGGTGGGATCGCTCAAACGCTTTGTACTTCAGTCATGTTGAACAAGATCTTACAGTGCTGAGGGATCAGGCATGCTGTTGGAAAGATGAATATTTAGCTTTTCAGTCTGATCTCTCTGTCATTGCTTTAACTTAATGGTACTGCTGTGTTCTGTTGTAATTGTCATAGTGAGAAAGCTTCTAAACGTTGTCCATTCTGGTGGAAATGCTGCATGCACTTCCCTGATAAACAGCCTTATTGAAGCTGCGTTCACTGGCTGATCTCTAACTTAGTCTGCTGTTTGGTGCTGGTTGGAGCTTTCTTTGCTGAGTGAAGTGAAACACTACATTGCAGGCTGTAAAACCAAAGCAGTGAGCTACAAGATGCTAAAACACCCTACAGAGCTGAGGGAAACTGCAGAGTTGGGTTATCATTCTATGTGGAATTGTCACTGTCAGCTAAACCTTTCACATTACTATCATCTATTTCTTTGTTTATTTATATAGAGATATTGATTGGAGCAGCTTTAAGTCTAATGAAATCTGCCTTTCCCGGGTGTACATTTGTATCTGCAGTGGATGCAAAATACAACACCCATCTTAAAGCATGTTAGGTGCACCTACAAGATATAAAGCCATGAAGTGTAATCCATATTGAGGTGATCACTCGCTGTTTTCAGTGTTCCTGTAGAAAGCAGCCTAATAGCAGCATTACTGACCAGTGCTCTGTTTACTTTCAGGTGTCTTCATCTTGTGTTCCAGCGACAAACTACGAGCTGGTAAGTAACAGATTTTTTTTTTGTTGCAGTAATTGTTTCCGTGCTTAGCAGGCATTATTGGGTCCTTCCTGGTGCAGAATTATTGCAAACAAGGTTGGAAAGTAAGAGCCTCTATCAGCCACAACGGCAGTTACTGCTGCAGATAATGAACCATTATCTGGAGGCCCCCTGAGACAGGCTTGTGATTTGGGGCTATATAAATAAACCCGACATTACTTTACCTAACCATTGTTTGGCAGTTGTTTTCCCTGCTCTGATAAAATGTAAAAGCTGATGTTTTTGTTAAGCTTTTGCCATAAAAGTAAAAGTCTTGCGGATAAGAAAGGTAAATAAAAAGCCGTGTCCTTGAATCTGCTTTATCATGATGACGACTTTTGGTTTTCAATCTAACGCCGAGCAAAGTGAGACGTAGTCTGAGTATGAGGAGATTTTGCAAGGGCAATAAAAGAGACGCTTGCTCCGTTGCCTTATTTGGTATTGGCATAAGCAGCTGTGTTAGACTTGGATGTGATTTGCTCACTCGCTTCCTCGCATGTTGTGTGTTTAAACGGTTTTGGGTGCATGACAAACCAAAGCAAATATCCCCTGCGCTTTTCTGCGCTCACAGAGCAAATATTTCTCGAAAAGTCTTGTTTTTCTTTCATAAAAGCTGCAGTAATTAAGCAAGAACATGTTATTATCCTTACTGATGCTTTTGCAGTAGATGCTTTCTGCGTGAAGGCATCTGTTTAAGATGTGCGGAGGCCCCAGCTGAGCTCTCTGGGCATCGTCTAAGGCATGCGCCGGGGCTCTTTGGTTTCTGAAATGAACACCTTCGGACACAGAGAGCAAGAATTTACCGCAGAAATTGCCTTTCACGCTACCTATTGGCCTCTCAGTGACATAAACGCTCACTTCACTTACTTAACCTGCAAGTCTGTTAATGCTGCTGCTTATCTGCTGACAGCTCCGACCATTTGTTCTGCTGTCAGTCAACTTTGAGCTCCCAGTAGTATTCATAAAACTGTGCAGGACGTTCACAGGCAGATCTAAAATCATCGTTTTATACAGTCGAACAGTATACAGGAAAGGTGCTTGGGTGAAACACAATATATCATACTTCTGTTTTTAATTGACTAAAACTGACTGGAGGAAGTGGAAGGAAATCTTAACAGCAGGGCACCTCTCTGCATTATATCTCCTTTCTCTTCAGCCTGCCAGAAGGAGTCTCCCAGGAGGCCTTTGTGCTGCATTAGAGGTGCTGATTGCCCCATAAACACTGACGAGCTGAGGTGTAAAACATTTGTTGACGTATCTTTACTGTACCTCCGAGGAGAAACGCACAACTGTTAATGCTGTGTGCAACAATGGATTGGAGGCCGGCAGTTAGCCTGGTTTTTAGTAGGCTAAAAATACAGCTTGATGGATGATGTGGCCACTGAGGGAATAAGAATCATGGGAAGTAAATACACACAGGACACCTCCTGATATTTAGTTTGCTTGGTGTGCAGCTGCTGTTTTATGCAGAGTCAAGTTTGGTGAGGTTCTCTGTATTTGGTGTGTGGCGTGTGTAACACATAGTAAGTCATAACAGTGAGTACAGTATGCAGAGTATGACAGGAACTGGATGCTGCTCGTGTTTGTGTGGATGTGCGAGTGTTCCCAGCAGCAGCACTCAGCCCGAGGTGTGCTCTCAGTCAGCCCCTTGTTTGGTGAATTCCTTCGCTCACAGCCAGAGACCACCGTGATTTACTGTCCCACTCAGGTGCAGACTGATTACAGCACCGGCTATATATTACCTTAGTCGGAGAAAAATGGTGGAAAAAAATGAACTTTTTCTTTTCTGAATCCAGACATTCCGATGAGATGGACGAGCTACAACTGGACGGAACGCAGCTTTATTACCAGATGATCGTACCCCTTCTGATTGAAGTGAAAATCAGATATCTGCGTGCAGATGTTTCTCTGCTTCAGTGTTTTGTGATTTTATTGCTTTAATTGGTTTCAGAAGTAGTTTTCCCAAACTTGGTCAGACACAACTTCAGAAACTGTTCGACAGTCATGATTAAGGTTAATTTGAAAGCAGACAAGGATGGTGCTCCAGCTGAGTGCACCTTGTTTTTGGCTGTCATCCATCCATCCATCCATTATCTATACACCGCTTGGTCTCGGGGGGGCTGGAGTCTATCCCAGTTAACTTGGGCGAAGGCAGGGGACACCCTGGACAGGTCACCAGCCTATCACAGGGCTACACATAGAGACAGACAACCAAGCACACTCCCATTCAGCATGTTTTGGACTGTGGGAGGAAGCTGGAGTAACCGGTGAGAACCCACGCTACACAGGGAGAACATGCAAACTCCACACAGAAAGATCCCAGACGTCCTAACCGGGAATGCGAACCGGGGATCTTCTAGCTATGGAGCAACACTGCTAACCACTGAGCCACCATGCAGCCCGTTTTTGGCTTTCATTTAAATAAAATTGTTGGCAAATCAATATAACAGCGGTGGCTGTTCTGTAGGTGTTGTTGGAATTTGAATGTACCATGTCATCTTTCCCAGCAGATAGGCTTGGCCAATTTGTCATAGAACTGCAGATGTTTAAGATTAGATTTTCCTGAGCACCTTGGAACTACAGCGTGCCAATGACAGCCTCATACTGATTCACACATCTAGGATGCCAACAACAAACAAAGGAACCAATCATGTCTCCTTGCAGGGTGGGACTCTTTGTATCATTCTTCTTCTTCAGAGTCAGCTTCAGGTTCGAACATGTGCAACTGCATTACTCCAAAATTACGACTTGTCTTTGTACAGCATAGAGTAGTTTTACAGTGTTTGAGCAGAGCTGGAGGTGAGCTGGTGTGCTCGAGCTGCAATGAGTGAAGATGGATGAGTGGAGAGAGAGACAGAGGCTCCATAGATCTGCACACTCTAAAGCAGGGGTCTCAAACTCCGGTCCTCGAGGGCCGCAATCCAGCATGTTTTAGATGTTTTCCTCTTCCAGCACACCTAATTCAAATGATCAGGATCGTTATCAGGCTTCTGCAGAGCTTCAGGATGAGCTGATCATTTGAATCTGGTGTGTGGGAAGAAGGAAACATCTAAAACATGCTGGATTGCGGCCCTCAAGGACCGGAGTTTGAGACCCCTGCTCTAAAGGAAACAAAGGTGTAGCGATACATCTAAGCCCTTTTAAGGCCAAAAGTGGTTATTTTTATGGATAAAACTATACACATAAATAAGTTTTCAGGGGTTTGATCAATGAGAGAGACTTATGCCATGTTAAGCCTGTATGAGAATGAAAATTCGTTCTAGACTATGGAGACCTGTAGTTAAGAGAACTGTCTCACCACAAGCTCCATTTAGTTTCAGCTATCTAGATTTATATTAAATCAAACCATCTCCCAAAGGAGCCTGAGATTTCTAAGTTCTTATAGATCAGTAGATGTTCAGAAAAATCCTTTCTCCTGAGCACCTTAAGGAATTCTTCTTGAACACATTTGAAGACTGACATATTGCCTGTTAAAGCACACAAAGATGTTTCCTGACACAGTCAACACAAGCATTGGAGTGACTTCTGTGCTCATTTAAAAGTTTGTCTGAGGCTGACAGTTTTGGGTGAAAAGCATGAAAAGTCTTGTGCATGAGCCTTTGTGGAGTCTTAAAAGTCACACATCTGAACTGGACTGAATGGATGCAGCTGCTACCATGGTATTTATTTTGATTTTAGCCTGTTGTCAAACTGTGGATGACGAGCCACAGCACTGGTTGCTGAGAGAAAAAATATGCGTTACATAAAACTGGAACTTGTAACTTGTAAATCAGTATAATTATGAAATTAGTGGCATCTCAGTGGTGATTCAAATATAGTAATCCACTAGTTACTAACTCTGGAGTGCACAGTCTGAGCTGAGCTATAGGAGGATGGTGCCAGCTGGAAGTCCATTTACTGTAACTGATGATGTGTGGTTGGGAGATCCCATCCAACAGTGAGGATGACAGAAGTTGCTCCCCCCAACCAGACCCCACTTGGGTGGGGGTGGCTGGCGTGCTGTAGAGCATGCTGGGAGCATTCCTCAGAAGTTCCCTCATGCCGCGCCAGCCCTGCCAGGAATAACTTTGATTTTGCATGAAGCCGAGATGAGGGTACGGAGGCAGACTGGAGGGATGTCAGGGGTTCTTACCGGTGAGGTAGACTGCACATCTGATCGCATGCCCCCCCAGAAACACACATAAAGAATGCATGCTCTCACAGGCAAAGATATGCACACTCTCAGAAAACCATAAACCACTAACACCTACGTCATCCAGCTTCTTTTTTTATAGGTCTTGTGTAGTGGGGGAACAGGGCCAGGACATTGCTGAGTAATGAGTAACTGCAGGGCAAAGATGGTGTAGATGTGGTCCAATTAGCGCTCTGTTTAGAACCACACATATTTCCCTGATGTGCCCTGTATTACGCTGTGTACACAAGCACCAACCAGAGATCCTGTTACGGATTACAGTGTGATCCCAGTTGCCTGAGAATGTAGGAGCTGGAACATAAAATATACATGCTTAATATTGAACTAAGAGCTGGGCGTCATGTGTTAGCATTTCCTACGTGCACTATGTGACAATCCAGCATTATCAAGTGTTTATATATTACATAAGGACTGGACGTCATGCATCCACTTCAGTTTAAGATGGAGGAAAACAAGCAGGAGCTAGTTAAGTACAAGGTCAAAGTGATTTTCCCTAAATATTGGTCTCAAAGAGTTGATGGTTGAAGGTAGTGGGAAAGTCGCTTTGATGCATTTTTCTGACTTGTTGGAAAAAGTTCTGACCCAAATGCAAAAAAAAAGCATTACCATACCAACAGTTCAATCTGGTAGAGCTCTCTGATACAGAGAACCCATTACATATGTTTATAAAGCATCTAAAGATTCACTTGTGTCTTTTTCCTGATCAGGTGACTTTGGAAGTACGCTTTGTGTCTATAAATAATCTATTCTAAAGCTTACTATGTAAGGGGCCGTTGAGTTCATCGAAGTAAAGTTTGTGATTTACATCAAAGAAATACTTTCCATTCCTAATGAAACACTTAATATGTGAATAGGATTTATGGTTAAAAATAACTTAGCCTTTTGGTTTACAATGCTGAATTACAAGTAAACCGTGGCTTATAAACTCCAGTTTTATGAAGTCATCCCACCAAGTTAGCTGCTTCAGTTCCAGTCCCATTCACTCTGACCTATTATCATAATGGACTTGTCTGCACGCTAAGCTATAATTTACTCTCTCCAGTGTTCTTAGCAGTTTTAGAAAATACAGTATGAAGACACATCAGTTCAGACTGTGGTCACCCTCAGCTCATTGAGGCTTTCCAAAACTTGAGTAACTGCCGGCTATCAGATGCCAACATCCTCCTCCTCATACACATCAACCGTTGTGTTTTGGTGTGGTTTCCTTTGGTTGGTTCAGTTGTTTCTCCTAATAAACAGCACAGCTGAGGGCTGACATTTTTCATACTTTCAGCCAGATTCTGCTTTGTGATCTACCCAGATGAACTAAAGAACACCAGTCTGACAAGAACCTTTTGTGGCCACAAGCTATGACTGTTGTCTCTCAGTAGCAATGAGAGACAACAGTATATAACAAGATGAATGTAGCAACCTGATGGTTTGTTGACTGCCATTGTGAAGCATTGAGTTGAGCTTGACTATTGGCCTCTTGGTCCTGTGAAGTCTGATGTAAGGAGGGTTAGATCTGACTGGAGAGCCTGAGGACACTAGACATGATGATCCAGTGACAGCCTGTCAGTCTGTTTCATCATTCATTTCACCCTAATTGGGAACATAATTTACTAAATGAACAGGAAGAAGACTTAAAACTGATTAACACCATGAGCTCATTAAGAAAACATGTACTGAGGAAACAGATCAAGTGAGAAGAAGGGTCATTTTCATTCATGTGGCTTCATGTTTCACTCCTGGAGGATAAGCCCGTCTTTTATGTACCGTCTATGAGTAAAACAGAAAGTTAAGTCTCCAGCTGCTGATGTTTTCGGCCACATAAGGGCAACAGAAACAAGTGGTGAACACAGCAGTTACACATCATCATCTTTTACATTAACAGGGAGAACCTGTGATTAAACAGTTGCCTAGTTACACATCCTAACAGTTGCATAGGAATACTTATTTGGAATCATGTTCCTGATGACCTGGCAAGCAAAAGTGTGACATTCACCCTCCTCCAGCTCTGTTTCTGGTCTTCACTGTGCCGTCGACCAACTCCTGAGGGAAATATCAGGCGCTTTAGCTGCTAAATTCTCCACTATGTTCCCCAGCTAGCAGCTGGGAAACATTTTCTGCTGGGAAGGCAGGGTACAGCGGGTTTATCTGAGCTTCTTTTTTTTGCTGAACACAGCTGCCTGATTCAGCAGAAAATGACATTATGAGAGCGAAGAGAATGAACCAAAATAGTACATTTACAGAGCAGACAGCTAAACAATGAGCTGAAAGTTGCTCTAAAGCTCTGTATGTCTGAGGGGGGGCTGCAGCTTCAGCTCATAATTCTCTGCAGGCACGAGAGACCCCTTCCACATTTTCACATTTGATACATTTTAACTGTAATCACTTGCTTTAACTAGCAGACGGTCATATAAATCATCATTGTGGTGACATTTTGGAAGGTACTGACATACAACCTGTTCTCTGATTTGGGTTCTAGAGGACGCTATAAACACACTTCTTTGTTGCTATAAAATGATCACATAACGCACAGAACACTTTGTTTTTCTTAGCTCTGAGGAGGTCAGAAGTATTCTAGATAAGACTCCCATGTCAATGCAACAATCAAACAGTATTATTTGGTAACGCTTCCATGCTTTTACCATACTGGGACATATGAGGAGGTAAAATATGAAGAGCAGAAGAGACGGAGCAACTTTTAGAAGAGGTGTGTTTTTGTTCGCGTGCATGGGGTGTGAATGATTAGACCCTCTCATCACACACACACACCCTCAAGGAGTAAAAATACTTGGCAGATGCCTTTACACCGAGACTCCCTCCTCTCTCACATGTTGGAAAAGGCTTTCGGTTACATAACAGAGCGAGCGGCCGGGCCCATATCAGTAGGAGCCGGGGAGAGGCGGGGTGAGAAACACAGAGATGTCAGGGGTGGTTCAGGGTCACCGGCGACTCAAGGGTTTTTCCCACAGCGAGGACCGGTCACTCTCCTCTCCCTCTGGTCCTCAGGGATCCTTGGCACGTTAGGAGCCCCATGACCCTCGGGGGAGCTGCAACGGAGAATAAGCATACGCACTTCAACCCTAACCCTGGATGTACACAGGCATTCACAGCTCCTCCCTCCTCAGCACTGTGTTTACATTTCTGGGACGTGGCTGTGTGAAAGCTGCAGATGAAGGAGCACAGAGCATGAGAGAGGAACAGCTGTGTGTGTGTGTGTGTGTGGGTTTTTGCCGGTGTGTTAGTGGGACTGATGAAGTAGCAGGGCTGGGCCATAAATTCTTATAACTATTTTTTAACTTTCTGTGCTGCTAAATTATGTAAAGTCTTCAGTAGGTGATGTTTTTGGACACTGAAGGGCATCAGAAACAAGTGGTGAACACAGCATTTACACATCATCGTCAAATTTTGTTATTGTTTCACACAATTCTGCAATAAAAAGGAATAAAATGAAAGAAAAGGACGCCTTGAAGGTTTTGTTTTACCAATTACAAAAAGTTAAAACTAGTTTTTTGGATCATTTAATCACTCAGTAGGTGTTTTTTTTCTACACATCTACCATGTTAGTGTGATCGATCTGTGTACATACAGTGAATTTGTGTGTATATCGTGCACGTGTCTCTGCATGAGCGAATACGCAAAGTGTGGCTGCTTTGTAATGAATATCAGTAAAGCATCATCCCTCACAAACTTGAACTGGTTAGGAGGTTACATGCACGAGTGGAGCAGGATTGCCTTTTTAGGCAGCCACTAAAGGGGAAAAACATTTAAGGCTCTTTGCCAGACAGCTGTGCTTTCGCTGTGAAGCCAAACAAGCACAGTCACAGTTTTGCACCTGGTTTTATAGGCAGGTACAAACTGTGACTATAAACTCAAGTCAGGTCTGTCGCTGACGACATGCGCCTCATTTAGACGTTACCACATTTTGTGTCTCATACTGACATAATAGTTGTTGCTTTTTTTTCCCCCAGCAGCTGAGAGTTGGTTATTTATACCGTCTTCAGGTGAGCCGTCATTGTTCCCTCCAGCATCCAGACCTGCAGTTTGTGCTTATTGCCACTAGAAGGCACTGCAGGACATGGCACCCAGGAGCCCCTCAAAGGTGTCAAGTGCCCTATCTGTCAGACTGTGCCACCCACAGAGAGGGATAATGTTCGCCACAGTGCCAAGACATTCAGAAAATCAAAGGAAGAAACAGTTAAAAATGATTAAAAACTGATTCTGAACTTCTTCGGTGGTGCAGCCAGAAACAGCTTTCACTCCAAAAAGATGAATTATTTTGAAAATGTATTTTAGGCAAGTGGCATGTCAGAGGTACCCAGCAATCATAAACTCATAAACAAAAAAGTTTATTCCATTCTATGAAGATAAATTAGTCTTACAGCCAGTAAGTATAGAGCTCTTCTTGTTTTAGGATATGTTTTATTCTCTGCAAATTAGGCTCTCTGACAGCAAATTATCGGAGGGTAGGTTGAGATCACATATTTAACTTTACATCTTCCTGCCAAGGAACGCTGCATAACTTCTCATCAAGGCGAAATGAGAGTTTCTGTATGATTCCAGGCTTTCAGCAGCTTAGTTGAAACACAAGCATATCTAAAGCCGCTAAGCTGTGTGGGCTATTGTCCAGAATGCAGTGTAAACATAGGAGCACAGCTAGTGCATAGCTGCACTGCAGCCAATGCAGACGGGAAGTCTTTTTTAAAGTTTCCAAAGAAAGCAATTGTCTTAAAAAAAAGGGCCGTCCAGGGGGAGAGAGGAGGGGTGAGGTCAGGGGGTGGAGAGGAAAAGGTGAGGGGCATTCGGCACACACCCTCAGTCTGACTCATACACACACACATATAGACACATGGATAAACTCTGAGAACATGTGAGATCAGCGGCCCGATGCCAACGATACCAGAAGGGCAGCACATGAAATATATGTAGAAAACCAGACACAGAATCAAGTATATGTGCTTCTAATTATTAATAGTAGTATTCAGCTTCTGTTTGTGAGGGTATTGCATGCTCAGCTCACTAACTGAACGTAAACAGTGAATCATTCCAACACTCACAGTGCTCCGTGCTGTCTGTTTCCTCTCAGAGAGCAGTTCTCTGTCTCTCTGCTTGTCTCACGCCCACACTCACACACCCAAAGCAGTGATTTTAACCACTCTTCTGTCCACACTGCGCTGGGCCGGGTTAAATGGGCTGTGTCTCGAGCTCTAAAGATGCACAGCTGTATATTTAGCCCTGGGTCATTTCCCCGAGAGGCTCTCGCTGGCTGGCTACGTTTAACCCCGCCGCTCCAGGGAGGAAACTCCCAGCCTGCTTGCTACCTCTGCTCTCCTTAAAGGAGTGGGCTATAATTTGGCAAATTGGTCAAAGGAGCCACTGTACTCATGTGAAAGAAAGCACATGGCACGGCGGTGGTGGAGATAAAGAGCTGTGGGTGAGAGTTACGCTGTGATGTGCTGCGCTCGTCGGAGACGGACACGTGGCCGTGTCCATGGCCTCTCATCATCTGTGTGCTTGTGCGTGACAGTTTGTAGGAGGACAGACAAACTCCTAAACTCAGACGTACTGCTGCTAATTAGCACTTGTCTGTGGATAAGCTGTTTATTGTGTGCTGGAAATGATGTAGTGGACATTAGCGGGACATTCTGACTATTTCTGTAGCCTTGACTGTTATTCCTGTTTTGAACTGGGAACACTGGAGACATAACACATATTTAAAACCAAACCAGTATTAGCCAAACTTATTTTGAAGCAATGAAGAATGTGGCAAACAGTCATATTCTGACCCAAACTGTCCATTGTAAACAACAGTCACTGTGTACAGACCCAAATGCAGACGGCCTATTGGGAGCACCGGGACATTTCCCAGTAGCCTGAGGGATGTTTTGCCATGAACAGAACAGACCAACGATTATACATGAAGCTGAAATGAGTTGATGGACCTCCCAGAGTTGGGCCTGATTCTAACTTCAACCACAGTGTCCCTAAAATGACATCATCACATGTCTTTGCGACGCACATAGCAACATTTAGAGTCCCTTCAGACATGCATTTCTCTACGTTAATCTGTCGACTTCATGTCTGAATGAACCCCCTGCTCACTTTACCATAAAAGCCATGATGACAATCTCACAAGGTCCGACCCAGTAACTTTTCTGTATCGCCACAGTTTGGGGAAGGTTCCTCCACATTTCATCCATCAAACATATCGGACACAGTTTGCATGCAGAATCACAAAACACATTCCTCATTCACTTCACTCTACAATTTCACACCTAATAAAAGCTGAAATTGTGGCTCGTTCCATGTCTGAGACGTGTGAACAATAAATATGATCCAGTTTCTGACCAAACGTTAACAGGTGCAGATGCTCAGTTTGTTGCTCTGAGTCTGAGTCCTCATTCAGCAGCAGCAGCTTCCATATGAGCATCTCCAAAGAGAGAAAACTGCACACGTTAATGCAGCAACAGTAACTTCATTAATTAAGCACTGAGTTCTATCACAGCTGTCAGGATATTTTTCTTTTTGCTGTTGGTTATGTAGCGGTTAGGTTATCATCACACATGGACAGAATGTTCAGTGTTTAGGACAATAATAATAAACTAGGCTTTTGGTTATTTAGACAGTTTGATAAGCTGCTGTTAGTTCAGTGGAGTCAAAATCGTAGCCTGAATTCTTATTTGAGTTCACTCCTGTTACAGACTGACTTTCTGCTTCAGCCTCCTGCACTTGTTGAAGGAAGGATATGATTTGACCAAAACATCAGAATAAATAACTGTACACACAATGTGGTGGTCGTTTCCCTTAATCCTAGTCTTTGTGTTGCATCAACCTTGTCTCTGTCTTCTTGTAACGACAGAACACTGTGTCTGAACTAAATGAAATCATAAGTCTGTCAGTGTCCAGTTACCATCCACAGGTTTGACTGCACTGTTCCCAGTGTAACTTTAGCTAACAAGGAAATAGTTTGAAGGAGGAAGGAGAGGTCTGAGGTCTAATGTGAGTGTTGTAGTATTCAAACACTGACTGACTTTTATCTTTCTTTAAGTTTTCTTTTGTTCGTCTGACGTCGTCGTAGCAATATCACCCAAATCTCAGCAGTTAATCTGGTGAATCCATGTCATCATGACTGATACAAGTGAGGGCAGTGGTGGCCTAGTGGTTTGTAAAGCAAACTTGTAACCAGTGGGTCGCTGGCTCGAGTCCCCAGACTGTCAAGAGGCTGCGGTGGGAGAGTGAGAGCGACCGCTTGTCCCAGTCACCACCACTGTGGGCCCTTGAGCAAGGCCCTTAACCCCTGACTGCTCCCTGGGCGCTGCACCATGGCAGCCCACTGCTCCTAGTATGTGTAGTTAAGGTTAACTATGAATAGGATGGGTCAAATGCAGAGAAGGAATTTCCCCAAGGAGATCAATAAAGGTTACATTATTATTATTAAGTGATGACCAAAGCTTTAATAATGTGCATTACAGTTTTTTAGACTAGCATGTGATCAATAGCGCATCATGCAATCGGTAAAACACTGGCACAGGTTTGTCCCTGCGGAGACAAGTAGGTCAGTAGATTCTGGCTGAATGCAGCTGTCCACATCTGTATAGATCAGCAAAAACACTCGCAGATATTTGCACCCTGAGCTGTGAAACAAGAAACCCTCAGCTTGTTTTCCTTGTGAGCAAACATTTTGTCACGCTGTGTGCCTATTATGACTGTTGTTACTATTTTGCTGCAGCACTGAAGGATCAACAGTCTGTATTTAGTTTCCCTCATGAGAACAACTCCAACATGATGCTCAGCTGACTTGGCTCAAGATGGTGGCATGGCTCCGGGCGAGGGATGTGCCAAGGAGTCCGAAAATCTGAGAATCCACAATGAATGCTTGTTAGCTTGATAGAACAGCTGCCCGACCAATAGCTGTGGAAAAACGGCACGAGGTTCCCTCATATAAAGCTGGATCAGACGTGCACATGTTGGTGAAGTTCGTGTTGTTGCAGTGTTTGCAGGTGCTGCAGAACTCTTGGCCATAGATCAATGACCTCTTTATCTCTTCCTTGCCCTCACATCTGTTGTAATTATGTTTAATTTCGATTGTGTGTGAGGAGGCTGCTGCAGTCTGCGGTGCAATCTGTGGTTCTGTAGCTGACTTTTGCTGTTGGGCCACGACACATTCATGCTCTGTGCAGAAGGACGGATTCTAAGATTCTCAGCTGATCGGCAAAGTTTGCATCAGAATGACGTAGAGCTGGAGGCGTCAAATCCTGGTCCTCGAGGGCCACTATCCTGCATGTTTTAGATGTTTCCCTCTTCCAACACTCCTGATTCAAATGATCAGCTCATCATCAAGCTCTGCAGAAGCCTGGAAACACCTAAAACATGCAGGATAGTGGCCCTGGAGGACCGGAGTTTGACATCCCTGACGTAGAGCTTCATTATCTGATTTCACAGTACACATTTAAATAATAATATTGGCTATTTTTTTGTCTTAATGCAGACAAGAAAACAGTATGATGATGATATGTATGGGCATGTTATACCAACTCGTTGCAGAATTGTCATATCTAAATAACCGTCTGCTTACACCAGGCATGAGAGCAGTGCAGAAGTGGTGCATAAATGCCTCGGAGGTCCACTGCAAACGTAAATAGCCAAAACAACTTCCTCTTGGTCAGTTGCACATGATAATACATGACAACTGGAACTTGACATGAAAGATTTGCAGGGATTTAGCCGACCCCCTGATGGTGAGGCTTCCACTGAAACAGGCCTTTCTGCAGATTTTGGGGTTTTGAATGGTGTGAGCGGTTCTTCAGCACGACCGCATCCGTGCTTGATTATCGTTTGTTTCTGCAGGACTGTTTTTATTGTGTCAGCTGGAGAGTGCAGTGCTGTCTGATCTGGTCCAGTTTAGTATTTTTGACTTTCTCAGCAGAACACGCCACAAACTAGCGAGCAGCTTGTCCCTGCGCTCTGAACATGGCCCCGGGGCCTGACTCCTTCCCTTGAATCTGAACTTAACTATGACGCTGCAAATTTGGGGCTGGAGAGGATGATGTGGCTGTTAAATTTTATAGCATTTAATCATTTGAGTCTCTGAAATTTACAGTTCATGAAAACAAGGCCTGTTTGTGGTTCTGGATTTCTGCAGTTTATTGAGCATGACCTGCAAGAACTGTCTTGAATTTTTAAAAATGGTAATGTTGGTATCAGAGTTTCACTTCAAATGACTCTTTTGAAGGGGGCTGAGAGAAGACTTCCTCTGATACACCATCTCCAGGCTCTCAGGATTAGTAGCAAGTCCCAGTGACAGCACACACACACATGGACACACACCAGCCATCTGGCTGCAATTGCACAAAGCGGAAGTGCACATGTTAGAATATATCATTGTGAGATTTGTTTGTGTCTCTGTGTGTTTTTCTGGGGATACACACAATAGGCTCTATTTGTGTGAAAATGCCTGCGGCTGCAAACTCTGGCCTCGGAGCAAATCCGCAGTCTGCATTTAGAGCCTCAGTCTGCTGCTTCCCTTTCCTTCATTCCTAGAGGCAACTGTGTCGACCATGTGTCTGATTTACAGCTGCACAAATGAAGATCTCTGTGTCAAACACAATGGCATTAAATGTCAGCTAAACGTAATTTAATCTGTGTTCTCGTAGCTTTCAGTTGTTCTTCGTCGCTGTAGGTTTTGTGTTGCCGGTGAAGCTGCAGTTTGGAGTAGAGCTGGGATGATTCGGAGGCCTCTCGCGCTCTCCCTGGTTGGTGGTTTAGTCTGGGCGTTTGGAGTCTGTATTCTGGGGCCTGCACAGTCAGACTATAATTTACCCTTTGCATTTACTGTTTATATTTCAATGAAGCTTTCTAGAAAAGCATAGCATGTCTAGTATCACAGGCCAGATCTCTGTGTGGGGTTGTCCAGTCATCACTACCAAGCACGACTCCACTATGAAGGGCTGTTCAGAATTCATCATTTAAAAACAGAACGTTTGACTGTTCTGCTCTCTGACTATTTAAAAGATAAGGTGGTGATATTCTATGTTTTTCTTATTGCTTTTGCTAACAGTGAACTGATTCTACTGAGGACGTGAGCACATAGTAACAGTCTGATACATCTCATTATCCTGTACCATAGAGCTCTGTTTGTTGCCGGCTACTAAAAGAGCTGATCCACATGAGAGTCACATTTTGATCTTCTGTGATTCAGAATCAATTCACAAATGTGGGAAATCCATTTTTAGTACAGCTTTGGCGACTAACAATACGTTGGTAGGACAAAAAAAGACAAAAGTCAAGTGTGAGGGTGGACTGCAGCACCTGGACGGTGCACAGACGACACATGCCAGAATTAATTAGGAGTTCATGTTCAAAAAAGGCAAGTGTTCGGCTGCACTTCAACGTTGCAAAACTTTACCCAACACAAGTGCGGAGAAAAAAACACCTGTCTTTAGCCCGTTACATTTCAAAAGACCTGTTCTTGTACAGCGCTCTGGATGACAATGACTTTCCACAGAAGCAGCCCAGCATTAGAGAGGCTTTCCTCCACTGCTCTATTACTTCACAGCTGAAAATAGCCCATGCATCGTCTGTTCATGTTTGATCCATTTTTGCCTCTTTTAGTACATTTTCTGGCACTTTAAAAAAATGAGGCCATATAGTTGTTGTGCATTTTTAACAACCTGCAGTAAAAACAAATAAGATCCGAGGACACAAGGCAGGGCAGCAACGTCACATGGAGATGGGCTAATGTATTAGTTTTGACCACCTCATGCCCTCTGTTGAGAATCACTCCTTAGAACCGATCCGCGACAACATTAAAACCACCTGCCTAATATTGCAGAGCTCCTCCTTTTACCACCAACACAGCTTGGACCCGTCAAAACATTTGCACAGGACTTTAGGTTTCCTGTGGCCCTACAGGACCTTGGCAGCAGATCCTTTGGGTCCTGTGAGTCCTGGGATGGAGCCTTAGGCTACGTTCAGACTGCAGGGCTTAATGCTCAATTTGGATCTTTTTTTGTGAAATCTGTTTTTTTTACGAGTTTGTGCACATTTCCTATTAAATGCGACTTGTATGTGATCTCCTGTGTGAACTTCATACGACCCGAAAGTGTCCTGCATGTGCAGAAGAGGACGCAACGACGTCACACACAGCGAGCATGCTCAGGGTTTGTAGAAGTAAACATGGATGGTAATGGTGGGCCATATGTTGCAATTTTATAATTCTTGTCCAACCGGAACAAATCCACCCGGTTCCTCATGTTTGGCCTGAATAGAGCTGTCCCCCCAAATATTAATTAACTCCGAAACCTCGCTTTCCCTCCATTTACTGGAATCCACATTATCGTCCACTATGGTTAATGTTTTTGTTCCTGCTCCCACCTACTTGGATGAATAGAGACGTTTGTCGTGTATCAGTGATGTGTAGGTTGGATAAATGTGACCTGGCCATTCAGACAGAAGTTGCATGGCAAAAGATCAGATACCTATCGGGTACATCTCCAAGTGGCCTGGGTCGCATTTGAAAAAAATTAGATCTGTGTTGTTCAGACTGTCATGAAAAGATCAGATACAGGTCGCATAGGGGCAGAAAACCCCGATTTGGGTCCCTTTAGGGCTGCACAATGGGTTGGTGGTTAGCAGTGTCGCCTCACAGCTAGAAGATCCCCGGTTCACGTCCCGGTTAGAACGCCTTGGAGCTTTCTGTGTGGAGTCTCCCTGTGCAGCGTGGGTTTTCACCGGGTACTTCAGTCGACTGGGATGGGCTCCAGTCCTCCTGCGACCCTACAGAGGATTAAGCGGTGTATAGATAATGGATGGATGGATGGGTCCCTTTAGCCTGCAGTCTGAATGTAGCCATAGTGGATCGTATATGTTCTGGTGCATCCCGTGGATTAGAAGGGGATTTAATGTTGTGAGTGTGGTGCATTTCAACACACTTTGAAGAAATCATACACCCCAATTAGTAGGGCTTGTTTGTGTAAGATCATTTTTAGTTTTTTGCCAGCCTGGAGGTCAGAACATTGTTTCTCTAAATTTTCCCATTTATTAACATTTGCCTAAATAAAGTACATGCTGAAGAGAACCACAGAACCACATGGTGACTGAGATCTTTTAAAAAATGGATCAATAAATAAGTGAAAAAGTCTACATATGTGACTAAGCTTTAAACGCCAGCTTTAGATCCCTGACCCTTCGATGTTTGATTCTTAGAACACATTATGACTGATTTGTACGAATAATGATGTTTAGTGCAAAGAAAATGCAGACCTCTGCAACATAAAGGTCTCCACATACTCTCCACCCTCCATTTGGTCAGTTTGGATGGACCATTTGTTATCCCGGCTACAACATGTAAAGTTAGGATGCAGACAATGTCATTAGTCATTTACTTTTCCCTTTGCTCTGTACAGTACATATATATATATATAACAGATTTTATGCTCTACTCACTAAGTATCATCTGCATGTGTGTGTCTGAGGTTAGAAACCAAACCCACACAAGCTCATGACATCATAGATCGCTCTGATGTTTTCTTCCTCTGCTCTCGGCTGTGAAACTCCCTCTTTACCATCATCCTTTTTTTCTTCTATACATCCAAGCCTGGCTCCTCATCTGTCTGGTTGTTTCTGGTCTCTTTCTTTCAAAGAGCCCTGAGTGTCCATCCTCCCCCGTAGTGTTCAGCCGCCTCCTCCCTCCTTCTCCCTTGGTGTCCCACCATGTCCCTCTTTCCCCTCCCGCCCTCTGTGCCTGCCTCCCTCTCTGTCCATAGCTGTATATGGTGTTGAAAAAGAGAGTTCCACGGCTGGACTCTCTGGATTTGGCTAATGGAAGCAGACTTGTCTCTTTGTGTAAATATTTGCACAGAGGGATTATAGATGGTCCCACGCTTTCAAGGTGGAGTCCGCTCCAGGCCACATTAGGGCAAGGAATGGTGCTGAGTGTAGCTTTGACATAAGATGATGCGACATGACACGACATACCATAATGCGGCGATGAGTTTGTGAGGTGTGAGATGTGTGCATTGATCTGTCTTTCTGTCTGTCCTTGTCGTTTGTGAACAGGCGCCGAGCAGTGACCTTCCTCTCAAACATGTAGACACCATGGTGAGTTTCAACCAACTGTTTTTTTTTTTTTCCAAACATCACTCACTGTTTCTTCTCCAGTCCATCTCGTTTGCTTAGGTTACTGAAGTGAAGGAGCTGATTAATCTGCCTCTGTAACACTGGCTGACAGGTCAGATGTGTTTGCTGCAGGGAACGTAATTATGAGTGGATGGAGACGTCCCAGGTGGCATGAAAGACATCTTTTATAGTAGATACACATGCAAACAGATGAAACTTTCCTTCAATAACATGCTTCCTAGAACCACATCAGGTGCATACTTCATACATCATACTCTCTTTTTGTCCTCCTCAAGTATGCACATAGTTTATTGCTCACACACAGCTGTGAGGGGCTATGAGGAATCAAATTCAAGCATTTTCTAAAAGTACCCTCCATCCAATGGGGATACCTTTCTGCACCACATGATGATTGACGTATCGACTGATCTTAGCTGAACACAAACATGACATCGTGAGTTCCTTACTGGGGATCGAGCCAAGTAGCTTTACCAAACCACTGATTCTCCTCTATTAGATATGTTTCTGTAGGCTTCATTCTGGCTCCATTCAGACTGCAGACAACAGTGGTCCAAATCAGATTTTTCTTTATTTGCTCATGTGTGACTCAGATCTGCATATGTGGTCCAAAATCTGATACAGGTCGGGTTTACTAAAGTGCATTCTGAACGGTCCTGTCATAACTCACGCAACTTTTATGTTACTCTTGAATGACATTTGTCACAATCCTGCACTGGTTGGAGTCACTCCTAAAAACAAACATGGTGGAACCCTCCACCTCACATCAACTTGTAACTGAAAGTGTGAACGCTGCCCTTTGTGGCCTTTGTATTGACTTCTGTAGAACTCCTGTGCATGTGGGTCAGTTCACGATGGAATATTGGCCACATTGAAAAAACAATGTGAGCAGTCAGATGTGCCAGTGCAATTCAATCTGATTTAAAGTTATTTACCTTCCCCTGGGTGTACAGACATGCAAGTGTGTTAAAGATCAGGGACAGCTACTGAGTGCAAGCAGCTGCGAATGTTGATGATCTATTTGTACTTTTTAAAAATCTTATTTTTAATCTTATTTTCTTCAGTATCTGCACATGACAACCTCAAAACTGATCATGTCAGAGAAGGTGTGGTTAATGGATAAGGTTTGACAACTAAAGCACTGAGCCAAACTTCGTAAAAGATTGTGTTTAGTAAAAGACAAGCATCCATGACAAGTGAACTCCGGTGTCCTGCATGACCCTTCCAACCTCTGCACCTTTATATATCACTGCAAACGCTGCAGGACACAATCTTCTTGCACTGGGACTAAACACGTTTTGAAAAGTTGTTCAGTAGTTTTGGGACACTATGGAAAATGTGTTATTATGCTGAATGATGCTGCTACAACTGCAGATATGGATGGCTTCTGAAGTCGCCTGGACTTGATTGTTAGCACTGAAAATTCTGAGATTTGCAAGTGTGAGCCAACATTTGACACATTTTACAGCAGGTGTGAGCTTCATTCATCTTAACACAAAGGGTAATTTGCTGCTGTATAAATGTAGTTTATCATTTCTTGACAAGGACGCATCCAAGGACCGATTACATTAATCCATCCTTGACAGGACCCACTTGGCAGTGCTGGGTAATAACATATAGATGTTTTTGAGAAGTTTTTCTTTTTCTTCACATGTCCATATAATGTTTTTATATGCTGGAAGACATATCATAAGCAGTCATGGTGATAGCTGAGGAGTTCCACCTTGAGACTGCAGCTGACTAATGACAGTCCCAAAACCATGGATTTGAACTTGTAGGGTTTCACATGTAACAAATTCAGGGAACCAACCCTGTCAGCTCACACAGTGGGATCTCTGCAATATTCTTCTTATTCAAAATCACTCAAACATGTATGACTGCATTGCTCTGATAGTGCCTCCTGTCATTGTGTTGTGTAGTTTGTTGTGTAGTGTAGTCCTAGGTGAGCTGGTGTGCTCATGTGAAAATGGCTTCATAGAGAATGAGATGGGAAATTCATGGTTCTGCACATTCTAGAGGAAGCAATGCTGTAGAGTTCCATCTAAGCCATTTGAGGGCAGGAAGAGATTATGTTTATTGAAAAAAAAAACTTTGATACACAGAGAGGAGTTTTTAAGTTAAATCAGTGACTGCAGATGGACTTTAAAGTAATTCTGTCGTCTTAAAGTTGAGCCAAAACTACTGATGGTGCTTTAATGAAGTTGTCGTTTCACCTCAGAGCGCTGACTTTCTCCTGCGTGCGTGCATGTTGGGACAACACACGCAACAATTACAGCATACGTGTTTGCTTTGGACTCACTGGGCACTGTTTGTCTGTGACACAACTTCCTGTGAGTTGTATTTTGTCTGAGAAAGGAAGGATCAAGTAACCAATTTAGAGTTACCACCCAAAGCCAAGTGCCCACTTTCCCCACAAGGAACCAAAAATAAACACAAATACACCAGCGTGCCTTTTTGTGTTTGTATATGTGTGAGCCTGCTTTTACTGGCATCTCCTCAGTTATCCCTCACTTTTCTCATACAGTTCGGTTACTTGGTTCACAAAAGAACACAAGCTTGTGAGCCACTTTCATGAAGACCTTCATATGGGCACAACTGTCTGTCTATCATACTTTGGTCTGCACTTCGACTGAGGCCCTCAAGTGAGTTTGCATTTCACGTGTGCTGTATGATCACATGTCAGCACAGTATGCATGTATGTATTGGAGTGAGTGTGAGTGCAGCTCATTGCTGTGCGGTTGCACTGTGACGCTGGCGGACGTTTGGCCACGCCTCATCGCCTCGGAGCATCCGGAAGATTTGTCTTATGACTACATGAGCTTCTCCCACTTCACTGCATCAGATTCTGCTTCGGCTGTTTTGGTCTGCCTCTGTTTCTCTGCTCTTGTTGGGCGCTTTTACTTGTCGACATTTGAATTTGGCTCCTTTTTGTAGCCAGAGGGTTGTTTGGTTGAGGAGCAGTGTATTATACCTTAAGAAGTAGCAACACTTCAGGTGTACATGTTTAAAATTTAACTTGACTGGCAGATTGCTTGGTCTTAAATCTTCAAATAATGTATGTTTTTTTTTAAATGAAATCACCGATGCATAAGTCTCAAGACACTTGTGCCACATTTAACTGTACATGACTTCAGCCCCGCTGTGGTAAGAAGTGCCAGTCAGCTGACTTGTGTGTGTTTATGTGTACAAATGTGCATCAGTTCCCACATGTTTGTCTAAAGCAACGGAAAGGCTTAGTAATTTAGATCCGTACACAGATGAGAAGGAGACATGGGAATGAGGGAGGGAGGGAGGGAAAAGTTGGATATGAAGGGGAGAGATAACGCGGTGGGAGGCAGAGTGGGAGGGGGAGGGTGGCCAGCACATAGACAGAGAGGGAGAGAGAGGGAAGGGAGAACCCAGAGCGGACAGAAGGACGAAACGAGGCGCTGTGGAGGAGTCTGGTCTGAGCCGGAGCATGCAGTGGCCCAGTGCAGGCAGCCGCCCAAAATAGAGCCGTGTTTTGTTTTGTTTTTTTCCTCTTCTTCTACTCCTCCGCTGTCTGAGAAAAGGGAGAGGTTTCTCAGAGGAAACTTCACTGCTGGACACAAAGCGGTGAGAGGCAGAGGGAGCTCTCCAGAGATGAACCGAGGAGGGTCTTTAAGAAGGCGGCTCTCCTCTCTGAGGGGGGCCTGGCGGTGGAGCACGGGCCACCTCTTCAGGAAGGTAGGACGCCGTGGAGGCTCGGATGGATGGATTTAGTCAAACGTGCCTCTCCTTTTCTCATCTGCTCCTTCAGTCTTGTCTCTTTGTCGTAGAAAAGTTTCTCTCGTCTCCCTCTCGGACTGTTACCAGCCCCCAACGTCTTTCGCCCTCCCTCCCTCCCTCCCTCCTTTGCTCCCATGCTTTTTCTCAGATGGTTAATTTGTATGGCCTGCTTGTAAAGTCAACCTCCCCAGATGGTTTTCATCTGGAAACAGGGCCTGCAGGACCCCCCACTCCAGTTCCCGTCTCCTCCTCCTCCTCCTCACCCACTACCTTGCCCACCCCACCTCCTCCTTCCCAATGCAAGTTCTCAAACTGGAGAAGCGGGTCTCAGGGTGGTTGTGTGGCATTCTGGAGCTAATGACTGTAATTTTACTGCTAATTTTGGTGGGAAACTAATAGGAGCACAAGGAAATTCATGAATTTCTACTTTCTGTTCTGCTTATTTGCATCTGTCTTATTAAGATATTTAAAATTCTAACATGAAGCAACACACGTCTGAAGAGTTCCTGTAATCTGCTGCTGTAGATTGAATCCTGGTACTTTGAGTTTTTCACTGACGGACACATCAGTGTGACCACAGTGAAAGTCATTGTCTTATTACTGACCGTGGCTTCACTGTGATGCTTTTATTTACCCACATGGTTGCACTTAAATCTAAATCTTGTGGCCCATAAAACCCACTGCTCCCCAATTCTGACCAGTCAGAAGCAAAACGATGAATTAAGTGCCAGTTTTGCAGCACGATACCAGCGACAGCTCCTCAGAACTCTCTCCCAGCCTCTAATTAGGACGTCTTTGTCTGCGTGCTGGTGGCACCGTGTCGTGTGTTGGCGTCCGCTTACCGGCATTGTTCTCGCCACTCGACAACCTGAGGATGTTTTGATCGCCTCGCAGTGGACCTTTGAGAGGAGTTTGGGGCTTTTTTCCTGGCGCCGATGCACACTGCGTCCCGTAACACCGCTCTCAAGAGCAGCCCTCTCGGCCCTCTTCATGCTCGTCTCTGAACCCTCTCCACTGGGTCGTTTCTCGCTCATTCATCTCTGTCCTCCTCTGGCGACTCGCTGCACTTTATAGCCTCTTGCAACATGCTGAAACGTTTAGGCCAGAGTGCAGGCAGAGGAGAGGGGATTTGCTTTGTGTCACCTCAGTTGGACAGCGTTCTCGTGAGCACTGGGGATGAAGGCGCGTAGGGTTTGTCAAAATGAACCGTCAGACATCACACTGTCTGACGTGTGTGTGTTTGCGCCCATGTGTGTGACTTCATTCTGCCTCTGAAGGGATTTACAAATTATTACTGATATTTGTGAGATCTTTTGTAGAATCTTTGGCTTTTTCTGCAAACAACAATCATTCTTTTCACTCAGTCATGCAGCCTAATTCCCAAACAAGTCCAAATGTGACAGGCATCAAACTTCTGTCTTGCTACAGTGGGTCTGGTTCATTTTCCCAACATATAAAGTTATAAGGGGCTGGACTACTGTGTAGCACCAGCAGGTAAATAACCTCCCTGCAGCTACGCCAAAACATCATCTAAGATAATCTTGTCAGTTTCCATTTATTTGACTTCAGTGTCCTTCAGTTGACGGGGTCAGAGCTGTTTTCTTTACTGGGTTCTCATTTACATGTTGAAAGAAACGGGATTTCATTTAGAATGTTTTCTGTGGTGTAGTTAGTGCGGCTTCCAATCTGAAAGTGCCACAAAGTCCGCTTAAAGGTGTAGAGCAGAAGGATGGCGGAGTATTCTCACGGGATAAGTATTACCAGGGGACCCCGTGTAATAAATAAATGACCCCCCTACGTCAGCTTTTTATGTGTCCCATTCTCATGGGATAACCAAAGTCAGCTTTTCCCCAAGATTTTACTGACTTCCCCTGGATGATGTCAGCGCGTTATGTATTGCGTAACATTCCCCTGTTTTTGTTTTGTTTTTTAGTTTTTACTTAGTTGCTTTTCACCACGGCTTGATTGGAAATAAACAGTAGTAACAGAAGTACAGCAGCAACTAACAGCAGCAGTTTTAGAATCGGCAGTATTATATTTTACGTTAACTTCGGGTTTGTTGGGTTGCACACTTTATCAATCGAGTCGGGGAATGACGTTCACTGATGCAGCCACTAAAGATGCTAAAAATAGAAAACATTATTCTTACCACACACTGTCAGGCAGTGATCCACCATTTGGAGGTGAATTTGCTCCTTCTTTTCAGCCTTGTCTTTTTTTTCCGTACGTGACGGACCGATAAGCTCCTACTGGCCCGGAACCTAAAAGCTCCTCTAAACACTTCAATGCAGCCTCCATCATTCGCCAAAAATGAATAAAAATGCGTCTAGTAAACAAAAACCACCAAGATGCCTGTGGGGTCCTGGCGATTTCTGGCCAAATCACAGAGATGCGTATTCTCATGGGATTAAAATGATCCCAGGACATCGGAGTTCAGCAAAATATAGTAGGTAATTTGCGAGGGAATTTTTACTTTCCAAATTACTGACATGGCCGATTCTCACGGGATTATCATCACTGACAACCTCAGCAATCATTACAAATTACAATAGGTCCCCAGGTAATACTTATCCCGTGAGAATAGGGCTTAAGTCAGCAGCAGGATTTCGACCCATCAGACAGGGGTATGTTTCCAATGTTGGACCGTTATTCTATTAAGTTTCATTTCCACTCATGGTTTGGTGAGGTTTAGGCATGAGACCTACTTAAGTGTGATAGTTTTTTTTTAATATTATATTTTGTGTGGAGATTTTTGAAGCTTTTTTATTGATAGATAGAGTGAAAAGGGTAGAGAGGTGAGAGACATGCAGCAAAGGGTCGTGAGTCGGACTCGAACTCATGACCGCTGCTGGCGACCTGCACTTACGTGGCATCGCCTTAACTCAGTGAGCCATACGGCGGCCCCAGGTGTGACAGTTCAAGTTACAACACAGCATTTTTACTTCAATGTTGGAAGCTTGGTTTTTTGGGTTACCAGGGTGACGAGTCCTGCCTCATCTCATTGTTTGCCTGAAAAGGAGCAACAGTAAAGCAATTAAAGAGACAGCAGTGATATGATGATTGTGATTCATCCCAAACATAATCCTGATGAAGTTATGTTCTCTTCAGAACGTAATTGAGAATGTAGTTTAGTTGTATAGGAATGAGATTTTTGGGAAACAGGGTTGGATAGTTGTGTTTTTTTTCATTTATTTGACATTTGTATTCAATCTTCATGTATATGGTGACAGTTTATACTTTCATTTTCTTACATCTGATGAGACTGTGAGATGTAAACAGCTATGTATTACCATGCTACACTAACACAGTGGTAAAAGCACCCTGTTTCCTCATCAACTGACCGTGTTTAGAGGAGCTAGAGCCTGTTATGAGCAGTACCAGGCTGTCTGGATGAGCAGCCGTCTCTTGTTATTATTTTTTATCTGCCTATCCTCGATCCCATCTATAAGTTCGGTCAGAACGTTGATTGTGATCTTACATTTTCGCAAAGCTGTGGTTATTGCTGATTTTATCTGCGTGAGGTATTTGTGAGTCAACAGAAGTGTTTGTATTGAGAATATGACACTTGAACTGAACTTTTCAAATGCCAGGCCTTGGACAGCTGCGGATTTCACACGTAGTTGCTGTTATTATAATACCACGCAGTCCGTTTGGAGTCTGCAGGGAGGACTCGGTTGCGTACATGCACGGCAGGCTGTAGCGGCATATTCCATACATGCACGCTGCTGCTAAGCGTGCACTGTCATCGCTGTGCTGCACATGGACGTCCGTGGAGGGGTCTGCACAGACTTTCACAGACTGTTGCATGCTTGTGATTGCACATAATACACCACTGACCTTATAGACTCAGTTCAAGGAGAAATGTTACAGAGACACAATCATCTTAGTAACCAGCTGGTAAATACTACCACTGCAGCAGCGCCCACCTTAGAAACCTATTTTTACTGTTGCAGATTTTTACTTTCAGATGTTACTCTCAACTTATTACAGAATCAAAACAAAATGGCTGCTATTTTTACCCCATTGGTGTGAGAAGAGCGGCTGCAGGTTTGGTCACTCTGGGCAGAAATACCTCGGTTTAAGGACGTTGCTCACAGACAGTCAGCTGGTCGGAGAGCAGAGCTGATGCTCAGCCAGAGAGATCAGTGTGATCTTGACACAGGCTGTTAGACGGCCCATCTGATCTAATGGATGATGATGGATAACAGCCCCCTCCTGTGCACATGTGACCCAAACACTACGGGGGAGTGAACAAGTCCACATGCCCTCTGACCCCCTCCTCGAGCTGGTGTGAGGGGGAGGCGAGGCAGGCCAGGCAGAGTGGAGCCAAACACAGTCAATCACCTTCAGACACACTTCCTCTGTAAGGGCCTCTCTGCTGGGCTGTGTGCCCTCACACGGCTTCATGTAAGATGGTGAAGTGCACGCTTGGTATTCTGTGTGTAGAGGGGCTTCATATGTAAAGTGAATAAATGATCAGACTTTATTTTAAACGTGCATCTGCCTGCTGTATTTTATTAAAACACAGGACTGGAGCAAACTGGCTCATGCATGAGTTTACGTTCAGGTTCACTAAGTCACAACAGCCTCTGTGATCCAAGGTGTCCACATGCTCAGAGTTTTCTCATGAATCTACAAACCCTACAACAGAAGACTGTCCCATCTATCTGTCTGCCAGATTCTAATTTTACTTTAAGAAGACTGAGTTTGTTGTGTCGTCAGAGATCAAATGTGGTTCTTTACTTGAAAAAGCAACAAATCAGACTCATCACACAGTCAGTGGAACCACTGATGACGTGGATTTTTAGTTTGAAGATATTATTTAGAGGCTTTAGTGAACCATCAAACCATTGAAACACTGTCATTGCTGAACAAGTAACATTTTTTATGTCTTTTTCAGATTGTGCCATTTAAAAATGTAGTTTATACAACCAAAGTGCATTCTGATTTTGAAAGTAATGCAGCTTCACTTTGAAACCAATTTTCCCACCTATAGAGACTTTTGTTGGATGAACTAGACCAATTCTTTATCAGCCCTAAACTGACGTCAAAACAAACTGGCACCCAACACAACTGTTGGGGAGAATGTGGAGAAGTCACGACTGATCACACTCATATATTCTAGTCCTTTCCCATTATCTGGGTCTATTGGAGTAAGGTGGCGAGAGTTATATCAAAGGTCCTAGGTTTTAATATTTGCGTGACATTTAGAACTCTTTATCTTGGGATCATTGCTGATGGTATGAACACAGATGATGCTTACCTTCTTCAGATTTTGCTGGCAGCGAGTGAAAAACCATCACAAAACATTTGCTCCTGAAAACTGCCCGACCACAGCCCTCTTTGTCAACACTACTAAGCAGCTGCATACTCTAAAGCAAATGACCTGCTCTATAAGACTCCAGAAAGACCAAGGAGAAAAACAATGGAGGAAATAGTGTGTGTATTTAGCCACTGAAACAGACAAACATGATCTACCACTAACATACCCTGTTACTGTGATGCTCAGACTTGCATTTCATTCTGAGACCCCCCCTCCTGTCTTTATTTTTTTAAATGTTATTATTATTCTCCTTTAAAAAAATGTATTTACTTTTTAAAAAAAAATTAATTATCATTTTATTTATTTTAATTTTCTTTTTTGTCATTATTAATCTTGCTGATGTTAGGAATGTGGTTCCCCTGTTCCTTGTTCTGTAAATGTTCCTTTAAACATGTTTTAAATAAAACATTTCAACAAAAAAATGTCCCACCTGTGACCCAGTAGTAAAGGTTTGTACAAGTAGAACAGGACTTTCACCCAGGGGACTGGGGCTGGCCTTGTAGAACCATTTATCTTAAACTTAACTTCTGTTTTATATTCTCTATTTGGTTAGGTATCATTAAATAGCATGCTTTGGTTAACACTTCACAATGATTACTACTTATTAGAAGTTTAGCTAAAGCTTGCCATGTTTGGAGCTTCTCTTCTGTTTTTTTGGGTTACCATAGTAACAAGTCTCAGCTCGTCTAATATATGATTGGTTTGCTGAAAAGGACCAACAGTGATGCAGTAGAACAAATGCTTAAGATGTGTCAGTAAATGTATTGGTGACACATCACTAACAGATGTAATCCAGTAGAAAATCCTTCAAAATGTAATAAAGGATGTGGAGTTTGGTTGTATAGGAACCTGATTTTAGAGAAACAGGGTTGTTTCATTGTAAAAGCTCTTTTGAAAGCTTGTTGAGTAAAAATGCTGGTACACACATAGAACGATAAAGAGATCTGTTTTTCTGTCATTTGCAGGGATCAACAAAATCTTCAAAGAGCATGGAGTCACGGCGCAGACCATCAAGGTAACTTCTCTCATCACTTTTCTTGTTTCCTCTGCTCTTTCCTCCTTTCCTTTCGTTTAGTCTCCTCTTCTGTTTCTTCTCTTCTTGTTTCTTCTGCTCTTTCCAATCATCTCACAATCACTATTTCCTCTCCTCTCCACTCCACGTGAAAGGCTTCATTTGCCTTCTCGGACTGTGCTCGTTGAATTATTTGGAGAGCTAGTCTCTGCTGTTTTCTCCAGAAGTTCAGATTTATTGTGAAGGGGGTGAAATACTAAGCACAGCTTTATCCATCCTCATTGACATTCAGCTTGAGGTGTGAAGAATTTGACAGTGAGACGTCTGGATGTAACCTGATATTTGCTGATTTTACCAGGGGAATTTGTGAAGCAACATGGCCCGTTGTTGAACTGGACCTCTCACTGTTTGCTGGACAAAGAGATATTTGGTGTCGGCCCCTCTCACCTCCCTCCTTAGGGAGTCACAGATGTTGTCAGTTGTGTAATTAATGTGTAAAACTTGACACCACAACAGCTTGTGTGGATGTGCCGGCGTGAGCTTGAGTGACAGTTTGGTTCCCTCACAGCAAATCAAAGAGTTGATACGAGGTAATGAAAACAGTCCAACATCTGGTAGATCACCGTTTCTAACAGCACACGCAGAGTATGTGTGAGTGAGGATTACACTTGATTTCCATCCATATAAAGGAAAGATCCAAGTTTTTTCAAAAGCGCAAATCAGTGCAGTCATATGATAGCTGTGTCTTATGTAACACTTGCGCTAAATGGATGTATCCAATTCCACTCTGGTGGGTTCAGACAGGCTTATTTACATTCCTGTAAAAGCAGATACGTTTTATCTGTTTGAAGGACTGTGCGGTACGATGCTACACACCTCCGCCCACCAGCAAGAATGTGATTTAAGCTGCACTTTAACCAGACACATACAGTGTCTGGTAATGGCAAATGGTTAATGGTCTGCACTTATATAGCACTTTTCTCTACCTTAGTAGTATCCAAAGCGCTTTACAATGTGTTTCTCATTCACCCATTCACACTCCAGTGGTGACAGAGCTGCCATGCAAGGCGCTAATCTACCATTGGGAGCAACTTGGGCTGGGCCAACACTTCGGCCGGGGATCGAACCGCCAACCTTGCGATCAGTGGACAACCTGCTCTACCACCTGAGCCACAGTCGCCCCGTCCCTAATGCTAGGGATTTAACACTGTGTCAGCTACCAGATGCTGAAAACCTAAAACGTTCTACACTCCGAGTTACATTTTAATTCATCGTTATTCATCATTACACAGTCATTTAATCCAGTGCCAGCATTAAACATTTATCAGTGCATCATTAACTGAGGACATGGGAGAAAGTCCAGTTTGATAAATGACACATGTTGTTTGTACAGTAAAATAAAAGGTCATGCGTTCGCTTGATAAAGTGTACAAATAAAAAACGAGCAAATCAATCCAAGCACTGAGTCTTGGACTAATCGACCCTTCAGGTCATGAGAAAATATTTAAATGCACCTATCAGGAAGTTTGGCAGGTCTGATTACAGGCTCGGGTCAACAGGGCGCTGAGCGTTTAAAACAGAAGAGACTGAACTTCTGGTTGTTGACTTTTATTGCAAAAAAAAAAAAAATTGGCAAGATTTTTTTTTTTTTTTTTACAGCCTAACGTCTCAGGTTTCCTGATAAAACATTCCTGCTTCATAGTTGGTGTTTGTCCAAGTGCACAAATGAGATCACTGCAGCGCTGAAATTGACCGTGTGGAGATAGTGCGTCATTCATCAATGTGATATGCAGAAAAGGAGCAATCACTTCATCTCTGCGGCTGATGAGAAGCAGGTTGGCACTCAGCCGGTCAACGCATGCTGGTGGATCTGGAATGGGACCAAACCACAGGTCTATATTGGCTCTGGCTGCAGCGCGATGCGAAAGGCGTACATATGCAGAGGCAGAGAGGGAAACTGAAAGGCATGGAGAGACGTAGAGAAAGGAACACTAAGAACTGCGAAGAAAGATGGAGATAATGGTGAGAAAGAATGAGAGGAGATGCAAGTGCACAATGAAAAAACATTTCTGCAAATCACAAACATAAAAGGACACACTCTTTAGAAAGCTTTTACGATAAGACATCTGTCACAGCGCAGTGAAGACGTGTGTGACATATCCATTTCTCCTCTATCTCTGGTGATGAATCATTTTCAGTAAGCATGTTCTGAGTGGCTCCAGATGTACAGCACAGAGCAGGCCACATTATTCGTACGTTAAAGCTGGAGCGGTCCTCTCTCCCAGACGTGTGAGCAATTTCCTCAGGAGGCCACTCACAGCTGACGAATGTGGGAAATATGCTGCAGCCTGGGCCCAGACACCTCTCACTTAACCTCCTTGTCTCACCCTCCACCTTCAGTCGGTCCGCTGACTTCACCTCTTTATGATCTCCAGACACTTTCTGCAGACGGCAAAGGCCTGAAAAAGGCAGGATCAGCTGAGGTCCTTAAAGGAACAGTTGAAGTGAAAAACTCTGCTTACCACTGGACAGTTACAGAGAGCTGCTGAATTTAAAGCTTATTCACTGCTAAGACTTAGATACCGTTCTAATGACTGTCACATAGGGTACGCAAGTAAGCTGGCTATTTTTCCCTTTCCATCTTTATGCTAAGCTAAACATGTGTGTTCCACGTGTCTGCAAGGGCATGAGGGACGTAAATTTCATCATCTACCCAAGTTCACGAAGATCAACATGAACCTCTCTGCAGATCTGTGTGTGCAGCGTTAGATTAGTGATCAGTCAGCCTTGTCCTCACGGCCCAGCCACTGCACATGCCCTAAGAAAATAAACAGTGCTCTAAACAAATGCTTGCTGTGAGGAGAGGCTGTACGAGGAGATTCTCCATCATCCACATCTTAATTCAATCATGAAATAAGTTGTAATTGAAATAGCTGCTGCTGGACTTTGGATGTCTGTTCATTTGTATATGCATTCCCTTTGCATGACATGGTGTTACAGCTCAATCTATAACTAACTGCTACATCCTGTAAAAAATGCTGAGGCACAGCTCGTAAGAAACATTCATGGAAGGCCCGTGTGTTCTTCAGTGTTTGATACGAGAGGCGATGTGATCGTCTCCAGGCCGACTCATACCTTTTGCAGCACGATGGAGCCACATATGTGCCGCTGTGCGTTTTCAAAGTCTGCATGAAACCATAAATTGGCTTTAACAGGCTGCCGGCTGCATTCAAATGACCCTGTCTCTGTAGTTTTAGTATTATCTGAAACCTTTGTCCAGAGCAGTATTGTTGAGACAAATCACACAAATAGTGAGGTGAGCTTTGGAACTTATGACCCCCAAGAATCAGTGAAGTCACTTAGGAACTCAGCACATGTATATTTAGGTACATCTGATGGACACTTCATGCTTGTTTTGGATGAACATCTACTCTGACATAACTGTTGGGGCTGGACTTCCTTCCCCCTTCTCCTTTTTATCCAAGCTTCCTTTATGTCTGTCTAACCTCTGTCTAAACCTTATCTAACCAGGTTTATTACACATTCTGTAACCTGTGCTGCAGTTTTCTCATAATCTGGTGTGCTCATCAAACTAATCACATTCTCCTAGATGTCTACCAACATGACATGTGCTCATTGCAGTGGGAGGGCTTACATTTTGGAGAGAAGCATGAGCTCTGCTGGGATTTAATGATGTCATTGTGGATTTGGTATTTATATGGTGCACTGCCCTCTCCATATTAGGATATTTGTTCCTTGTTGGCTTTGAAGAAAGAATGCTGTGTTCCAGCTGAAGTGTAGCTTGCATCACTGAGGACATTCAGAGCAATGTTTGCAGATGAAGTAAGCAGCCACGTATTTTTAGGCTTTGGCTCCAAATGAGAGACCCTTTGGATGTGGAGTGATCCGGGTCAAAGTGAAGATCTGTCCTAATGTGATGCGTCTTGTGATGTCTGTGAAGGAAATTGCTGTTTTAGTATTAAATCGCTGGAATGCATCATGTGGCAGTTATGCCGTGTAGATTTGTATAAAACTGCATTTCCTTGATAACTAAAAGGAAACCTACTGTATACTTTTAAAGCAGCTATTGACAAAAAGTTAATGCCAACTTATTGCTTAACCCACTGCCTACAAACTGTGATTTTTACTAACAAGAGAATCCATCACTTCAGAGAATTAAGTGAAGATGTAAAGTACATGTTAAACCATCTCCTCTCTGTAGAGGAACTGACAGACAGAAATGTCTACATTAAGTAAAAACTGACATCCACTCAACCCTCCAACCTGAGGCCTTTTGGCAGCCTTGTTGGTTGCTATAGTTAGCAGGATCATAACTCAGCTAGCCTGATGAACACAAGCACATGTGCATAAATCACATGTGCTGCATTACTTCTGGGTATTAAACGCCTTCTAACATCTATCTTTTGCGGTCCAGTAGTCCACATCAGTTGTCCTGTGCTGTGGGGCCGCTGACATTCAGCATTCTCCTAACCTGAACTTTCAACTCTCCCCTGTTTGCGTCCAGGAGTGTGAGTCTGCTGCAGGCCCTGGAGGAAAACTACGAGCTGGACCTGATCTACATCACAGAGAGGATCATCTCCGTCTCCTTCCCCAGCAGCGTGGAGGAGCAGAGCTACGCTGCCAACCTGAGGGAGGTCGCCTCCATGCTGCGCTCCAAACACGGCCACAACTACCTGGTACAGTTTCTAAATTACACTTTAAAGTGGAGACGGTGAAATAGTTCCAGCTTCCTAGATCAGCCCATCATCAGCTGACTTCCCTCAGTTCCAGCCACAGACTCACACAACATAATGCTTATGTAACATGCACATTCATCCGTGAACATGTAATACTGTTACTTATTGCAGTCGGCAGGGATTCCAGCCTTCCTCGTGTTTTAATATTGAGTGGAAGGTAACATAATAGAAGCTTTGTTAAGGACTCATGGCAGCTAATACACCAGTGCCAGATGCTAACAGCTAAGTTAGAGTTTGGATGATGGCTCTTAAATTTGCACAAGATGACTCTGAGTAACTTATCAGTCTACTGTCAAGCAAAAAGTAAATATACTTTTGGAAAATATAAAACAATACAGCATAAAGCTAAGCAAGAACAGTCGGGTTGTATCACTGTCCTCCATGTGGATCAGCAGGTAATTACAGGTGAGCCAATAAGATCTAACAATGTCGCTGTAAGACTTTATGCTATTATGCTCCAATAGAGACAGTAGGTTGGCATAAACACTACTGCTATATATGTACACTACTGCCCTTGTAGAGAAAACACACATCGCTCTCATTGATGTTTCTGAAAGGCTGCAACTTTTTACAGGATGTCGCTGTTAGTTTTCGATTGGGCTGTAGCACCTTTTTATGTGAGCTATACGGCAGCCTGTTTGTCTACTGTTGATGGGAAGCATATACTAATCGAGGCACCTCCAACATCTGGCAGAGGCTGCTTCAGTTGTGTGAAGTTAAGGACCCTTTGTTTGAAAAGCAGAACATAAATTTTGAGTTGTAAATCTACCATGCTTATCAGTGTAAACTACACATGTGCTTTGGGATCTGTTACCAGACGTGTCCTCCAAAGCCTACAAAGGATAACCCTAAAGAATGTTCAGCAGTCTTAAATAATGTACATGGTTTGTTTTTACTTCCTTTTCTTCAGCTCTTCAACCTCAGTGAGAAACGTTATGACATCAGCCAACTTAATCCAAAGGTAAACCCGACTGCTTAATATCTCCCCTCCTTTCCCATGTATTCCGTGACCAGCAGTCCTGACAGTATTCTCTCTGCTCCTCTCTCAGGTGTTGGACTTTGGCTGGCCCGACCACCACGCTCCAGCTCTGGACAAAATCTGCAGCATCTGCAAGGCCATGGACACGTGGCTGAGCGCGGACAGCCACAATGTGGTGGTTATACACAACAAGGTGAGGCTGAAAGATGAGAGGCTGCTGTGAGAATGCAGCAGACAGTAGATGGTGCTCTCAGGCTCTTCTGAGGACCCCCTCTCCTCCTGGAGGCTACAGCGGTATTTGTGTCCGTGCGCCTGTAATGATGTTCTTCCTGAGTGAAACGCTGACATTTAGGGTGGAGTGTTTGTGTGTGAGATTGCGTCTCTGTGTGTGCTTGTTTGGTTTGGGTTGGTGCTGGATGACGGTGAGGAAAACACAAATTAGGGCGGTGAGGCACGCCAGTCATCATGGCTACTTAGGTTTATTTAGCCTTTTACCCCTAACAATACCATAAAAACTGAATTGACCAATATTTTCCTGTTGTTGCCTAAACTTACTTGCATCACATTATACTCTTGTGGCAAACCACACTCATGTGGCCCCTAGGCATGCTGACACAAACCATAAAGAGTATATCCAAATACAACTACTGGGCAGATGTCCCAAACGTAATACCTAATCATTTTCACATTAACCCCACGGTGTTCCTGATCGTATTTTGCAACATAAGAATTAACCATGGGATCCTAAAGCTTGGTGCCTCATTCCAAGACGTTCCCACAGGGAGGTTGCAAACAAGTTGGCTGCTATAACAACCGGTGTTTTTTCTGAGTTGAGTAACGCCGGTGATGAGAGCGTCGGCTTGGCAGTTGTGGTGGTCACTAAGGAAGCAGGCCGTGTTGGGTTTCCACATATCAACAAATCATTTCCACCGGGCTCCCTGCTGTTAAAATGGCTGCGATATTTATAACGCGGAACACACTTATTCTCCACAATGGTCCTTGTTTTAAAGGATGGATGTATAAAAAGAAAGCCATACGACATGGGTGTGTTTCCATAGTAACGTGCTTGAACTTATCCTCAGACCAGCCATTTTTTTTAACCATGTGAATAACAAATACAGTAACATATACTGTTTAGACATTTTTTACATTTACATTTTTTTACATTACCAATAATTTACATTACTAATCAAACAATGTTTAAAGGGCACTTCATCAGTCTGTCTGTCTGTCAGTCATGTGATATGCTCAGCTTGTGGAAATGGCTCTGGATGGTCTGGACAGAATCTGGTCATGGAGATAAAAGAAGAATTACTAGTTTCTGACTTATAACATTCATGCCATATTGACAATTGTGGAAAAGTGAGAAAAAAATATCACGTTAAAAGGCTTTATATCCAGATAGCTTGTTTGTGGGTGGCAGAGAACTTTTTGAAGTGCCCTTGTAAATGATGGCAAACAGGAGCAAAGGTGCAGGTTTTTGTATTTCATAACGATGATCATGGACTTAAAGTTAGTCAAAGGTAGCTCCTCTTTGACTGTATCATAAGCAGTGTTTAATTTTATCATCAGTTTTGACTCCTCAATGCTTTGTTATGCAAAACGCTGCAGGGGAGGGAGGGCTGCTCTGTCGGCCACTAGCGTGTCACAGCACAGGACAGGTTTCTTGGAGATGTCGTGTTTTCTTTTTGGGCATTTCACTTCAGGATGTCGATGCACTGATGGCAGAAGTCCACAGTAGTTTCCCAGAGGTTTGACAGTTAACTTGGTGGTGGGTGGCATTGCATAATCAATGTGCATGCAGAGGCTTATGAAGCTGAGATGAGGAGAGCGTAACCCAGGTTGTTGTCTGAAGCTGCAGTTTACAAATGTTCCCTAAATGCCTCATGTGCGAAGCAGCTGTGCAGAGAGAAGCCTCTAGTCCCCAAATGGTTAAATAATAATAATAATAACGATGCATTGGTTTTCTGTAGCGCTTTTCTAGACACTCAAAGACTCTTTACATTGCATTATTCATTCACGCCATACTCCATGGTGCTAAGCTACATATGTAGCCACAGCTTCCCTGGGGTAGACTGACGGAGGCCAGGCTGCCAGTCTGCACCATCGGCCTCTCCAACCACCACCAACCACTCACTCTCACACTGCATTCACACCATTTGATTTAAATGACTTGGGCAGGTCACCCAGAGACACACACTCAGGTGCACTGGTGCAACCGATAAAATGTTCAGTTGCACATTATGGATTTTTGATCGCCTGTGCAGCCAAAATAGTCCCAGATTTAATGGATATAGTACTAAAGGCCAAAATATATGGCTTTTAACACTCATAAGTTGTATGGGAATAAACATGGGAAGATTTCCTGCACTGCTTTTTATTATCTCTGCATTTGAAATTAAAGCTCAGACTATACTCTGCTGCACTGATTGTGAACATTAAGCTGAATGAAAAAGCAACACTAAATCACTGCAGCAACCCTGTAACAGAACTGGACTGTCATTCTGTAGTTTCATTTTGTGGTGAGGCTACACTTTTGTTCATGTCCACATCATGAGTTTTGCTTTTAAAAACGCCACTAAACAGCTCCAATAGAAAGAAATCCATCATAAGCCTGTTGTTTGCATGCTTGACCATCATGGGTGGAAGATAAAACGCTCAACTTACTCCTAATGACTGATGTCTTTTCAGGGCAACCGTGGCAGAACTGGCGTGGTGGTGGCAGCCTACATGCATTACAGCAACATATCTGCCAGGTAGGTCTGCAGGCTCCACAGCAGCTGGAGAGGCTGCATATCACAGCCACAGAGAGGAGGCATGAAGATGGTATCTGTGCTTTTCTGGAAGCATAAAAAGACAAGTGGAAAGCAATAGAGAAGGAGGAGCAGGAGACTTGAGAGGAGAGATTAGATAAGCCAGCATTGTTCATCACAAGACCGAAGTCTGTATCTGAAAAAGAGTCTGAGATGTGATCGACTGGAGGAGGAGGAAGGGTGGAACATGAGACTGTCCTCTTTGGAGAAATTCAAATAAAAAAAGCTTGATATGATAATTATGAGCAGAGAGCGATGAGTTAGCGTTAATAGTCAGTGCACCATAAGACTCAAGTTATGAAATGACCTTTTTCTTTGTTTTTGTTGGATTTGTTTTCCGAAAAAGACCAAACCAAGTGACATTCTTTAATAAAAACAATCACAAGAGCGCATGACTCGCTGTTGTTTTTAAAGGGCCGCTGATTGGCCAAAGAAAACAGGCTCGCACAGAAAAACAGGCTCGCTTCCCTGTAACGCTATTAGATTCCTCCGTTATCCCATTATCCCATAAGGCAAATTAAAGCTGTGATCAAGTAGCTTTGAAAACATAAGTAGCGGCCCAACACCTGAATATGAACCAACTGAGGTATTGCGATCAGCCATATGTGACGTAACATAAAGAACGTGCACTGTTTGCATCGAGGTCATGCAGAATTAGCTCTCTTTACATACATGTCGGTCACACAGGGCCAACAGTGCATGCAATGATATAAACAATGCATTCTTCTGATCCACTAAGGTATTCTTTTCTGTTTGTCCCTGAGTTGCTCTTATTTGTGCAGGAGGCATCTTGTCTGGTTAATTCTGTGCTTATTTTTATGATACTGAGACGTCTGACATTAAGCATACTTAAGGAAAAGTTTGAAACAGTCATGCACTACAGTAATATCTCTAACAGTCCCAGCCTGCAGACTTTATAGGTGTCTAACATATCAAGCTTACTGTCATTGCTTCCTCTTTTTCCTCTGAATATCAGGCTGCATAACAATGAAAACACTACACACCTAAAATACTGTGTATGCATGTTGCATTTTTTAGAATGGGGAAAGAATGTTTCAAGTACGCCAGGCAAACGTGTTCTTACAAAACTGTTCTTGTTGGAATGCAGCGCTGACCAGGCTCTGGACAGGTTTGCCATGAAGCGCTTCTACGAAGACAAAGTGCTTCCTGTGGGCCAGCCGTCTCAGAAAAGGTCAGTGTTGCCTCACTTCTTTTTTTACAGTTTGACCCCGTGGTGAACCCTCTCACGGAGAAATCTGCCTTTTTGCAAAGTAAAACATGTTTAAAGCTGCGTTAATTGATTTTTTTATGGGCTCCTGGGGGTCGTAGAGCAAAGTGTAAACGCAACGTTGACATTCTATCACTTTAAAAAGTATCAGCCTGTTAATGGAAGCTGCCTATTTAGACATTCCACAGACATCGGCCAGCATTAACATTCATTGGGAGTCACGTTTCTGGCCGCTGTATGGATTTAAGTCCAGTATTTTTATTTAGGCTCTGCTTTATTCTAAGTTATCGTCTCTTTATCTGCTGAGTAATCCACTATGTTTGGGCTGTTGGTTGCTGACTGTGTCGACTGTAGCTGGAATCATTGTTGGTAAAAGTGGAGTTCTCTTGGTGGAAAAGCCTAAACAAATACCCAAAGGAGGTTTAAAGTTCTTAAGTGAAGAACTGAATGGAAAATGTCGGTGGTTTGCAGCCTCTTTGACAACACACATGGTCCTGTGATCCATTCTTGATATGACAAGTCAGATTAGTGCAGTTTTAAAGTACTTGAAGGTTTAAGTTCTTACTAGAAACGGTGCTTTGGTCTCCTTTAACGTGGTTAACAAGCTGAAAACATCTACTGTTGCTGCTGAAGGTCAAAGCCAAAGGTTGTGTGTCTTTGTTGTGGTGAACACAGGATTATAGTGTACATGTATCCCTTTGTTGTGGAACAGAAGACATAGTACAGTTTGACAACAGCAGCAGCACTTTAATCCCCTCCTCTTGTCTCTGCTGTCAGGTATGTGGAGTACTTCAGTGGTTTGCTCTCTGGACACATCAAGATCAACAACAAACCCCTGTTCCTTCACCACGTCATCATGCACGGCATACCCAACTTTGAGTCTAAGGGAGGTGAGCGTCGTGCACAGCCAGCCAACCAATCGTGACCAAGCATTTTTCCACAAACCACATATTTGTGAATAACTTCTCAAAAACTGTGTTCCAGGTTGTCGTCCTTTTCTCAAAATCTACCAAGCCATGCAGCCCGTCTACACATCTGGGATCTAGTAAGTCCTAAAACACACTCGCGCTCAAATCCTTTTACAAGATTCCAGGGATAGCGAGCTCGTAATGACCCAATAATAAAATCCCTGATTTTCCTTTATAGCTTCTCCTCTAACTCCCCTGCTCCCCAATATACATACACATCACCCGTCCTGCCAGTTCACTCTCCCAGCTCGGCTCACGTTATTTTATTTAGCTAGCCTCCCCAGCTGCCGGCTCTGGTTTCTCTACTTCAGATCCCGTAATCACGTCTAGTGTTATTTGTGACTGGAGAGCCAATATAAAGGGCAGACAGGCATCTATGCGGACACCTGCAGAGTTTTCCTGCCTCAGGGATCTGCTGGTTTCCAGGACCAGACAGGAAACAATAGATTGTGTGGCTTTGTGTTGTTTTGAGAAGAGGGGAGGTTAGAGTAGGAGGCGAGGGCTGCACTGCCCTCCCATGGATGAGGCAGGCATACAGTCTGCACTTAGACCGTATTTAAAGATATTACAGCTCAAATTTAGTTTCACTTATTTGTCAAATTCTATAACTGAATGAAATGGTGCAACTTTTTACCACACATTTACACATCTTAACACAGCACAGGGTAGTGTTTTAAAGAAGATCTGGCTCATGCAATAAAGCATCCATGCTTGGTTCTTTAAGTGAATGATCTGTTTCAGTGACAGTGCTCTAAGACAATGGTTCTCAACTGGTCCAGCCTCAGGACCCACTATGTCTCTATTAATAACAGTCGCAACCCAAATTGTTGAAGTTTGCTATTCCTGTTAACAAATTGAGGTGCATCTGGGTGTAGTCTCAACGCATTTTAATACAACTTGGGAAAATTTTGGCTCATTTTTTGCTCATTTTGGTATTTTTGCGCAATATTTGACCAATTTTGACAGATTCTGAGCACATTTTGGTTCATTTTTGACACATTTTAGCATAAATTTCTCCAATAAGCTGGCAGAGACAAATCAAGTGGTTAATAGTGGGCAACTACTGGTGTCACCACCACTAAATATCCTGCTATTGAAATCAAACTGTGTCATAAGAAACACATCCTTTGAAATAAAAGACTTTATACCACTACTTTTTTGGGGGGGGCATGCTTCTGCGACCCTCTAAAAATGGCTTCGCGACCCACTTTTGGGTCCCAACCCACCAGTTGAGAACCACTGATCTAAGAAAACACCCCTCAGGTTGATGAGAGGAGAGTTTGGTGGCCAGACAACCCAAACAGTGAGCTGAACGATGCTAAAAAGCCACACAGAGCTGAACTGTGTGTTAAACTGTTTATGTCCACAGTGTAAATCCTGCAAACACAATAACTTAAGTGTGAAACAATCAGCGCACACACATTTCCAGACTGTCCGTCAACCCCTAAGAGCACCGTATCGCATTCTTCCCCACTTTCTCTCACATGCTCCCTATTAGCACTCCCTCCCCTTTGATCCTAGCCTCCCACTCAGACAATCATGTAGACACTAATACCCAAAATTAGCCCAACACTGTGCTGTGGTTATGCCCTGTGATGGCCACTGGAAAAGCAAGCAGGGGATTGTTAGTAGATCATGTGTTGATTTACAGTGTTGTTGTCCACAGCAGGACTGTTATCTAATATGTTGTGTCTTCAATTGTTTGCAGTAATGTTCAGGGCGACAGCCAGACGAGCATCTGTATAACCATTGAGCCTGGGCTTCTTCTGAAGGGGGACATCCTGGTAAGAACAGCACAGACAGACTAGCTGGTGCCACGTGATAAATACAGATAAACACTCAGTACAGTCTCTTAGCTGCTTGTAAAGATTTGGGCTTCTGTGAATGTAACTGTAAATGTGGTGCAAGTCAATAACTGGAACCTTAAATTCTATGTTTGCCACAAGGAAAGAAACATAAACTGATGTTAAATGAGGAGGAGGAGGACACAAGGCCAGTGAGAACAGCTGCAGAAATGTACACAGGACGCACTGATTTTTATTGTCGGATAGTAATGAGGGAATCCTGTTGGTTTTTCCAACCTGACATCGGCTGTATGTACTGTATGCATGTGCTGTAACATTTTATAGTGACCATTCACAGAAGAAATAGGGCTGTAAAATCCCGGGGAAAGACAGTTGGACTGGGTCCTATACCTCAGTTTATAGAGCCTCATTAGCACACAATATGTTGCTGGAAACTATGACGTCAAAATGGCCGTTCGCTTCCTTTCCAGCAGCGTTTAGGGATACACAGTGTACCGCTTTAACATGACATAATCACTTAAAAGTCAAATTGCATGACAAATGTATGATTTTAATACTTTATGAGGGATCTTTTCACATTTAGGGGGTTTTTATTCAATCATTCTTGTTCCACTTGCCCTTTTAAAATGCAGAAGAAACATCCTCAATCAAGCACCTGCGATGGCCTCTGGTTTATATTTGCATGTAAAAGAACTGCACACATCAGCAGAGTTTCTGCCTCTGCTGTCATTCAGGCCATAATGTTATCCATGAGATGTCCTCGGGGCTCGTAATTTCAGCGTGGAGGATCTCAAAGGGAGCGCTTATGTGAGCCCGAGGCCGTTATGTGTTGGCCCTCAGAGCTGATCCCATATCTCATCCTTTATTTAAGACAGACTAATGGATCGGGCCGAATACATCATGTGACTGTGGCGTAGCTCGCTGATGCTTGTTATTACTCAGACAACAGGGAAACTGTGAGCTGTGGTTTTATGGCTTATTTGGAGAGACATCAGTCAGCAGAGTGTGATCCTCAAACTGGGAGAGTGTGTGTTTGTGCAGTTGAACAGGATCATGACAGCCAGAACTGCTAATTGCTTAATGGTTAGATGAAGAAGAAAGTAAATGCAGAGGAAGACATATTTGAAATTGTTCAGGTTTGGGCTGTTTGCTGCTCTCATTGGTCAGTTAGTTATTTTAATGCTAAGTTTGGTTTTAAGCCTGTCTTTTGGTTTATCTTGAGGCTTTGTCTGGAACGTCATAATAAGCCTAATCAGAATCAGACTAGACAAGTTAGTAAAGTTAAAGGAATAGTTCAGTGTCCTGGGAAAGTCTTAATGAAGATTTACATGAGTTGGTTGCTGTCATAAACAAAGATACAGCAGCCGATTAGTCTAGCATTAAGACAGGAAGCAGGGAGGCAGCTAGCCAAGGCATGTCTCATTTAAATGACCTAATATCACATCATTTGTTTCATCTATAGGTAAACCAATCCCAATCCGGGTCCATATGCTGATTCTGAGCTAACCATCTCTTAGCTCTAGCTTCATCATTGGTCCACAAACACAAGAGCCACACAAGAGCAAGAAAGCAAATAAATAAAGAATTTCCCAGAATATCAAACTATTTAACATTAAATATACCCCATTCAGCAATGTGGGAAAACTGTTTTGGAAACTTCGTGTGAAATTGAAAAGTGTCAGGACTCTACAGGCAGCATGTAAGCCTAAAATGATTGTTTTGCTCTTTCTATATTTTCCTCTTTAACCTTGCCAGTATTGTTCTCCCTATGTGACAGACCACTCAGTGGAATGTTTACCATATCCTAAAAAGCTGCGCAAAGCCACAGGAGCTTTTACTCCGTTTTATCCTCAGTCCTCTATATGCCTTTGTGGATTTGGGAATCTTATATGGTTTGGTCTTATTTAGTCCTATACAAAAAGAGGAGAATCAATCAGTCCCTCTTTAAGTCAGAGGTCCTCAGTTTTTGACTGTAGCTGATTTTTTTTCCAGTTGTCATTTACTTTTATATTACAGCAAATGACATCTATTTGGCACCAATAGGAAGTTTTCAGACAACATCACTTTTTCCACATTTTAAAGAGCTGCAAATGTCATTTTGAATAAATAAAACTCTCACCAATTTACACTGAATAATTCATACTGACAAAATGAAAACACATTTTTGCCAGTTTTTGTGTATGTAATGAAAATCAAATGCTTATAGATGTTATTCAGTATTAATTCAGTTTTCTGTAGAACCTCCTCTGGCAGCAGTTAGAGCTTTAAGGCTTCTTTGATCAGTCTTTAGTCTACCTTGCTAATTCTCTCAAACTTTGCCAGATTGAACCCTTCTGGTCTCTTCATAGATATCTTCTGAGGCTTAAGTCTGGCTGTTTACTTCAGCTGATCATGCTAAAAGGTGAACTGGCCTCCCAGTCTCAGGTCACTGCACTGTGGAGCAGGTGTTCTTCAAGACTTCTCTTTGGCTGCATTAATCCTTCCTTCAGTCCCCCTCTTCCTTTCACTGACAAACACCACCATAACATGATGCTGCCACCACCATGCTTCACTGTATGGTTGAGTTTAGCAGGTGATGAGTGGTAGCTGGTGCTTGCCAGACATAGTGTTTGGAGTTCTAGTCCAAGTACTTCAGCTTTTGACTCATCAGAGCAGAGAATCTTTTTCCTAATGTATCCTCCTTTAGATGCTATTGGGCTCTCATATGCCTTTTACTTCTATCTGGTCAGTCCACCATAAAAGCTTGACTTGTGTCCCAGAGATGGTCTTTCTTTTGGCAGGTTCTCCATCTCTGCAGAGGACCTCTGAAGTTCAAGTGACTTCTCAATTTGCTGACCCAGAATTTGGCTAAACTCTAGAAAAAGACATGGTGGTTTCAAACTTTTTCTTTTTCACAACTGTTGAGGCCGCTGCGCTCCTGGAAACACTCAAAGCTGGAGGCATGGTTTTATGCTCTTGTCCTGATCTGTGCCTCACCACAATTTGATCACAGACGCCTACAGAGAGTTTCTCTGACTTCATGGCTTGATTTTTGTCCTGACATGCAGTGTGAAATGTGGGATCTTTATATGCACAGTGCCTTCTCTTTTTAAACTATGTTTAGTCCGTTCAGCTTGTCACAGCAGGATTCCAGGCGTCTTTTTAACATGTCTCAAGGATAATAAAGCAATCGGCATAAATCTGACTACAATTCAGAGCCACAGCAAAGCGTCTGAATACTTTCGTAAATTAGAAATTGCAGATGTTATTTTTTAATACATTTGCAAAAACGTGTTTTCACTTTGTTATTATTGGTTGTTGGGAGCATACTGATGTGAAAAAGGTCAACTTTATCGATTTAAAATAGAATCTGCAGGACTGTAGTGTGCAGAAAGTGAAGTGCTTTGAATACTTTCAGAAGCGGCTGCATAGTATTTCAAAGGAAACCATAAAAAGCCTGGAAACGCTCACTGCTGTTGGAATAGTAGGATGTTTTGCAGTTGGTCAGTTTTGTGCTCTTCACAGCCACAGTTTGTGAGCTGCACGTTGTTTGGGTTTAGGTCGATCTTCCTCCGGTAACTGTAAATGTGAGGTCCCTGTAAAAAAAAAAAACAACAACAAAAAAAAACCAGATCCAGGCTACAACAGCAGGAGGGAGAGAGCACATTTTCCTGTGTGTGGTTTTAGTGTTGCTCTTAAAGCTGCTGGGAGAGCCACACTGGATAATAATGCTTGTGGAGAGGCCTTATGTTACGAGGGATGTATATAAAACACTGTTGTTTCTAGCTGTGGGCCAGTCTTGAGCAGGAGCTCGCAGTGAATCAAGCTGCCATCTTTCTTGGCTTGTGTTCCACAAATGTCATTTTATGTTGTGCTCATTTGATGTTCTGACTTTTTTAAGGTGGAGATAACTCTTCTGTATTAGAAATGACAGTACATTTTTACATCAACAGGTTTCCCAATACCTGTAGAGCTAAAAGACGACTTTACAACCACAGTCCAACCCTGTCAACCTGACTTACTGAGTTGTGTTCCCACTTTTTGATGACTCTTATCTGATGGTTTTCACCCTCCAGCTCAAGTGCTACCACAAACGTTACCGCAGCCCGTGCAGAGATGTGATATTCAGGGTGCAGTTTCACACCTGTGCCGTTCACGACCTGGGGATCGTCTTCGGGAAAGATGAGCTGGATGAGACATTCAAAGGTGAGGGCTGTGGGATAAAACAGCTTTGTCTCAGTCTGTGCATCGACTGGCATTACAATATATAAGCAAACAGTTAGCTCTTTTTTGGATATCACATAAAGCACCTAGTAAAACCATGGACTAATCTTTAAGTGTTGTTTAAATGTGTTTGCCACTATGACAACACAGAAGATGAATGACTTCAAATATTTATCACCTTCCTAACTCAGGTTCTCTCTTTCTTTCCTTTGTGCAGATGAAAGGTTTCCAGAATATGGAAAAGTTGAGTTTATTTTCTCCTTTGGACCGGAGAAAATACATGGTAAGTATCAATGTGATGAGTCTGATGGCTCAGCATTTTCCATATATTACATTTTAATTAGATGTAGCAGGCAGAATGTGTATGGGAGGAAGAGGATATGCAGCAAAACGTCCCGGCTCGATTCAGACATTTTTTCTTGTGTAGAAGTGTTTTCTTGTTTATTCATTGAAATCAAACAGGAAAATAATGATCTGACTATGAGTTAGTCCTCAGAACCCCAGGCAGTTCCGTTTTTGCTCCTGCTTTACTCACTGTAGGCCCATCTTTCACTGCAATATAATAAAGTCCTGCATCTCTATGGAAACAGAACAGCCATGGCTAGAAGTACACAACTCAACAATGTGTTCTCTGTGGTATCACAAAGTTAGAATGCCATCATTTCCTTTTTTAAAAAGTTGAATTTCTGAGATTATTTATTTCACAATTTTTTTAAAAAAAAGCACAGGTGCCCACAGGTGTTATCAATACTGGAGAAAAAGTAGTGACTCCACATACTAGAGATATTTTACTATTTACATTTTAAATTTGTTGTCCTACTTGTCTTGTATCAGCTCTGCGTGAACACTGCCTGCAGTTCAGTCAAATAGTTCCTGTATTTTTCTCATGTGACTGTTGGTCACAGCTGAGTCACTAATAGCTTCACGACTGCTGGGAGGAACACAGATATTTTACAGTGACTGGTGCAAATCAAGTAAATCTGGTGTATTTTTTTAGTGAAACATGTAGAGTAAAGTGATTTTGATGAAATATCGCAGTTTCAAGATGGGTAGTTCAAGGACAGCCAGAAAATTGAAAATCTAGAAACTTTCTCTGCTTTTAGGTTTCTGGCTCTGATCAGTGGTGTAACTTTGGCAACTTTTTTTTGGCATGATAACTTATTTTTAACTTGTCATGCCTTTTAAACCCGCTGGTGGATTTGAAGGGACAAAGAGTTCAACTCATCAAAACTTCTCTCTCAACTCTTCTGTGTTCATTTTGACATGCTGGATAAGAACAGGTGTTCCTTTCTGAGATGGAAAGACATTCACGTTTCTGCTCTGCCTTTTTGTACTTCTGGTCAAGGTATGGATCACCTGGAGAACGGGCCGAGCGTCTCGGTTGACTACAACACCCAGGATCCCCTGATCCGCTGGGACTCATACGAAAACTTCAATCAGAGCTGCGAAGATGCCACGGATGGTGAGAACGGTAGGACTCTAGATAGTGTTTTCATTATCCTGCGTTCTTCGCTGGGTAGGGCTGTACACACACGCTGCCTGAGTTCCACTAACAGAGTCCACACATAAAATACATACTCAGACAGCAGGTTTAGGTGCTGTTTTAGACAGAGTGCTGTAACGTTAACAAGGTGCTAATTCCACTGGCTCTTTACAGCCATGCCTTGTGCTAGGTCTTATTTAGGCTTCCTTCTGTTGAGGCTAACATCAACTAATTCTCAAGCTTATTTTCACTTTGTGAATTATGACATTCATGTGAGAAGGAACGTGTCCATTTCATGCAGTGTACCATGAGCCCTAAACACTGCTTTGCTTTAACAAATTGTCACTTGTGAGCAAACCCAGTCGGGGTCCAGTTCCAACAGCAGCCTGCGCAGGGTTTGTTCCTCTGTTTGCATCAGTGAGTGGATTTCGGGACGTACTCTCCCCATGAACCTCCAGTCAAAAGGCCACTTTACATGAATGTTATGCAAACACTACATGTGACAGTGGAAATGCATTTTAAACTTGTTCAGAGGAAGTTAGGGCACTATTTTAGTCTCTTTCTTTCCTTCCTTCTCACTCTGCCTCACACACACAAAGGCACACACACAAACAGCCTGTAACCACGGTGACCTCTACAACAAGGCTGTTTTTGTGTCTCTGCGTGATCCAGAGGCCAGAGTCAGATCTCTTCCTAATGGAGTTTAAAGACCTTTTTCACACTTTCATCTCTTAAAAACTCCCACATGATGGAGTCAAACTGAGGTCACGTTTAAGTTCACACTGCTGCTGGAATGTTTTATGAGGCAAGATACAGGAGGTGGAAGTTGTGTATGCAGATTTTTAGTGTTGTGTAGTTATGTAATGCTTAACAAAGGTGTTTATTAAAGGCATCATATCATAGGAGGAAAACCAACCTAAAATAAGAAAAAGCTTGTTGTCTTTGTAAATCCAAAATAACTCTTTCAGCGATCCTCAATGTAAATGGTATTTTGAAAGGGAGGAGAAGCTTTGGTACCACTGAACTCATTTGTGGTGAAATTATCACCACAGAGAAGCCAAAGGCCCCATGGGACCCTGACTCTATTGCTTTCCAGAGTACAGTACTAGACATTCCTGGGTTCAGCCACAGGCATGGACAGAGCCGTCCTTTGAGGGAGCGGTGGTCACTCTGTGACCAAAGTGTGGCTTTCCACGCCACCCAAAAAAGGAAGCAATGCTACGCCCTTAGCACTAGCAGGGAGCCGTTTAATTTGCCCTCAGAGTGCCACACTTGTTAAGGGGTCAGCTTGGTTTGGAATCAGTGGAATGAGTGGGAATCTGTCTGTGGCAGACGAAGAGCTAATATTTATAGTAATGTTTTACATTACAGTAAAAAGCATAGGGAACTGGTACAGGCATATAGGAACCCATATTCACATTTAAATCATCAGTTTGTCATCAGTATATTCCCTGTATGATCTAACATTATATTAGAGGGGTGGTTCTTGCCTGTCAGACAAACACTAAATTCTTTTCCAGCACCTCAAAGGTCTTTGTTCACTGATAGCCTCGATTCCAACTTGTCTGAGTGCTGCAACATAATCATCAGTGCTTACAGGAAACACAGCCTTGCTGGACTGGAGCGGTGGAACAAATATTCAGATGCATCACTTTAGCAAAATGCACTACCACCAAACCATAAAATGCTATTCTGTTAGAAATGAAAGTCATGCATTCATAATATTACTTACAGAGGTATTAACATTCAAATGTGCAAAGCAAAGTAGTCATTATGGAGAAGGAATGAGGTTTGGTAGTTAAATAGTGATGCATCATATTTTCTGTTGTGTTCGGACATAAAATGTTATTTTGCAATGTCAGTGCTAATCATAGCTCTCAGTGACTGTAGTGAAATACAAAGCACTTTGTTTTACTTTTAAATGTAGCGTAACATTGAAGTGCTGTACTCCAGTAAATGTACTTATTGACATGTTAATGCCACCTGTTGGTGATCTTCTCCACCTGATGAGCTGGTAACAACAACACTGACACACATGATGCACTGGAAGTGACCATCAAGTGTTTTGAAGCTTCTGTCTGCAGGTCACCCTGTTCACACTGTTCAGGAACTAACTGATCATTTTTCAGCTAGTCACAATTGCAAGGTCACAGCAATTTAGAGCATTTTTCCGAGTGACTGCGACTCTAAGGACAATTTCTAAAAATGACACATGCACTTTTCAGACTAGGCTGGCTTTTTGATGTCCTCAGTTCCCCCCCTGGATGTTTTTATTAGGTTCCCAAATAGTCAAAGGTCAGAGGTGAATTGGTTTCCTTCTATCGCTGCCCATAAAGTGTTTACCCCTCACAGCGGCAGCTTGAAATAGGCTCAGCTAAAATAGAACAGGTGTAAGTCTCCTCTCATTCTGCTTCAGTGAAGGTGAGCTTGTGTGTGTGTAAATTATCCGAGGTCGGTCCGATCCAAGTTCCCTGCCTGGTCTTGCCTCCAGTCATCTGACGATGATGATGATACTGTGGTCAAATCTGAATTAGACTTTAACACACACGCGCCCACACACAGACATACACACACCCCCCTGCTAAAAGTAAGCAAGTACACTCAAGCAACATTGCACCCACAATCACAAGCTCTTTTTTTAGCTACTTGAGACCTGAAGTGGTCGATAACACTTCAAACGTGTCTCTTAATGGGCTTTTGTGCAGCGACTGTTCAGCCAGCGCAGTCACACTGATGCACACTGCATTTTAAATGGCCTCGGCCTGGAAATGGCATTTAAAGAAACTGTTAAAAAATTCACAGCAACAAGAGAACTGAAGTCTTTCCACTGTTATTTGGCTTCACACTTGTTAGTGCTGAAAAGGCAATTAGTTCCTCTGAGAGAGTGGCTTTTAGAGGCGAGAGGAAAAATGGCACAGGATGTATACTCTCACAAGTGTTAGTTGAAAACAAAAAGTATAGTTGTTGTTGGGTTTATAGTTAGTCAGGATCGCAGTTGGTTTGCTGAGGAAAGTGCAAGACGACTTACATCAACTCTTTTCTTATCAAACCACTGTATAAAGCTTAAATTATAGGGCCAATGTTTTGCTGGGTTCAACATTGGGTAAGTGGCATCCATGTGGTCGTTAGTTTCCAAAGATTGATGTTGACTTTTATTGTGTTTATTCCATAAAAACAGCTACAGCTGCTGTGGGTCAGGTTTAGCACAGGGATTTTTGTCATGCCTGCTCCTTGCATAAACACAACAAGCGATACCCAAAGCAACACGCCGCTCACACAGTTCACTTGCGCAGAAGCCACTTTATACGCACTTTAAGCCTTCAGAGAAAGGGTAGTTAAAATGTGGACAAGATCATAAAATATGCTTTCATTTTATTTAATGGATGCGTTTTGCAAGATCTCAGCACATAACACATTGACCATTGTCTTCGAAGTAAGGTTTGTTGGTGTGTTCAGAAGCTTGTGAGAAGATAAAATATGATCTAAAGCGTGTAGTTTGAAGGCTCATCTGGTGCAGTCTCTGTTCATATGCACATGATTTCTGAAAATAGCACTGCTAAAATACCCAATCATAACCGCAGCATATTACCTACTGAGTAATACAACACAGACAAGCTAGCTGCTGTTTTTAGATGATCTGCCACGTTGGTTGTTGAGCTGTGATACGCAAACTTACTGTTTGGAAAGTTTACACTCTGTTTGAACAAAATGCAACCACAGCTATTACTTCTTTAACATCACGTCAGTTTGGAGCCAACTTTGAGTAAATATTCAATAAATATTAAATTATTTAGACCCAGCAGTCTACTTTAGGTTGGCCGAGTTCAAAGTCATGAAAATGCAGAGGTCTTCACCGGTAGCCTGTTCCTCCCTCCACCAGAAACAATGGATTAATCCTGGAGGACTCTTAAAGCAGCACTTTGCCCCTTATGAGAGGAACACTTATGATCGTTTGACCCATGAAAATTTGGTTGGATGAGACTATATCGACCAACCAGTGGACCAGTCCACCAGAACACTACAAATCCACAAAGAACAATGCTGTAAAAGACTGTAATAAATGATCCTACAACTCGGCAACCACAATGTTATCCTCCGACTCTGTAATCCAACTGAATTACTTACTTCATGTTACAATACACAATGAATGTAGAGTTACATGTATGAGACTGACCAATGTAGTAAAGGACCAGACCAAAGAGACCACACTGTGCTAGATTCTTAACATTCATTTCTATTGCACACTAAAGTGAAATACAGACTCATAGCAAACAAGAGCCAAACCAAACTAAAGGGCAGATAGTGTTAGTTCAGGTAGAGCACTCAAGTAGTACTTAGCTGATTGGCTTCAGCGGCTTCATTCATGCTTCACAATCATTCATTAGCTCATTCATTAGCTGTTTGGCTACCAGCTGACTAATAACCTGAGACTTCTCCCAGTTACTCTGCTGATACACTCAACGCAGCGCTGCACTTCTCTCCACCCCCATACCTCTTAGGTTATAGGTAGTTGTTAGTATTGGAGCTAATGCTGAAATGTGTGTTTAATGAGGTGCATTTGTTTTCCCAGCCTTGTTGATGCTTGGATTCACTGTGAGCTTGGATACTTGCTATAAATAATCTTCTTACTGCAGGAAACTGTGAGAAACTGATGTGCAGGACAATCTGAGCGCTCAGCTTCTGCACAGACAGTGAGGAGTGGATTGTATTATTCTCAGTGGATATTGACAGTGGCCTGGTTAGCAGCGTCGCCTCACAGCTAGAAGATCCCCAGTTCTCGTCCCGATTAGGACGCCTGTGATCTTTCTGCATGGAGTTTGCATGTTCTCCCTGTCTCACCGGGTACTACTGCTTCCTCCCTAAACATGCTGAGGTTAACTGATGATTCTAAATTGTCTGTAGGTGTGAATGAGAGTGTGCTTGGTTGTCTGTCTCTATGTGTAGCCCTGTGATAGACTGGTGACCTGTCCAGGGTGTCCCTTGCCTTCGCCCGAGTTGGCTGGGATAGACTCCAGCTCCCTACAGAGGATTAAGTGGTGTGTAGATAATGGATGGATGAATATTGACAGTCACTTGTGGCGTGACAGACCCCTTGTTTTTGTTTACTGTTCAGACCCTGTGATTGACTCAGCTGGCCAACCCCACTGCATTTCTGGAATAACTGGGAAGAGATGAGCGATGAGAGAGAGAGAGAGGGAGAAAAACAAACAAATCATGAGAGATATATAAAGAGAAAAAATGCATGAGACTAAAGAGAAACAGACTGCACAGGAGCGAGATAAAAACCATGAGAACGTAATGTTGTTGCAGAAATTCCCTCACAGAAAAGCAGCACCGTTGCCTTAACATTTACTGTTTAGAGTTTTCCGATCCTGTTTAGCAATATCAAGCTCATTGTATCCTTTCTAAGTAGCATTTGCTGTATTATTGTGCAGAATCTAATCAGAAGAGGATTTGGCTGTTAAAAAAAGAGCTTTTCCAATATATTCCAGTAGGATTATTGGGGATATTTTGGTCCAAGCGTCACCCCTTTTACTCTCAAACCGCCACCTCACTTTCTCTCTCTTCTAATTTCTAAGAGACCATTCCCCCCTCTCTCTCTGTCCTCTGAGGAGTCGGAGGAGTTAAAGGCAGACTCCTCCACTCGACTGTGAAGCTCTTTTGTGCACACATTCACAGGAGGAGGAGTGACAGAGAATGTCAGTGTGGGTTTGTGCACGCCGCTGCATAGCAAAGACAGACAGTTTCTAAGAGTTACATGGTCAATTTGAGTCCAGCAGTTCTTCGATTTCCCTTTGGCACGATGCAGCTGATGCCTTTTTTTCAAGGTTTGATAGCTGCTGGAGAGTTCAGCCGTGAGCCTATGTCCAGTGTGTTCTTTATATAACGCCGGAGAGAAAAGTTCAGACTCAAATTCGGCAGCTGACGTCTTTTACAACATGTGAGTAGCAAGCTCAGTACTGTAGAACCAGAAACTTGATTTTTTTTGTGCCTCTGGGGATGCATTGAATTACTTATTGACATCAAGTTGTCTATTATCCAAACACTTGCTCACATTGTAATATTTGTTAATCTTTCTTATTGCTTCAGTCTCCCAAGCCCAGTGATCTTTTAAAGTTTAATCTATCTTTATCTGTCTGTTTTTGGTGGCTCTATTCAAATTTATTGCAGCTTGTCTCCATTTATGTAGTTTAGTGAACATCCCTGCTCGGAATAATATCATTGTGCTTAACAAGTTAATTGCTGTGATCCTGGAATGTGGTGACATTGTGAGAGAGAAACCTGCTAGCACAAGAAGGCAGACTATCATACAGGTTTGACGCAAACCTCCCGGTCAGACAAACATATTTGAAATGTAAAGCTAAAGAACACATCAACCAAACTATCTGTCTGAAACATCCATCAAACTGAGCAGTCTGACTTCCTGGTTCATGTGTGGTCAGTTTCATAGTAGCAGTGTTCTCAGATCTCAGCAAATGCTTTATGATGGGAATAACGTCCGAGAATGCACATAATTCCTTGAACACTACATGAATGCTGTGGTTTGTGTTTGGAACTTGAAGATTTGGGACACTGTAGCAGATTCTAGAGACAAAGTTAGTGAAGTGTCCTTGATTTCTCTATGTAAGCATTTTTTCTGATGCTGTAAAGTTACAGTTTATCCAGAGTCCAGTAAGCATTTCCCTGTTGTTGTGTACTTTCTCTCCAGGAGGTTAACCCTTCCTCCTTGGTCTCATGCACGTTAGTCACGGGGAGAGATGTCTGTGCTCTAGTCCCACCAGCCTTGACTTTCCCAACAGAAGTTATGAGTTGACCAGGCCTGCCCTGTTGGGCACAGATGATTTGTTGCTAAATTCTTATAGCAAGAGAGGGGTTTAAATGAGTCAGATCCCATTTAAGTCTGTGTTTGTGATCTACAGACAGGGGAAGGATGGGATAAAGGGAGTTATATAATCCTGGTGGAGATACAAGTCAATGCAACAGAATTATATCACTGCTGAGACTGTGTTTGGGTCCATACGGCTGACTGAGATTCAAATGGTGCGTTGGCCAGGTGAGCAGTAAATTACCACAGATGGTGAAATATAGCCTTTGCTAATTCCAAATGAATGCAGTGTTTTGTAGATTTTGAGGATAAATCAGAGACTAGAACTACAAGTTCCAGTCACATCCAGTCCCTCAGATGCTCTCAGCTCAAAGAAATCTGTAAAGATTTAAAAGCAACCCTGATTCAAATATTACCATGACATGTCTTTTTGTTTTGCTGTTGAATTCAATCATGCTCAAATGATATTTTAAACCAGATGTTTAGAACTGATCTGGTGGTAAAATCTCCTTTTGTTTGATCCCAACAACCATTAGGTAGGTGATCAGGGTCAACTGCAGAATAGAACCCTTAAAGCATGAGTCAGCATCGTGCTCATGGGCCCTTCAGCAGGGATAGGTACTTGGTCGAATGTGGCCCAAACTTCCACTGGAGTGGATCCATCAGTCTGTTCTTCAGATACTGCTATTGTAGCCAGATTGTTCCAGATAAGTTGCTTCATAATTAAATGAAAGTAAGATTAACATGTACATGTCTTTGTGAACTGATTTGAATGCGTGGGCTCTGGACAGCAGCTGTCCACTTCTTCTGATACGAGCTGGCCTGAACATTGTTGCATCTGTTACTTTTCTCAGCAACTCTGATGACCTTCCCCCTGATGCGAAAAGCCAACTTCTTCCATAAGAATGCAGTCTCGTTGAAACACAGACATTGTCCGGGTGTGGCGTTTCTCCAAGAAGATGCAGAGGTGAAATGTCTGGCCCTTTGTGTTGGCAACAGGCTTCCATGCTATCAATCCCTCAGTCTGGTCTGAGGCTTTGGGTGGATTAGAGTGCTTTGACTCCAAACTTTGCACAGCTCCAACTGCGTAACTGCCAAGACAGAAAAAATAAAGACCTTCTAGTTAAGACTGCAGTGGACACAAAGAGAGAACAAGTGCCTTGTGTTGTGGAGCGTCCCTGTTTGGACCCTGGTTGGAGGGGCACAGGGACAGGGCTTTCTGCTAGGCGATAAGATAGGGGATGTTAAGCTCTGGATATAGCTTCGTTAGCACAGCCAGCTATAATGTCTGCACTGTACTTGCAAACTGAAATGCACACAAGGAAAACTGAGTATACTCCAGTTTTTGTACTATAGAGTACTACAGAGATCTTTGCAAGGCATGGCTAATCCAGAGAGAAAGAGTGCTGGTTATCTGCCGTCCATGATGTGTGGGAATGAATGAGTGGTCTGTTACCTCCTTATGGATACAGCTTTACTCCAGCTGTTCACCAGACACGCAAGCTCTTTTTCTCTCTCTTTTTCTTCTTTTCCAGCCATCTTTACACAGCTGATGTGGCTAAAAGTGCCATAGATGAGCCAGGACATAATTAATCAAGATCACTTTCCACAAAAGTTTTCTCACAAGACTCTCTTTTTACCCATATTTTATCCGGTGTTAATGTCTTTGTGCTGTAGAAGGACACACACACACACACACACACAAAAACACTTCATTGTAGTCTACAGCTGTACTTTCCTTGTGGATGATATTATATTAGGGAATTTCAAAGTCATAAGGTTAGTTCAGTTGATAAGCCTGACTCTAGTAGACAGCAGATGACTCCCACCATTTCCTAACAAATTCTAAATGTTAAGGCAAAGTCTTTCTCACAGGTGTTAAATGCTGTTGCACATTCAAAGAGGCTTTGATTTGGCCCTTAGCAGCCTTGCATTATATTAGCCTTTCCAACTCTTTGAATCAACTTAAAGTGGGGAGGACAACATGACCATGAGTTTCCCTTTCTTTATGGGGTGCCGCTGTCTTATTTATTGTTACTGGCCCAGGGTATCCTTCTGTATGGGTCACTTAACTTACTGAATGGAGCCCTTCAGAGCCGAGAGGTGGAAAAACACAGGAGATGAACTTTACAAGAAGAAAGGGACTATGGTTTGTGGATGAAGTCAGACACTTTCATATTGGTTCCACTGGGAATACTTGCCTCTCCCCTCTAGTTATTATCTTGCTTCTGAAGAGAACTCTATTTGGGCACTCCTGTTTCCAGGTCTTTGTCATAACAGGGCATTCATCACTTCACAAGAAACCGTACTGCAAAAACCAGCATTATATAAGCCATTACACTACCATACCTCCAGGAACTTCCATTTTCCTCAATTGAGCACCATCATCAGTTTAGGCTTCCCCTGGGATGGATAGTGGCACAATCACTACCCAGATTCAGTCCCCGATAGCAGTGCCTCTGGTTTATTTATCTGTTCCTACCAACACAAAGCCAGACAGGGAGGGAACTGGTGAGGGTTCATGCCCTTGTCGCTTCACTAAAGAATTTTAGTGGTTGTTCAGAGCACTTGCATGGATGGGAATAGGATGTGAGTAGATAGAGATAACCTCTGCTATGCTGTCTTGGTAGATACAAACATAAGGCTGGTGACACAATGTATAGGCCACAAGTAGTAGTTAGATGGACTAAAGAAATAGGAAAGGGATGGAGAAATCCTTGGACTACAAATACTTTGTTGAGAAATTTGGACTGGTACTTTCTCCCTACTACTTCCTCTTGGTGAGTAGCATACTGAAGAAACACCACCTAACAAAGGCCAGAGAATCTCCTCTTCCTCCTGGTACAATGGTGTTTTTTGTTGCCTGAAGGTACTCAGACGAGTCTTGATGGTTTGACACACTGTAGAAACCTATTGATACAGCTCTAATATCAGGAAGTGTCTGGTCAGGAGCAAGACCGGTTTGTGTCTGAAGCATTTAGCTGGATGTGGATTAAAACAAGAGCTGATGAGAGCTGCTATGAGGAGGATCTGGGTAAGCTATTAAGGCTTCAGGGAAAGTGACTTGCTTCTGTCTTTGTAGCCTTTCCAGACCATAGCTAGCAAGAGTTTGTCCATCAAAGCTTCTCTTCACCTCTAGAATAAGATAGCTACAGCCAGCTCATCAGACTCTCTCCTCATTTGGCCCTTATGATTTTTCCCTTTGCAACCCTGTTGCTAACGATAGTTGATGACTTTTCCTGAGACACACATTGAAACATAACGCTCTGCATGGATGAACTGCTTCTCTGATTTATAGTGCATGCTGTGTGTCGGTTATGGCTATGCTTTTGAGTTGTTTTTAGTATTTTTGCTAAATATAGTTACTGTGTTAAACCAGTTGCAGCTACAGGTTTCTTGTCACAGGTTACTGGTTATGTTGAATTGCACTTTGTGTACTTGGATACACTTGGATAGGATGGATATTATTTGACACTACTTTGTGTTTATCTTTGAAGCATATATTTGGCAGTTAATGTTGCCCATAGTCAGGGCAGTGTGGGCCAGTTTGAAGTGATCAGTGGTAATCAATATCCTTTCCCTGCTTGTTCCACCTTCCATTACCTTGTCCTTTGTTTCCCCAGTCCCAAAGAGTGTGCACTCACACACATTGATTTACAGCAATCTTGTGTATATTTAATGAGCTGCGGGGCCAGTGTTCATTAAGCTTGAATGAGTTCCTGTACTTACATTTGACTAAGCGTTTTGGGACTGTGGGTTTGCCATTATCTAAACTGTACTTAAACATACAGTACTGTACATTCATGCACCAAGTCGGTTTTACAAGGAAACCGCTAAAATGACAAGTACTATGCTGCTTTACTTATCAGGTAGGCTTCGTAAGCTCTTTGCTGACTTTTTAACATCAGTCTTCACAAGTGAAACTAGTGCAGTTCAGAAATTGCAGCAGCCTCTTATGTAGATCATTTACGAGGCCACTTTAATAGTTGTCGACTTTAATAGTTGTCCTTGAGCCCTGACATATTGTAAAGGCATGCATTGTTGCCAAATCAATACTCCAGCTATTAACTTTTACCAAATATAGCACAGGCTATACTTACATACTGTTACACCACCAAGTACAGCCACTGAGACTCTTAATTCTCTTGAGCTTCTCAAATGTAAATACACTTGGAACTTTATTCTTGTCTGGCTATTAGTGTTTGTAGCATTGTGGCCTTAAGGGACCTTCTCAGAAAGTGTTTCGTCATTGCTTTTTATTAATGCCACACTTGTGGCTAGAAGACAGACCCCCTGACTGTTTCAGAATGCAGTACACACACACACACACACACACACACACATACTCAAAAGCGACATGTGTGTGCGTTTGTACATGTAAGCTACAGGGGAAACATGCTATTTCCGCTGTAAAGGGGGATCTATTGCCACTAAGGTCAGAGCTCAAAGTTCAAAGATGAAGAGGTCACACAGTTGCACCATCTGGCCCACAGAACCTCAAAATATCTGGCAGCACCTTCTATCTACAACACGAAGCATTCTGCAGAGTAGCATTTTTTTTTTGCATTTTGCATGTTGCCATAACTTTATTTGCAGCAGATAGTTTGAATGCCTCATACTGCATCTGCTGATCAGGATGTTTTTGTGTGGCAGGACTTTTTTACATATAATAGCTGAGTTTATCTGTCCAGAGTTAAAATTACAGGTATCTGCAACATCATTCTAACAAGTTGTATTTACACTGTGACTCTTCATAATATTTTTTCAAGATACCTGTAGGATCAGTCTGACTAATTAAACAACACATGTATCCGTACCTCAGTTAGAACCGTGTAAAATAATAGTTGCAGATATCTCAAGCGTCATTATGACTGTCTGAATTGTTGTGCGTGATGCCAGGGATGACAGTATGGATATCTGCAATGACAGTGATGGGGAGGAAGAATGGCCCTATGGATATCTAAAATGTTCTATTTGACTAGGAGGAACTGGATTATGCATATCTGCAACGCACATCCAGGTTAGCTCTTAAAGGTTGAAACAGCTTGCCATACTCTTGTGTGTTTTAACATTGTTTATCTGCTTTTTCTGTTAAAGGCCTCTACAACAAAGTGTTTTTTGCCCCTCTCTAATGAATATGATGTAGCGACGCAACCAATTGGTCATTCCAGACTGGTCACACATGGTTCACTCTCTCCTGCTGTTGTATAATTAGTTAGGTCTATGAGGTCAGGATTGCAGACATTCTCCTCTGAGTAATGTGCCCGGGATCACAGAGCAAGTATTTACCTCCTAGGGAGCATGTAAAAACACACCAGCATAGACACACACAGTGTAGAATATCACACATACACATGTCCTTTCTTATCACACGAAGGAACACTGTCAGAGGTTATTTGCAGAAGCTTATGCGGATTCATTTCAGCCAAATGATAACAGCAGCAGACATAGCACCACACACACAGAAGCAGCCTCAACATAAATAGTCTGCCAGCCCTAAAAACAGCCTTGCAAGTGTAAAGTGACAGATTAGATTTCCTGTAGTACAAATGGGGATTCTGCCGATCAGTCACATCGCCTCTTAAGTGAAGACATGAGCTAGTTAAAGAGGGCTGACTACACTGGACTCTTATTTGCTGTGACACCATAGCACAGCTGGAACCATCGCAGCCATCATCATCACTGGAAGCACAGAGGCCAGGGGGAGGATATGGGAGTAGGGAGGAAGAAGAGGAAAAAGAGAGAACTCGGCGTGATCGATTGATCAAATGAGAGAAAACTGTGCCATCATGAAATCTATAGCCATGTGACTCCCTCAAAATCAGCATTTAAAAAAACAAAAAAGTTTAGTGGAGACCAAAGTCACATGTTTATCATCAGTCAGAATGACGTATGTGGTTGTTGTCCATTGTTGTGCATTGTGCTGTGGAATAGTGAAGGGACTGTCCTGCATGCTAATGTGTACAGATGGTTAGGTGATATGAACTGCACCACAGGCTGAAGAGAGCTTTCAAATGGTGGGACAAAAGGCTGTGTTTTATTTTGTTGCATATGTAAACCATCTTGCGATCCCAACAAGCTGCTACTGTAAATCATCTACATCAGCATTTGTCTGTCTTTTTCACTCTGCACTAGAAGAAAATAAGCTTTTTCCTTTCTTCTTTATATTCTTTACAAATCCAACCAGCAGTCACTCAGGGTATCCTTCTATTTTTTACTCACTAAGCCTTTCTGTTTTCTCCATCTGCCTGCTGCAGGGTGGAGTTTTCTCCCTGCTTCCTAGCTTGTTAAATGACTGTTGTTGGACGAAGTAGCTCTTTCCATTACATGAGTGTTTTCGACACCAGTGGACTTAAGGACGGACATCTGTGTGTATGTGTGTGCATGGAAAAGCCTTACTTCTATGAATGCTTGTAGATGCTTAAATATTTTATCCAGCGTGTTATTTCTTTCAATTTAGAGCATAGATGAGTGAACACGTGTAATGATTACGGAAAAAATTTTCATTTCAGTCGAACATACTCATGACTCATAACAAGCTATACGTCAAGGAAGTAGGTGTGTGAGACCTAAAGGGACTGATGTCATTCTATCAAACTGTATACTGTGGAATTCAGCGTCCCTGTGCCCCCACCCCTCACATACACCATCAAACAGGCTGTTGTGATAGACCTCCCACATACGCACACATAGCCGGGGCAGCCTTTAGACTAGTGCGAGCCACAGCACAGCAAGCAACAGCAGCAGCTCTCCGGCCAGACAGCAAGCTATTCAGGAGAGGGAGGAGGAGAAGGAACAGTAGCCAAAACCAACTCCTCCAACTCCTGCTGTAATCCTTCATGTCCCACCCCGGGGGCTCCTCTGCAGGGCTTTTCCCGGCTTAGTTTGGGACTGTACTATCGTCCACTGCTCACACAGGTAGGGGAACCTCCTCCTGTGGAGGTGTTTATGCTATTTCCTTTGACAAGGCTGTGACTTACATTGAGGTAGCGTGTTGAAGTGTTGTAGTTCAGGCAGTGAGGATGTGAAATCCGCTGGGCTGTGTGACTGATCATCTTAACTGTGGGAGTCACATTTGGCTACAGGGCAGGTGATTATAAAGGTACTGAAATGGAGAAAGTGAGGAGGGCTCTTCTTTTACGACTTATGTCTATGTTTATCGACTTGACTGATGCATTAAAGGGGTGTGTGTGTATGTGTGTGTGTGCTCATGTCAGTGGGGATACGTGCACAGCTTGATACTCAGATAGCAGTTTCACAAGAGTAATGATGACTTGATTTGGAGCCTCCTGTATTATGACTCTATAAGAGTATTCACAGTAACAACTTAAAAATCTAAACATTTGCATTGTGTTTAGTCCACATTAACGTGGGTGATTATGAGACCTATGTTGAGTATTAATCAGTCAGCAGGCTGACCTAACATCAGGTATACAACAAAGTTACTATCTAAATTTCATGTGATACTGCAACAGGCCGTTATCAAACTAGATCCTTTAGAGACTACCATTCCCTCTTTTTCTCTGCATGTGGTCTGTCAGCGTACCTAAATCAACTCACTAACGGATTAGTAGCAAAAAACATGCTGTCATTTTCTGTGTCCAAGAGTCACCGGATTTGTTTCCACCAGCAGCCTGACAGTGCAGCGGCTACATTGTGCCATTCCCTTGGCAAGTTGCCTCAGGCCAGCCAAGGAGACCTTGCAGTACCCAGCTTGTGTACGCCCACCAAGCTCAATTACAGAGCCCCGTATTCACTAAAGCGGAGATGGAGATATCTATAAGTTACAGAGACACAGACAGCTTCTTTGTACAGCTCCTTTCCCAGCTGTAGAATCTGATTTGGTTATCAGGACTCGTCTCATCATGGGTTATGAGGTTTCTTGGGAACTTTAAGGGACAGGAGGAGAAGAATTGTCTAACAAGGTATTGTTGTTCTCTTGATTCTTCAAGTATTGTATAACAACACAAACTGTAACTAGTAGCTGTGATATTTTAAACTGACATTACATTATTGCAGAATGGACTCAAATTTTCAGAGACATCCAGCATATGAAAATATTAGTTGGCTGGATAAGAGAGTAAAAAGGTGCACGTTAGCTTGTGGGAATACACGTGTGTTTCAGACTTTTCAGTGTGACTCTGTATGTTTTGCTTTGCTTTGGGTTTCATAGGCCAGGAAAAGCCTCCAGGCCTTCCGTACTCAGTGAGGTAGTTTTTCCAGTGATGACTACATTCTTCTGATTGGGGCACCCTATTTCCTCCTCACTGGACTTGGTTGTGGCTGTGTGTGACTGTACAGTACAATAAGTACATGTGCATTCGTGTTCCTCTACAGTGCGACATTCCATCTGAGCTTATGAGTGAACAACTTGGCAAATTACATCTGTGATGTCCATTAATCCATTCCAGCAGCTTATCCTGTTCACAGTTGTGGGGATCACAAGCAAATAAAATCAGCAACAGACTTGTCTTCTGATATACCAGCATTTCTCAGGTGGCACCGATTAATGCAGCGGGCTTGAGAAAGTGCTAGGCAGGCTCCTGTGACTTCATCGTTTTTTCCACAGTGCATGCCACAGACCCTGCTCATTTCCTGAAGCTGGTAGAATAGGTGGACATGAGCCAGTGTTTAATTTAACTGCAGCTGCCTTGGCTATGCCCATGCAATCTCCCGATACCCACACTTCTCTCTCTGATAGTTGCGCACACTTCCTAATGTCTTGATGAACCACATGTGCTTATATTTAGGAGATTACTCATTTGTTTCTGAAATGGCCAAGTAATGGTGGCTCTAAAAATACTTGGGCAATTGAAAATGAAAGGCTTGTGTAAAACTGAGGGATTGTTGATTGTCCTATTTGACTTAATTTGATTGTAATGAGGCTTTGTCATCCTTTTGTGTTTTAGAAGTCATCCATACCCAGGGGCCCTTGGACGGCAGCCTTTACGCCAAAGTTCGCAAAAAGGATTCTGTTGAAGGAACAGTCACATCAAACGGCCTTCCACCCACTGCTGTTGAACACGCTCTACCTGCGGTTGACCATGCCTTGTCAGTGAGCAGCGACTCAGGAAACTCTACTGCCTCCATCAAAACTGATCGAACTGATGAAGCAACAACAGCTCCTCAGGCTTCCACGGTGAGCCAGACACACATTCCTGTGGGTGAGGAGTTACCCTCAGTCCGTCACCACGCCCCACCTGCCCAACAACCCATCAGTCCCCAAGAGAAAAAAGAGCTAGAGCAGCTGCTGAGTGGCTTGGAGGGCCCTATGCACCGACAGGCCTACCTTTCCACCCCGACATCTGCTGTTGGAGGAATGCTTCACCTTGTGCCTGCACAGGTCCATGTTAATGGCCACAGTACCATTGACCGAGAAACCGACATTTTAGATGATGAGCTGCCTACAAGTCAAGAGGGCAACAGTGTGGACAGCCTTGGGACATTCTCTTCCACAGATGGCCGGGCTACACCGGCTGATCTTTACTACCAGTCTGAGTCACACATCAATGGCCAGGACCATGTGCCATATCTGGAGCGCAGTGTCCCAGAAAAGCCCCTGGAAACCATCCAACAGCACGCTGGCATGTCTGACAAACCTGTCAGTTTGATACAAAGTGATTTAATCCCATCCTCGGGTAATTACATGGCAACCCAAAATGGCAATCTGTATCGCTCTCAGTCATTTGGTGCTGAGCCAAAGTCTATGCCACCAGCCCCTACCCGCACCACTAGCAGCAGAGATGCCGTCCAGCGTGGTCTCAATGTCTGGCAGCGTTTCGGTGTACCTGAGGAGCCAGTAACTGAAGGCCTCACATTCAGTCCACCACATTCTGTAGCAGTGTTGCCCAGCCATCACAGCCTGCCCCAGTTCCCTCATCGCCACAGCGCCTCCCAGCAAGAGATTGAGCAATCTATTGAAACCCTTAATCTCCTCATGTTGGACCTGGAACCAGGTCGTTCGGTTGTGACAAAATCCCAAAGTGCTCCATTACAGGACAACAGTATTGTGGTAACTACCCAGCCGTCCTTCTCCCAGAGCCAAGCCAGGCCCTCCTACCAGGCTGATTCCGCAATTCATACCCACTTTTCTGGCCCAGTATCGAACCTGGCCAGCCACTTGACGCCATCTCAGATGTCACCTGGGAAGCCTAGTACACCAGAGCCTGCACCTGTCCATGGATCTCTGAATTACAGTTCTGAAACAGCTGGAACCGGCACTTCCTTACAAGGCTCCCCCGCTTTAAGTGGCCACCTTCAACTCAAGTCCATTAACACCTACCCACCAGCCACACAGCCGGCAGAGGTCTCTGTTGCCTCAGCATCACAGCAGCCAAGAGACAGTGAGCCAGATGAGGTCTTCAATGTTGAAGGTCTGGTGGCCCAAAGAGTTGCTGGTAAGATGTAACATTAATTTATTTCATGCTGACAGCTGTCTCCATTTGTGATTTCAGTACTCTGTACAAATCTTAGGGGGCAACCTTCAGTTATTGAATTTTTTATTTACGTGATCTTATGGATTCTGATTCTGATTGGATTTCTGATTCTAAGGATACATAAAAGGTTCAGATGTTTTGATGCCATTCTTAAGGTTTGCATTAGGAACACTGTGTGACTGAATCAGAGTAACATACTGTAGAGGTCACAGATGTGACTACCTGACATCATGACTTTGGTCAATGGTCTGCACTTACATAACTCTTCTGTGCCTTACTGGTACTAAAACATTTTCAATGTTTCCCATTCACACACAACAAATGTGGCAGAGCTGCCATGCAAGGTGCTCACCTGCCATCGGGAGCAGCCAGGGATTAAACCAGCAACTCTACCATTTGAGCCACAGCTGAAAGACTTCACTCTCACTTACAGAAGAAACCACAATGCTTAGTTTTCTTTGTCATGATGGGACAGTTAAAGACACCATGTCATGTCAGTTAGTTCATGAAATTCCTGTACATTTGTCTCCTGTACATACAGTTTATGCAATTTATTTGTATTGGTAGGTCTTGTGGGCTTGAAGAGTTGACTATGATGTTGAACTAGATCATTTTACAGTCCTTTGTCTGCACAGAACCATATTTCTCCAGCTTGTTCCACATTTTCACCATGAGGCCATGAGCAGCAGCAAGCGCAGGACAGAACATATAGTGAAGAGTGAACTTGATTCCATCATCCGTACACTGTATAAACATCTCTCTTGGAAAACACAGCTTTGCTCTTATCTCATTTCCTGAATTTTACCTCATCAGTCCCCATCATTCAGCCTCAAACAGGAAGTGTTCTCTCCAGTCGGGCAGGTTAACCGGCCTCAGATAAGCCCGTCAGACATCCTGCAGAGCGGCAAGACATGGAACAAAGTCAACATGAAGCAGTGCGATAGCTGAGCGCTCAGATAACACATGGCAGCCAGAGGGTTTTTTTTAAATCAGCACAATGCTTCGCTTCATTTTACTGTCATTTAAATGTAGAATAATTGTACACATCAAACAGCACTAAATGCTAGTTTAACACCATCAGGAGGTGGAAGTGTTGTGTACTGTTTGTGTGAGGTACAATAAGGCCCATGTCCTATTGCCCTCTGTTTCCGCTGCCACAGAAATGCTCTTTTTCATGACTGGTTTAGTAACCGCCACAACAACATTGTTTAACTTATGGTTTATATTGTGGGATTTACTCAGAGGTTGCTGTGTAAACTTTAGTAAAAGGAATGAGAGTCCTTTATGTGAATAGAAAATTCCAGTTGCCTTCTCCTGTTCTTATCAGAGACCTCATCCTCTACCTGCCTGTTTTTTTCCTTGTATTTCCTTTGTCATCATCATTCTTCTTTCTTTCTTTCATCATTCATCTCTTTATCCAGAGTACTCGGCTCGCGTCCAAAGTGTCATCCCCAGCATGACCTCTTCTCAGTCTGAGCACCGCCGTTCTCACTCCCTCTCGGGTTGGTTCTCCCATCCTCTCTGAAGGAACACTTGGAGAAAAAAGGACAAGTCCTTTTTTCAAGTGTTTCTTCAGGCCAAGTTCAAGTCTGTATCTGCTTTGCCTCTGAGTGCGGTGGGCTTTGGTTTGCATTTAACGGTTTCTCTTCTCCTGTTTAATAATTGACTGCCCCGCCTGCAGCTGCTCGTGCTGTCTTTCTGTTTCACTTCCTCCCTTTCGTACATTTTCTCTGTCATCATCGGGTTCGAGGAGCAGCGGCGTCATCATCAAACTGACCACTGATTCCTCTCTTCACACACACTCACCCTTCAGCCCTGTTTGTTCTGAGTTGCAGTTCTCCTCCTCAAGGTTAGGGAATTACCCCAAATGTGGCGCAGAAAAAAAACAATTGGATAATGTTAAAGTTTCACAAGAACGAGACAGGGGAAGCACAAAGGAGGCTCTGTCCCCTGCCAGGAGAGTGCATGTCACAAGATCCGTTTTGCCAAACTTGGGGAACAATACAGAGGCCAGGATACACTGGCCTCATTCACGGCTGCTTTTCTCACTCGCACTATTTTCAAGATTTACAAAAACAGACAAAAGATAGCAAATGAAAGGGAGCCCACAGTCCTAGTTGGAAACATTACTGAAGTAGTATGTGTCCGCTGAGAGTTAGTGACCACAATGCAGACGGGATTGTTCTGTGTGAGGGGCCAGTCCGGCCTCTTTACCACAGATAGCAAGATCTTTTACAGTGATGCAACAAAGTTAAATGTCAGAGGAGATCTCAGATTCCCAGAGCTGGAATGAGGTTCTAATGAGACCACATCTGCAGCCATCTACGAGTGGTATTGACACATATTTCATAGTGATGCTTTTATTTCACACATAAATAAGACAAGTAGATTCTGTTATTGATTTGAATGGCCAGGAATGCAGTCCCCTCAGTCTTACCTTAAATGACCTCTCCCCGCTGCAGGTGTGCACATATGGAAACTGTGGTTTCTCTCCTTTAAAAAGTCAAGAAAAAAGAAACCCACAGGATCACCTATCAGGTTTATGTTGTTGGAGTCAGTGCCATGCTTATTCCACATGATAGCTGGAATTTAAACGGCTAAGAAATGAGAGAAAAGATGAAAAAAAAAGAGTCCGTCTCAGGGATTACCAGCCGTTCCCAGCTGGAAACCATTAGCCGTCACTAGGACAACAGCGTAGTGTTTGACAGTGCTCTGCTGTAGAGCGGTGTATCGTGGGTACATCTGGTTCTCAGTTTTCAGGCCTGGTGTGATGGTGGGTGTTTCTGTTGTGGGGGTGTGGACTGCATGCTTTTCAGAGCTGTCAGAAGCAAGACGTTTCGGCCAACACCAAGGTATTTGAAGCTGGAGATAAATCAAGCATCCTAACAGATGGCATGACTGGCACTTGTTTGTCATTGATTCCTTTCCATCATTTCAAAGCACTGCATGAAATACTTATATAAAATCATAAGGGTAATAGAAAACAGAGACATTTGGAAGGTTATGTTGGTGTCTGGAGCAAACTTCAACACCTCAGGTTTTTTTTCTGGTGTTTCAATGGCAACTACCTTGATTTCTAACTTTAGATTTTTACAGCTGCTATCACTAACTTTTGTCCACAGATATTTGGCCAGGTTTTTTTCTCTGAAGCTGAGTGAAGGGGATAGCAGTATTTTTACCGTTTCCACAACAGTAAGGCTCCTAGGGCGTGTCTCCACCGTTCCTTTCCATGTAAAGAGACATCTGCCAGCATGACAAAAGCCTGACGTCACATTTTTAAGGTCACTGTTAGCTTGTGATTGTTTTTCTAGCTTCTCCCTGAAGCCTTTACACCTGGTCAAGACGTTTACTAGGTGTGAAAGAGGAAATACTGAAAAGTAAATAAATAAATTGTGCAAAGAACTCTTCCAGACACTTGTAGTAAAAAATAAAGCAGCTCCAGGTCCCTTAAACATATTCATCCAGCTGTTTCAGTGGCTGAAATATCAAGAAAGAAACACTCGAAATAGCCACATGGTACACTGCCTCAGCTCAAACACCACCACAGAATTTATTATTCCCAGTCTTGCCCTCTTGTTTCTTAAACCTATTGTATTTTCCCTTCTTCCTCCCATTAACCTTCATTTTGTTCCAAAGTGCGGAGCAGCCAGTGGTAGTCTTTCGCGCTGGCTTTGCCGCTTTGACCAGCGTTTCGTGCTTTGCCACTGCAACCTTCCAGTCAGTGGCGTTGGATATTAGCTTAAAAAACCTCTCGACTTCAATCCTGTTTGTTTTATGCTGCTAGCTTTCTCTCTCTCTCTTTTTCAGTTCAAACCAGATTAACGAAAATCAGCTTACTGAGTGCTTTGATGTTCAGCCAGAACTGGCCACATGGACGCATTAAACCAACAGTCACTTTGTGTATCAGAAAGTCTTGATTATTTGTGCAAGAGAACATTTTCTCCCAGAATAATAACAAAAAGTGACACAGAATAAAATATCGCTCTGTGTTCCTCATTTCCAAGGTCGAGTTTGTGTTTGGAGTGGGTTTTTTTTAATGAATCTGTGGGTTTTTGCATAATTCTTGTGACTCGAGGGCTTCAGTTTGATGAACAGCTCATCTTCCATTAACCTTGTGAGAGTGCATGTTAAATTTAAAAGTTTAAAGAGCCACAGCCTCCAGCAAATGCTTTGCTATGTTTAATTGTCTGCAAAAAGCACACAGTGGCCCGTGCAGTGAGCATTCACAGTGTGGCTGACAATAGTTAACATCCGGTGATGGATTTGCCAGAATACATTCAGGTAATAGAGCAGCAGTGTCCAGGCCTGGTTGAATTGTAACACTTGTCACTTTCACATCATCTCAGGTGTCCAGGCCCGTGCAGTATCCTTGGATGAGCCTGCCACTCTTCCACGCCGTCGCATCACCAGTGAGGGTCAGCAACAGAACGGCCCGGAGGACGGTCTGTCTGCTGAAGTCCCAGTTCGCTCCCCGATTCGCTGTGTTTCTCCAGAGTTTGTCAACGCCATAGCGCTGAACCCGGGAGGACGGCCCAAGGAGGTAGAGAAGGGACATTTTGAAACATGTTTTCATACTTTTCCCCCATGATAACGTGAGTTCGCTTTTGTTTTCTCATGTCATTGTTCCCCCTGCAGAGGAACTTGCACAGCTACAGAGAGGCCTTTGAAGAAATGGAAGGAGGCTCCCTGAGTCCCACACCCACAGTTGGTGGTGAGGCGTTTCCCCAAACCCCTGCCTTCCCCATCTCGCCGCAAACCCCTTACTTCAACCTGTGTAAGTCCCCCCTCCGGCTGACTGAGGGCACTGTGGAGCTCAGGAATAATTAAACATTTAGGACTTCAAACGATTTCTATCCTAGCTGTAGGCTGTGTTTAACAACAGAGAATTACAATCATCCAATACGGTCTAAGCCTTGTGCAAAATGGCAAGTTTATCCATAGAAGCAAATATTAAGTTATTCCAGATGTTTACAACCGCAGTGTTATCTTTTTCAGTGTTGCCCGGCAAAAGCCTGCCTCTTTAAGCACCATTCAGGGGCCAGATCAAAGCGCAAAAGTCATACATACGCCACCTTCCACACGTAACCTGGTATTTATAAAGCAGTAATGTGCGGTGAGAATGTGTGCACCTCACGCATGCTTACGTCCAGGTACACACAGGTTTGTAGAGCCCAGATGCAGCTGAAATTACGAGATTAAATATATAAGAAGTGAATAGCTGTTTATGAGCTATGAGCTTTGTCGTTTTTATTTACATTCCACAGCCACAGGTAATGGCTGTGCATGAAGACAGCTGTGAGAGTAGACAGGAGGCTTAAGCCCAGTTCCACTATAATGAGATTTATAAGGCAGAGCCGGTGCGGTTTTATAAATCTGGTGAAAAGAATGTGTATGCATACTTCTGTCAGTTTGTAGTGGTAAATGTACACACAGTTTTATACAGCTGGCTCCAGGTGTTTCTGGCAGTAGAGCCGTTTTTTTTAATGTATCTTTAGTAGTTTAACATTTATACACAAGTAGTTACACCTGTCTAAAGGACTTAGACGTAGCTCATAGCATACAGTATACATAAGTTTACAGATACTCTTAATGCATTTAATCTGAACTAACAGACGTTTTTTCCGTTTATGTCCTCCATTTGGCACCACAACTGTTTTCAGTAGGCCAGAAAACAGAAAAGATAAAGACAAACCGACGTCCACAGTTAGGAACAAACACACACACACACACCCATCTCCCCCTCTTCACATCCCGCCCCCCCACTCTCAAGACCAGAGTCATGCGTTAGGTAACGTGTTCTTTGCCAGCTCTACCAATTACCTCATCCAGCCGTCTTGCCTATCTCCCTCAGGGCACACCCATAAAAGTTAGTCATAAAAATGCACACTGTATTTTTAACACCCGTTTCGTGGTGCAGCATCTCTCCTTCCTCTCCGAGCGGGAACACTGTGTTCGCATTCGCACTCGGCTGAACATTTCCAGTCACAAACAAGGAGATGTTAGATGAAACTTGAGAGCATTTTACAGAGTCTTTTTCTCAGCTGTAATGTAGTTAACTGGTGTCTGCAGTTAACTGAGAACAGTTTTGCAGTTTCTTGCAAAACGTGTTGAAGGTGCATGATTGGCTAATTGATCAGTGCACGTGACACCAGATTTATCTCCTTTACACTGTCCTCTGAGTAGTGTGTCAGATCACATGTCCACGTTACCCGTCCCTCGCCCCACACACACACCACCATGATTAAGGGCGGGGCATCAAGGTTTCAAGTACAAAGAATTGATTGGGATTCTTTGGTAAGTGGAGGATGCACGGCTCTCTACTGGGGTTCCACCGTCCCACAGCGTCAGCCATACTGACCCCTGCCCCCCTTTTCTCTGCCCGAGTGACCCTTTCCCCATCACTTACCACAGTCCTGCACCGCTTTGGCATGAGAGCCGCACGAGAGCAGCACTTCAGTAGGAAAAGTGAACACACTGCAGCTTCTCTGCGCAGTAAAATAGGAGCGACATGGAAAATGAGAGGGAAGCACTTTGTGGATTAACAACCAGCTCTACACATGTATACACACACACACACACACATACTGAACAGCACACAAATGCGCCATTATTGTGAACTTCCACACTCTCAGCAGTTGCTGCTCTCTGTGTTGCTGTTGTCATCCGTGTTTGGGTTCCTGTTGCTGCCTTGTTTCACTGCAACCAGCACCCTGCCTCCCTTCCCTCCCCTCATGGTCTTGCGCAGCCATTTGCGTCTCATCCTCTGATAATAGCAATATGTTTCTGTTAGCCTGAGGTGTTTTTTCACCGCAACGATTGTTTGTTTTAATGCTGGATGGGAAAAAGGAGTAGTTAGTGTTGTAATGGCAGGCTAGAACTAGACAGGCTCATGAAATGGAAAAGTCACCAGGAATAAAACATATTCAGTGGAGATAATTATAGTAATACAAGTCTAATGACTGACTAAGGCTCTGGTGGCGACACACTCCACTCCTCATCTTTCCCTCCAGTGTTAATAAAGCAGAGACTGTGTCAAAGCTCCTTTTATATCGTGTTAAAAACGTCGTAGCAGCACATGCTTTAAAGAAATAGAGTAATGATAGTATCGCAATTAAAGCAAAGATATTATTCTAAAGCAAACTCAGTCTAAACAGCTTAGACATAGAGAACATCTGAGGAATACAATACCATTCCCCTGTGTCCTTTGAGTCCAGTTTGACCCATCTCTGCTTTGATGTGAACCCATGTTGGACACACCTGATTCAGCTGATGCTAGAGTGAGGTGGTGTCACTGTCATTGAGGCTTGTTGTGATTGGTCACATGCATGTTTTTGCCCCTCCATCAGAGCATGAGGCATGGACACACCCATCTGAATATGTCGCTCTCTCCAGTGTCAACCCATGTACATGTGAAACTGTCTTGACAGCTCGTTACCTGGTTGTATTTGAATATTAAGAGCTGAATAGATTGACTGTTAAAAAGAGACAGGTCATGTGGAAAGAAAATGGAAAATAAAGGGATGTTATGACAGCTGGGATTATACACTGTCATTTCTCTCACAAAAGTAGGAATTCTTTGTGAGACTGTGTCAACAGGTAGCAGCTGTCAAGATGTCTGTGGTGTGTGATGCTGTGTGGTGACAACTGTCCAATTTGTCTTCAGGTCGGTCCCCTCCTGGTCTCGCCAAGACTCCACTGTCAGCTCTGGGTTTGAAGCCCCACAACCCAGCAGAAATTCTGCTCAATCAAACAGGCTCAGGTTGGTTGCAACTCTTTTCATAGTACATTCAGTGGTCAGTCTGGCAGCTCAAACATGTTTAAGGCCATTAGGCAGGAGGTAAATGCGAGGCGGGTTGCTGCTGCTTTCTAATTATATTCAAAATAGTTTACAGTTTCAACTTTGGGGAAAAAAGATCTAAGTATCAGGTCAGCTGAGAAACATGAAAATGAAATTACAAAAAGCTTCTCAACCTTTAGGCTTTCTCAAAAGACTCTCTTTGTGTGTGTGTGCTAATAATATCCCTTTGACATTCCCTGTCTAACAGCCACACTGACTCCCCACCAACACCAAACTGAATAGACACAGCTCAGTAAACAGGCTCTCTCTCTCCAGCGCCCCTTTTTGTACCTTTGTTCTTTTACAATGTTTTGTTTCTCTGGATTGTCTCCAATGATGCTCCACAGATGATGAGAGCAGTGAGGGTGAGGAAGGTAAGAGAGCTGCTGCAGTGCCGTAGATAATCAGTGACTTTTAAGTTTTCGATCTTCTCCACCCCATTTTTCTAGACATGTTTTTCAGTTGTAGCACACCTACATGCCATGTGTGGCAAATCCATTCCCATTGGCGTTTCTTTCCTGGAACAGTCACAGCCACTCTCACAGCAGCATTTGACACTACTGTGGCAAATTCATGCTTTCTGCATCCACGTGTGAAGGTAAAGGTACGTGTGATGTGAAGTCACTTTAGTCCACGAGGGTCTGCATGGACTCCTCTACAAACATCTGCATGCAGCCCAAAGTTTGTGAACACACAAACTATAGGCAGTGATGAAGTGCAGACTGCACATGTGCCCACAAAAACTCAAAACAAATGCTTGCTCAGAGGAGAGACTGTTAGGACATTCTCCACCATCCACACATAATAATTTATCATTTTGGAGGTTTGGGTTATACTTGCTCTCTATTGACTGTGCTGTCGAAGTTCTGAATTCTCCAGAATTCCCAAAGTGGGTTCTCCCACTGTGCTGAACACACCTCAGGAATAATCAGACTGACACGGTGCCTCAGCTCAATCCATAAGTAGTAGCTTTACCCTGTAAAAACTGCAAAGTCATGGCCTTTCAGAAACATCCACACATGTCTTGTGTGTTTCTCTGTGTCCGATGTAAGGAGCAATGCAATTGTCTGTGTAGGAGACTGACATGTACCTGTTGTAGTATGAACAGAACATGTCCGTGTCCGCTGTGTGCTTCAACAGTCCGCATTGGACATGCAGAAACCATGAATTGGCCTTCAATCCTTTTTTGGCATTGCGTCACCCTTATTGACAGTAATGAAACACCCCACCCTGTAAATTCACAAATCAGAAACCACTCTGTTGCAACATGCAACATAAATCTGCTGTAAATGTGCCAATACTCTTTTTTATTTTTTATTTTTTTATTTCATCTGCAGCACCAAGAAGCTATGTTGAGTCTGTGGCGAGGTCAGCACAGACAGGCGGAGAGCCGCCTGCGTCGCCTCGGAGCCTTAGCCCCCCAGGAGAGACTACAAACCAGCAGAGAAGTACAAGTCCTACCACCCACACACTGAACCCTCCCCTGTCCAGCAGCAGTCCCATCCAGACCTCACAGGGGTAAGTCAATGCATGGGGCTCTCTGACTTATTAGTCCAAGCCTGGATATTAAAGATGAACTGCAAAGAAACAAATGTATGTATTAAAAGAGAAAGAAATTGTAAATGGTTCTAGTGTTTTAAACAAAGGCCTGTGCTTTAGGGTCACACATGGTGTGCACTTTCTGAGGACATACTCTGTTAATCATTCAGTTTTCAATTCCTAAAATTGCCATTAAACTCAAATAAACACCTAATAGTCTGAGAGAAGAATCTGCCCAAGGAAGAGGATAACAGACTTTTCTCACTTCTCTTCCAGTGACCACCCCTTACCAGAGAGCAGTGTTAGCACTCCGTCCCAACCCACTACTGATTCTGGGTTCCGCTCCCAGGCTACAGAGAGTGCCTACCCGACTCCCACTCCATCATATCAAGGCCTGAACACCCCCACTTCTTCCTACCTGGATTCTAGCTCTCCAGCCTCTTCTTACCTTGGCACTACTACCCCCACACTGTCCTACCTTGGTCCTAACACCATCTTGGGGAGCTATGTGACCTCAGATCCCAGCCCACCCAACTCAGAACCCTCTCAGACGACACTCAGCCATGGAAGTCCTCATGCACAACGCCAGACCAACATCCTTGGCTCCACACAGAGTCCCGTCCTCCAGCAGCACAGTGCAAATCAAGATCAAGGTCCCTTTATGGGCCAGCAGACATCACCAGCTAATGGTTTTGAAGTGGGCATGCCAGGTCTCGGTGGGAGTCCCATCCTCGGTCGTCGTCTGTCTCAGGGAGCTCAGAGCAGTCCAGTCCTCAGCAGACAGGCCTTTTTGGGACAAGGGTCACAGAAAAGCCCAGTTCTCAGCAGACAGCCGTCCCTGGGTCAGCCTATTCAGAGCAGCCCAGTGCTCAGCCGACAGCCTTCCCTCACACACCCTCAAGGAAGTCCAGTGTTGGGCCGTCACCCATCTGTTTCTCAGATGTCCCAGAGAAGCCCCAGTTTAGACCGTCACCCCATGCACAGTGGTTACACCACGCCAGATGAAAGGCATGGAAACCTGTCACGACAGAGCAGCTCTTCTGGCTACCAGGGACCTCCCACTCCCTCCTTCCCCATCTCTCCTGCGGGCTACCAGGATGGGGGCATGATGGGGATGGGTATAGGGTTCAGGCAGGGGAGCCCAGCCCCCGGTTTCCAACCCCAGCTTCCAGAGAAGAGGCGCATGTCAAGCGGTGATAGGCCGAATGGAGCACCATCCTATGGCACACTGAACGGGAAGATAATGTCCCCAGTGAGTGGAGGAAGCACTCCCAGCTACTTCCACACCCTCTCTGACTTCTCACGGTTCAACATGCCTGGTAAGGACATACATTTTATAGAGTAACACAGAAGCAGATTTTGAAATACTGTTTGATTCTTACTATTCTTTTCTCAAATGGCTTGATTCAGATGATGAGGGCGTTTATTTCAAGGCAACCTCTGATGTGGTGATAGACGACCTAAACCCTCTCTTTGATCGGACACTGGCCTTAGAGTTACCTTACAGTGCTATTTTGAATGCGTCCTTGTTGCACCCACACAGATTTACCGTTATTTTTATGTATTTTCCCTCTGATTTGTAAACACAGATTTTTCAAGGACATTAATCTCATTGGACATGTGAGGTCAGAATCTGGTTGCCATGATTTAAAGCTGGACTGTGGAACTATACATATAAATTAAAATCTGTTGCAGTCAGCCCCTACCAAAGAAGTTCACACAATGCTGATTAAGCCTTTCAGCACCAGATGAATCTCTATATTTCACAGTACACTGGAGTTTTAAATCCGGTGTTCCTACGCTGGTGCACTGGTAGCGATGTATTTTATGTGAACCAGCAATGATTGGTTTGCCAGAGCTGAGGAGGGGAGCAGCCATAGCAACAGAGACAAACTAGCCCTCTGGCGGAAAAAACTTGGGAAGCATCCAAGAAAAGTTTCTGTTGCTCCAGATGAAAAACAAACTCAACGTTTAGATGAAGGATTGGTGGAAAAAAAGGAAAGTGATGGACAGCAATGACATACATCATGAGCACGCATCAACAGTGTTTGTGTAGTTTTCCTCTCTGCCAGAAGGGGGAGAGACAAGTTCCACACTGCAGGTTTAACTAAGACCAAGTGATTATGTTCACTTAAAGGAACACTGAATACTTGCCACACCCAGTATAAGCAGTTTTCATATGTAAGAAATGAGAGTGTTTTAACTTGTTAAATAGTTTTGACTGGGAAAAAAAAATCTTTTTGGTGGTATAAATCACTTCACATAGCATTCAACAGCAAAATAAGTTTGATGTTTTGAGCTTCCAAGTGTGTTCATTGTCTTCTCGTGCACTTTGGTTGATCTTGATCCATTTCACAGGTACAGCAGCAAGGCAAGCGGGATGTGTCTCTGTGATGTTCTGTGACATTTCCGTTGCTTTTGTTGCAGATGGAAGCCCCGAGAGCAGGCTGAATGTCAAGTTTGTTCAAGACACGTCCAAGTTCTGGTACAAGCCAGACATTTCCAGGGAGCAAGGTAAGCCGCTGAAAGAGTTTCCACTTGAACGACGATGAAGGTAGCATCACCTAATTGTGTTTAATCAGATATAGGTTCAAGTGTATGCAGTTATTGTGAATAGTTGGTTTGTGTTTCTAGTGACAACTGTTGTGTGCACAAGAATTTTTAGATCATATTAGAAACCTGTTTTCAATATCAAACATTCAACTCCATTAAGCTCATACTAACAAATCTGTAGCATCCAACATATTTGCTTCCTTGTTGTGAACCACAGCTGTCCTAGCTAGAAAGTACACATAGAAACTGTATATGTGGCAATATTTTGACAAAAAAATGTGATTGTTGTGAACATACAGAGCATATTAATGGACAGAGGAGAGGAGGTTTATAGTACAGGGATGGTTTGATGGAGTACTGCTCTAAAGCATGTGGGTTGGAGTCGTGGGACTCGTTTTTCGAAACTGAAGTCACGGTGTTGAATTTCATAGAAGTAAGCCTGAGGACTCATCACTTTTGATAAATACGCATATGTACAGTAATGATTATACACATAGACCTGAACACAAAACATTTCTGTCCTTGTGTGTTTGGGTTGTGAGGTCAGTGGCTATTGGCTGCCTCGTCTGCATTCGCTCATAGCCTGTATTGGCTTATATCATGTTAAACACAAGCACATGCTCAACTGCAATGACATCAGACACACAGAGAGTTTATACTTAGTGTAGTGCAGTCCCAGAATGAAAGCCACACCATATGTGGAGAATTAGGGAACATCTGCATGTGTTGCTCATCTCATCCATCTTCCTTCCTTTAAACTGTCACATGTGGACAGGCTGGGGCATTGAACTAAATGGTGGAGGAAAGGCTCTAAAGCTCTTGTCCTTGAACAATGGAGTGTGTGAAGCAAAGTGTCATGTTAGAGGTTGTAGCTCTAATGAAATACAGACCGACAGCAGTTTTTTAAACACAGGGTCAGGACTCATTTCACCTCCCTCTTTTGTGCTGCACTTTTGACTTCGTGCTACCTTTTGCCTTGGCTCACCTTCATCCTTTTAATGTGCTGACTTTTTCTGACCTCGACATTCCATCGCCCAAATTTAGCTACTGAAGTATAAAGACTGTTTAATCCCACACATCCTGTCCTGTTTTTCTTTCTCTATCATACACTTCTTTTTTGTAGATTAATCTAGAAGCAATGCTGCTTACCATAACTGAGTATTATGATGTATGTCCTGATGTTTTTACTATGACCTGCCAAGGGACTGCAGATTTAAATCAAACTAATATTAGGCTCTGATATAATTCTTTAAATTGCAACATTTATGTGGACAATTGCACATAGAACAAAAATAAATAAATAACAACACTAATGCCAGGATTAGCTTTGAGTTTAGATTTTGTTCCTCATTGGACCTGAATGACAACTTGAGAACACTGTGTTCAATGGTGAGTGGGCTGTCAATCACAAGGTAGCCCCGCCCTAAAGCCTACTCAGCTTTATCCTTTACTTTAATCTTAACAGATTAAAATAAAGGATAAATTATTTATTATAATAAATCCCTTAGTTCATTAGCTACATATCTACTGAGGTAATAGATCAAGGGAGAAGTCGGGTCATTTTCTCAGAGACTTCTATAAAATCAGACTTGTTTTTGCAAACTGAGGAGTCGCCCCCTGCTGGTTGTTAGAAAGAATGCAGGTTTAAGGCATTTTTTTGCATTGGCTTCAATTTTGAGACCTTTATGTCCACGCTTTATATACAGTCTGAAAAGTGAATGAGATGGACACCGTGTCAGATCAGGTCATTATATATGCCATCAGGAAGTAGGTGATGTGGACCAAAGAGTGAAAACAACAATGTAAACAATGTCCGTCTGGCCTTTAATCTGCTTTTACTTTGCAAGGGTGTGCACATGGACTTTGGGAGTAATTAAAAAAAAACAAAAACTTTTCTAGTTTTATTGTTGAAATGTTGACATGCGTCCAAGAAACAGGATGGGCTGCCATCAACTATGGAGTCAGACTGTTTTTATGCCAATTGTTTGTATTCTGAACCCAGCGACCCCAGCATCTCATCATCTGTGAGGGTGTTTTGAGGCGCTGTTGTTCTCTGGGCTGCTAACATCAGCACGCTGATGTAATCACAGTCACAATGCTCACGTTTATCTGGAATGTTTAGCACCTTATTTTAGTGTTTTTCTGTGAGTACGTTGTCATAAAGTATAGGACAAATTAAATGGATTGGCTCATGATGTTGCTAAATTAAAAGTCAAACGATCAAAAAGCTCTTCCGAGTTATTATTAACGTGGAAGAATGAAGTAACTTCATGTCCCGTGTGTTGCAGCTATCAACCTGCTGAGAGAGAGGGAGCCTGGAGCCTTTGTTATCCGGGACAGTCACTCGTTCAGAGGGGCGTATGGTCTGGCTATGAAGGTGGCATCTCCTCCACCCACTGTGCATCAGAGCAAGAAAGGTAGGGGGCCGGATGATGGGTTACATGAATGGTTACTTCAAAGCAATTACAAATGCAGCAAGTATTCCATCTGACTAACCCGGTGTTTAGCGTCTTGGTCCTTGTTTTGGTCTTAGGTCAGGCTGGCGACAGAATTAGAGTTAATATCTTAATGCCAAAGATGTGAGGTGATGTCTCCATGCTAATCAGCTGTGTCTCACCTCGACTCCCTCCCCCCTCTCCCTGTATGTTGTTGCAGGTGACATCACCAACGAACTGGTGAGGCACTTCCTGATTGAGAGCAGCCCCAAAGGAGTGAAGCTGAAAGGCTGCCCCAACGAACCGTACTTCGGTTAGTGGAAGCCGTCGAGCTGCTCCCCCTCATTTCTAAAACACACACACACACACACACACACACACATGCACGCTGACAGCTCGGTAATGTCATAATGAGTTTGCAGGAGAAGTCAAACATGTGTACTTTCCCTCTTTGTGCCTGCCTGAGCGTCTGTCAAAGCTCTGCTCCCCTTTCCAAGCTCTGAAACGTCTAATCCTGCTGTAATTATAGTATTGACTGAAGTGATCTAACTCGTGTTCTCCCTGCTAATTACACTGCAGGGCTGTGTGACGTGTGTGCCGGTGCGTGTGTTTTTGTATGCATGTACCGAACACTCCTCGTCTGCCAAATCCAAAATGGGGCAAGCCAACTTCGGCAAGCTTTTGTTTTGCCTCTCCTTGTTTCTTCTTCCCTTCCTGTCTTCAGCCCATAACTCAGTTTATCACTCTTCTCTTTCTGTGTAGCTGCTGCTTGTATTTGAAAATACCAAAAGGACAGAATGTGCTTTCTTCTGAATTACTATGATTTCCTTAGCATTTAGCACCAACAAACCACCCGAAATCAAAGAGGATGAAATTATAATGATGTTAGACAATAAATTTAATGTTGAGCTTCTGAAACACAGTGTTTGCTTCAATCTAGACGGAAACATATTTTGGAATTGATCGCGATAAAATGTTTAATTTTAGTTGATCTTGTTTGTTTTTGATCATTTTTAATTACGTATTTTTGATAGAAACTAAAATAAGAGAATTAATTTGAATGTAATCACTTTATCAGGGCACACAGATAATAATTTTAGTATTAATTTGAACACATAGAGGAATAAATGTACTCAGGAATAAAATGAAATAAGGATAAACGAATGATCGAACCTTGATAAAACTTGGAGGCACACAAAGGGCAATACAGGTCAAGCTATGGCACCATGCTGAGGTTAGGGTTCTAATTACTGGCTTGGACCTGCTATCAGGGAACAGAGACCCCACGCCAGCCTCCATGTGCACCCCACCGTCAAGTCAGGCTTAGAGCAGGCTGCCAGGAATGCGTTGTTTAAGTGGAGGTGGTGGGAACAAAGGATTGTGGGTGTTCTTTAGTGGGCCGTGTTAACCAGCGGAGAGGGCGAAGGTGTCATTAGAAAATCCACATATTTTGCAAACTTATAACCAGATAAACCTCAAAATGTTTTTTAAGCACAAGAATAAACTCCAAGTTTGCCAATTTCTAGACAGACAACCACAGTTTTCTCTAAATGGACACTTGCTAATTAAAGCAACAAGCAGTCTCATGCAGTTTTGCTATTTTAACAATATTACCGGAATTGTTTACTGACACTGCTAAGAGGTAGGTAAAAAGTCCTAAGAGCCTGGAAGGTAAAGGGGTCATTTAAAAAATGAAGCTCACATTCAAAACACTGTTCAAAGAGTCTACATGCTTGTTTTTGACTGGCTGTTGTGTTTCTGTTTGGCAGGTTGTCTCTCTGCCTTGGTCTACCAACATGCTATCACACCACTGGCCCTGCCCTGCAAACTACTCATCCCCACCACAGGTATGTGCATCCAAGTGTGTGTCCAGGAACATTTCTGCATTTGTAAAAGGGTTGCTGTGTTATTTCTGACTGAGTTTACGACGGACGAGAACTGCTTGAAATGATGCACTGGTACCGAAGTGCGGCATTCGCTTACCGTGACCGACATTGATCTGCAGTGCAAATGTACAAGTAAAGAAGAATATAGCAAGTCTCCAGAGTTAAAGGGCTACCTCTAATATTCCTATTATATTATGATATCTATTAAATTGAACATAATCAGGATATTGCTAGTTTTCATGTTCATTAAATCCAAAATGCATACACGCTACCCAGTTGACCTGCATTTAAAGTTCATGTTGCTCCAGGCATCTGCAAGTTGATTTATAATATTAATGATGATGAAACGGTGATGAAAACTGTGTACCTCTGCAGCTTCTAAAGAATCCTCAGTGCAACTCACTTGAAGTATTACACTAAGTCTGTAAACGTCCTGTCTCACTTGTTTTATGTAGATCTCATTGAGGAAGCACCAGAGGTCGCCCCAACAAACCCAGTGGCTGACAGGCTGAAACAAGGAGCAGGTAAAACTTCAACTCCTTCTCACGATTAAAAGTCCTCTCATCTTATTTATGAGGCTCCAACATAGTCAGTCCAGCTCTGACACTGTAGGACTTTATTGACAACATTATTATATGTCCTGAATAATCCCCTATTCTAACACCATGATGTCCTTGTTACCCCAGTGCAGAGGGCCCCTGCTGATTCCCATGGTAAACCCAGACCGCTTTTATTTGGAAACCTATATCTGGAATGCGCATCTTCTATGTTTGCTGTCTGTCTGTGTATGTTGTTATCTGCACAAAGGAAGACAAATGCTCAGTAGCCCTGAATTCCTTCAGAAGTGTCCTTTAACAACATCGTCCAGCTGCTGCTCCATAACAAGCAGAATGTTTTATGTTTAATGACTTGAATGGATTTCTTTCTAAAACCCCAGCTTTGTTCCAGAAAGCATGCTGTCGAATGAGAAGAAGTCAATATTATTGCATGGAGAAGTCGTTGATGATTGTGTCTGACACGTGTAATCCAACTGGGACATCTGCTCTCTTCCCAGCATGCAATGTTCTGTACATCAACTCAGTGGAGATGGAATCCCTGACAGGCCCTCAGGCTGTTGCCAAGGCCATATCTGAGACACTGGCTTCTGCTTCTCCTCCTACTGCCACCATCGTGCACTTCAAGGTGTCTTCACAAGGCATCACGCTCACTGACAACCAGAGGAAGTAAGTCCGACTCCCGCCTGTAGTTGTGTTTGACGACGTCATGAGACAGTTGAATAATGTTTCAGGAGTGTAAACATGGCATGGCATCTGGGGATCTTGCTGCAGACGTATTTGAAGAGCTTTTGATGGCTCAACACAGCTTAAGACAAATGTGTTTTTAAAGGGCAAGTATCAACATGAGCCATCACACACAATCAGAGCAATAAATAACACTGGGTTAAAGGATTAAGGCCTCGAGATATGATTTACTACAGTTCTTCTACTTCTTCTTTGTGTCGAGTGTCAAGTAAATTCCTAAAGATACATCTGTTTTACCAGAACTATTGGCCAGTTTAAGCTTATCACCGGTAAATGCATCTGTTTAGATCTTCAATTTTTCAATAGATGATCAGATATTGCAGGACATAAACACCATCCGAGTCCAGACGAGTTGTTATTCCACTGCAAATCTGCTCATTACACATGAACAGCTAGTTTAATGTGTCTTTTTAGGAAAACTGTTAAGGGTTAGGGTTTGGAAGTACTTGGAGCCCAATACACTTACCATACAGATGTAAAGCACAGGGAAAGAGGCTTTAAACTTGAAAATACACTAAAGGTAGTGTTCAAACAGGAGCCCTTCTGCTCTGACAGAATATTACTTGTATAGAATGATGGATGACTGCTTCATGACATCATCCATACACTTCCTGTGTCACCATCTTGGCAGTGGCTGACTCCTCCTAAGGCCGATGTTATAAGCTCCCAGTACACCAAGATCCATGTGACCCGTAAATATTATCATTTTAACATGGGAGTCTGTGCGGATCAAGTCGCTTTTGGAGTCAGCCTCTAGTCGAGTGGACATTCGAGGAGCTGACGTTGGCACCTCTGCATTGGCTTCATTTTGTAGCCCAGAGCTTGCTGCTTGTGTCAGATGCGTGACTGAGAAAGGCAGCTGCTTTCTTTGTAGACCTGTTGTCAAATTTGCATCTCGTGAGGTGGAACAAGTAGGAACAAACAACGCTGCGCTGATGTGTGGGGGGGGAAGAAGACTCCCTGTTGCGCTGCAGTCAGAATCCTTGATGGCTGCTGTATGGAAATCACTGTATGGACACAACAGAGTCGGCCCCCAGTTGGAGAGAAGGCAGTTTAAAGTTCATAGTGACCAAATGGATTCATGTAACCAATGACTGGGATACAGAGTGTGAATGTCCGTACCCCCAGATTAAACTAATATGATGCTCTATAAAGTGTATTGCCTGCCGTGTACACAAAGCATATATTACCTTGTGTGGTGTGTTTTTTTTAATGTCTGTGCTGTTTGCTTCTTTTGTAGGCTTTTCTTCCGACGCCACTACCCTACCAACACTGTCACGTTCTGCGATATCGACCCTCAGGACAGAAAGTGAGTACAGGGAGAAGTGAAATGACCTTGTTAGTGGTCTGTTGTAGCGAACTTAAATGTGAGATTGATGACTTTCAAGAGATAGAAACAGTCAAAGGAAAGTCCAGACCTCTTGCTGTCCTTGACCTCTGTCTGTTCATTCCAACTAATCCATGAGATGCTTTTTTCCGATGTTAAATTTAACATTTCTCTCAAATCTTTTCAGATGGAGCAAGCCTGAGGGAGGCACAGCCAAGTAAGTAAACCTTCAGTAGCTGGTGCTTCTACTGCATGTCATTTTACTGTTGTCTTCAGCTTTACATTCTTCCAGCCATGGTAAATAAATCTCCGACGTTGGTTTCCCAGGCTGTTTGGGTTTGTGGCCCGCAAGCAGGGAAGCACAACAGACAACGTCAGCCACCTCTTCGCTGAGCTGGATCCCGACCAGCCTGCCAGCGCCATCGTCAACTTCGTCTCGAAGATGATCGCCTCGCAGAAACGATGAGAGCTGTCAGCAAAAAAAAAAACAGACCCTGGCGCTTTTTTTGAAACGACTTTGGTTATTTTCTTTCCTTTTAACCACAGACACTTTCTGTTTTGGACAATTTAGCATCTGGTTTTACACGTCACCTTATTTTTCCTGCTCTTTTACATTTAAGCGGACGTGTGTGTCCGTGTGTGTGTGTGGTTGCAAGCGAGTGAAAGAGAATGAGACGGAGAGCGTGCGGTGTTTTTGTGCGGCTTGCATGCATGTGCTTTTATTCTTGGACGGACTCCAGAACGGACCAGAGGAAGTGCAGGATGGGGCGGGGCTGTGTGTGACAATGGGACGGGAGGTTGATTGAATCTCCCTGGCAGGGTAACTCATGAACAGGAAGGGGGAATGACATTGTGCGTGCAAATGTTGTTTTTTTAGTGATTGTTTTATTTTTAAAATTTTTTTTAAAGAAGAAGTCAAGTAGTGTGACGTAAAGGTGGATTGTAAATCTATCAGGCTTTTGACTGGTCAACCAAAGATTTTAAAAAAGTAGTCAGGGCGTGTATAGTGTGCCACTGTCGGAGGGTCGGAAGTATTCTTTTGTAAAACAAATATGGCTGCTTAATCAAAAATACTGTTAAGAACTATTTCACTCTGTATGTACTGATACTGTAGGTCAACTCTGCACCTATGCCATCTTGCAAAAAGTCTTGTTGGACATTTTTGCAGCTGGTGAGGTCTGTGTAAATATTCTAGATTGCTTTTTGAGTAGGACTGTTATAGATGACATCTGGTGCCTGACTTTGTTTCCTAAATGCAGAGCTTTTTAAGAAAAAAAAGAACATCCAACTCATCCACGCTGTCTTAATTATGCAACTAGCCGAACGTGTAGTAGTGTAGCTAAAGATGCAAGCGATGTTGTTCCTCCTGAGTCTGAAGAAATCAGCCAAGCCTTTACTTCTCTGCGGCATTAATGCCGACGCAGAGACGCAGCAGCGAGAAGGCCCCTGGAAACACTGCATCCACACCGTCTCTGGAGACGAGCAAAGAGGAGGGTTTGCTCCCGTCTGGTGATCGGTCACGTAGCCACAGTATTTAACTCATGACTGAAGGGCCGAGAGTACATTTGTGAGGACAATCTTTAGAGAAAGGTCTCGTCCTACTATACTGCTCTTCAGTTTTTCTCTGTTGAAAGTTTCCGTTGACAGAAAGAAGCTCTTTGCGTCAGCCAGCCAAAACTGTTAACACTCAACCTACCCAAAAGTAAGCTATACGTATAAATATACATATATAGATATATATAGATATATATAAACTTCCAAACAGTGACTTAAGATATTTATTTTTTTGCTTTGTTGCTCTATGTTATCTTGTATACATGTATTATAAAGTATACATCAAGATTTACTGAAAGCGAGAAGAAAAGATTGCTTTTATTTTGGCTAAAGTCAGGAGCATTGACGTATATAAGGTGTAAAGTGTGTGCATTTAAAAGTGTATCACTGTTGTTTTTGAATGTTTTTTTCACAGCATTATTTTGTTAACATTCTTGTTTTCTTGGGGAGCCTTTTTGATTATTTTGTTTTTTAGAGAGAGGACATATTTTGTATGAAAGATTGTTGTTACTAAAGTCCAAATTGGAGTTGTCCTAAAGTTATGCCAACACAATTGTTTTATTAACTTAAACCTGCCTAGAAAATACATTGTCCAAGTTTAGCACTTAAATGTCGAAGTATTATCAGTGTGTTTCTACTGGTCAGAAGAGAAGATATGGATGTTGACAGGCCCATTTCATGTCATTGCATGCGTAGATGCAGACGTACTGCTTCCTAAAAATGAAATCTCCCTTGGCCTCGGAGCAAGTCTGGAGTCTAGAACGGGAAAACCAAGTCGGTTCAACAAGTAGCTGCTGCCCTCATGTGGTGTAGAAGAATCACTACAAAGAAGCCACTTCTATTCTAATACAGTGTTTTAGCTGTGTTTATGCCACGTCGGATGTTTGAGTTCAGAGAAATGAATCACTGAGGCAACGAACTTTAAAAGAGCTGTCATGTTATTGCATTTTAAATCCCACTCAAGGAATGAGCAGTTTCAATTCCACGTCCCTCCTTTAACCCTGATGCAGAGGAACTGGCTGCCAGCATGATGTAAAGTAAATAAGGGTTAGTTCGGGCTCCTACATTAACTCAAATGTATCTCTTTAAAAATAAAAAATACAGCACTTACAGGGCTTTTATATTTGACTAGAATGTTCCATTATTTATTAGCAGGAGCTTGCATGCTCGAGTTAAATGGTAACCTTAACGCTGCTGCCTAACCTGTACACAACAAGTCTTATTCAACCCAGCCTTTTCCAGAAAGGTGCCCATAGGTAGTTCCTGGGACTGTGTCTTTACTCAGCTTATAAGAAGAAGAAAAAAACACTATATTTTTGCCTACAAAATGCTTGTCGGGGTAAAAGGACTTCCTAAACTTCAAACTGAATGTTAGCCATTTGTTTGCCAAGATGGAAACTCCAGTGGCATCTGCCCACTTTGACAGATCAGCCTGGACTGTAGAATGTGTGTGAATGAGCTACTATGCCTGTATAGAGCTTTGTCATTTTTGGTTTGCTACATTGTATGGCTTTTATTATTTCTGATGGAAAAAAAACACATTAAAAAGCAGTACAAATCAAAATGAATGTCAGTTTGTTCTTTTACCAGTGAAGCAATTAGAACTTTAGGTGTATTTGTTGTTAATGCGTTTACTTTGTGTATTAAATTTCTCTTGAACTTTAATCAGTTGTAAGGGGTTTTACCAAATATATATATTTAATGGTATTTTTTTAAAGGAATTGTGGTATGATGTCATTCAAAATAAGTTGGATAGGACTTAAAGAATGTTTTCAATTCAGACTATTGTGTTTATTTGTCCCCTTAATGGATACAAGACTATAAAAGCACATAGAAAGTCATTCCACCAATCTGCCACAAAAAGTTGGTGTCTGTCTGCAACACATTCACTTCAGAAAGTATTCAGACCACTTCTCCATTTACATTCTTATCTGTATATTCAATTTTAAAATAGAATGTTTCCTCATCAATCTATTCAAAATACCTGGTAATGAAAACAAGTTGTTGGAAGTGTGTTTACAAACTTCAAAAAAATCAAGAACTGAAATCTCTTTTACCAAAAGCATTCAGATGCTTTACTATGGTGCTTCAAATTATGGTCAGGTCCATGTCTTGCTGTGATGATACTTAGAGGGTGTCTTCAACTGGACTGGAGTCCACCTGTGACAAGCTGAGGTGACTGTACATTGTTTAAAAAGGTACACAGCTTTGTGTACCACAAAGGCCCCACGATTCACACTGCATGTTAAAAACTAAGCCATGAAGTTTAAGAAACTCTGAGGAGACCTCTGTTACACTATTAAGGTAAAGGGTATAAATGTATTTCTAAAGCTTTGAGTGGACTCGGTAATTTTGAAACCAAAGTGGTGATTAAGAATCCTACACCCTTCAGAAGTCCTCTGCAGGAATGGGTGAACCTGCCCGAAGATAAACATCTCAGCAGCTCAGATCTTACAGTGAAGGGAGACATAGGCCAGCCTGCTGGGGTAAATGTGACTGCATTTAAAAGACTCCACAAGTATCAGGGAAAAGAGTCTTTAATCTGAAGAGACAAACATCACAGACATTAGGCCAAAGTCCAAGCTTTTTACCAAAGTTTTAAAATCCTGAGGCTTTGAAATCAGTTTGCATCGCACACAGGAGAAACTTTACAGATATTCGTATCACTAGAATGATAAGTGTTGCTCAGCAACAGTATCCATCACCCTGGATGCCTGCGTGATTATCTTAACCATCCCGATTTTTACTCCTGTATATCAAACATGCTTGATATCACTGGGGCTTTCCCAAAGACTCTGCGAGCAGTTAGGAGGTTTCAGACGGGATCTGTAAACCCTTTACATTACCAATAATCTGACCAAACACCACTCCAGACCAGATTTATCCTGATTGTTGGCAGGGGTTAAATGAGGGTAAGTCAGCCCAAAACCCCTGTAGTGTGAGCCTGGTAGGCACTGCTCATCACCTGCTCATGCCATCGATAAAGCATGGTGGTGGCAGCATCATGCTTTTGTGTTGCTTCTCAGCAGGAACTGAAGGGAGACTTGAATGCAAATAATCCAGGGAGGTCATCGAAGAAAACCCGTTCCAGAATTCAATGATCTAACTCTGGGGCGAAAGCTCATCTTTCAGCAGAGAATCAGAGCATAAAGCTGGAGTGGCTTCAGTTCAGGCTTTTGACTGTGCTTCAGTGGCCAGAAAAAACTAAGTTTGAATCCTATCGAACATCTTAGTTAAAGATGGAACTTTATAGACCTCTCCCATTCGATCTGATGAAGCCAAAGAGGATCTGCCTGGAAGACTGGAATAAACTGCCCCAAATCAGGTCTGTAAAGCATTAAAGAGACTAACCAAAGAAACTCAACAAAGAACCTGCACCTGCTGCCGATAAGCCTGCTACAGAGTACTGAATTAGGAGCCGGAATAGTTTTGTAAATGAGAGATTGCAGTTTTTGATTTTTTTTTCTTTAAATAAATTTGCAAAAACTCAAAACATGTCATTTTGTCCTTCGTAGCTACTGATGGGCATGAATGGCATAACCTAAATGCAATAGGTACAGTACTGAGTGAGGTAATACACTTTGATGTGATGGAAACTGTGTTAAAGAAGAAAGATTCTATTATTAATATTATCAATAATAATACTAACAATACTGCTACTACTAGTAATTATTATTATTATGATAACTCTACTCGGCTGTTTCAATGTGTGACATCTGTTTTAGCTTCATTTTGCATCCCCTGCTCACTGCAGTATCTGTTCATTTATTCAGTGGCTCATTTGTTGAGACATTTCTTGGTCTCACTGCACAAACATTTCATGATTTACAATAAAATAGTGACAAATGACTTCTCTATTGAAACACACAGGCCCGTCTAGTTTCACCTCCTGGGATCACTGGAAGGACAATCTTCTGACATCACAGCTTTCGTCTATAAAAGTTTGAATTGTTACGGTAAAATTTTATGGACAGCAATTTTCTGTACCCTAACAGGGTTAATAAAATTATGAAAAATGCAGACATTTAAAATGAGCAGGCTATAGGAATGTGACACCATAAAACCCTCTTTGAACAATGTCATTCATATTATTTCGGTGATGTCATAAGTTAGCATTTTCCCCAGGCCTGAGAATTCCAGACTCGTAAAACAAAAGCAAATAAAAAGCATGGCTCAGAAATCTAGATGTTTTACAAAGCCCTGTAATATCTCAGTAGCTGAAGTAAAGCATGAGAGTAAATAAAACTTCAGAATGAGGCAACAGGACATCAAAAGGATGTGGTGCATCAGTACTGCCAACCCATGACTTGTGAATACGTCTCAAACACAAAGGGCACCGATGGTTTAGTGTGGGAATCTGATTTGTTCTTTTTTAACGTTTGGGTTTACAACTAAGAATGAGCAATTTGCAAAGCCACAAAAGACACATCCACAACTTCATTATTTCTATGAATGCAAAGTGCACTGGGGAGCTAGAGATGCTAATGGAACTGAAAACAACCTCAGCAACACCATATGAATGAAGGAGCAGCTGAGCTTTATTAAAGAAGATGACATCAACAATAGCATCAGAACACTACTGGACGTATCAGGGTGCACTCACACACTGTACAACATAACTATAATAACTAGCATATATTGAACCATTACAAAAACTTGCTCATGCATTTTAGAAGATTATTTAACAACTATGTTAAAATTCAAATAAAAAGGACTTTTGTTGAAGGCCTAATATGTAGACTTTGTAGAGAAAACAACAGGTGGTCTGATAGTGATTTCCTAAGGTGTGTAAAAGATGGACGCAGCCTTCAGGTCTGAAAAGTGAAGCCAGTGTGGAACTACTTTAAAATTTTATTCTAACAGCCAGCAGGGGGCGACTCCTCTGGCTGCAAATAAATGCTGGATTGTATAAAAGGCTTTGAGAAAATGACCTTACTTCTTACTTGATTTGTTGCCTCAGTAACCAGTAACTTCATGGACTCTCCTTTAATATAGCTCGATGTTTGTTTTGTGAATTATGGTCCTATTTAGAATAAAGAAGATAATAAAGCAGGGCCATATTTAAGGCAGGCCCACCTCATGATTGGCAAGTCACTACAGTATCAGCAGGTATAGCGTCCTTAGGTCAGGGGTGTCCAACCCTGGTCCTCGAGGGCCACTATCCTGCATGTTTTAGATGTTTCCCTCTTCCAACACACCTGATTCAAATGATCAGCTCATCACCAAGTCTGCAGAAGCCTGATAACGATCCTGATCCTGCCTTAGGTCCTCCAGTCAGATTTACCCCATGCACATTAAGTCTGTTTTTCAAAAGAACAAAACAGTGGCCAAATGACAGATTTAAATCTTCAAAACACGAATCCACATACCAGTGGGTGAGATCACAGCTGCTACATCCTTTATATACAGTCGTCTTTAGCTGTACTAAATTCCAGCAGGAGTTTGATCTATGCTACTGTGGTGAGAGGCACTGAGGGGTGAATCTGAGGGAAAGTTGAACAACGCTACCTTGGGAACAGCACCCCAGGAAATACTATCTGAACCTTCAATACTGTCGTGTTTCAAAAGTAAATCAAATGTTTTTATTTTTAATAATCAGAACAGAGTAAACAGACAGGGACTGGAACCGCTGAAAAGAAAAAGGTTAAGGGACAAATAAGAATTTTGAAAAAACAGTGAAGTGGATAAAATTATTGCTCTATTACAATTGATGTTAAAATCTCCATATAAACTCTAAAAACACTGTCCATGAACTACAAGTATTTATATATAAATATATAAATCAGTCCAAAGTAACTAAACAAAAAAAAAGAACCAGGCCGAGGTCACTTGTGGAGAGGCAGACTACACTGAGGGGTGTTCAGGGGCGCCACCACTGCTCACCTTGGTGCAACAGAGAAATCCTCACAGCACAATGGGTCAGTCTATATTGTGTCCCCGTGCATTTACTCACATGCAAAAGAAAGTAAAGGGACCTCACCATGGATGCCTAGCCTCCCCACAATATGGTACTCAGCCCTGGAAAAAAAAGAACAAAATACAAAAAGAATCAGATACAAATAAAGATAAAGTAAAGTAACACAGCTGGTTTAACAAATGCAAAACCTCTAAATAACTCAGGGACAAACTAAGGGCAAAATAAAGGGCAAACTAAGGCAAAACCAAAGACAAAACAGAAATGGTCATGTAGCAGGAGAATCTGGCTACACTTAGCCAGACTCAACCTACTAATGTATTAAAATGCATTTTAAAACCATGACCCTAATCACTGGTCACACAGGGCAGGGGAGCAGCAAAACAGGCTTCTTAGACATTCAACCAAAGCTTCAAACTAAAGGTAATCGACTTTAAGATGCAGTTAGTTAAAAATATGCATACAAAACAGTTTGATCACCTGCCTGGGCACCAAACACCACCAGCCAAAGCAGGGACAGAGATCAGGAAGCAGAGGGAGAACAAAGGAACACCTGTCTTATTTAGCCTGGCCCTGATTAGGGGATCAGCCAGGGGAGGAGTCAGGTCAGCAACACTATGCATTGAAAAACACTATACACTCACCTGTATTTAAGGGAGTACTCACCACCACACTGCCAGAATAGCTCATTCTCTCACTAACTAACTAACTAAAATGCTAATCCTTAACAGGGCAGTATTTACTGTGTTCATCCTCTTAGTTTGGTGTGCTCGCATGCAGGCCTTTTGGTAACATTGCAATGATTTATTCCGCGGTGACCATGTTGGTACTAAATGTCATGGCAAACTATCCAATAGTTTGATAGCAGATATTTCAATTTGGACCAGTGTAATGGTCTGAGCAACAGTGCCATCCATGGAGACGCTCTCAGGATGTGGAGGCTCCAGGGATGAACAGACACGACGCAGAAAAGTAAGTCATCTTTATCTTCGCAGTTTAATATTAGCTTGATGTTATAGAGGAGCCCCTTGGCATGGACCCCACGGAATATTAAACAACTGTACTGGAACCTACGGCCATATTTAACATCTCTCTCTTTCAGACTCACGCACACACACCTACACACACACACACTCACAAAGAAAAACAGCATTTAGAATTTATGGCACAATTGCAACGGTCAGTAAGACGAACGAGGCAGTAGTATCGTTAAAAGAGGTAATAAAAAAACAGGGGCTGCAGATTATTTTATCCCATGGTTTAGTCTGTGTTCACGTCTATAAATGATGTGCCAGATGTTATCAAAATTGTAAATCTCATCAAGGCCCACTCGAGAAACTTTTATGATTCCTCGCCATTGAAATTATTTGCTGTTGGGAGGATTTCTCTTTTTGTCTTACAGCGCTGCATGTCGTTTCATTTCTGTCTGACTATGCGTGGCACTCGGTCTGAACTTATCTACAGATGGACCGGCGATGAAAACCAGTTCATCAGACTACACAAAAGCAGTGCACATGGAAATGCAGTCATCTCGTCAGCCATAGTCTAGGATGCATACGGTGAACTCCATCCCAAATGAAGACCTGATGATAAAGAGGCAGGGCAACGTGTTTGTGTTCCTGAACAACACATTCCTGATTAAGCCCGTTTAAGCTGTTAAAACTGAGTCAATAGTCTTCCAGCTTGTGCTTGTTGAGTGTCAAATCTGGAAACTTAAAGCACTTAAGATCAGTTATCAGTGGCAGAACTTTACAACCTATCAGGGCATCTACAAAACAATTCCAGGCTTGTGTGATGTCGACGCACGTGCAGAGCATCCTTCCCTGCACACTCAGGAATCAACTTCTGCATCGAAGACAGACAAGTGCAGGACTGGCACTCAGTAAGGTCGAAGAACACTTTGAAACAGCAGTTTTGAATACAGTGATCAGAGGACTGTTCGCATCCTACAGTTGTTTCTGAGTGTAAAAATGCAGTGGTGCTTGAAAGTTTGAACCCTCTAGAATTTTGCATATGTCTGCACCTACATGACCTACAACACCATCAGATTCTCACACAGGTCCTAAAAGCACATAACGAGGTAGCAATTAAACAAATGGGACAGGATATTTTACTTGGTCATTTATTTATTGAGAAAATGATCTAGTATTACACGTCTGTGAGTGGCAAAAGTATATGAATCTTTGCTTTCAGCTGTGACCCCCCCTTGTGCAGGAATTTGAGCTCTTAAGGTCAGGACTTTGACTTGGACACTCAAAAAACACTGCCTTTCTTCTCTGATCATTCATTGTGAGAAAGACTTATGTACTCATAGTTGTTGGCTTGCTGCATGATCCATTTTCCCTTGAGATTCAGTTCACAGATAGATGTCCCTGCATTTTCAAATATAATTCCACATTCATTGTTTCATCATGGGGCTGCATGGTGGCTTGGTGGTTAGCAGCGTCGCCTCACAGCTAGAAGATCCCCGGTTCGCGTCCCGGTTAGGACGCCTGGTATCTTTCTGTGTGGAGTTTGCATGTTCTCCCTGTGCAGCGTGGGTTTTGACTGGGTACTCCGGCTTCCGCCCACAGTCCAAAAACATCAGGTTAACTGATTATTCTAAATTGTCCATAGGTGTGAATGACAGTGTGCTTGGTTGTCTGTCTCTATATAGCCCTGTGATAGACTAGTGACCTGTCCAGGGTGTCTCCTGCCTTCACCTGAGTCGACTGGGATACTCTCCAGTCCCCCCGCGACCCTACAGAGGATTAAGAGGTGTATAGATAATGGATGGATGGATGGATGTTTAGTCATGCCTGGCCTCGACCCAAACCATGATACTACCACCACCATGCTTCAGAGATGGGATACGGCTCTTATGTTGGAATGCATTGTTTTCCTTTCTCCAAACATAATGCCTTTCATTTAAACCAAAATGTTCTGTTTTGGTCTCGTCAGTCCATTAAACATTTTTCCAATAACCTTATGACTTATCCATGTGATCTTGCAGATGGGCAGCAATGTTCTGTTTAGAGAGCAGTAGCTTTGTCCTTGCAACCCCGCCAAGCATGTTATTTTTGTTTAGTGTTCTCCGGATGGTGGACTTAGATTAAGTAAAGTAAGAGATCCCTTAGATGTTTAGAAGTTACCCTGGATTACTCTGTTAAATGACTGAAATGACTGAACTTTTAATAGCTTGATGAGCATCAACAACTCTTTAGATGGTCCTCAAGAGGTTCCTCTGTTCATACCATTAAACAATGCCACAAACATGTTGTGAAGATCAGACTTTAATGGATTTCAGGTTTTAAAATAAATAGAGAACAGGGCTCCAAATCGCTCCTGATTGTCATCCCACATTACAACACTCACTGGGGATCCGCAGTAATCTACTGTTACCTGAGCCTGTAATGGACTTCTTGGGAATAATTTAGTCTCCAGCATAATTTAGTCTTGATTTAACTTAATGAGCGTTTACTTATTTTTGATTTCAGTAGTAAAAATGATTTATATTTAACATACATTTCAGCAAGTGCACATGCTCAAGGTTTGCAAGAGACTGCATTATAATAAAAGCCCAAAAATGTCTTAATAAAGTAATAGCAGGGATCCTTCTATTCTTTGTTTTTTTAAATACCAACACTGATTGCTCAGTTCATCATGGTCTAACTTGGGGTTTTGTTGTTTAAACAACGTACTTCTGCACTGTCTGATTGGCTGCAGTCATGGTGGTTTATGTAATGGACTGTAATAACACATGTGGCCACTTGATGCCAGTGTTTGCTTTTCAGAGAGACACACATCCAGCATAGTTAGTATCCAGTATGAGCTTAAGATGTTCTGTGCTTCTGTCTCATCTCTGCTGTTACATAAAAATAAGTTGTAAATTGTGTTTCCTTGTTGTTCTACTCCTAGATGCCGGATCGATCTCTGTTACTGGTGGTGAAGACTTTTTACTTAGGGTACATGTGCATCGTTGTTCACATATGGAGAAGAGATCATGGTATATTTCGTGTGGGGGATATTTCAAGCAGCCCAACTTGTGTGAATGGAACAAACTGTTTCTGCTGTCATCTCAGATCTACGTTTGAATTTATCTTTCACAGCAATCTCTGCATCAAATGGTCAAACAGCACGGCGTGTCTTTTCTTTAGCATTCACTAAATGTACTTTTAGAACCAAGTAAAGTTCAGCCCTTAGTTCATGGGAAAATGTAACCACCCCACTGGACGTCCTGCTTAATGCTTCCTGAGAGGAGGATTACAATCTTTTCTTCTCCCTTACACCATGGAATGGAGCTGTGACTCTGGAAAATGCTAATTTGTTTCTCCACAGGGGGTCCAGATGACAAGATTGGGGGGAATTAGATGGTCTGTTTGGGGTAGAGAGGGTGGATAGTACTTTGATTCTGTGTTTGATTCTGTGTTTGTACTCTTCTGCCCTCTAGTTTCTCTACTTTATCACTCTGATTTGGACATCTTGTTCATATTCAGGGTTTGTGGTCCAACAACTGCTGTACCGTTATGGTGTAATTAGCTCCAAACCCCGCCTGCCAAGCCAAATACTGATTTTGATCATGTGATTGTGGACCCCTCACTGTCTGTCATTTGCTGCTTGCTTCACCATTGGCCGGGCTTTGGTTTGGTTGGTGTTTGGCCAGAAGTCTAACCTTACCTGACTCCTTTCTTGCCTGATAGGTATCATTATGTCATGTAAACAATGACATCACTCACCCAAACTGGACGTATGAGCTTTCCATAGCCACAAGTCGTTTAAGTCACCCAAACATAACTCTACACGAACCGCAGAGCATGACAAATGACCACTTTTGTTGTAACGTAAGAGGCCTTGTTGGTGCAAACACTACTTTTTCTGGCACTATGCATAAGATGGCTGCCTGCTTATAGTAGCTCAGGACTAAGAGAGAGTAGATCACGACTGAATGCTGAGTGAAGGCCAACTTTGGCAACAGCTTTTTTCAACAACTAACTAATGAATTCAAGAATCTTCTCCAAACAGTTGCGTTGGATGATGTCCTGGCATCTCTCTTAACATTGGAGAAGACTCGTCCTTGTGGTTAAAAGAAACCAATATTGACTGTTAGCAGGAGACGGGATGCAAACTGCAGCCTCTAGCGTAGACGTTCACCCTGCAACACTTTTTGCAGTGGAGTACTAAATGTGAGGCTACTTCCAACTTTGCCTTTGCAAAAAACCAGCCAGTATTGTAAAAGCAAGTGGTACAGCCCAGTCTCACAAAAATAGTAGTAATAGTAATAATGAAATGCGCAAAATGCATTATTTTCACAATAAAGGCTGTGTCATTGTGAGACGCCAATGGTTTTTAGGGGCTTTTTTTTTTTTTTAGGCCAAACTCATTTTAGCAAAGAAGAACACAACTGGAGCTTTGTGTTTAGCATGGGTTATTTTAACCCAGACCATAATCTTTTTCTTGACTCAACCGAGCAGTTTTAGTGGCTGAACCTGACAAAGTAATTTTGTAGCCCAAACCAGAGCAATCAGTGACCAAAAAGGAAAGTAAACTGCAACTGAAAAGCATTTGAACTGGTGTATTTTAACCCAAACCATGACCTTTTCCTAAACCTAACCAAGTAGTTTTGATCCCTTCACTTCACAAAGTAGTTTTGCAGCAGAAACAAAAGCAAACGGCGACTGTAAACTAAAGTGAAACGCAACAGAACAACAGGACCACACAGCACTCGAACCCCAGTTTCCTAGATGATAGTCCTGTGACTTGTACCTCCTTACGTAGACTTTATTGCCTTTTTATATGTGTCCACTCAAAGAAAACTGCTCTTGTGACGTGGATGTGGATCACTAGACGAGGATAGCTGAAAAAAGCATAAGCTTCTACTGTAAAACTTAAATTTCATCTTGGATTGCTTTAGATTGTATTGTTCTTTCACCGAAATCATGAAATCTGCATGTCTTTCTATCGGAATTAAGATCAAGGCTTCAACTTAAAATCTAAGGGACTTTTCTTCATGATTTCTCCATAACTCTAGAATGCATCTCATAAACTCATTAGCTGAATAATGGACATTTCACGAGAAACACTTGCTTTCAAAGGGGATTTCTTTGAACTATGTGGTGGAATGCATGTTTCCTTCTGTCTCTTCGCTCCATTCTTCCTCTTTTACTTTCTGCCTGCTTCTGCATAATATCTGTTTTGCAAAGTGCAATAGAAAAACGTACCAGGAGGGGAAAATCTGAAAATCAATATTACGTCTGGTTGGCACGGCGCAGTAATCGGAGCAGAGCAACAGGTGTCTGGTTTCTTGCTAAAGCCTGCTGCCCATTGTCACACATGGAAACATGTCGCCATTTGGAGCGAGAAAGAGTGTCAGGCCTCCTGCCTCCAAATGGGTGCACAGAGAAGTTAATTTACACTTCACCAGATGGAGTGTAAGCGGAAAGCAAATATACAGTATATACTATACTGTACATAATGCTGTGTGCTGTGCTACATAATACAGTATATTAAAAATAAAAGCAGAAAATTGCTGGTGAATAGTCAGAAAGGATTCCCTCTGTTGGTAAAAAGCAGAGTGGTAGATATTCCTCGAGCTGACAAGGACTCAGCCACTAGCACAATGACATCCTAGTTTCTCCTTTAACCTAGAAAATTATGACGGATGCCACAAAAAAGAGACAATACAAACATATGAGGAATGTTGGTGTGTGCAGGATACATCATTGCACACTGGATGTTTGTGGCTGCTGCAGCTCACTGGTCTATATCAGAGACTAACAAACGTGCAGTGGGACAGTATGTATCCTGTGTGTGCCTACCACAGTGTGTTCATGTATACACACAAACTGTATATGTGTGTGTTTTCTGGACTCTTGAGCGACTGTCCATCCTGTGACCGGTATGTGTGACTCACTCCTATTCCAAATGTTTCCATCTTGGCGCCTCAAAGGCAAAACCATGGAGTGCTGTCACCATCTGAGCAGTAAGGGCCCTCCTGGGCTGCTGCCTCGTGTTCCTGACTCAAAGGCTTGAACTAAAAATACAACCTTCAGGATGTTATTGCAAAAGCAGTAATACATGACTGGCCTGGATTTTTTTGTTTTTTTTAAAATCGGGCGCTTGATGTTTTTGTCTCCTTTCCATAAATAACAAAGGTGAAATTGCTCTCTCACACACACATCAGACAGTAGTAATAACGTAGTCACGCTGTCTAATAGGCATGCGATGGCTTTGATGAAAGGCACTTCCTGGAGACTGAAGTTACTTTTGAAGGTTTATGAGGCTGATTTTTAAGGCCACGTTAATCAACATTTTTTTTTTATACGTAGCATGAAAGGGTTTGATCATCGTGATAAACCTACGAAGAACAGAACCTGAAATTTTGAATCATCACCAACTGTACACTCTACCTCTGCTCTACTGAACAGCTCTCCTAAGCTCTCTTTTGGGCTTTTCTCAAGCTTGTCTTCAGCTACACAGCCAGTTCGAGAAGAAAAAGCTCAGATTATTGACAAATAGATTACTGTTGAAAAGGCTACCTGGCCAAAATAATAACTAGTTGAAGGCTTTTTAAAGTTAACTATTGCAGATGAAGTTTAGGACAGTAGCTGAGCTTCCATGATGTATATTAAGGCTCATTTTGAAGTGCTGCATTACAAAGTTAGAGCTGTGTACATTTTGCTCCTTTGAGGTGGTTTGTAACCTTTTTGAAAAGAGTTAATGCTTCATAGGTGATGAAAGCTCCTTTGTCTCTGCAAACCATGGAACATGGTCAATACCAGCTGACATAAGTGAAGATTTACAGCTTTCAATGTCAAAAACAACTTTTTTTCTTTCTTTCATCTTATCTTTGCGCTGTCTTTGTTTCCACCTTCTGACAACACTATGCAGTCTAGTTTATTAAAGTGGTTATGTAAACAAGCCTAATTCAAGCTTCTTAAAAAAAAAAAAACAGCTTGCGATATACTGCACTTCTTTATGGTGAATGGTCTTCACTTATATAGCGCTTTTCTCTACCTTAGTGTATCCAAAGCGCTTTACAATGTGTTTCGCATTCACCCATTCACACTCCAATGGCGACAGAGCTGCTATTCAAGGGGCTGATCTGCCATTGGGAGTAACTTGGGGTTCAGTGTCTTACCTAAGGACACTTCGGCATGTGGAGGAGCCGGGGATCGAACCGCCAACTTTGTGATCAGTGGACAACCTGCTCTACCACCTGAGCCACAGCCGCCCTCTTTATCTCAATACTTATTCAATGAGACCGAGGTGCTGAATGTTGAATTCTGACGTTAAAGAGTGTAAGACTGGAAGTGTGTGTGTGTGTGGTTTTTTTTTGACACAGTACCAAACACTGTTGCCCTAGAAAAATGATTTCCATTACTTTAATCACAGTTAGGTCAGAGACAGAAACATAGGGCTTCATGCAATCGTCACAATCTGTTCAGTACAAGACATTTGGCTCGAGATAAGACGTCTTTGGTTCTGTACACTCTGTGTTCTGAACGCTCTCTGTCAGAAGTGTATTTGTGTCAATGCACTCACTCCCACAGTGATCAGCTATAGCATAAAGTTATGCTTAGCCTTGAAAGCTGTGCTCACGCTGTAACTTTTGTTATCATATACAGTGCGTTCACTTTGCTCACACTGCACGGGTCGATTAACCAGCCGCCATGTGGAGCTCACTACGATCATAAACACAAAGCACCCGATAATTTTGTTCAGTTCTTCCAAACAGTAAGTCTGTGTCAGTGCTGATAAAAAGAGCAGAATGCTCAGTTACTTTCTGTAATTCTACAGCTTGAACTGCACTGCTGGCTCTAATGGTTCATTTAATATGTTGCAATCAATAGACAGTTTTATTTCATCCATTTTACACTTTAAACAGCTCCAAGTGTTTTTTATAGCAGTGCATTCACTGTTACCAAAAGAATGAAAGAGTTTTTATTATTTTAAAATAAATGACATAAAAATGCTGTTTCATGTGTTTCTTTTTAGTTCTCTGTTTTGCTGAAAACACACCAAACCCCAAAAGTGAGAGACATACTGAATTGTGAGTGTTTGTGCATCATTACACTGCTACTTAAACTGTCATCAGCTGTGAAGTAAATATGATGACTTTATCTGAGTGCTGTAATGAGATGATCCATTAATTGGGGTGAATTATGCCCCCGTCCCCCGGTCACTGGGTACATGTCAAGCACATGCCAGTAAAAAATAGCGTGGCAGAGACGGGGCAAAGGACAGACTTAGTGGTGCTTCACAGTGTTGAGTTGGGGGAAACAGAATGGCCCTCTTGTTTGAAAATGAGGACAGAAGTGGGCAGCAGGAAGAACACATCAGGTGGCCCGAGTGTCCAGTAGAGGGAGAGTCGATTGCATAATAGAGCAGACACACTTGTTCCAAGGCTGTTCCATTTTCACAGGCTCACTCTCCAAATCTCAACAGGTGGAGACAAAAGGTTTATTACTTTTTAGCAGCAAAAAAGCTGGAAGGAAAATGTTGGCTTGTTAGACGTTTAAATGTGTGTTCTGTTCAAAGTAGGGGTCGACCGATATGTTTAACAGGGGCTGTATTAGTGCCGATTATCAGTAATCACAGAAACCAATAACCAATAGTTGGAACCAATAGACATTTGCAATTTTGAGAAGAATAGTTTCCAACACAAGATTTTTAAATGCTTTAACTAATTTACGTATTTTGTTCTTAATTGTAAGAAAACTTTTCAACATTTATCCTCCAGTGTTGTTTGGAACATTGCTGGAAACCACAGAGAGGTGACCACAGAGCCAGCTGCACCAGAGCTAAAGTAAAATTAATTCATCCAGTTGGAAATCGGTTACAAGAAATACTGATGAATAGAAAAAAAAATGCCATCTCATGTAACAAACTCGAGGCCCAGAAGACATTTTCATCATGAACATGCTATGATAGCTGGACTGGCTGGTGCAGAGCTCACAGATCAGCTTTATGAAACCCATTTTCCTGGACTGCCATTGTTAAACTTAGTGAAGCCAGATATACAAGTGACAGACCTATTAAGCTGAGCACACTTGCTGATTGCTGATCTTGGGACACTAATCCTGTATGTCACTGTACATCCAACCACATGGAGGAATGCGCACCAGAATCTTCACACAGCCAGAATGTGGTAAACCTCATAGTCATCACGCAAAATGTGACCTCTTTAAAACAAGATGCTACACCACAACGGTTGATCCTAATCGATGATACATCTGACCAAAAAACAAATGTAAATAGTTTGATAAAGACCATGTCATGATCACTGTTTGTACTGAGGGAGGAGTGGGCGGTCCTCCTTCCCCTCCTCCTGCTCCTGAAGTGTTTTATGGCAGCCCTGATGGCCTCGGTGACGAAAGACAGCGAGCAGAGATGGACACTGTAACATGACCCGGTCATGTATCCCAAGCCACCAGGCATAAGGCTCCTTGATATACGGGGGCTCTACAGCCTGCAGCCAAATCGTGTTAATTTATTTATTTATTTTTTACTGAAAATGAGTTTGATGTCACTTTCAACTGCAGTATGTTTTTTGTACAAAGCTCCTCAGTCCCCATCATCAATCCAGTAGCTCCAGTCCTTCCTCCAGCCCCACCCCTCACCCCACTCCCCCTCAGCAAATCAACACATCCCAGAACCCTGTAACAGATGGCTGCAAAGGTCACCAGGGGTTAGCTGGGGTGGGGAGGGGGCTGGCTAAGGTTAGGCCGGGGCACAGGGGTGTTGGGGATTGTTGTGACATGGCCTGTCTGCCTGTCAGTATGCAGGTGGATGAGGAGCATGTGGCCTCCAGTTCCCTCCTCCCACCCTGTACTCTCCAAAAGTCAGGGCTTTGATTGCAGGTCAAGAAGCCGGGACGGAGGGCTTCAGTGGTCACCCCAGACCAAACCCAAAAATGTCCGTGTTGGGCTTACTCAGCAGCCCTTTGCATCTGCTCTGGACAAGTGCAGCGTTTAAGCCATGGAGGAGGGGGTTGGCCAAAGTAAACACAAGGCACAAGGAAGGACTGATGAACCCGGACAGTGTGTTACTGTGATTAATCTGTGTTCTTTAACCCCAAAGACCCTTGACCCTTTTGGTTTATTGAAGACGTATTTTAACTTGTTTCTTTTTTAAATTATTGCTTCATTTATTTGTTGGTCAAAAATGTGTTCGGATGGCAGCTCCTGTGTAGCAACAAAAGCATTAGTTTTGACAAGACGAAACCGTCATACATGAAAACTTCCTCCGTATGGACTCTGAAACGTTTGAGTTAACTACTTTAACCCTCAGATACATACGTGGTGCTGTTAGTGTCCCAGCACTATATGACACTATGTGTAATTCATTCTTTTGTTCTCAAGTAAGCACTCAGCTCAACTCAGGTATTTCTCAGACAACTTGTAAGTTCTGTTATCAAAATGTCAGAAATATTTTTGTAAATATTTTTTAATATGCCTCGTCACGGTTCACTTTTCGTGGTCTCACTGTATCGCGGATTTTTAAATTGTATATATATAATTTTGTATGACGAATTAAGAAGAATATTAAATGTAAATAAAATACGTAGCACGCAGCAGATGAGTAGAGCTTGAGCTAGTTGGCCCAGGTGAGATTGCAAACGGCACGCTATTGGCTGATGGATGGGAGGCGACCAACCAGAGCATTGTGTTCTGTATCCTGGGTGCTGATTGGCTCAGCGACCGTAGCATCAGTCTCCTCCGTCTCCTGTGTATAGCACGCGTTCAGCATCTCGCCTCGTCCATTTCACATCGACGTCTGATCGCTGCGTGTAGTGTTGCTCTGCGCTGTTGTGTTTTTGTGAAACTTTCATAAAATATTGAATTTATTTCAAGACCTACGATGTTGCCTGCGCCTTCTAAGGCTTCTGGCACCGAACCCAATCATGGGGAGGGTTTATAAAGCCTTAAAATATATATAAATAATAAAATAAATATAAGGTCGCTACTTTGCGTATTTTCGCCTATCGCGGGGTATTCTGGAACCTAAGCCCCATGATAGACGAGGGACCTCTGTGTTTTTCCAAGTAACAATTCTAAATGCATTGTGTCCCTAGTGAACTCAGGCATGTAATACCAATACATGTTCTGAATAAAAATGTTATAATGTTGACGGGTAATGTTGTGCTTTCCATTTTAACCTCATAATGGTTTGTCATCTCAGTGTCACAGTGGTCAAACCCAGACACACTGCTCCAGATGTGCGTGTATACCATCTATACGGACAAAACACATCCGATTAGCACTCCAAGAGAAGGAAGGACTCACGGGGGAGCCTTATATGGATACCCCTCCTCTTTATTGACCCTGTTACTATAAGCAGCAAGAGACTAAAACGGCAACTTGAGAAACCAAAAGATCTCGCAAACAGGCATTCTCCTGAAAAAGGTTTTCCTTCAGATGCTAAAGGCACAGCTGGAGAAAGGGAAAGTGGTGACACAATGTCTCAAAGCTGACTGATGCTCCTGGTAGAGCAGACTATATGCAAGATATGACCACAGAATCATGAAATTCAAGTCTACACTAGGACATATAAATGGATTTGGTAAAAAAAACAAACAAAAAAAACACATTCTACGTTAATAATAACTATAATTTAGTCTAACATCACCTGGATGTTGATATCACTGGCGTAAACTGAAACATCTCAGCAACAGGCCTCAACATTCCTGTTCCATTCAGGATAAATTCGGTCTACCTCTGATGATCCTTTACCTTTGCATTGAATGCCATCATCAGGTCTACATGTGATGCTGTCCAATGCTTTAGTTTATGACTAACAAGCCACACAAGTAATGACATTCCTAATAGCCTCTGCTGTACATTGTCTTTAGGGCTATTTCATATACATTAGCAATGCTAGCGCTCTAAAGTAAGATGATGAATATGACAAACATACCTGCTTGGTATCAGCATGTTAGCATTACTTCAAACAGCCTCCAACATGACTGAAGACTCTACATGTGTAGGCTCTGATGTTATGCCACTGGCTATACTGCTTGTGTTTTCCCCTTGCTGAACATGTTTATGATGCCTGTGGTGTTTGCTGAGAGTTAAGACGACAATAACCCTCTCCACTGCACCAGGCCATATCTGTTATTAAAATGTAACCAGCTTCCATTTTGAGGAGGTTGGTGAGTGTGGCACACCCAGTGGAGAGGCTGCCCGCTTCTGCTACTCTGATTACAAGAGGAACATTGTTGTGCAGCATTTTGGTTGCACCAAATCTGGTTGAGTTGCAAGTGAGGACGGGCGATCTGATAATCTTGCATTGTTGGCGATCTTGATTTGGCATGTCACCTGCTCTTTGCTCTTTGGAGGAATCACACATGTAGTAACTTTAAATAAGTACCAGCACTGTCCAGACTTCCCCACTTCACATAACCTAAGCAGGTCTGATTGGTTATGACACAATTAGGATGACGCTTATCGGATGTGCTGAGGTGTAACCCATTTAGTAAACAGAGCACAGCATGAAGGATGAAGAATAGCAGCGAGCGGACCAGCCTTGCCATCCAGGGAGGAGAGCCAAAAGTGGCGGAGATACAAACCACCACCTTCAGACAAAACTTTCAGAACAAAATTAAAGCTTAGTCGGGATGCAGATTTTTGTGAGATTTAGCCTAGCATTGAAGTGGCAGGTATTGTATCCAGAAAACCACATGCGCAACCCTAACTCTAATCATGGAATCCCATGATTTCAACTAAATCTGTGGAGAGAAATATGGTTCAGATCATGGATCATGATTCTACCCCATCAAAACACCATGATATGATCTTCTGGCCAGAAGCCCACACCTTGATGCAGGTTCAGTAGAATCAGTAACTACAGACTAATTGTTATGGGGCCATTATACTGTCTAGTTTGGGATTTTTATCAGCAGGAAGTGAAAGTTTTACAAATTTCACTCTGGCTTAATGGAGACAGGAGGAAAAAACAGGCCGAAGTTATTCAGTTTGGCCTCAGAGATGTGGAGCTGCTACTGATTGAATTTGAGTGTTTTTTCAGGTGGAAACTGGATAAAATGGCCTCGGGCTTAAGGGGTTAAGGAAGTTAAGTTTCTTTTTAGTAAAAAACACCTCCTGCTCACTACAATTCCAGCTCTGTATGAATGATGGAAATGGAGTACAACTATCACACAGCAGTCTCCTTTGCAGTAGCGAGAATAAAAATGTAAACTATGCTGGCTCATGTGCAAAACATCCCCGGCGCTAAGCAAGGACTTTACTGTGAGAAAGAAATCCCCTCTGGACAGAACAGCAGCAAAGTTGACCTATTTCTCTCTCATCCTGGCAAATTAGCCATGGCGGCTGGCGCTATCAGGTGTCCGTGTGACAGAAGTTTGAGACGAGGAGGCAAAGGCCAGCACTGAATCACAGCAAAGGAGAGCACATAGCTCACAGGGAGTGGCAGGACAACACACAAACAGCCATCATACCGCACAGGACGCCCTCTGAAAATGTTTGAGAAACATGTGTGTGTTCACAGCACACTAGTGGAGCTGCTAAGTTGCCTATAGTACATGAAGTCAGAAATACGCTTTGATCTGTTTTCAGGGACCGTTGTTTCTTCAGTTGAACCTCATGTTGTAAGTTCCTCATAGCTTCACTCTTTATTTAAAGAACCCTTGAGGTAAAATCCAGCTTTTTACATAGGTAACATGCCCAGATGGTGGTTTTTATGTGCTTGAAGACACATTATGAGCGAAATAAGCCGTGAACGCCATGGCTAAGCGTGTCCACTTTAAACTGTTGTGTGCTGATGACAGTCTCAAAAACATAGACTCAAACTTTTATACGAAACAAACCCGAGGAACTGATCCTGTCAGATCCTAGTGTGGGGCTTTCTGTATTATTATTCTGGTTCAGAATGGGTTTATGGCTTGAATACATACAGCTGAATGAATTCAATATAGCAACTTGCTTTTCTGCAGTGCAGAACAGTTTTATAGTGTTTGTGCAGAATCGTAGGTGAGCTGGTGTGCTGTAGCTGCAGCGAGTAGCAGAGTGTAGAGAGGTCAGATAGTTAGATAGACCTGCACAGTCTAGAGGAGGCAACATTTCAGAGCAACAACTAAGCCATTTTAAGGCTTGATTGATTATTTTCATAAAAAAATCCTATATACACACACACATATATATATATGTATATTAGTGCTGTCAAAAATATGGCGTTATTAATGCGTTAACGCAAATCAATTTTAATGGCATCAATTTTTTTATCGCAAGAGTAACGCTCTTTTTGACCTAGTGACCTTGTAGTTTGTTCACAAGCTGTGGCCACAGCTAGTAATGGTAGAAAAACTACAGGATCCGCATGTGGACCGGGAACAAAACAATAAACATGCCCCATGCATGTTTGGTCTTGCCTGCTCACCAGCGGCAAAAGAGTAGGCTACCGTTTTGTATGGATGGCAAGTGTGAGATGCTGAAATGGATGCAAACAAGATTCTGTCAGGGGCACTTGGCAGCATTAGCATGGATATCTCCTGCTGGTGGTGGCACAACAGCAGTGTCCTCACTCTCCATGCTTTTCTGTCGGCTCCATTTCCGCGTCCCGAACCGCATCCCGCTGGTGCAGATGCTCAGCCAGGCAACAGTGGGGGTGAGCATGATTATTCGGACCTCAAAATTATTATTCGGATACCACCACAACAACCGAATATTTGGATATTCAGGTCCAGCCCTAGTTGCAAGATGGGTCGACTGACAAGACCCAAGTTATCTGTGTGTATTGTCAGTGTGAACTGAGTTATCATTGTAGCACATCCAGTCTGAAACACCACTTCATGGATAAACACACAGCTGATGCAAATTCTCCACCTCCTCCTCTTCGTCAAAACCAGGAGACAATGGTGATAAGAGTATTAAAATAATAACTAAAGGGACATTTAGAATAGATAAATATGTGCAATTAATTTGCGATTAATCGCGAATTAACTATGACATTCATGCGATTAATCGTGATTAAATATTTTAATCAACTGACAGCACTAATATACATGTATCTTTGTGAGCTTTTACAGATTTAATCAATGACAGGCGAGGTAGTGAAGGGTTTGCCACATTAAATGGTCTGTGCTCTTAAATAAATAGCTTTACACTTCAGGACAATATTTTAGAGTATTTATGTATGTCACAATCTTCAAAGACGTATTATTAGTACATGACAAGTAATTTCCAAAAGGTCTGTCCAAGCCTGCTACTGTAGTCAGTGTTGTGCCAGTTCATGTTTGAACAGAACTAGCTCAAAGTTCAGTTCACACATGTGAAAATGAACTAGTTCACGTTCATAGTTCACTTAAAAAAAATCTGAACTAAGTTCACAGTCCTAAAAATGAACTAGTTCACGTTCATTTGTTACATTTTTTAAATAGATAAGACACTGTGTTACTCAATAGAACCAAGTGCGAACGTCAGTCTGACATTCATACATGTTTTTTTAAACCAGGTCAGACATAGTTTGCATAAAAATGTGAGGTTCTTGCTGTCTGTGTCTTCATTTGTTAATTCATAAAAATAGCTCTTCTGCTAAACTTGCTGCAACACTAGCCATGCTGGACTGTCACCAGTGTTCGCCATAAACTGTTGTAAAACCTGAAAACCGCGAGAGTTTTCAAATGAACGTGAACGTGAACGGTGCGTGCCGCTCATTGTTGTGAGAGTGAGCACGTTCACGTTCACGTTCACGTTCACGTTCATTGTTTGAAAACTAATGCGTTCAGTTCAGCGTTCACCGAAAATATGAACGCGTTCATGCACAACACTGACTGTAGCATCTCTCACAAAACAACATCAGACGTTGAGGCCAAAGCACCCTCACCTCTCCAGGCAGATTTAGTCACCTAAAGTGCAAATTCCTCGATTACACTCTAAGGTGAGTCAAGGGAAATGCAAAAAGAGGTGAAAAAGTGGCGGAACACTAGACGAGCGTATCCATTTCAGGGCTGGAAAGCAAACACTCAGCCTCTCATCTTGCCTACAAAGCGTCTAGACTCTGATCGCCACCTGGTCCAGAACCTGAGTTTGAACCCTTGTCCTACCCTACCTGCTCTGGTGTCCTCTCTTGCCTTCTCGCCAACCTGTCTATCAAGCCAACATACCAGCTCCCTCTTCTCTTTACTCCAAAGGCCTCTTACACCGATACTGATCGCAGGCTTTCTTGCTACATTCTTTCCAGTGTTGGGCCATGCCACTGCTGCTGTTTAAGTCCAAACATGGAGAACTTCTTTGACACAAAAGAGTATTAAGTCTGAGACAGAAAAAGACTGACTACAGCATGTACATGGGTAATTCATAGAGTATAATTAGGATACACATACAGATAATCAAGTTATTTGTGTCTTAACCTTCATGCTATAGAGGAAGGCATCTCAATGAGCCCTCTGGGATTCCGTGATTCACTGGATCACCGTCGGCTCCCTGAAGACAGGCTGCTAAAATAAACAGGCAATCCAGCAAGAAACGAAAACAATGAAACCCAACAGTGACTGACACGACATCAGCTTGTGTGTGTGTGTGTGTGTGTGTGAGTGAGACTGTGAGCGCGTTTGCTCACATATGTACGTCACTGATATCTCTGGGAAAGTGTTCTCTCGCTAAGGCCGGATCTTCGCTGGCAGATGCATTTGCCTGGTGGGACTGTCGGGATGTGTGTGTCTGTGTGGAAGGGGTGGGCTGTAATCGTGGCAACTGTAAACAGTCGCTGGTATTGAGTTCTTCCTTCTTCCCTCTTTTGCGTCTACTTCCCGTGTTTGTTACGTGCCAATGCATGTGTCTGTCTATGTCTGTCACCGCCTGCGAGTAAAGTCCAGAACTTTCTGCTTGCAGCACTGCTTGCACATGGGCGCCTATGACGTGGGATGTGAAGACTGCCTGCTTATATTAGCTTGGATCACAAAGGTCAGCAAAAAGACAGTCTTACAGCTCGGAACTGAAGTGGAGCCAGCATGTAATAAGTTATCTAATAACTCCTCAGATTTGGTCAGGTTGCGTCTTGTAAATTCACATCAACACTCAAAAAGCAGTGTAAAGCAAAAGCGGTCCAACATCTGGGCTTGAAGTGTGCACTATAACAGACACTTGAGTCTCTGAAAGGCATGTCGCTTAAATTCACACAATGACCTCACATAAAACGGAACTGTGATACTGACAAATTTCCTGCAAAGGATTTATTGCGTTACATAACATAAAACACTCCATCACAGACTGTAACATGAGGCCCAAAAGCTACTCGCGACACCTGTTCTTATGACAATTCCTATCGTAAGCCACATGAGGAAGGAGTCTGCCACTCACACTGGAAGCTGGCGTCATTGTCACGTTTGCACTTGCGCTGTGAGAGAGGAGACCCTGACATGAACCCAAACCACTTGCTGGCTCGGCTTCTGGCTCCCACCGCAGTAAAACAACAACTGATCCTGTGAGTGTTTCATTACGTTAACAAGCTCCATGTCTTTCTTCTCGCTCTCATTTTTCTCCTCACTTGAGTTTTTTTCCCCCTATCTCAGCATTGAGTATTGAGCGACTGAGGAAAGTTGTGGAGCTAAGAAGCTAACACACAAGCTCTAAAGTTTAACGTTAACACTGCAGTCAAGAGTAGACATGACATGAAACTACCTAAAAGAGGAAGTCTAAAACACCTAATACAGGATGGGAATGATGGGTGGCTGAACAGAGTCTTCTGCTGCAGTTTGTTTAAGAAAACAATGCAAGGAGAAGATGAAAATCCTCTTCAAGGCAGAGGGAACAATGTAAATATTCGACATGCGGAGGGGCCGGGGATCGAACCACCAACCTTGTGATCAGTGGACAACCCACTCCACCACCTGAGCCAAAGCCGCCGCATCCGTCCCTCAATGTGACTCAAAGAGAAACGGAAACCATTAAGAGACTGTATTATAGGACAGGCCTGCAACATGCAACAAAGTCTGGACACAGCTACTCATTCACAGATGCTTCTTCATGTTTTTGATTCAGTCTATCAGTAATCAATCTCATCAAAATATCACTCATGCTAGTTTTACATGAAGCGGTGTAGCGCAAACACCTACTGTATATCTACCAGGACCTGACCATCCGTCTGCATCAGCAGTTGCGTGATTTAAATGCAATTGTGTCTTCCTGTCTCTTAAGTCCTTCACTGTTACATTGACACTGCTCTGTTACATGATTAGCAGATGAACAGCACAAACTGTGATTATCTAATGTAGCACATGCTGCTGCAAACACTTTACAGTGGAAGGACAGGACTGTGATATCAGAACAGTAAAGGAGAAACCCCCAAATATTCTAGAAACCAGTAAAGAGACCAACGTCACTATGGTCACAGTTACTTTTTCTAGCTTGTGTTTCTGCTGGTAATGTGTATCAGTGGTAGGTAGTGCTGCACACAACTGTGTGTGTGTTAAGAATGCAGGAGGATACTATAGTACCTTCCCATGAACAGGGACTCTTTATTTCTCCTCTGTGAACACAACACACACAGTCAGTAACTCTCCTGCTTATCTAAACACGTTACAGGTGACCAAAGTGACTTTGCTACTCTGACATCAACTCTTTACTGTGACTGCAACAATGTGCTGATTCTTCTCTCACACGCCGGGAGAAACTCGCCTCACACAACAAACCCACTCATCTACGTCACCGCCTCCCTTAAAAGGTCAGACTGTGGCTGTGGAACCTGAGCGGTTAAAAAACATAGAAACTATATTCATTTATAGCATTATGAAGTGTTTGTTTACCTTGATAGACAGGATGGAAGGTGGTGGAGGAAGGACCCAGATCCTTTCCTTAATCAAAACACTACTAGTACTACCATACTGTTAAAGTCCTGCATTGAAGTTGACTTAAAGTAAAAGTGTGTAACTATAATCAGGAGAATGTAATCCAGAAAAATGTTCTTGTGTCTGTTAAACAATAATACAGTATATTTTATCATTAGATAAATTATACTCATGCATTAATGTAAAAGCAGGATTTTACTGTTGTAGTAAACCTAACCAGCTGCCCCTCAAAGAATCAGAACTGTGAATACAAAGAATGCCCAGCCCTAATCCCACTGACTACTGAGCAAATGCTGAAAGGTTTAAATACACTATTAATGTGTGAAATTTAAAATACTCACTATATAGCAAAGTACATCTGCTACACATTTTATACCAATATGTAAATTGGTAAAAACATTTTTAACTAGACAAGCACTCGGAGAGCATAGACCTCCACCAAGCAGCTCATTTCAGCCCATATTGGATTTATACCCAGAAATAATAGTCCCAGGATTGTTTTATCTACATTATTAGATTCCTTGACCCAAAAGCATACCATTATCATTCGGATTCACATTGATATCATCATTAGTTCAATAGTTATTCACCAGAATCTCTTTCTGGGTAATGGTGGTTTCTTCTGGATCCAGCTCCATAGCTGTTGATTCTACAACAGATCTGTTGGATCCTCCTGATTCAGCAGAGTCTCAGCTACATGTTGGTGTTGGCTGCATGTCTGGATCTTCATCTGTTACCTTACAGTGATGACCATTCCACAGGCCCTCTAGGTTTTCCTGTTCTGGATCATAGTATCCAGAACTTTGCCTGGATCCGGATCAAATTTTGACATGTAGAACTTATCCTGTATTTTTTACCAAGCAGCCTGGACATGTTTTGTAGAGTTCCATAAACATATGTATGCACATTGCCCTATCTCCCAATGCTAAAGAATCCTGGATCTAGACAGTGATCCGGATCACCACCAAAATCTAGTCATCTATTCCTTGTCCCATTATCCATCTTTTCTTAAAATGTCATCAAAATCTGTTCATAACTTTTTGCGTAAAGTTGCTAACAGGCAAACAAACAAACAAACAGATAAACACCTGCATAAACATAACCTCCTTGGTGGAGGTAATAATAGAAAGTCAAAGATGCTAAACCCACATAAAAATTCTACACTTACTAGTTTAAAGGTAGAATGTTTGCCTGAATGTTTGTTAGCAAATTTGTTTCCAAGCAGGTCTCTTATGTGTGACTTGGCAATGCAACGCATTAAATTTAAATCCAGAAAGAACCACTGCAGAGCTGTGTAAAGGTAACCTGAGGATTTTCTGTCCCTAAGTTGGGTGTCCACTTTATTCGTGTTTTGCATGCATAGAAGGACGTGGGTGATGTGATACACAGTCCTGCTGATGATTTCACACTATTCCCCAGATCAACAGTTGGTCATGGTAGCAAGCCCAGAAATGTAGGAGACCACTCCTAGCAAGCAAATACAAATGTAAACAAAATTATTCAAAAGTTATCTCTGAAAAGTGATGGCAGAAATCAACTCAATATGTTTCTGAAAACCTCAAGAATACACAGAATGTTGTGTGGTGGGGAAAAAAATGAAATATAAGAATAAATTTGTTGACATAAAATCTCAATGGGGCACCTTTAAAGTCTTTGGCAAGCAGGCAAGCTGTTGTGCAAGTAATGTTTTGTTTGCATGAAAAATCACTGGGCTTGGAATATGAGTTACAATTCCGGTAAATGACTCTAAAGGCAGGTGGTTGGAAGTAGCTGAAGTCCAGCCTGAGTTCCACAAGGCGGAGCCAGCAGATGACCCAATGCAGCTCCTGTTGTCCACACGAGGTCACGACAGAAAGCCCCATCTGCTGCCTGACCTTGACCCCTGTGTTAAATCACCCTCAGCTGTGTGTATGTGAGTGTGCCGATACATACATGTGTGACACCGGTGTTGCTACACTACCCCGAGGGGTTTAAGGGTCAGGGGGGGTTGGGAAGTGCTGCTGGGGGAGATGGGAGAGGAGGAGAAGTGACAACCTTTGACCTCTCTCCATTTCTGTGGACTCAGTGTCACAGCCACAGCTGCAACATCCAGCAGGTGTGGCGACTCATTTTCAGCTCAGAGCTTCAATTTTTGGAGGCTGCCAAGGTGCTGAGAGTCAGAGCACGTGGAATATGAGGCCGCAGAACACTGGAGGACGATGAGGCTGCTTCACATTCAAATAAACAACTGTGACTGAATACTCCTGTCTGAGGGATTTCATATTAACTGCACATTTTTTGCATTTATCACTTATCAGGCAATTACAGATTATTATGTAAATATTTAGAAAGTCACTTTCCCAGCCCAAATAAACCACATTATATAGAGGATACAGTTTCTTGTAAAGGACAAACACGCAGAGAAGATGATATCCCCACTATGGAGTTTAATCTGACATTTATACTCCACAGCATCTGAGCACAACATATGGCTCCAATAGTGGATAGGCCCAATTTGTACAACTAAGTATGCCCATCGACCACTAAGTAACACTGGAAAAGAACCAAAGTTACACACATATGTATATGCTGCACACCACATAGAAACAAAATGAGAAAACAGATAGAAAATAGATTTTAACTTCTGCAGGCATTTAAATCGTAAACAGATTGGGTTTCACTCTGTGAGAATGACCCAATAACTGGAACTGAATCCAGGAAACACAGCGGCATCAGCCGCACAACACCCATAATTAAAAGAATTGCTCATATTGATGCATGCACTGAAGCATCCATTCTGAGTGCTATACTGGCAGCTGGTGGGGGCAGTCCACCCTGATGGCGCTCTTGTGGGGGCTAGAAGGAAACCTCTCCAAACAGTGAACAGTGTGTATGTGTGTGAGTGTGAGTGTGTTTGTGCTTTCAAGCCTTCAAGATCTACAGTACGTGCCAATATACATATTTTTTTTGCATGGACAAGCGGCCCAGACGTGCATCAATGTAAACCTGCCTGTGCCATGCTGTGTGTGTCCATGTGTGGCAGATGGGCACGCTGTGTGCCAAGTCTCACCAGGGGGCTGTGCCATGACCAGAGTTGCAGTCAGGCCCTGGGCTACAGCCTCACAGCACAGCAGCCTGGCAGGCAGCGCTGGCTCTTGGCTGACCTCTGCCTCCACCAGGCCGCCCTCACTCACTCACCTCATTAGCTTGACAGGAGCGACCAAACAAATTGAGGGCATCATGGAGCTCACAGCACTTCCATGGGAACATTTCTTAAAACCCCCCCACCCCCCACCCCCCGGCCTTCTTTTAGTCATTTTGGTGTATGTGTTCTACACAAACAGACGCCCACATGTAAACAGTGACTTTTACTCAGGAGGTGAGAGTTTGTGTTTGAACACATGCAGGCATGCATGTTTCTCCATGGGATGTACATGCAGGGGCACGGACAAATACATCTAATCATATCCAGGTTTGTAAATCGAGACCAGGTACGGTATGAGATCATGCTGCATTTGAATCCTACATTCAAAGTCTCACACAAGCAAAATTAACCTTTCATGCAAAGCACCTTATATTTATGCAAAGCACAAACTACATGCATGGCTATCAGCTCTTACAGATTTAGAAACTTGTGAACCCTTAAAGGAATGGCATGGCAGTGCAGAGATGAGTTGTAGTTTCTTGTAGTTTAAGTTTGCATATTTGTTTAACCAGCAGTACCAAATTTTTAAAAATGCCCAGTATGCATACTTCACTAAACGTACTAAACAATGGCAGGAAAAGCACTGAGCAGTAGCGTACTGGTTCATGTGACTGGGGGACACTAACAACGGTGTGATTTATTACACTGAATATTGTATGAATATTGACGTCATTGTACAAGTGTGTGGATTCCATACATTCAGCTTTGAGATAACAGTGTAACTCACTGTGAACAGGTGTCAAACGCACATTTTGGCTCTCATGTGCTGTTTTTTTTTAACTGAGGACAGATTTGATTTGATAAGAAACTATTTCTGTGGCGTGGCCTAACAAGAAACACATATGTGAGCAAGCGTAATGGTAAAATCTTTTGCTGTCTTACTTAATTAATCTCCAAACCAACTGAGGACACATTCATTCCAACACATGAATGTACTGGGAAACCAATGGCAGTGCTTTAATATATTCCACTATCTTTTACTGACTCATATACAGGTTGTCTAAGTGCAGTTTTATATCTGCTTCACATCAACCCTCTATAAGCCAATGATTTTAAGACAGCATCCTGGCTGAATCTTTCTAAATTAAAAACACCCTGTCCCTGGAGCACACTGCCATCATCAAGTTGATTATTCTGCAGAAGTAGTTTGAGAGGTTTCCAGGCATGGTTAGAATGTTTTTTTTTTCACATGAAAACTGGGCACGATTGGAAATCTACTGCAACTGCCATGAATCCAAGCTGACCACAGCCACTGTTAATAACGCAGGAAGAAGAGGTTTCGTAACTCAGAAGACTTCTGAGCGGAGTTCACAGATGAACGCAGAAGATTCCCGCCCTCTTAGAGACTGTAACATTACCTTTCTGTGTCGAGAACTTATCGCACATGGTGAGTTTGACATCTTTCCATCCTCCACCGGAAGTTTTGACCCAAACTAGCAGGTCATCAAGCAACAGGCCAGGCAGTGGGTGGCACAGAACCTGGGCCAGAGCTGCTGGTGAAATAAGTCACAGGTGGTGTTAAAGAGGTGTGAAAGAGATGGCAGCCAGGAAGGAGACAGAAAGATGGATGTGCGCTGGTACTTCACAGCCAAGAGGGAGAAGAACTAGAGGTGACGAAAGAGGAGAGTTTCTACTAAAAGGTTGTTTGCAGACTGAATATATTAGTACAGAATGCAGCCCTGTTTCAAACTGAACTGATGGAATAGCTGCAGCGTCCACTCACCTGACTTTCTGAGAAGGTTACATGTAACCTTGGAGCTGCTCATTCTTGTGGCCTGCCCGCACATACACTGTATTGTTGATTCTCATCACCCTCTTTCATCACCCCCCCAAAAATACCAGTGTAAGCAGCTGTCAAATGGTTTCCAAAGTAAATGAGCAGCAGTGGAACATCCATCTTTTTCTCACAAGCTAGAGACCAAAGCAGAAAAAGCCAGTCGATGGATGGTGGCCAGAAGCACTACAGAAAAACATGCTGAGATTAATGTCTGGTTGTTGTGAAAGTGGCCACTAGTTTGCCCAAGAACCAGTCCTTGGTCAGTGGTATATCACATCTATACTGCTGCTGCCTGGACATCACAGATGGCTTACTGCACTATACCCTAGAAGTATTTTAATCAGCAGTACTTTTGATTGCTTGTTACAGTTGTTTAGTCAAGCAAGTTAGCTGGTTTACTGTCTGTCTGTCACCTAAATACTTATAATTTCAATATTTAGTGTTATGTCTTGGCCTGTTGTGAGCCCTAAAGAGGTTTAAATTTAGGCCTTTTGTTTGAAATTGTAGTAGAATCTTTTCAAAAGCCACAGTCCTCACGTTTGGCATGTACCGAGACACACAAACGGGATTTTGTGCTGAATGTTGGCGTGTAGGTAGGTACGGTTTTGGAAGCTGCAGATTGAGCGTTTAGTTGTTGGGTCTGTGATGTTGGATTCATCCAGGTGAGCAGCTAGGATGTGTGGGAGGGTGAGCTGTGAGTCAGTGGGTCACAATTAGGGGTGACAAATGCTGCAAACATACTTCATAACACAGTTTTGAGACAAGGAAAAGGGCAAAATCAATGGAAAGGCATGGCAAGAAAACAAATGGATGGATGGAAGGGGAAAATGGATGGGTGGTGATCAATAAGAAGACTGTGATAAAGCATTATAAAGTATCTTTCTGCCATTTGTGAAGGGATGAAGCAGAGTTGACGTCTTTCACAGTAAACGACCTGTATTGTTATTAATCTCTTCATAGCAGCTCGATATCAAAGCTGATCTACATGACGGAGAGACTTGCTAACTGTAGCTACCGTTACCGTGCTCAGCTGGAACACACATCCTCAAATACTGTCGCAGCAACTTCATCATCCATTTGCCAGTATTTACTGCCAACACTAAAATGTCTTTACGTTCAGAGCAGAACGCCACGTCATCCCTTTACTTTGAATGTTGATGGAAGCTTGAAATCAGAGTCCTGAACTCCTGAATGTTACCAGCATCCCTGCTAACAGACACTCAGCTCCTGGCCTGTGTTTGCACTTGGAAGCCCTAGCTTAGCATTAGCATTAGCCTAAAGTAGCTAGCGAAACTTAACAGCAGTTAGACAGCAAGGGGGGGCGGTTGCGCTCGTTTTAGGGACCCTTAGGGGTGGTCAGCAAACACACCTGTAACTCCACCTCTTTAAACAGTGGAAGGCTCCCCCCCACAGCACAACCAGATACTAGAGAAAATCACAATACATTTGACTGAGGCATTATCGATTAATATATTTTTAAACAATTAAATTCCTAATGCAGTGCCATTTCATGAAAAAGCAGTCACTGCTACCCACCCGGCCCTCTAAAAGTAAACTATTTCTTGCCCAATAACTTAATATGTAATGAATATTTCTTGAGTTATAGTGCCTTGAGGTATATAGGGGTGGGTCGAATTTGTCTTAGAAGATGATTTTGACAAAGAAGGAATAGTGTCTAGAATAGTGGTTCTCAACTGGTGGGTCGGGACCCACAAGTGGGTCACAAAGCCATTTTTAGAGGGTTGCAGACGTATGCCCCCCCCAAAAAGTAGTGGTATAAAGTCTTTTATTTTAAAGGATGTGTTTCTTATGACACAGTTTGCCTTCAATAGCAGGATATTTAGTGGTGGTGACACCAGTAGTTGCCCACTGTTAACCTCTAGATTTGTCTCTGCCAGCTTATTGGAGAAATTTGTGCTAAAACGTTCCAAAAATAAACCAAAATGTGCTCAGAATCTGTCCAAATGGGCCAAAATATACCCAAAACTTGGCAAAAGTGTCCAAATATACCAAAATTAGCAAAAAATAAGCCAAAATTTTCCTAAATTGCATTGAGACTACACCCAAATAAACCTTAATTTGTTAACAGAAACAGCAAACTTCAAAAATCTGGGTCGCGACCGTTATTAATCGAGACATAGTGGGTCTTGAGGCCTGAACAGTTGAGAACCACTGGTCTACAAGATAAGCCTGGTATCAAAACGTAGATAAAAATCACACCTTTCATTTGCTATAACTTGTTATGACTCGTGATCTATCCCACACAGCGACATGCATTTTCTTCTTTGGTGAATTATCAGATAACAGATGACACATCCAGAGTACCAATGTTCGTCATAGAGATTAAACTGGTAAGGATTTGCTATTAAAACTGATATATTCTGTGATGTTGATGCTCAAAGCTGAACATAGAAAGAACTGTGTTAAACAAAAACAATATTTCGTCTTTACATAGTGACACCTGGAGTGGAAGAAAATATCATTTGGTTTCCATTTTTACCAGAGCTGAAGTGTGTTTTTCAGGTGTCTTCTTTATGTGTGAAGTTATGAGGCCTCAAAAAATACTGGAAAATGTAAAATGCACATTAAAAAGTGTAAAATTGTGAGCTGCATCCTGTAACTTGGAAAATATCTGTAGCATGAAGGTAAAAGTTTAAATTTAAATATACAAGTATTATGGCACTAAAAAATCGTCTGATTCTGACCAGGTCAAGAGGAAGCTTTTAAAAAACTTGGTTGATTTTATATGGAGCGACCAGGCAGTTCATCAATCAGCAAGCGTTCATTCGTAGTAGCTTAACATCAATCTAGGAAAAAGGCAAAGTGAAATACCTTGTGTGACTTGATCTACTGATGGAATTAGGGCCGTGGAAATGGACTGTGTAATGGATTTATCAAGACAACAGATGAGTGGAGGAAGTTTTGAGTTTACACTGACTGGGGAACGGGGGAAATTAGGAATAAATTAGGAAACCATGTCTGTCGTCTCAGCATGTCGTCTCTGCCTTACAGTTCAAGCTACTGTCTCACGCGCTTCCTTTATTCCAGATCTGCCAGTCGTGTCCAGTGTTGACAGGGACCCATCGGGCTTATATAACACATGACCATGTAAACACACAGTGTGTTCTGAGGCCTGCTGATGCCGCTGACGTTGATCTACACTAAATCATTTCAATGCATGCAATGGGCGTACTGCTGCAGCCTCAATCGCGGCGCATAAATGTATTTTTAGCTTGCGGTCTCACTAGCTCCACACAGCCCGTACTCCTGACCATCTTCTTGATAAAAAGACATGAAATATGATGTGTCCCTAATGTGAAACATACTCTCTGGGCGTGCAGAGAGAGAAAAGTCCTCTCCCAGCCCCCTAGCCTCCCGCACGCTCTATTCTTCACGAGTGAAAACATCTTCCATCTCAGAATGAGCAGCTTCATGTGTTGGTGCCGTGAAACATGGATCTCCAGTGAACTTCCCCGAGTGAATGTAGGGTTCAATCGTTAGGCCACAGAGTATTTATTAAGCCACATCTGGGATTGTCATTACAGCGCTGAAGCACTGGCAGAAGGCAAAAAGGAAGGGAACGTGATTGAGTGGTGTAGAAAATACAAGAGCGAACAAAGAGGAGCAAGGAGACAAAATGGAAGGAAAGATAAATTCAGAAGATCCTGTTTTTGTGTCAGAGTGCCATGTTAGTGCAGGTAGTAAGAATAACTTATGATAACATTCTTTATTTTCATTCCTGCAATAATTTTTGCCTAAAAGGTTCAAGCTGGGCCTCATTTGACAGCATTTCTCAATGGTTCTTTCAACAAAACTGAACCTCGGGGTGGCTTTAACTACTGTGTGAACACATGGCATAGACGAAAACATTCTACTTTCTAGACATCTGGTCATAACATACAACATTGAGGACAGTGTTTAAGGCATAGCCGTGACCAACACGGCACCAAAACAGTCGAGAGGCAACAGTGTTCACAGCTGCAGAGGTCAGAAATTCAAGCCACCAAACACAGATAATGAAATCTATCCTTGGAATCTGTTTTTGCTGTATGAGTAGCTGTCTATTTTGTTCTTCTCTATCTGCCTATCCTTTGGGGTGTGTGTGTGTGTGTGTGTGTGTCCTGTTCTTACCCTGTTGCCTGGAATCACATGAAAGGTGCACACAAGAAGTTCAGCTTCCTGTGCTGGGTGAGGTCCAAAGACCCACTGAGCATATGAAAGGACTGCAGAGGAAAAGACTAAATCAACTACAGAGCATTAGTGCAGCGCATTAATTCCCAGACAAAGCCAGAAGTTCGTGATGATGCCGCAAACCGGAAGATCGCTACAGAACACCGTTTATACAGTACCCTAAAAAGCACAGCCATCAGACAGTAAAGTGAAATTAACTGGACAACAGTGAAAAAGAAAATGCTACTCTGAAGCGGAGACTCAAATCTACTGTTTAGTGGTTTTGTGTTTCTGGCTTTTCAAAACAAGCAAGAGTGATGATGGAAAAAATACTCACACATGAGTACTTTTTCCACTGGCTTGCATCTCGCAGGCGCTTTCATCTTTGCATGTGTCCAGCAGCAATGCTTTTGGTTGCCCCCTCCTGATTCCGCTGATGTGGTTTGGTGCAGTGGAGTGTTGATGCCAGCTTCTTATGGGAGGTCAGGCAGGTTGTGTTCGAACAGTGTTGGAGCCTATAGTGGTGCCCTGCTCACATGTGTCATTCTTCACTCATTCTTTGTGGTGTGTTAGTTTCATGGCAGGGGGGTTACTGCTCGGCCTTGCCTCGCTACACCTATAGAAACTGCTAGAAGGTAAAGCATTCTGACAACAGAATGAAGAACAAGTCTTCCAGAATGCTGTTCCACATTATAGATGATGACTTGAGCCATGGTGTTCATTCTGAGAGGAAAGGTCTCAGTTCAGTTTATTTAACCAAGCAGATAGACAGAAATATGAAAGCTATTCTCTGCAGTGGAGAGTGGCCAAGCCTATAGAGTCAGAATTGTCTGCTCCATCAATTTAACACCACTAACTTTCCCTTTTAGTCACATTATCCTGGTTATAATCGTGGGACACTTTGCTGCTTCTTATTTTTAAGGCAAACATTAATATGTGAATAAAAATCAAGAGGAGCCCACTGCACATTTTGATAGACCTAATAAGGAAAAGTAAAATTCTGTGTTCCTGTCATAGTTTTCACTACTATAGCTGAGTACTTTGTCCAAGGTTGCGCGATATGTAACTCAAACATTGACAACACTATGTGCCAGATCTGGAGGCCATCCACAGAAGAAACCTTTTTGGATGCCTTTGCCAGCATCACAAAAGGCATGATACCAATTAACACAGTGACCAAAGAGGGGTTTAAAAACATGATCCAGTTGCTTGACAAAGATAGCGGTATGTAATATCTTTCTCATGTTGCTATCCCAGAGCTGTATGAACATGGAAGGCACAAGTTGAAACAGAGCCGTCACAGGTCCAATATTATGCAGCTACAATGGATCTGTGGTCCAGCTGGACACCGGAGCTCTACATACGGTAAGTCTTACTGTCCACTTTATTAATGAGGACTAACTACTGAAAAATTGCTGTGTGCAAACTGCATTTTTCCCTGATGAGCATGAAAGTGAGAGCAACGGCAGTGAGAAGAGGGCTGGCTGTTTGGATCCTCGATGAGAGACGTACAAGTGAGGACGCAGCATGTGGACCAGGCTGCAGTGCTTTGATCAGACGGTCTTACAGAAAAAACAAATCACTGAATTGTCAGTATTTTAATATCATGCAGCCTTAATTTTTCCAATGACCGTCATTAAAAAGACGGTGAGTGAAAACTCGTCTACGTTTGGGTCTAATGAGCGCTCAGTAGTCTCTCAAGGTTGCAGTGACACCAGCATTGGGTCCAGTTCTGTGCTCAGACATTTGTAAAGCACATTGCAACCCAATACCGCTTTATGGCAACGTTACATTAAAGTAAAATGGCTCGAACAGGTAGGTGGAGGAGGAGAAACGTCAACAGTTCAGAGTTATTTTAAGATAGGCATCAGCGCCAAAAGTAAGGAGACTGCAAGCTCTGCTGAACTGTCAAGAGAAACCGTGAAAGAACAGTCGATTTAATGCAAGCAATTTGGTTTAGATTTGATATCTGAAGACCAAACCAGGTGAGTTTCCGGAGTTTGCTGATGTTAGCAGCAGGAGACAAAAAGCACTTAACAGCCTGTTACAGGACACTTTGGCCCTCAGCTTTGCCACTGGTATTTGGACCTGTAGTGTTTCCCAATGGCTCTCTTCAGCTTAGCTGTGCAGGATTTCACTCCCTAGGAGTCGCACTACATAAAAAGCAGCTTCCAAGCTCACAGATCAGTCGAGCTATAGAAGGTGTGGCCTTAAAGTCACTGCACTTAGAGCAACTTTAATTTATTGGTAGAAATGCTGTGTTAATATTAAGTACATCTATCAGTATTGCTTGTACTTTGCCAGAAGAAAACAGATAAAATTTCTCCATCTTTGCAGTCCATGACAACAATCCTGGAGAACTACTGATCATTAGGTCCATCAGTTTCAGCGTTCTCATCAATGTTAGCATGCAAACACACCAACTAAGTTCTCTTAGTTAATTACACCAGTTACACACTGAATATTTTAGAGTTGTTTTTAAGTTGGTAGGGGGACGTGATCCTGTTTCAAAGCTGTCTGGGGTCATTTATAAAAAAGACAAAACTGCAAATGTATTTCCATACTAGTAATGCACCATTTCAGCTTGATGTTATCATCAGTGAGCACTATTCCTTCCTTGTTATCCAAAATAACTCTTTGGAATCTGAGTGATGTCATGATATGAGATCTTATGATATGCAAATGACCGTAATTACATTTGTGTATATGGCAGTTCTGGTCGGAGGAGACTTTAGACTCTAGTGTGGTCAATCAGTGGTCAGACGAATCAACATGGAAGTCAGAGCAAACGAATGTCATGGACTGCCAAGGGAATAAATACGGACCATGGAAATACCATTTAATCTTAAAAATATTTTCCATCCTCAAGGACATGGAAATACACACTTTATATTTTTGACTGTGACCAGCTTTGACTCTCCGATAATTGTGACCAGAGCTACAGAGGTAGATGAAGTAATTAAAACCTGGGCGACTTTTCCTCTTGAAGGGTTTTATAGCAACATTTACTAAAGTAAGGTGAATGTAATGACACAATCACACAATTTGTGCTGTTCGCCTGCTAAACAAGCAACTGAGCGACGGCTGAGTAGGTTAACTGAGTACAATGACAGCCACAAAAACACATTTGCAGACGGGAAGACAGGCGTGCATTCAGCTTGCATGACTAAGTGGCGCAGACAGACAGAGGTAGATATACAGTGGGTGTCTGCAATACGCCATTTTAAAACTAGCCAGTGAAATTTCGGTACCAATGAGGGGAACCGAAATGTAACTTTCTGAATGACTCTTTCAAATCGAACTTTGGAAAACCAGTTCTAAGATGGAACTGGATCCCAAAGCCCAACCCTATTAATCGGAAAATAATTCCTCTTTAGACGCAGCTAGAAAACATCATCTGATGTCATCTCTGAAATTTAATTGTTCTGACATTTCTTTATTTCGGAAAAATAAATGCTTTTACTGTGAGCTGTGCGTAGAGGGCTGAACGCTGCCCTAACACACACCCACTTCGTCTTTATCCAACGGTAGATCGAGAGCCAAAATTTGATTGTGATTAACTAATAATGGTTGTTGCACGGGTGGAAACACAAACATACTAACATGTTCCTATGATGTGATGAGGCAAAGTATTTGCTGTTCGTGCGGTTCAGTATTCACAAAACTGAGAAAAGGGGTATTTATTGTCTTAGAGATAATACGTTGAATATTTATGTTATTAGGAATCCCATGGGGAGCTCATGAGTTTGCTCAGACCTCTTCCCACAGATGCTACACCAGAATTAAATTACCTCAATAAAAAAAGCATTTGTCTTGATGAAAATTAGTGCGAAAGTCCAAGAACAAAGCTTTGTAGCTCAAAAGGATAATCCACTAGTTCTCAAAAGAGAAAAATTGGTTATTTTTTATGATTTAGAAATGAATATATTTGATATTTGGACTGTAGATCTGACTGAACAGGGAAATGAAGCGTGCAGGCTTGGGCAAACTGTAATGGACATCTGCTTTTACAGGTTATGGACACAAGGCCCAACCTCACAACCTACAGGACAATCCCAGAGGTCCTGTGTCCATGTCCTGGCATTTATGGCTGATCAGTGTAGTTTACCTTGGAAGAAACCATCCATCCATCCATTATCTATACACCTCCTATTCCTCTGGAGGGTCGCAGGGGGCTGGAGTCTATCCCAGCCGACTCGGGCGAAGGAAAGGGACACCGTGGACAGGTTGCAAGCCTGTCGCAGGGCTACACATAGAGACAGACAACCAAGCACACTCGCATTCACACCTACGGACAATTTAGAATCATCAATTAACCTCAGCATGTTTTGGACTGAGGAAGGTAACCCACGCTGCACAGGGAGAACATGCAAACTCCACACAGAAAGATCCCAGGCGTCCTAACCGGGACGCGAACCAGGGATCTTCTAGCTGTGAGGCGACGCTGCTAACCACCGAGTCACCATGCAGCCCTTGGAAGAACCCAATAAACAATGTTTCAGTAAATACATTTGCCTGCAAATACCTCTGCATTTGTGCTTTAGGTGCAGCACTGGAGTGACTATCCAGCACAGTGGGGGACAACTAACGTCAGTCACAGTCAACACATTTGCATTCTTGGAAAGAAACCTTTATGCACTAAAGCAAAGAATGTCCCGTTTTCATTGATCCATTACTTTTTGTTTGCTTTACACTTATTACAGTCAGTTCCAGTGGCATGCATAGTTAAAGGTAAAGCCAGTGATTCTAATCCAGCACCGCTTTGGTCAAATTCAGTGACTATCTCCTCTTGGTCCGCTGGCTGTCCATTCTGTGTGTGTGTGCTGCAAAAAAATCCAGTGTTCATGCACAGCCCTGGCTCTGTCAACTGGAAACAAAGACAGTGGCTTGGACTGCTCCGCACACTATTCAAGTGTGTCCTCGTGTACATTTCGAGCTTGTGCACATTCATCCTTGTGCACGAGGGGGACGGGGGATAGAGCAAAAAGAGGCAGTGAAAGCGAGAGGTACAGTAAATCTGGCATATGTTAGCTATCAAAGTATGCTAACTAGCAGAATATCAGCAGTCTTTCCCAGAATCTCAAACTCCACCTTTCGTCTCATAGTTTAAAACCGCTGGTGGAACAAGTCAGACTTCAGGTAAACTGACTGGTTTTGTATTTAGACATGCAGAGTTACATTCTTTTATGTACTTCATGGGCAAGTTCCTGTATGGAGGAATAAAACTATCAAACATACCACTGATACACAAATTAAGTTGACTAGAAAGTCATACTGTCACTTTTGGTTACTTTTAGATCAACTGTCCCGTCCCGTTCTAGCCTGCACACCACGCTGTCATACTTACCTTCTAATACTAGGTCAGTACTTTTACTCCATCATGAACGTGCAAGAGCTTGTGTAACAAAGACGTTTCATATGTTCATTTCAACAAGTGTAATACATGTTTTGGCAAGCAGAGAGACTTTGAACAATCATGTCACTGACACAAAACAGAGTCTTTGAACCATAAAGGCCCTGTATAGAGCTTTCATTCTTGCCTTCCATCAGCCTTACACTAACACTGAAGCTTGCTAGTATGCTGGTACCTTCATTCAACATGACAATCTAAATATACTCAGACAATATTTATACAAGGCTTATCTACTAGACTGTCTTCTGAAGCTGATTACAGTGCAGTTTGGGGCCTTAAAGAGAGACATGAGTGCCGAAGACTTAAGTCCACAAAAGTGGATCTGTAAAAATGTGGCAGACACTAAACATTCCTCAGCTGTTCAGCTTTGGAGTGTATAGTTGTATTTACCTGAGCTATATGGGTGGACAGGTACACTCTAGTCTATAGTGAAGTGCCTCTCTATAAAAACTTGGAAAAACTTGTGGGGACATACACAGTATTTTTCCCCGAATCACCAAGCAGGGAGGTCTTTACAACCCTGGCCCACTCATCGGGTTTTAAGGTGAAGCCAAAGAAGTGCCAAAGCCGGGGCACAGTTTAAAGCTGGTGAAAGAAAGTTAGTCTGGCAGGATGGTCGTCGGCAGGAGTCATACAGTCTCGATCCGAGGATGATCCAGGGCTGTGTTTAGCCTGCCAGTAGACCATGCCTGAGCTGGAGAGCCCATCTCAAAAGGTCAAGATCAACGGGATAATCTCCCAGTTTGCATTCACGGTGACTCAAGTTGTGTCAGTGCTCATCTCCAATTATTTTGTCAGTCTGGCACATGAGAAGTAAACACTTAGTAAACCAAAACCAAAAGGCCAAGAATTTGTTTTGCTTTCTTCAGAGTTTGAAGTGTGGAAAATGTGGAAGAACCATCAGTTAAATAGCTGCCATGGACAATAATCGCCATGTGTTCAAATTAAAGTAGACAGTCCAACGTTTTTAATAACTTTGGGGCAAAAAGTTAACATTAATGAAAGGTAATTGAAATGAGCCTGCTTAAGCCCCCCTTTGGTGGTATGTGGCAGAAAATGAGAACTTAATTTAGTTCTTGGCAGAAGCTGTGAAAGAGGTGTTAACCTTTTGGCTCAGGAATCAGAAATAGACCCACATCATAATGAGAAATTGATTAGATTGTAAAAATGTTGGTCTGTGTAAAATGCGGAGACACACCAACAGCTCCTTCCTGACCTTGTATTAAGTTTTATTACTTGAGGTTTTTTAATTTTCACATGGACGTGTTGCACGGTAACAGAAACATGGCAAGCATGGTTTTAATGCAAACGCGTAAAAAATTCACTGCATCAACCGTTTCCTGATTCCACATGTGGAATAGGATGCATCAAGGCAGAAAAAGAAAGCATGCACAGAGGCTGAGGAAGATTTATTGTGCACTCTGGTGTTTCATAAGAAGTGATGTCAGCATTGCACCTTAATAACACGAGGACATCTTGCTGCTGCCAGTGACAATAAACAATACAATATCTGAGCCTGTCTTAGTTTGTTTCCTGCTTGGAAAGTCTGCATTTTGTGCAAACCCACCAAGTGTATCATTACACACTTTCAGATAAATACCCTGGCATTAACGTGCAATCTGGATATCCTGTCCGGATACGGAAAAACACATATTAATGCAAAGCGTAAGTGCTCACGCTACACTTTGTCATTGGAATGCACTCGCATCGTCCAGATCTGGAGGTGGTCTGGCTCATATTGTGATCAGATCTCAGCTCTCAGGTTTATTACTGCCAGGTGTAAAAGAAAAAAAAGCCCGTGGATCAGATGCAGTTATCAGGATGATGTATCCACACTACAGGTCGCATGTCAATCGCAGGTTGTTGCTGGGCCCAAAATCCCAACCACACTGGGTGGTTAAAATGATGAACCAGACTCACATCAAGATAGAACGATTCTGCTTTGCACATCACTGCCTTAATAGTTTGACTCATAAAAAATGCACCTTTAACCTTTTCACTCTCAGCGGTGAAAAGCAAAAAAGTAATTTACTGAAGTATTGCAATGGCAATTATGAGGTACAGTGATCCCTCATCTGTCACAGGGGTTAGGTTCCAATCCCCCCCTCCGATAGACGAAATCCACAAAGTAGCGACCTTATATTTATTTTATTATTTATATATATTTTAAGGCTTTATAAATCCTCCCCACACTGCTATTAACTTTGCCCACACTCTTATAAACACTGGCTTCGATCACCACCAATCAATCAGTGACTGACTAGCTCAAGCTGAAGGGGCCGTAGCTGCTTTTCCCATACGTGCGTCTAATCATCTACTGTACGCTACGTGTTTTATATACAATGTAAAAATCTGCGATACAGTGAGACCGCGAAAAGTGAACCGCAGTATGGCCAGGGATGACTGCACTTTTACTCATTTGTACTCCAGTGGGTAATTCAAAGTAAAGTGCTCACGTTCAAAACAACTCTTTTTTTTCTCCTGGTTTTGATCAAAAGTAGGTCATCAGAAATGATCAGTAATGATCAATATCAACTAAAAATAAAGCATTTTATAGTGATAAACTTTTTTGCTATATCACCTAGTCACATTCAATATCATTTTATAGATTTTTTTCCAGCATTTTCACCTTTATTGGGTGGTTACTGTTAGGACAGATGTGAGGAATTGAATTAGAGGCCCACTGTTTGATGGCATTCGTGGCCAAATGGTATGCAGCCGAACTACTTGACCATCAGGACATCCTTTGACATTTCACTCTTAAAAATGTACTTGCATGTTCTAGCCAGTACTCTGTACTCTGTAAAATGTGAATTCAGTACTTTCACTTGTATAGGAGCATTATTGTAGGGTTAAATGTTAATGATCTGCCTTGATGATGCTCATCTGTTATAGCTGGGCCAGAGTTTTCAAAGACTGGACCTGGTAACAGTGTTTAGGGCTAATTTTACATCTAATCATGTAGTTGACAGTCAACCAAAGTCAATTACAGATTTCACCAGTGGAATGTTGTATGACATTGTATTGATGAACATCATCCTGCATTACAAGGAACATAGAAAAGACTGTAAAGGTTGGTGTAATGCCTTTGAGATTGTATGTGCAAAAAGGAGATTTATATAATCAAGTATGTGTATGAAGTAACTTTTGAGAGAGAACTTTATCTTCATACATTCATCTGCTGTTGTTCATCTGTTGTGTACCTTGTTCTAACTGGACAGAGTTGGATTCCCATAGACTGAGCTCAGATCTGTTCCGCTATATTCCGTTTTAAAAATAAAGGCTTTTGTTCTTTGTCCTTTTGTCTTCTCTTTACTGTTTAACCAGCTGTATATCTTCCAGTCTCTGAGACCTTGGTTCAATTCCCAAGGACGCAGCAGCCAGCAGTGAATCTTCATGTTCACTGAACTGAACCCTCTATATCATGATGCCTTATGATCGACCCCCGCTGATGTCATCCAGTTGTCCATGGCGTCTTGCATCAGAGCCATATGATGCTCCATGTTCATATGTGTGGGTCTGGTTGTGGCCTGTGTATATACACCAGTGATTTGTGGTCACAAGGATACTTTTGTAAACATTCCAGCTTCAGTGCAACTACTGCTTTCCATTTTAAGGCATCTGTCTGTTTGGTTATCCCTTCTGGAACTGAAGGTCTCTTAAGTGGTGGACTTTGAAATGTCTTCTAAAGCCAAATGTCAAAAGTTTTGTGGGTTGAGGGAACCCTAACATAAGAAATACTGCTCATAAGAAATGACAAAATACGCTGAGCTTAAAGACACACCAACCTTGGATAATCTGAGAGGTGCAACTAATGCGTTCTCAAATTGACCAGTTGGAACACAGCTCCAGATTTCGAGACACTTGAAGATAGCACTACTAAATTTTAGAGCTAGTAGCGCTAGTGCAACTTGCAAATATGCCCCCCACTTTTTTTTTTTATTATTATTTTAAACCGTCATTATATAATGTGTAACACAAGGAGGGTGAGTGGAAAGTGGGAAGCAAATGAGAGGCTCTGGTCATCATAAAAACAGAGGAAGGAGACACTTCAGTGCAGGATGTCATCATCTAACCGAGTCTGGTCTGTAAATAAGCTTCATCTTCCTCGGCCATTCATGTATCCTATTTTTATTTTTGTGTGCAAATTTATAAATTTGTGTGCCATTTTCAATGATGCGTTAACAATAAAATGATTACCTCTGCACTCTAATACCTGGGTTAAAGTTACATTCATTTTAAACCTTATTTTCTGCCGGTCTTTATAAAAAAAGGTAATTAAAAATGATCAATAATATTCATGAAAGAAAGCCTGTTAGTCCTTAAAGCAATACAAGTTTGGCCAAACCTAGTTACAAATAAAATGTTTTAAAGATGAAAGCATTAATATGACATGAATCTCAGTTGACCTGAGAAAATGCCGTGCTACTGAGATTTAGCTCCGCTGGATTTGTGAAAACTACACAAACTCCATCACAGTGGTGCTACAGACACGTTCCCTGAGAAAAGAGCTTTGAGTACAGACACCAGCTGCAGACAGCATTGAAACCAGCCAACAGACAAAGTTTAATTTTGTTTCATTTGGCGGAAAGAGTTTCATTTTTATGTGAGAAGCTGCTACCTGAATGCTTTGTGCGGTCCTCGTTGCCGATGATAATTAGCACTGGGACTTAGCAAAGTCGTGTATTTTTCCATGCGCTTGCCAACCGCTCTGTTTAAAATCATGTCTCACAATCAGATTTTCACTTGGACACACAGTGGGAAGACAAGCTGTGGTAAAGTAAAACCAAGCTACAACTCTAGCTGGCTGAAGAGGACAAAACATTAAAATATTAAAACTCAAACTTATGCCTGGACTGGTTGTAATACTGACACTTTGAATCAGCTCAGATCTGTGACACAAACCGTTTCTAGAGCAAACTGGATATTTTTATGTTGGGTTTCAAGTGGCTGCTTGTTCTCTTATTCACTAATACCCCTTTTCCACCAAGAAGAACCAGGTGCTAGCTCAGTGCTGGTGCTTAGCTGGTTCAAAGCTCGTTCCTCCTAAGAACTGGTTTGCTTTTCCATTGGCCAGGAGCCAAGCCAAAACGACTAGGCTTGCATTGATTACATAGCAGTTAAACAAACACAATAAGTTGATGGTAATATCTATATTTATCTCCATAGATGGTCTTAAGGATGATTGCGAGGTGGAAGTCGTCTGTTGTCTGGTCACATCTGCAATCGCGCAACAGTTTGTGCAAAACTTGCGTGTGTCCCGGGAGTCATTCCAATACATCTGTGATCAGACCAGGGACATCCTGGAGAAAAATTACACAAATTACAGCACGCGTGTCCCTTTCCACCATGGATCGTTGTGTTGGTCATGATAACCTCACCCCCAGCCCCTGACGTACTCGGTGCTCAGCTCTGGCCCAGCAAAGAGTTGGTGTTTGCTAAGCACCAGTTGTTAGAACCTGGAGCCGGTGCTTAGGTGGTGGAGACACAAAGAACTAGTGCTAAGTCAGGCTCTGGCTCCAAACTAGACCTGGAACCAGCTCGGTGGTTCCAGTGCTGGAACCAGCTCTGTGGAAAAGGGATACAAGAGTGAGATGCTGTTATCCAGAAATACCAAGTTAAATAGCTGTGCAGTACTAAACATGGGGGAGAATGTTAGAATGAGAGCGAGGAAATGTAGTATTTGGGTACTAATGCTGCCTGTTGAACTTGATTTCACTCAGTTATTCACCACTGGAAAACCAGGTCTGTAGGTGGTTTGCCTTTAAACTGTGTTTACTGTGTGAATCTGCAGGAGCTTTTTCCTTTGTAAAACTGTCAGCCAGAACGCCCGTGTGCTTCGGTGGCATTTCCTAGCCCTTATGTCTTACCAGTGCCATTGAAATTCTATGATTCTGGATAGCAATTTAGCTACCACAGCCAAAAAACAACGACAACTCTAACTTGACAAAACTTGGGATGGAGCTTTTTGTTTTAAAAAAAAGCTATTTTAAAAATAAATATGCCAAAAAAAAATCTAATTAAATAATCAAGTTTTTTTATGGTGGCACAGCATTTGTACTGCAGTGCGCAGGTGCCTTAGATATGAAAAGTAGAGTGCAAACAATAATAAATAACCTGGGGGTAATAATTATATGAAAAACAAACATGAATGTCACTCATGTAGTTTCCTTTTGAGAACATGTCACAGTGTTCACATGAAACATAACAGCAACTCTCGCAACTTGAATTCTGTGTTCATATCTGGATTTCTGTCTTTTACATGCTTTGATAAGTTTGACTTGTTGCCACTGTTTGCTCTAAATGTGAAGCTGTTCGCATCAGCTCAAAATATTTTCATGCATTTTTTTAGGTGTTTTGTTTCTACAAGTTGCAGGGGGCGCTGTGATAGGCTGGCGTCCCCTGCCTTCGCCCGAGTTGACTAGGATAGGCCCAAGCTTCCCCCTGCGACCCTACAGAGGATTAAGTGGTGTATAGATAATAGATGGATGGATGGATGGAAGTTGCAGGGGGCATGTTGTCTAACTGCACTTGTAGATCTCCAGTAATCAATATATGACAGCTGCAGTAAAATAAGGACTGCTATGTTTTCAAAAATTTGGTACTGACTTGGTGCCCAAGTATCAGATCCCATGACCTCCCCAGTGGAATGGCACTTTCACTGTCTCTAGTATACATCCTCATCACCGTTGCTCATGCATGTTTACACGGCAGACTACTGACAGTCAACATGTAGCTACTGCTTTGCTTCTCTGACTCACATGACGTTTAAAAGAGGCAAGACCGAAAATCCAAAAGACTGCTTCAGTATGGCATCATTCCATCTAAACATGTCAATCCTACTATCAACTTCATTGGGTTTATCTCTGTCAAACATACTGTAGCCTTCGGATGAATGAGTAGGTGTTGTGATGTAATGCAATATAATTTGTGTTTCACTAGAACATCACATTGTTGTCTTCATCATCAAACTATATGTTTGCTACTTTACCCCACTACATAGTAAAGGAAACAATGGTAGAGAAAAATAAGACTTCAGATGGTGGATGCTATTGAATATACACACTTTGTTTACTCTGTTTACTGTCTGTATCTGTTGAAGTGAACTACACTCGTTCAACACTCTGATATCATTCTTTTAACCAGTCCACACTACACACACAAATACTCACACACACCAACAAGGAAATTAAAACAAATGGCTCATTTACAAAGTACTAAAAGGTTCGCTTTCACCATCTCTCATGCAAAGTAGCCATGTGAATTAAAATGGAGCTGGCATGACTGTTGCCTTCTTACGAGAAAGTCAACAAACTCAAGAGCTCTGGTTTAAATCTAAGGGCTGGCAGGGCACTCAGTCGCCTCCTCCCCTCCTCCCCTCCTCCCCCCCTCCCAGACTGCATGTTCACTGCTCGCCTCATGAAGTTTCGGTCATGGCGCTTGTTTTCTTAGCGCTCCAAACCTCCAATGGTACTGGCACAGTGCACTCGCTGTGCCCTGGTGCTGCTGCTGCCCCCTCCCCTGCCTGCCCTTCTCTTGCTCGATCTGTTTTGCCAGAGGTGTCTTTCTTCGTTAGGAGCGAATGCCCTGAGAAACAGTAACACACACAGCTGGCCTCTCCAACCTCCTGTGAACCTCTCACTGCATGTTAGGATACGAGGCTTGTGTCTGCTCACTGTCCCTCTGCCAATCTACAATGTGGCTGGCTGTGCAGTGGTGAGCTGTGCGGTGGACCACGCCTATGTAGCCTGATTTACACTCCTTTCTTCCTGGGCAGCCACTAGACAGCAGCCAGCTCCTGGAGGGACCAACGGCGGCTTCAGCTAAGGGGCCAAGCCCGGGGCCCATTTGGTTTTGGTTTCCTTTCGCCTGCCACTGTGCCACACCTAGCATGAGTTGGGCTAAATGAGACCAGTGTGTAGATTCAAAGATCGGCTTAAACTGAAACCAATAAAAGGCGAGGCTGTACAAACGGCTCCACAGCCACTCGCAGGTCATATGTCTGTCTGTCTGTCAATTTATTCATGTTCTACCCGACCCGCCCTGTCTCTAACTCGTTTATGCATAAATTCTTTGTGCACGCTATCGCACATAAGCATTGAGGGTCAGGAGCCATGGTCCATGGGCGGACGCGAACATTCATTCCTGTCTCCCATTTTACCTCTCCACTATAAGCACAAACGTGCACATTCTTTCCAGTGTACCTCCATTCTTCCATCTCTCAGCTCCCTGAGAGGGCAGGGGCCTGTCTGCAGAGTCTTTCCAAATGCTGCCTGAGCTCTGCACAGTGTACAAATGACTCTGTCAGCTTGTTAGATGTCAGTAATCTCTTGTTAGGTACGAAGAGGACCTTCACAGAGACAGTAATTAAGGAAAGCAAGAGCAGAATACGAGAAGAGCAAAAGTAGAATTCATTTTTGTTGAAGTGAAAGCATTTTACACACGGATCTGAATGATAGCAAAGAGTATTTAGCTGTATCCCACATACAACAGAAAGGGACAGTCGGTCGCTGACATACATACAATTTCACACAGTCTAAGGTGACATTTTTGCCATTTTTACAACTCAACTCACTAATAAACTGTTGACATCCACCTTTTATGTAAAAATATAAACTACTACTTGTTTGAACATTGTTTGTGATGACTGTACTTATGAACAGTTATGGGGTTTGTATTAAAAAGAGCTACAGTTCCAGAGGTCAGCGTGTTTTATTGGGTGTGTATATAAGGTAGAGCTGAACGTTTTGGAGAAAACATATACAATTTTTCTAGCAGATATTTCTATTTGAGCTATCATCTTTTAAAGTCAAGCTTCTGTTCATTGCGTAACAGATTTAAAACATGTGACTGAGCTTTACCACGAGGTACCGTTAAACCTGGACTGTCCCACATGGAGGACGACAGGAATTTGTAAAACCAGACATGCTGCATTGTGTATATTCAAAATTCCAGCTTTGGTGATTTTCGGATTGCATTGCTTCAAATCGTCATTTAGATTAGAAAATAATCAACTGCTTAGCCCTAAATCACAGAGTTAAACCTGAGATTATGTCAAGATTAGAAACTAATGTTACTGGATCATTTTTCTGCCCAAGGAAGCAAGAAAATGTCTGCTGCAGCCTCTTCATTTGATTATATTAACAGAAAAGAGTGATGTGTAAAAATGATAAGATCCGTTTTTCAATGTCTAAAACTGCTCACAGACTCAACTGGTTCAAATCTGGATGGATACAATTACCACGCTTTCACCAGAGCAGCAGACAAGCGAAAGGTCCAACCCTCGAGGCAAATATTAGCTACAGATATTAAAACTGATTAAAACCAACAGACATAAAGTTAACAAAACAAGATGTATAAAATCTGACCTTTAGTTGTTGCTGAAGACAAGACAAACTGTGTTCACCTTAGCCAATTCCTCATTTAGTGTTCTGCTTACACTTTAAAGTATTATTAGTGTTACGACAAGTTGTTGCTCCACAGTCTCCATTTTGTTCTCATCTGCTTCCCCATTCGATCCCATGAGGCGGGGCTTAGCTCCCACTGACACCATAGTCTTAATACTTTAATAATGTGTGATGCCCCGTTATTTAGAATAATGCACTGAGAGCATGTCTGAGATTAGAGAGAAGAATATCTGCCAGGTCTCTCCTTGTGTGCGTGATGCAACCCAGTTTTAAAATCAGTTAGTAATTTAAAGCTCCAGCTTCAGGTCTGCCTTCTGGTGCTGGAGAAAGTAGAATTTCAAGAGGGGTGAGTTTCATGATGTGTTCCATGGACTGCTTTATGATTTTTTTTTAAGCCTGCAGGTGAAAATCCCAAAGCCGGTAATAATCCCTCTCAGCTCTTTTATGTAACCTATGGATTCTTTTCACTGACTGACTGAGGCACATGTACTTTTATGAACGCTATGATACTTTTACTACGGTGCTGTCATAATGATTAAAATAAGTAAATGTTGCCACTGAGTCACAGAGGAAAAACATACAAGTTGCTGGATTTGTCACATGGTTCTTCAGCATCGGGCAGCACTGCTGTAATGATTGACAAGTGTAAAAGCTAATATGAGGATAAGATGCGTGCAGGCATATGTTATATGAAAATCCAAAAAGACAGTTTTTAAGTACAGTAATATGAACACACGTGGCAGAAGATAGTTTTGGAACTTTGTCCACTTTGAAGTGTATGCTTGTCTAAACAGTCAGCTTAACACCTCAGCAGACGCTTGTTTGTACCAATCAGACTGTAACTAGGACAATGTCCCATTTCATCCAAGTGTGACAGCCGACCCAGTGTGTGCCGACACACACATGCTCAAATACACTTTGTAGGCACTTGTATGAAGCACACACAGAGATGTGTCAGAGCATGTTTCCATGGAACAGCCTGACAGATGGTTTAAGCTGCCCCAAACTTTTCCAAGAAATGTACTCATGTTGGCTGTAGATGGTCCTGCAAGGTGGGGGAGGCACATTAATCACTGTGTGATTGGTGGGCCAAGGAATAATCCACAGACGAGTGTGCTCACAGTGACATTAGGAAAGCATTAGTCTGTGAAAAGGCACATGTGAGAATCTGCTATCACCATGTCTTCTCCTGGTGTCTGAATATCTGTTAGCCAAACAAATGACAAATCCAAACTTTGACATGAAACCCAACATAAGCCAATATTAATTTGTAAGCTAATACAATTTTTTTTATTTAGTTGAAATTTTTCCAGCAGGCAGAACTTTGTCTTTTGTGTTCCTCCTTTGACACAAAACAGAACCGTGCAGATCTACTGTATATATTGAAATCCAATGAGGGCTCTGAGAGCTGTGCAGGCTTGAAGGTGAAGGAGCCTCCGTGTATCAGCCAGCTAAAGCTGAAACCAGTCCCAGACAGGACAACTGAGGCAGCTGGAAAGAAGAAATCTGGGGCACATGGTAGTAATATGAGTCTTTAACGAGGTGCAGAAAGTAATGTTTCGAAATCAAGCAAAACGACAGTTGCTTCACCTTATTAAAAACTCCACATCCCATCTTTCCACATCTCAGCTCTGTGTGTTTGTGTCAGCTCCACCTCTGTACACAGGTTGAGATATGAAAGTGGTATTTACCTAAAAAGACACAGAATCAGAGCCTTGTGTTGGTGTATGTCGTACCATACGTGTGCCGACTGCTCTCAGTACTGACCTACATCTTGTACTGTGTTTGATCTTTAAGACCCATGTGTTTCAGTGGATCATGATAAAAGACTGTCACAGCCATTTGTACAACAAAGCAGAGGTTTCTGTTTGTGTCTACTGGTACTGTGTGTGTGTATGTGTGTGTGTGTGTGTGTGTTCTCCTCTGTGCACATCAGCTAAGAGTAAGTAGCATAATGACATGACTGCTTTGAATGGGATTGAGAGTTAATCTGTGTTCTGACAGCTCCTGTCATCTCCCAGCTGTGATGACAATGGTACATCTAACACAGACAGATCTGCTGCTCTGGACCGGCTGAAGTCAGAGATGATGTGTCGCATGCATTTGCTCATATGTGTATTTTGGGGGGAATTAGAAGAAACAGAAAAAAATGTTGCTGGGAAGATTCAACAAGTAACTCTCTTTTTGCTCCAATTATCTTTTTGCACCAATAAATCAGAGTACACTCATTTATTTGGACCATTTTTTTTTTAAACATAGCATGTAATTGTTTTAGAAAATGTTCTATAGCTTCCTTTTTGTTGAAAGAACGAGGGCTGGCAAATTATATCTAAAGATAGTGCTTAATCTTTAAGCACACATTAATTGAATTTATTCATTCTGAAGTTTAAAATTGTACTAAATTAATTACTGTTTTAATTTAAAATCTGAAATACAGGTTTGGATACACATTTTCAACATTCCACACACCATGGGGTCACAGGTAACAGGCAATCAGCAGTGAAGGATAAATGTTGGAAAGTTCTCTTTTAATTTATTGCTAATTATTTTTAATTTGCAAAACAGGCATAAACAGAAGCATTTCACTTGGAGCTTGCAGGTCTACATACACAAACATAGATCCACCCTGAATACCCAATTCTAATAATTACACTGAAAACCCAGACAGGTTTTAAGCTTGGGACAGCACCGACACAACCGACTTCTAAAAGGCAAAAGTATGTAAAAATGGGTCAACACTACTTGTGTTAACTGATCATCAGATTGGCAGCTAAAAAACAAATGCCAGCAGTCATTGCTTACAGCCCGCTACCCTGCTTCATTTAAAGACACCAGGTCACTTCTCCATCTGCCCGTCCTGACAAGAGCACTGTGTGATCTGACAAAGCCTTATCTCCATTCTCCATATGTCTGCTTTTACTTTATTCTAGTCGATGTGCGTAATCCGTCAGCTCTGTGAACCACATGTGACTGTCTGATGTACTGAGCCAAAAAACAGGTCAGTGACAGCTGCTGTGCTGTGAAAAGGGCAATTTATGCATTCAAAATTAGAGATGGCCGAGAAAGGAAGCCCTCCACCCCACCGATGTGCTACCAGATTGTCCATCGCAAATTACCGGTGAAAACAGACAACAGCACAGCCCCACACTGTATATAAACATAATTCTGTTTGCTTTTCAAGCTTTCTTTGTCAAATGAGAAGTCGTTTCATCGTCAATATGTAAATCCAGTAAGCTGTTGATTCTGAAGAGTTGATCTCATGTTGTTACGTACATCCTTGCGCCACATAGACACTGGATTTGACGCTCGGCTTTTTTTGAGTCAGCAAAAGGCAGTTGTATTAATAGCTCCTGCTCAGTGACCCTCAGTGGCCCAACACACAAAACATAGAGGGGAAAGTACTTGTCTTAAGGAGGAAAGCACAACACAGAAGGTATGTTGTGCTTGAGTGCCATGCCATTGGAACAGAGGAGTTTGATGCTAAAAATACCTGCCTCCCACCGCACTCGCACTCCCAACACGCAACAGCCCATACTGGAAGACCTAACAGCTTGATGGCAATTACAGCAAAATTGCTCTTATTTTCTCTAAGTCTTCATAATTTCCAGTCAACTTGTAATTCATCAGTTCATGTGTGCTTGCATCAAGTGAGCCGGCAGAGGAAATGGGTAACGCCCGGCCGCTATTTAAAGCCTGAACTATTCCAGGTAGGCCCTGAGACTTTGCTTACTCGACCATGCCAAACATTTACCAAAAGTCTCTGCCTGACACCTGTGACCAAGTCATGCGAAAGCAATTAGTGAAAACCAAACACAGACATTTCATGTGTAAGTGAGGCCACCCAAACCCATCAGTTATACCGGACTAGGCAGTAAAACCATTACAAGACGATTAAAATTCACTCAGAGTAGATGCAGTTATTTTTTTTAACTTAACGTACATTAGTGAGCGGGGAAGGAGAAGACTTCAAAAAGCCTGCATGCGTGTGCTGAGTGTTCACAGACCACATGGTTTTAACAGTCCTCAGGTGTGGCTGAGGCTCTGCCGGACACATGCCATCTACTATATACCGTAATTGTGATATCTCACATTGTCCTTTCAGGCAATCACTGAAATGGATGCGTGTGACAGTGGTTTGACCCCATCCAGGTGGTTTGCATTTGGAGGAAGGTCTATTTATAGGCCAGTTAAACATGAGCCAGGTGTTGTCAAAAAGCCCGGGCAAAGCTGGCTGGCTCTCTGGTGTCATGAGCAGCATACTTAGAATACACAAGCAAGCCTTGGACAGAGATGCCAGCTGGGAAGAACATGCATGCAGAGTTTGGGAAACCACTCAGAACTGTAGTCAGGCTAACTAATCTCAGCTACAAATCACCTCGGGAAAATCGAATGGGAAAAAAGCAGCTTAATGGTAAAAAAAAGGACTGGGACTGGCAGAGTGATGTGTAAGGAAACGCCAGATATGACCAATACTGATGAGAACATGCAAAACATAAAAGCACTGTAGCAGAATTTTTGCATGTTTTAAAATGAACAGTTTGCCATTCAGGGAAAAACACTTGTTCACTTTCTGTAGCATCAAAATGAGAAGATCTACACCGCTGTGACACCTGTCCATTAAAAGTTATACTTGTGAATTGTAAGCTGCTTAAAAGAATAACTTTAGATCTTATCGGACATATGGCAAATAATTATTTCAGGTGATTTTTTTATGGATCACAAATACATTACCCCAGACATGAGATTGTTTTAAAAATGGAAATTACATTGGAGAAAGTGTGGGCATACTTTAACTAGGGGCCACGTATTTACAGACAGACAAACAAACATTTTTTTTGAGTGGAGCAAGTCATAAAACTTACTACAATAGGATTTATGCTTGTTTATATATGAAGTTATATGAACATTCAAGTAGCTAATATTTCCCTCCTCAAAATATAGTGAGACATAGCTGTTTATTGCATTTCTTTATGAATAGGAAATGGAATAATATGTTTGGAAATCCAAGCAAAACAGAGACTAATTGTTACTGTATAATAAGTAATTTGCTCTTCATTAAGGCAGGATGTATGCGCACTCTGATAATGGCCATATTCAGGAACAAAAAGTCTTTGTATACATGCCAATAGTGGATCGTAGCCACAAGTCATTAGTTTATTTGTCAGGTCATCTCACTGTTATTTATATAGCACATTTAAAGCAACAGTTGTTGAGCCAAAGTGCTGTCCAGTGGAGAAATGAAATTAGTGTTATGGATTTAACAAACAAGTTAAAAATATTAAGGTTAAGACCCTGCACCGTTATTTATTATGTGAAATCACCAGAGTAATTCCAATATTATGATTAAGACCCTACAATATTACTCTATACCTGACTAATTGAAAAATTAAGGGCCCCATAAAATTCTGCGTAGAAGAACCCAAAGAGTCCAAACATTCCCTACAGGCAAGTATACTGAAGACAGTACAGAGGAAGAACTGATCACAACAAGCAAGAGAACTTAAACTCTGGGCAGATTGATGGATCAGATCAGACCTGTGCAGCTCCAGATTCAAAAGTACCTGCAGAGTGGTAAACAGAGGACACAGCAAAACCTACAGGAGAGGGACAACACTAAGTGAATGACATGCAATAGTGCATAAAAGTGTGTGAAAGAAGTGACAAGAATCATTATGCATTATGCCCAGTTGAAGACAACCACATGAACAACATGGCCAAGGTAAAGCAAATCGGCTAATTACAAAGGAGGTATAGCAAAAAAGGACCTAATGTGGTTGTGGCTTTGGTTTTGAGGGATGTGTGAGGGACTGAGAGGAGTAAATGCGAAAATGACCTACTGGCCTACAGGCAGAAAATGGAGTTAACATACTGGTAATGAGTTGTGATCCTAAACCGTTAAAGGCTTCATCAACAGATAGTCACATTTTGAACTCAGTTCTGTATTTCCCTGGTACCCAGTCCATGGACCCATGTGCTGTCTTTTCTTTTTAGAAGTTCCATGTTGTCCTCATTTATTCAAAATTACATATATGTGACCCAAAAGGATACACATAACAAAAACTGGCTCAGTAAGTATTTTCTGTGGCTCAGAAAAGTCCGCTTGCTGGGAGCAAAGCCTCAAAGCTGCATTTTTATATGAAAGGTGCATTACAAATCAAATGTATTATTATTCCAGGTTTAAGCTGCCAACCTCAAGCTTTAGCAGGCATACTCTAAACAGGCTTTGAGAAGTAGCTACCTTTGATCCAAGGAAATAAAGGCAATGCCTTGCTGACCACAGATGCCATCCAGTTGGCTGTCCTCTGGCAAACATTCCTCTCAACTCTTCAAGGCTTCCAAGCCACAGAGATCTGCCTACTTCCATTCCCCATCACTTTAAATCTGATCCTTTGAGTCTTGATTCAAAACACGTATTGGTCAGTAGTCTGGGTTTTGGTCCACCACAATCAAACACAATCCTTCTCCTGCTGCTGTTTTGCCTCAGTGGAAGACAGGAACAGGAAAAAGGAGACAAAATGTTAAAAATGAAATGTGAAAAACACAAATATATTCATTCCAAGCTACTATTACAGATTTTCTGCTCAGTTCCTCAAGAACAGATCTTGGAGCTGAAAGTTTCTGCAAATGCAAATTCTTCTTGTTTTTCTTTACAAACCGCATCCCTGCTCATGATGGCAGAAAGTCCATTTTGTGTTTTCACAGCGCTTCTGTTCTTATTTACTGAGGTTAGATATCCATTTAAAATTCTTAAGAATGTCCTGTACTGATAAACTATGTTCAGATGAGGGATTGAGATTTGGAAAGCTACAGAGTCTTCGATTTTGTCAGTCCATCTATCACAACGTCATGGTACTCTTTCAAACTAATAAAACTATGAACAGTCATGAATTAAAGCGGGGAAAAAAAAACTCAGCGTTGACATCAACCTGGGACAAAATCTATACCGTCTCCAATGTGATACACTTGTGAAAGATCAACACTGCTGATTAACTGAAGAAAAGTATAAATGATCTAATTAGACTATGAATAACAACACGCTGGAGAGCTTCAAACACAAGCTGTGCACACAAATCTGTTCTATGTCCCACATGCATGTGAAGTACATAGGAGCTTATCACAGTGCTTTGGAGCAAAGGTTGCAAAGAGAGTACAGTGAAATATGCACGTGACTGAAACATATGAAGAATGTGTAATCATACAGCAGCATGATTAATGGCTCACAAATACTCGACATGCTGTGTTTTGTGAGAAATGGCAACATATTCGATGCTGGTTATTATAATCAAAGTTGTTGTCAAGTTGTTCTGTGCTTTTCAAAGCTTAGATGTAGTATATCTAATTCTGGAATGAAACACCTCATACTTCAATAGCAACCTGGAGCTTATGTATAATAGGAAACTTTAATGGGAGTACATTCCATACTGCCATGTGCGGCTTAATCTGCTGTTGAAATGCGTGCTATTGCATCTATCAGCACGTATATTCATCAGTTCTGTTTATACATTTTTGGTGGTGCGGCGCAGCAGACGAGGAAATGGTAAGCATTCTGTTTAACTGTATTTTTCGCCTCAAAGCATTCTCTGTCAGTGCCCCAGTCAGCTCTGAGTTCCTCAGTTTCGCCTGCACCAGGTTCAGCTCCAATGCATCTAAGGCGTGCTGGTCTTACGTCTGTGGCATCTGTTGAGGAATGTGATGAATGCTGTCTGTGCCATTCTGACAGCACTATACTTGCATGATTTGCACCCAGACAATCTGCTCCACCCTGATGCCTGGGATTGAGGCTGATGTTTATACTTAGATGTTTAAAATGTTTGAAGTACCAGCAGCTGAACATTACTTCACAAAGTACCATTTCAGACATGTAGCACTTTCACATTCTGTCTTTGTTTAACGTGTTTGGGTGTTTAAAGCATCTAAAAAGATTTTAGAAAATACAAATAAGTAGGTATTTAGGTAGAAAAACAGATGTGCACCTCTTTTCACAAGAGAAGTCAACCATGCAACTGCTATTACAGGTGCACCGTATACATGAATTCCCAAGCCTAGCCACGTACACAGTTGACAAGAGCAGCAGACATACATCAAGTTGTGACTACACGCTATCTGATGGAAAATCTAGATGTAATTCAAGCCCGAATGAATCTGCAACAGGTCTGAAAGTGTTGCATTAGCAACTCTTGGGTCATGAATGGCGCCTTTTGTTGTTCTGACTTCGCTTTCATGATCACAAAGGCAGATTAAAGATAAGCATTCATATGATCAAACATATTTTAATGTATGTGTTCAAGACTAGACCTTTCAGAAAATTCCTCAAATCCCTCCACTTTTTTTTACAGTGTCGTAGATTTCACTTTTTATGACTATAATAGACATGTTTGTCCATCGATCTACACTCAAGTGAAAACATGCTAACAGCAGTCTTTTGACCGCAGTAAACTGATTTTGGGCAGTTTATCCCATCCTTTCTGGTAAATCTGGTCAAGCATTTTCAGATTGTATGGGAAGTGTCTGTGAACTGGCATCTTAAGGTGTCTACAGAAATATTTTGTCTCGTTTAAGTCTGGATTTGGTCGTCTCAAGAACAGTCAGACACTTGTCCCAAAACCACTCCAGTATTGTCTGGGCTGCTTGCATTGGTTCACTGTCGAGCTGAAAAGTCTTGCCCAAGTCTTACATCACTGCACTATCCTCAAGGTGCAGTTTGACATTAGCCATTAACCATCATTCAATTGTGCAATAAGTGAAATGAGAAAACACAAAACACGCAACCTAAATACACTTTTTAATGAATACATGTTGCATCCAGTATTTTTGTTAGTGTGGCAGAGTATTTCTCTATATCTTAAAATATGACATAGAGAAATATTTGGCTGCATTTATCCTTTCGTCAGTTCTGACCAGTGTCCCTGTCTCTGTCACCGTGAAACACCCCCACAGCATGATGTTGCCACCACCATGCACCAATGTAGGGATGATATTAGCAGGTGATTAGCAGTCCCCAGCGTTCATCAGATATAGTCCTTGAAGGTGTGCCCCAAAAGTTCAGTTTTTGCCTCATTAGAATAGAGAATCTTTTTCCTCATGCCATTTGGTTGACTCCTAGAAGCCTGCCATATGTCTTTTACTCAAAAATGGCTTTCCTGTAGACACTTTCCTATAAAAACATGGTTCACCAGCCAGGACCCCACCATCAGTTGAGGCTTAATCGTTTGTTGACTTTGAATAAGTGTTGTGTTGGTGAGCATGAGATTTGGCAGCTGCAGTGTGGGGAGGGCTTTGTCAGGGATTGGCAGCAGCTCCCAGGCCACTTGACCCCCAAAAGCTTCCATTTTAAGGATGAAGAAAAGACTGGGTGTGACGAAGGCCTTGAAGGTTGGATCTGATGTAAAGCTTGCTACGATCACTGGCCCATGGTTTTAATTAGGTGGTCTGGAACTCCTCTGCTGGAAGGTGTCAGAGCTGTGCCAATGCAAAAAGAGTGGCCAAAGAATAAGCTGGGGGAGATTCCGGATGCTGTTTGGACTTGCATGAAATGGGAGAGCAACCAGGATCGGGTTGCGACTTGGCAAGTCTGGGTAATAAACAGAAGGTCGAAAGGAGATGCATTTTGAGATTTTCTGGTTTGAATGTGGTGTGCTAGAGGTTTTGTAAGGGCTCAGGTCAGGTGTGAGTCTAGTTTAAAGTACACAGTGGGTATGGGATTTTGGGTTTGGTTGGTTTTGCGTCGTTGGAGGTGGAGGTCTGATATGGTAGGATGGTGGTGCAGATCTAAGTTGGTGGATGGTGTGGTCAGCAGGAGCATGGATTCTAGGGGGCTGCCTAGGTGGTGAGGTAGATGGTTGGAACATATAGTGTTGATGCAGTGGGACAAGAGATTGGATGTCAGTGGGAGGCGATGAAGGCTTAGAGCTGGGGACTGGTGCTGGAGGCCTTTGATTAATGATGTCAGCTGGGTGAGTACGAATTAGAAGCACTGAGAACCTGTGATGACTTTAGCAAAAAATGTATGGTACTAAGGTATGCTTTCATGGTTGGTATTTTGAGACCCACATGGAGGTAGGCAAATAAAATGAAGCTGGATAAAGTAGCTATGTTGAATGGAGGGAAGGTGAGGTGGTATCTGTTATGGAAGGAGTGAAAAGAGCACTAATTGATTGAAGTTGATGCTTGGAATGTGACAGCTGTGTGAGGCTGAGAGGTCTATGATGATGTGCTCTTTTTCCCAAATATATCCTGGTTGCTATACCGAAAGGGCTGATGCGAAAGATGGGGAAAGGTGGATGTGGGAAGGGGCCAATGATGAACCTTTCCTTTACTTCTTTATCTAGCAGCAAGTCCAGTGCCTCTGGATGTTTGATTGCAGATTGAAGATTTTTGCATATGAAGGATGCCGACCGGAGTGATAAGATTTCTGTGTAGAAGCCATGTGAAAAACTCTTGATGAAAAAATTTACAAATGTTGGATCTGGGTGGCTTCTGAGTGCATGCTTTAGTGCTGGGATGCTGGTGGGTGTTGAAGTGGACATGGCTAGTCACAGTTGGGTTGGATTATAGGGGCAGGCAGGTTGGGAGTGGTTGCCCCCTGCAAAAAGAACAGATATACAAGTATCTGCAATGTGAGAGGTTGCAGCTGCCTTCGTTAAAGTTTTTGCAGATGACTCGCCCTCCCAGCTGCAGCACTGGTTTGCCTTTTAGTCGACATCTTGGGGCGGGGCATGGATCTGGAATATCTTGTGGGTTCATGAATCATGGTTGGCTGTATTGTGGTCAAGACAGGGTGACTGGATCAGGAAGGTCTACTTTGAAATTGTAGTTTTTGGAGGGGGATGGTACATGTGGTGGCTGGGTGGGCTTATGAACCACATGTGGCATAATAAAGCTGAACGTGTGGCAAAGACAACGATACAGCTCTTAGTTGCGGCATCCCCAGTAGGTGTCTTGGTTGAACTGCTGGAGGCGGGCTGCTGCAGTGGCTGCGAACTGAACATGATATTGGTAGAAGGCTGTGCCTCCGAAGTGTAGGGCTAGTTCAAGTACCAGGGTCAGGTAGTTGTCGAACTCTTATCTGCTTGATGGAAAAGCTGAACAAAGGATGTCTCTGTAGAGAGAGAAAGCATAGGTGAACTCTGGTGCTGTCAGTTCCTTTGACTTAGCTGGAGCTTTGATGCACATGATAAGAGCGGCTTTGTGGCTGTCAGTTGTTCTTGGATGAGCTTGGTTGAGGAAGGGAAGAAGTAGCTGGGCTAGGTCAGTGTATTTACTCATGAGAATTTGTTGACGTAAGTAAGCGGGCACTGGAGAAGGTTTAGGTGGAGGTTGGTTCAATGGGGGAATCACTAAAGCCAATGAGAAGGGTGCGTTGCTTGTCTGAGGGATGTTTGTGGATAGAGGGACTGGAAATGGAGTGGTGAAGGATTGTTGGTGGGCCGTTGGGAGAAAAGCTTGGTTGGTGGTCAGCCACGTGTTGTGAATAAGGGATGTAGGAGGAAGAGCTGGCAGCTCGGTGCCAGATGAGGTAGGAAAAAGTTGTTGCAAAGAAGGGATGAAAGAGGAACGAGCCCAGTGGAGGAAGGACGAGGCTGCTGGGAAGACTTAAAGGAGGATAGGTGAGCTGGTCTCCCATTTCCAGGATTTGCTGTAGCAGTTTAGCTGGGAACAGATTGCTGCCAGGAGTGGTGGATGAAATGAACCACACATGGCAACCTGGGTGGAGCTATGGAGAGCGGAGTGACGTCACACTGAGGCGCGCTGCTGAGGCATGCTGCTGCGGTGTCTGCTGGAGAGAGGGTTATTGTTTGTCATGTGGTGAGATGTCAGGGAGTTCAACAGGAGTTGAAAAAGTTTAGCTTAGTTGTCGGAGTGGCAGTAGGCAATTCTTTTTTCTTTAAAGGATCACTGGAGACCTACAACATATCAGTCTAAGATTTTGCGTGGAGGGACATTGCTGGAGATCGTGGCCAGCGTTTCTGGGTGCGGTGAGGGAGATAAGTGGCCTCCCTAGTGGGCAGCCTGCCCCAAACGGCAATGCTGGAACTTGTGGAAGTTAAGGCAGGAGTGAGTAGATTTTTGTTTGCTCTCCTGGATGTGGATGGTGTTGTCTGAACAAAGCTTTTCAGATTCATGGTACAGTTGGAGGTAGCGGAGAGAGGAGTTCTGAGGGATGGATACCACTGATCCCATTCTTGAACACTGGTGTTTTGGAGCCATCTTTTCGAAGCAAAAGATGACTTTGTTGTGGCTGATCAGCATGGAAGAGTTCTGGAGGTGGGCTGAACATTTGTTCATCAGAGGGACTGTTGGACAAGAGATTAATGGTACATGAGTTTTGTTAGTTGGTTTTAGTTAGAGTAATTGTCAAGCGGTGACATAGTCTAACGTAACAATAAAGGGAGTGACTGAGGTGTGGTCTTGCTCCTGACCCTCAACTAAAGATTTTATGTCCATCTAATGAGGTGCTGCCATGGTCATCCTTCTAACAGGTTTTCCCACCTCTGCAGAGCAACTCTAATTTCTGTTGGAGCGACTGTTGGGTTCTTGGTCACTGTGCTGACCCAGCCCATTCTTTTTTGGTTAGTGCAAACTCTAGGATGAGTTCTGGTGGTTCCAAACTTCTTCCGTTTTAAAACAATTGAGACCACAGTGCTTCTGGGAACACTCAAAGCCTTAGAGATGGTTTAAAATCTATTCCCTGATCTATGCTTAACCACAATTTTATTGTAGTGGTTTGAATAGAGTTCCCATTAAAACTGAACATTGTAGCCACACAGAAATTTCTTCTGCTTTTGTGACTTCACTGCCTTTTGGTATTAAAAACAAATCAAATTTCAGTGAACAGCTAAAACTAAAACTAACAACTGCTATCAAAAATCAACAGGTATAATATGCAACTGGTATTAAGGAGTTTAGCTGATATCTTTTTCAAGAAAAAGTTAATCATACAGAGTCCTGAGAAATGAGTTAACATTTGTGATAATTCTTTGCAAGTTACTTGTGTGGAGGCTTTGGATTTGGAAACAGATAACTTATATTTTTGCAATATGACTGCATGTTTTTCATGGTGTAGCAGTGCAATGCATCAAATTTCTCTTTTTGTTGGAATCCAAGACACAGTAAATTTCCACTGTGGCCTCCTTGACTTTTACACACATCACCATGTGTCAGAAGGTCACAATTCTGGGAAGTTAATCCAACTTAATCCTTATGAATAAGCCAATCTCACAATGTATTTCTGGTTTGAAAATTCATGTCCAATAAATTAACCCACAAAAAAGCTATTGTAAGGAAATGAGTTGTGGAGGAAAATGATGAATGTTAAAAAAACCAGTCCAGTCAGTAATGAGAAGTCTACTCTGGTTTCTGGACTCTGGTGTATGTTATGCATGACTGGGTTTATAATTAAAATGGGCAGGAAAAGAACAGTGTCAAAAACAATATTAAACTGTAGGGAGCTGCTAAAGCTGTTTGACATGCAAGTGTTGTGCAAAAGCTGCTTTAAGGCTTATGTGACATCTTTCCAGAATGTAGTTAATCAAGGAACTGTGTCACCACTGACTGTCACAGAACAGTGCTTACTGAGCTGGTGGAATGCACTTTTGAGTTCAGTGAACTGAGGCTGACATGGACCATTTCTTTCTTTTCTTTTTGTTCTTATTTTATGTTTTTATGATTTAATCTTGACTAGGTGCAAACATGATATTTTTGTTAGAGCTTTAATAATTAGTCAATTAATTGACGTACAGAAAATTAATCAACAGTTACTTTTAAACTAATGTTTTTCCCTTTTTACACAAAACTGGCAACTGCTCTCTGGTAGTAATCTTGGGACACTGGTGACATCACTAATGACAGTGACATTTTCACTATTTGCTGACATTTCATAGTCAGACAAGGTAATAATAAACAGACAACCAATAATGAAAAAGTTTTAGTCTTCATTTATGTGACCCTTTTTTTTTGAAGTACACAACTCCAAGAATCAGTGTACACAGTGTGAAGTTCCCCTTAAAGAATATGAACCAGGATTCACAATGGAAAAGTTGACAGAAACCATTTTCTAGAGCACCTCTGAATGAAAGACAAGTTCCACATATGACATATCATGAGGCTGATGATAATTTATTTCTAAATCTATAGACAGATGTTTCATGCGGAGTCGTAAACTAGGTAAAGTTGGGTTTAATGCCAAGTATGGTCCAAAAAATCTCAGATTTCCCTCTAAACTGTGATTGAGGGGCAAATTTTGCCACCTAGATTTCAAAAAAGAAAAATCTCTGTAGATTATATGCTGTATATATATTTAAGAGTTTACAAACATTCTTATCTCACATGAAGCCCTTATTTTATGTTTATTTAATTTACTTTACTTCCATTTAAATCTCTGACAGACACAAACAGGCTGTTGTTCACAACACTTATGTATAGAACTGTATGTAACTGTAAGATATCATAAATGCATGACATAGTAGTGTGGAGCTGCAGAGCCCCGACAAGCATGCACCTACAGCCTGTAAATTTATTGAATTCATGCTCAAAATGTAAGCAGACTTAATTTTGTGTATGAAATAAAACAATTTCAGAACTGCATTAATAATAACAAAAAAATAATATTATACTTACTTTGGCTCTTTTGACAGTACTTGTACCTACTAGTCTGTAATTCTGTGAAACACCTGAGGCTGTGGTGGTGATGCATCAAACCCACATGGATGAAATCATGGTTGTTAATAGTAACATGAGAGCTGAATATGACACTATCTCCTAAACCACATCTTTTGGTAAATCTAGATAGTAGTGATGGGACAAATGAACTGAAGCCTCGAGGCGTGACTCGAGAAAAAGTGGGCGTGTCAGATGAAGCCTTGCTTCGAGGCTTGTGTCGCGTCCGAGTAAATCACGTGACCGATGACAAACGAGGCCTCGGTTTGCTCGGGTTACGTCATTGGTTCATTCAAAGTATCGGTTCCTCATATAAGCGCTTCAAATCTTGCGGCACACTGTGGGTTGTGTCGGCGTTTGGAGAGAGTTGTCAGGTGGTTTGTGAGATAGTGAGATAGTGAGTTAGCGATTTAGCGATTTAGTGAGTGAGTCAGATTAAAAAATAGAGGTAGCAGGAGAATAGTTGGAGAAGTTAGCAGGAGAACAGTTGTAGAAGTAGAGAGGTAGTGGTTTAGGAGTAGAGGCAGTTAGATTATTTCCCCTATTTTAGGGTTTTGACGTGAGCTATTCCATATATATACTTTTCTTTTACACCTGCTTGTGAGTTGGGTGAAATCATGGGTGTTTGTGTGTATGCATGTGTGTCAGTTATTAAGTTTGTCAGTGATTTCACTCACAAATTCTCTACACCACCTTCCATGTCAAGAACTCACTGGGAACCCATAGTTTTACAGCAGGGCCTGCAAAGCCTGATGTTCCGTGACATATGGTCTTAAAGATAATATATGACAATATATTATATGTTATCTTAAGTATATGCTTTTTTTAGGAAAGTGTGTACAACATGGTGGTATTTTATGCTTCATGAATTGAGATTTGTTGCATTTGTTTTCATGTTTGCATTTTTTTTCCCCAAAAAGCCTTGTGTCAGGTGATGATTAACTCACTCACTTTAAAGTGCATTCACATTCCCCCAAGTTCCATTTTTGTTTGTTGTGCTGCAAATCCCCCATTTCACAGATGGAACCAGCTAGAAAGAGGAAGTCCTCACCTATGTGGGAGCATTTTGAGCTAATTGCTCATAATAAGGTTTGTTTTTTGTGGGAAGTTCTTGGAATCTAGCGATTATTCTATACTTGCCATAGAGTGAACTATCAGTCACAATATGTATGACTTTATTAAAGGTGAGGTGCTTGGTGTGTGACAAAGAGCTCACATACAGCAATAATACTTCCTCCATGATCCGCCATTATAGAGCCATGCATGAGCATGTCCAGGCTGCCAACAGGCCAGACACAAGCCAAAGTAACAGAACTATTTATTGCATATTTACAAAATCTGGTGTTTGGCTCCTGCTATAAGACAGCATTAAATGTTACAGATTCCAGAAAAGTGCTGGTGGATGAGGCTCTGGTCGGCATGGTCATAAAGGACTCTCAGCCTTTCTCAATTGTGGAGGATGTGGGATTCAGGGAGCTTGTTCATGCACTGGATCCCAACTATGTGCTCCCAAGCAGAAAGGTGTGTGAACAGAGGCAAATATGTCATTTTTATTTAAATAATTCTAACAACAACTCTGCTTTTCACCTTCAGGCTCTGAAGTCAATGGTGGAGATTAGGTACCGGGAGGCCAAAGACAAGGCCAAGGAGCAGGTCAAGAAGGCTGCAGCCGTCAACCTAACATCTGACATGTGGACATCCATTAATATGGATGCCTATCTGGCGGTGACATGTCACTACGTCAATGACGAAGACCCGCTCTGCACTTCCTTGCTGGGAGTGCATCACTTCCCGAAGGCCCATACAGCTGAGAACCTGGCTGCAGGGCACGCACAGCTGATGGAGGAGTGGGGCATCACTGATAAAGTGAAATGCCTGGTCACTGACGGAGCTGCAAACATGAATGCGTGTGTCAGACAGCTTAACATTAGACACACTGTGTGCATTGCGCACACAATTAATTTACTTGTGCGTAAGTCATTTAATGATGTGCCTGGACTAAATGACTTGCGCCAGAAATGCAGAAGGTTGGTGACCCTCTTTCGATCGAGTACATCAGCAAAAGAAAGGCTTGTTCAGGTGCAAGAACAAATGGGGAGGCAGCCTTACAGAATGATAAATGAGGTAGAAACAAGATGGAATAGCACTTTCCATATGATGGAGAGGCTATATGAGCTCAGAGAGCCAGTGGGAGCAGCCTTAGCCTCCCTAAAAACTGACGTTTCACCTCCAACAGCTGGTGAATACGAAACAATAAAAGATGTGCTTAATGTTCTTGAGCCCTTCAATCAAGCAACTGTTGAAGTTTCAAGTGAGAGGAGGGTGTCTGGATCAAAGGTGATACCACTAATGAAAATGCTTCATCATACGGTCTCCTGCAGAATCCAGACCCTGACCACTGCAAGGCAGCTGGGGGCCAACCTCATCCGACGCCTTCAGGAACACATCTGCAATCTAGAATCAGTCAGTGCTCTCACTGCCAACCTTATTGGATCCGAGATTTAAAAAACTGGGATTTCTAAGTCCTGCAAAAACACAAGAGGCAATAAATCGCCTAAAAAATGAATGCATCAGCATGATTAGGAGAGAGTCTCCCCCCTCCCACCTACAAGCCGTCCCCGTGGATCCGCCAGCCAATAATGGTGAGTAACCTGATCATCGTATTCTCTATTATGATGTTGGTGTTGTGACTCTGAATGACTTAACCAACCTTCTCACCCCTTGTGCTACTGTTGTTAGGTGAGCTTTGGCAGCTCTTGGACACGTCAGTCAGCACCAGCAGGAGCAGTTCGAGCGCCACGGCTGATGCAACAATCGAGCTGGACCGCTACCTGGCAGAGGCCAACATCTTACGGAATGAGGATCCACTTGTGTATTGGAAGAACAGTAGAACGCAGTATCCACATTTGTATAAACTTGCAACAGCATGGCTATCAGCGCCAGCATCCTCTGTACCCTGTGAGAGGGTGTTTTCAAAAGCAGGCGAAATTTTGTGCAAACGAAGAAATCGCCTGAATCCCTGTACACTGGAAAAACTTTTATTTTTGAATAAAAATGAATGAAAATGCAAACTCTTGTATTGTTTTTATTGCAGGTTTAATTAAGAACAAAGCCACGTGTCTCTATGGGTGTTCACATGCATGCACACATGCACATACTATAGATGCATTCAATGTTAATTGTTCCTGCATAACAGAGATACTCATACCAAATTTCAGGTCAGGTCATATTTTCATTTAAACACCAGATGGCAGTATTCACGGTTTCACTGAGGCCTCGAGTAATGAACCTTTTACTGAAGCAATGGGTTGGAAAGCCTCAGTGATTCATGGGGCTTCATTTGACCATCACTACTAGATAGGTCAAGCACATTAAATATTGTCATGATACTTGTTAGTAGGTGTGCTATGGATTGGTATGAAAAGGGTTTTTAATTTGTTTCTTTTTCTTCTCTTGAACAAAGACCAGGTCACAGCTCACCCTGCTCATCAGGTAGATCTGCTCCACCTGTGCAGTAGAGCTCAGCTGTAGGCTGTTACTAATCAGCCTGGCTGGGAGACTATATAAAGAGGTTTTTGGCTCTCATTTCAGTTGGAGTGTGGCTCAGAAGGTTCAGCACCATCAGCTGGCTTTCTTTGGGAAGTTTGAATGTGTGAATGAAGTTATTCTTTGCTTTTTTTTCTCCCCCAAACAACCCCTTACAAAACTAATAACTCCAGAGGCTAAAGTTTTGGGTCATAATTTTTAGTTCTATCCTTTTGATAAATTCAGCACGTGGTAGCTGGGGACAAATCTCACTATCGGCTTTTCGAAAACAAAAACCCATTTTTATTTCTAGCTTCATTTTGACGTTGCTGTTTCTGTTTTCCTATTTATTTCCTTATATCTTGTGTTCTGTTCTGGGGGGAGGAGGAAATGTAACAATTGGGGGCTCGTCCGGGATTTACCCTGTTTTTTGCAGGGGTTTTTCTGTTCAGCTTTAATTAAATTTAAAAAATTATTTTGATTACTGCACAACTAATGGAGTTAACTTTGATCTTTTATTAAAACACCACTTGGGAAGCACTCCTTGTAGAAAAGCAGATTGTTGCAAATTGTTTGGCATTTCATTGGCAGCAGGAAGCCAAAAAACGCGCATTAAAACAAACTGTTAGAGAAATGAATTCTTGATGATTTGAGTATTTGTAAAGTAGATCTTGTTGAGGGGGTAATGGAGGTGGTCTGAAACCACCAGCTTAAGTTGGAGCGAATTAAGTTTGAGCAAATGAGAATGCAGCTATCCTTTTGAGAAAGGAAAAGGATCAGGCTATCCATTTTAAAAGAGCTGGAACTTGAAGAGCTCAGAATTAATTCCACTCAAAAATTTGTGTCCAGAGACTTTGATTTGGCTCAGAATAGACTTGTGCCACTTAAATGAAAAAGAGGTGGATGAAGATTTCACTCTTTGAGACTCAGACACACTGAAACGGCCTGAAAAGTTCAAGCCAATGCTCCTCCAAAGTGTGTTGGTCGGAGAAGCTCAAACATGTATGCATCATTGTGTGTTGCTCAGTGTTCAGATGAGATGGTGAAAAAGGCCATCTGCTGAGACTATGAACTGGTGCTGGAGGCCTATGGGCAGCAATTTTGTAAACTGAAAGAGTGAAACTCACTAACTTTGCAGGAGTGCAACAATGTGTGTTTGATCATGGTTCAAATCACAGACTGTCTTCCTGTTAGAGCAGTTCAAGTGGTGTGTTCATGAGTGGCAACATATCTAAATGAACACAGGGATGTCATGCTGGAAAAAGCAGCTTTCCTGACTGAGTTTACACTCAATCACAAATCCACATTCCCAGCAAAGTCACCAAGCACCAACAGCAAATACTACGTGAAACCCCCTCTTCCTTTTAAACCTGTGTCTGCCTCTGCTTCAAAATCAACCACCACAAACCAAATTGTGTCACTACTGCTGTACTTTGCCTTCTCAAACAGACTAATTCAGCTCCACTGCCACAAGGACAGATTCAGGAAATCTTTTCTGCCCAGAGCAATAACTCTAACGCATCGCCTCTGACTGACAGAGGGCATTCTCAGCTCTCTGCTCAGTAGCTCATAATCTGTTCAGTTTGCAGTACTTACATTTGCACCGAGTAAAATTTTGAACATTCTTTTTGTACATTCTATATCGCTCCTGTTTTATTTCCACTGTTTACTTTTTCCTATTCTTGTCATGCCCCGTCTATTTAGATTTATAGTTTTTAATTTACTATTTTGTAACTGCTGTAACAGAAAAATTTCCCAGACCTGGGATAAATAAAGTATTTCTAGTCCGTACAAAAGGTCACATTGTTCATGACCGGCCTTTTCAGAAGAGAAGTGAGAAAGCTGAAACGGTAGCTTGGCTAGGTAGGCCTCTAATGAAACTTTGGTTGAAACTTTTGAATCTGCAGATAAGTACAGACAAGTTTAAACCATTTACTTGAGTTGCTTTTAGTTGGACAATTCATGGTTTTGAGGCCTGTTCAAGCATCTAGAGCCATATGGTTGGTTTAAGCCAATTTGTTTATATTATTTGAATTTGGGTACTTTAAATGTAAACAAATCTGTTTTGTTTTAACAGGGAGGTGTTGTGGATTGGTATGAATTTTTTTTTTCTTTTCTTGAACAAAGACCAGGTCACAGCTCACCCTGCTCATCAGGTAGATCTGCTCCACCTGTGCAGTAGAACTCAGCTGTGGGCTGTTAGTAATCAGCCTGGCTGGGAGACTATAAAGAGGTTTTTGGTTCTCATTTCAGTTGGAGTGTGGCTCAGAAGGTTCAGCACCATCAGCTGGCTTTCTTTGGGAAGTTTGAGTGTGTGAATGTGAGAATGAATGTTTTTTTTAATTTTTATTTTGTTCTTCCAAACAACCCTTTTATAAATCTATTGACTCCTACATAAGTTCTGTTTTGTGGGAAAAATGTTCTAATTCAGTGGGTGGTAGCTGGGACAAATCTCAATTCCCTTTTAGGAAACAAAGACCATTTCTATTTTAACCCCATTTTGAGTGGGGTTATTGGTTTTATTTGTTTCATGTCATTTAGCTTGGCAACACAAATGTTTCTCTCAACCTGCAGGCCACATTCATGAGCTGTCACAAGCTAACAGAGCAGCACACAGTAACACAGACCAACGTGTGTGAGACTCATTGTTTGAAGACCTCACTGTTGTTGAAGTTGACTTGAAACTAAATCTCTGACTTTTTCCCCAAAATTCTGTCTTTAAAATCTGAATTGTCTTTTCTCAGATTCTGACCAAATTAAAAAAAAAAAAAAAAAATCTAAATTCTGAAAACGAAACATCACTACACAATCATTTCAACAGTAGTCCTGCATCTTCCACTTCCAAGTCCATAGTATCAAAATCAAACAGTTTCTCCCTCACTATTGACAGCTCCACAGTGTCCCCCTCCCCTCAGGTTAAGAGTCTGGGTGTCATCCTCGACAGCTCACTGTCTTTCCACTCCCACATTAATAGCATCACTCGGTCTGCATATTTCCACCTACATAATATTAATCGCCTCCGCCCCTCTCTCACCCCTCACACCACAGCTATCCTGGTCCACAGCCTCGTCACTTCACGTATAGATTACTGCAACTCGCTTCTCTTTGGTGTCCCCCACAAATCCCTCCATAAACTCCAACTGGTCCAAAACTCGGCAGCCCGCATCATCACTAGAACCCCCTCCTTTCACCACATCACCCCCTGCCTCCAGCAGCTTCATTGGCTCCCAGTCAAATTCAGGATCATCTTCAAGATACTTCTGTTCACTTTTAAGGCCATCCACAACCTCGCCCCACCCCATCGGTCTGATCTCCTCCATCCACCTCTCCATGCCCTCTGCCCGCCTCAGCACCATGGGGAGCAGAGCATTCAGCCGCTCTGCTCCCCAACTCTGGAACTCACTCCCACCTGACATCCGCAACACCGTTTCTTTTCCTCAGTTAAAATCTAGACTCAAAACCCATCTGTTTAAATCTGCGTATCCACCGTAATCTCACTGTTTCCTCTTAAATTTGCTGTTACTCTTGTCTATTGTTTTTATTTATTTTTATTGTGTTTTTAATTCACTGTAAAGTGTCCTTGAGTGTCTTGAAAGGCGCTATGAAATAAAATGTATTATTACAATTCACTGATATTTGCCACAGCACACTCCAGGAGAGCTGTGGAGGAGACATGTTGAATAAACAGAAGTGAAAAATTCTAACACATTGAAAATCATGGTTTTGAATAGTAATATTGGATCTGAATGACACTATTCCTCAAACCACATCTTTTGGTAAATCTACATGGATCACGGCCATTAAATATTGTCATGATGGTTGATAATAGGTGTGTTATGGATTGATTTAAAAGTGTTTTTGCCTTTTTTTTTTTTTTTTTTTTTTTTTTTTTTCTCCATGAACATAGACCAGGTTACCAAATCACAATTTTGGGATTAAATTTAAAAAAAAAAAAATTGGGTAAAATTACGTCGCCTTGTCCTGATCCTCGGGATGAAAAATTTGGTAGTCTGGGTTGCTAAGCAACAGGAGCGGTGCTATGGGACGTCATGATGAAAGCAGGAAGTCCGTTGTAGGCTAGATCATCTCATTTAATGCTCGTGCAGCCTTCCCGTCCTTCAAATGCTGGGTCCTTCGAAGGACGAGATGCAGCCCCTGAATTGAGACACGGCTAATGTAGTTCCTGACTGTTTAGAGTAGTCACTGATTCAGAGCTGCAAACAAAGATTCAAGAAGTGTTGACATTCTCCTTTCTTGTGGAGACTGATTTGTGTTTTAAAAAAAAAAAGAAAAAAAAAGACAGTTGAATTTGTTTTTTGCTCCATTATTGAGGATAATGGCTATTTCTAGTTTTGGACAACTTGTGCTTTTGAGGCCTGTTCAAACATCTGGAGACACATGGCTGCTTTAAGCTCTTTTTTTTCATATTTTAATGTGGGTGTTTGTTTGGAGTAACATTTGGGGGGATTGGTATGAAGTCTTTTTTTTTTTTTTTGTTCTTGAACAAAGACCAGGTCACAGCTCACCCTGCTCATCAGGTAGATCTGCTCCACCTGTGCAGTAGAACTCAGCTGTGGGCTGTTGCTAATCAGCCTGGCTGGGAGACTATATAAAGAGGTTTTTGGCTCTCATTTCAGTTGGAGTGTTGCTCAGAAGGTTCAGCACCATCAGCTGGCTTTCTTTGGGAAGTTTGAATGTGTGAATGAAGTTATTCTTTGCTTTTTTTTCTCCCCCAAACAACCCCTTGCAAAACTAGTGACTCCAGAGGCTAAAGTTTTGGGTCATTTTTAGTTCTATCCTTTTGATAAATTCAGCACGTGGTAGCTGGGACAAATCTCACTATCGGCTTTTCGAAAACAAAAACCCATTTTTATTTCTAGCCTCATTTTGACGTTGCTGTTTCTGTTTTCCTATTTATTTCCTTATATCTTGTGTTCTGTTCTGGGGGAGGAGGAAATGTAACAATTGGGGGCTCGTCCGGGATTTACCCTGTTTTTGCAGGGGTTTTTCTGTTCAGCTTTAATAAAAAAAAAAATAAAAAAAAAATCGTTTTGATTACTGCACAACTAATGGAGTTAACTTTGATCTTTTATTAAAACACCACTTGGGAAGCACTCCTTGTAGAAAAGCAGATTGTTGTAAATTGTTTGGCATTTCATTGGCAGCAGGAAGCAAAAAAACGCGCATTAAAACAAACTGTTAGAGAAATGAATTCTCGATGATCTGAGTATTTGTAAAGTAGATCTTGTTGAGGGGGTACTGGAGGTGGTCTGAAACCACCAGCTTAAGTTTGAGCAAATGAGAATGCAGCTATCCTTTTGAGAAAGGAAAAGGATCAGACTATCCATTTTAAAAGAGCTGGAACTTGAAGAGCTCAGAATTAATTCCACTCAAAAATTTGTGTCCAGAGACTTTGATTTGGCTTGGAATAGACTTGTGCCACTTAAATGAAAAAGAGGTGGATGAAGATTTCACTCTTTGAGACTCAGACACACTGAAACGGCCTGAAGAGTTCAAGCCAATGCTCCTCCAAAGTGTGTTGGTCGGAGAAGCTCAAACATGTATGCATCATTGTCTGTTGCTCAGTGTTCAGATGAGATGGTGAAAAAGGCCATCTGCTGAGACTATGAACTGGTGCTGGAGGCCTATGGGCAGCAATTTTGAAAACTGAAAGAGTGAAACTCACTAACTTTGCAGGAGTGCAACAATGTGTGTTTGATCATGGTTCAAATCACAGAAGGTCTTCCTGTTGGAGCAGTTCAAGTGGTGTGTTCATGAGTGGCAACATATCTAAATGAACACAGGGATGTCATGCTGGAAAAAGCAGCTTTCCTGACTGAGTTTACACTCAATCACAAATCCACATTCCCAGCAAAGGCACCAACAGCAAATACTACGTGAAACCCCCTCTTCCTTTTAAACCTGTGTCTGCCTCTGCTTCAAAATCAACCACCACAAACCAAATTGTGTCACTACTGCTGTACTTTGCCTTCTCAAACAGACTGATTCAGCTCCACTGCCACAAGGACAGATTCAGGAAATCTTTTCTGCCCAGAACAATAACTCTAACACATCGCCTCTGACTGACAGAGGGCATTCTCGGCTCTCTGCTCAGTAGCTCATAATCCGTTCAGTTTGCACTACTTACATTTGCACCGAGTAAAATTTTGAACATTCTTTTTGTACATTCTATATCACTCCTGTTTTATTTCCACTGTTTACTTTTTCCTATTCTTGTCATGCCCTGTCTATTTAGATTTATAGTTTTTAATTTACTATTTTGTAACTGCTGTAACAGAAAAATTTCCCAGACCTGGGATAAAGTATTTCTAGTCTATACAAAAGGTCACATTGTTCATGACCGGCCTTTTCAGAAGAGAAGTGAGAAAGCTGAAACGGTAGCTTGGCTAGGAAGGCCTCTAATGAAACTTTGAAACTTTTGAATCTGTAGATAAGTACAGACAAGTTTAAACCATTTACTTGAGTTGCTTTTAGTTGGACAATTCATGGTTTTGAGGCCTGTTCAAGCATCTAGAGCCATATGGTTGGTTTAAGCCAATTTGTTCATATTATTTGAATTTGGGTACTTTAAATGTAAACAAATCTGTTTTGTTTTAACAGGGAGGTGTTGTGGGTTGGAATGAAATTTTTTTTTTTTTTTTTTTCTTCTCTTGAACAAAGACCAGGTCACAGCTCACCCTGCTCATCAGGTAGATCTGCTCCACCTGTGCAGTAGAGCTCAGCTGTGGGCTGTTAGTAATCAGCCTGGCTGGGAGACTATATAAAGAGGTTTTTGGTTCTCATTTCAGTTGGAGTGTGGCTCAGAAGGTTCAGCACCATCAGCTGACTTTCTTTGGGAAGTTTGAATGTGTGAATGTGAGAACGAAGTTCTTGTTTTTTTTTTTTTTTTAATTTAAATTCCACAAAACTAGTGACTCTTATGTTTTGGGTCACTTTTAGTTCCATCCTTTTGATGGATTCACTGAGTGTTAGTTGGACAAATCTCACTATCACCTTTTTTAGAAGACAAAGACCCATTTTATTTTAACCTCAATTTTGAGTGAGCATTTATCTTCATTCATGTCTTTAGTTTTGCAATAGAACAAGTGCGCAGCCAAGTGTTTCTCTCAACCTGTGGGCCGCATGCATGTGCTATCACAAGCTAACAGAGCAGCACACAGTAACACAGACCAACGTGTGTGAGACTCACTATTCTCACTGAGAATCAAGTTGTTTTTTTCCCTTTCTCCCAAACAACCTCTTACAAAACTAGTGTTTCCTATAAAAGTTTTTTTTTTTTTTTGGGTCATAATTTTTAGTTCTATTCTTTTGATAGATTCAGTGGGTGGTAGTTGGGACAAATCTCACCACCTTTAGGAAACAAAGACCCATTTTTATTAACCCAATTTTGAGTGTGCAGTTTTTCTTTTCCCATGTATGACCTTATACCTTCTGAGGGGAGGAAATGTAACAATTGGGGGCTCGTCTGGGATTTACCCTGTTTTTGCAGGTTTTTATTTTTTAATTTTTTAATGTGATCACTGCACAACCAGTGGAGTTACTTTGGAATCGTCTCATCCACAGAGGCACACTCCACAGCTGCAGATGTGCCTTCCCTCTGCACATGCATGCATAAATCACGAGAACTCGTATTTACATTTGAAAGGACAAGACTGTAATTGCAATAAACTGAACAATACTAACTGGATCATCTTCTGGTTGCTCCAAAAGCATAACGCTTTCCCCAGACGGTGCACACAAATTCAGTCAGACAGTATAATATTGTGAAATGCGTTTAATCTGTAGTGGAAGTGTAATGTAGGCAGGCATGTACCTTGTAAGAAGCTGAAACTGTCAGCGACAAGGACCAAGTCCTGCCTCATGTTTGAGAATCTGTGGCAGGTGCTCAAAGTGCATGTCCATGCTCGGAAACCATGCAATTTGGACCAGCTGGAACATCTGCATTGTAAGAATGGGCCAAAATCCCTCGAGTCATGTGCCAACCTTGTAAAGTAATACTCTAAGAGGTTGTAAATTGTGGCTCAGAAGGGGTACACTATTGACTATTAATGGCCACGGGGCTAATAATTTTGGTGTCATTTTTGCGCTGCCTTGTTTCAACTCATTGCATCAATGAAATATCCTAATCAAACTTATTGAACATTTTCTTTTTTATTTTGGAAACAAACTGTAAACACTTGTTAAATGGTCATCTCCATGGAGAAATCAAGGGTTTTGTCCAATTTTACAAGGGGTACCTCAACTGTAGATCTGCTCCTTCTGTGATGACGAGCTCAGCTGGGGGCTGTTGGTAACCAGCCTGGCTGGGAGGGTCTTGGCTCATCTCAGTTGACGGTGTGGCTCAGAGGGTTCAGCACCATCAGCTGACTTTCTTTGGGAAGTTTGGTTGTGACGGTTAAGTCATTCTTTGTCAAATTTTGATTTTAACTTCAGTTCTAACTTTTCTTCTGAATTCTGGCCATATAACAAATGTCTTAATTCCACACCTCACACTCCAGGCCAGTTGTGGAGGAGACATGTTGAATAAACAGAAATGGAAAATTGTATTCACACCAAAAATATGACCCCTAATGAAGCAAATTTTGTTTCATTAAACAAAGTTCTTAGTATTTTCCATTATTTAGAAAAACGCTGAGTAAAGATGTAAATAAGGTAATTTACCAAGTAACTGTTGCAAAAATGCACAAGATAAAATAACACTCGGGTTTCATGTAACCTTCTCATGCGATATTATTACTAGATCATGTTTATTTTGCATTTATAATATGGATGACTTAAAAAAAGCTCTAATTCTTATGCCCTCTTTGGGCATTTTTGTACAACTTCTGACTTTTTTTATTTGGTCATTTTGACTACACCATATGCCTGGAGGTGCCACATATACTGGAAAAGCCAATGGTGGAGCTCCAGAGATGGGCCAGGGAAGGCGAATCGTCTCTGTGACATGGTGGCCCTGAAGACCGGTCTCCCACTCCAGTAATCCCAGCTGTGGGTAGATTCACCTTTGGACTGGTACACACCTGCCAGGATGAGAAGTCCCATGTTAAAAAAAAAAAAAAAAAAAAAAAAACGACTTTCAACTGTCACTTGAACAATGAGCTGCATCATGTCAAGTGTGGGGGTGAAAAGATCAAAATATAATTGATAATGCATTGGTTTTATATAGCGCTTTTCTAGGTACTCAAAGGTACTTTACAACTGCTTTATTCATTTACTCCATACTTGATGATGGCTATGTATGTAGCCACAGCTGCCCTGGGGTAGACTGATGGAGGCTAGGCTGCCAATCTACACCATGGGCCTCCGACCACCACCCCCGACTCACTCTCACTGCATTCACCCAGGCTTCCTGGTGTTTCCATCCAGGTACTGACCAGGCCCAACCTTAGCTTCTGAGATCTGACAGGGCCAGGCATCCACAAGGGGGTATGACCACAATATGGCATATCTTGTGGGTCCTGGCATCATACTGGTGGGTCCCTGAATGTAGTGCAGTGTCTCAGTATTAGATGGAGACCAGACTTGCCCATTCCTTGCTGTCCACTCACTGTCAGGATGGACAGGATCCTCAGTGTCAGAGGTACTCGCAGAATTGGAATCCAGTGAGCATTCTGAGTCAGTTTGAGTTTTGAGCAAGTATGAAGTTGTTCAAGTGGTTTATGCAGAAAAAATACAAATGTATGATTTAATAGCAGTTTGTTTTAATTCATGTACATTTCTGCCACAAAAGTGTCCAAAGGGTAGTAAATTCAGAGAGCGCACAAGGGTTAAATATTTGGCCACACTGTTACACAAGCTACACACATTGCATCATATACATTATGCATATCATGCTGCTCATGTGCTTGGAGTTTAGGAGGAAGCGGGAGCACCTGGTGCAAATGTAGCTACAGCACTTACAGGATGACAAATGGGGAAAAGGTTGTGATTAGTGTTTTTTCTTTTTTTAATGGAGCTCTATCATGTGTTGCACAAATGTTCTGACCACAGCGGTGACCAATATATTTACAATTGTGCAGAGTAATATCTAGCTCCCAGAGGAGTGTTTACAAAAGGCAGGAGTTTGTAGCTTGTGTGGTTTCCCACGCTGACTGGGTGGCAGTGACAACAGGAAGGATGGCCAATAGGAGCCCTGGGGTTCAGGGGTTTAGAGGCCCTAACTAAAGTGTCCATCTTATCTGAAGTTACTGCAGGTAAGTTCATACGCTGACGACACAGATTTATTATGCTGAAATAAACGTTTTTTGTTTTCATCTGTTGGGCTAAAAGGGTTTTGTTTCATATGATTAACTTAGTCCTGTATTAACTAAGAATAACTGGTGTATTTCATCATTATTATTCTTAAGAGATTTGAAACTGCTCTGCCCTTAGTAATTTTTTTCTTTATTGGGAAAATCCATCATAAACCCATTTTAGAATCTCTTAAGGCAAACCCATGATTTAGAATAAAAAGGTTTCCTCTGGATAACATGACAAATTAATGACGTGTCTGCAGTTACTTTCATCTCCATTGGCAGTGCTGTGAATATTTCATCCACTTGGGCAAGCTCTTGGAATACACTGGCAAGGCTAACTTATAGGACAGCTCTGCCTCTTTTTTTTTTTTTTTCAGTCAGTTCTGGTTGGCATCCACTACAGACAGCTTGGCCAGGGGCTTGAGAAGCCGGTCCAAAAGGCCCCTGCCATGTTTACTGTACTGTACAAGCCTCGGCACGGCACAACATGGGTGGCCCTGCTACGCAGTCGCCTTCAGTCTCAGTGAAAATGCGGCAGTATTATGGAAACACCGCACCCGTCTGGCTCAGGTTCTACCCAGCACATAACAAGACAGTCCTTATCCTGCATATGAACTATATGGTTACTCTTCAGTGGAGCTTTGCTTATGTTTCTATACATGGATGTCGGCGTCGGCTTGGTGGGGGGGAAAAAGACAAGCATTTCTGACAAATAGGATAAAAATAGTTGGATGGTTTTGGAGTCTTGGTAGACTTTTATAAGACATCATGAACAGCAGTTGTCTTCACCACAAGGGACTCCCCCAGTACGAATTTAATAACAAAGACAATACCCATTTCCCAGAGCAGCAACACTGACCATTCGTGCTTCATTGAAATGTGTTGAAGGCTCTTCAATTTCCTACCCTCATACGTACCATAGAGATCTCACAGCTCATCAACCTCTGACACAATAACTGCCACTTCTTCGGTGTCTGACCTTTGCGTAACTGTTCCGCAATTAAAGCTGCTTGCCCTTCAGTGGCCTCAACGGCACCTCAACAAAACAATGTGTCCTATAGTCTTTGCTTGGTGCTCCTATCACCATGCATTTTGCATGTGTGCCCAAGGAAGTGTTTGCATTATAAATGTGACATGTCAGCTCACAATGACACACAGCATGGCATATGGTTCGCCTCCAGTCTGAACAGCGCTGCAGCATTCCACGTGGACCTCAGACCTCTCAAAGCATTTCTGCAAATAGAAAGTCGTCCTCGTTGAACCTTGCACACCTCAAACATGAGTCCACTCTTATTTAAATCAGGTCAGTTCAGGTAATCGGTCTGATGCCATTGGAAAAACCTTGTGTTTTATCACTTCTATTTCTCTGGAACTCCGTGTGTTGCACCTCACAAGTGGTTTCCAAACTAGGATCCAGATCCCACGTGGGATACCTCAGCAGAGTCTTAGACAAAATAAATCATTTAAATCTACTGGTAATTTCACTGTAACAGCATTTGGCTTAAAAATCACAGGCAAGCATACATAAAGGCACTCAAGCACGCACACAAAAACATGTTCACTCTCAAAAAAAATGGTTTTGGATGGCCAGTGTTGCTTGCACCATTAAGTATTCAAGGGCCAGGATGACTCACAGGCGTTTCATTTGTTGTAAGTGTCCTCTACAGCAGCGGACCCAGCGGCTTGCAAAATCTGACCAACTGCTGAGCTGCTCCCTCATCCGCTCTGCCCTGTTTTTACAAGGGGTTCGAAGCTTTGACTAACTTCGCACCCATCCTGTGACGGGTCACGGGTCGGCGTAATTCAGCATGCGCGTTCAGATGGTAGTCGTTCAGTTTTCCTTTTCTTGTGCTTTTCTGTGTGGCACTTGCCGTTACCGCCATTTTCCAAGATAACAACTGTCAAACAAGACGAATTGTATTGGGAGTGGAGGAGGCGGGGGCGTCTACGTGCCGGTGAGGAGGAGAGGACGACTGATGTGATTAATGGTACAGTAATGGAAAAGTTCGTTCCTACAGTGCCAAAAATGTTTAATGAATTGGAACTGGGGGGGAAAAAAAAGGGAAAAGTGAGGCGGGAACACTGACAGAAAATTTGGGAAAACAAATGGAGGATGAAAAATTAGTTTTCGGAGGATGAAACGGAAAGAACGATGGAGTTGTGAAATAAAGCAGATGAGAAAGTAGTTGTTAAAAGGTAAAATAAGGGTAGGGAGGCGATAATTGTAGTACTGATGACTGACAGAGGACCACATGATGGAACTACACTGAACTACTAAATGGTGGATGGAAACAACGGGGAGGCCAGAGGAACCCTGGTTACACCTGCTGCTGGAGTTGCATAAGGAGACTTGTCTGTCATATTACTGTGCAGACATGACAGTTGGCTTAACATAAAAATTAGAAATGGGCAGAAACGGCTAAGCTGAATAGTTTAGTTGGTGTGTCCATGAATCAGCATCAGTCTGAGCTAAGAAAACAGGTGTACGTTACTGGGAGCTGCGTTTCTTTTTTGGTAGACGTTGGTTCAGCCCACACCTATGGCCCCAGCCGTCAGCCAACATGTATCAGGCCATTATGTACAGGGGATGCAGATGATATCAGTCCTCCATTTAACTCCTGGTATGGCAGGGAGAAGTCTGCCACCGTCATGTAATTACTGAATTTCAAACCGTTATCCCCCATTCATAACTGATCCATGCACACATCCTGATGAAAAATAAACTGTTCATACATGCAGGGCAAAGCTTCCACAGACTGCACACCCTCTACTACCCAGACTTGCTCTAGACATGGCACTTCCCTTGCTGCCTTGCTCCTTCTGTTCCACCACCCATAACATTTCCTGCTCCCCTGCTGTCTTCACCAACTCCCTAAATTCTCCCAGCACATACATTCTGTGCTCCCCCACATTCTGCGTAAAATTAACGGCTCTATATCTTAAACCTTTAAACCGGCGCTCTCCCACACATTCCGTATGTTTGTATCAGAGGAGACTCGCAGAGACTCTTTGCACACCCCATACACTCCTCAGACGCTGCAGGTGCGATCAGTCAAATGTTTCCTCCTCATTTAAAGTGTTGACTGGTTGCATCTGTCGAGGTGTTCCTGCCTGGATATTATTCAGTGTATCTATCCATCCATGGGTGTGTGCAAATATTCTGACTGAGCAGGGGATGAATAACAAATGGCAGAACTGTCTTGGAAAAGATGCTTTTGATTTCTTAGAAACGCATTTCCTATTCAAGCAAATATCTTTTAAAAAAATGCTTGCGTTGATCCTCTAAACATGTTGGGACGGGGTTATTGATTCCCTCATGATTTACAGCTTCAAGGACAACAAAAATCCCAAGACTCAGGACTGCTGCAGCCTGCATGTTATCATTACGCTGAAATTGCAGTCATTATAAAAAATATTGAATAATATTGACTCTCTGTCATGTGGTCACGTTGAAGGCTAAACAGATGCGAGCAGGGAGCCTGGAAAATTTGGAAAATAGCTCTGCTTACATCAGCAGCACTGGGGAGTGATGTTGGCTAACAAGCTACTCCCATGCACAGTTTGTTTACACAGACGACACCCAGATCAGAGTCTCGCCTTCTCATTACATGAAATATGCAGTGGGGGAAAATGTCATGAGTTGTATTCAATCTGCTGAGTGTGACAAGGCAACAAAGATCAGTGTGACGGAGAGTAATGATAATGAAGCTCAGTGTGTGGGGGATAGTGGTGTCTTTAGTAGCACTGGTGGCATTGAAGGCTGGGTCTTATACCGTCCCTGCATTAGGGCATTTGCAAGCAAAAATAATTAAATCTCTCAGCATTTGAAATGGATGTTTAGCCTGGGTTTAAAAACTGCTTTGAGAGCATGAGCCTTAGCTCTGGTAGTTGCAGGAAAGCCATATTTTCTTTGATTGATGGCTTGTTAGGCTTTAGATAAGGAAGCGATAACAATCTGTAATGTGTTTATCAAAGTTTCTGGCTGAGGCAGGCAAGAAGAAAAATGAATTAATCTCTGGTCCCCAAGAGCAAACAGTGCTTGGTTCCTCCCAGTTTAGTCTGTGTACTGTAAGCGTCAATAAAAAATTATTCAGAGCAGCTGAGCAGCCTCAAAGAGTCTATTACTTGTTACAGTTTGCAGTAAGTTATTCAAAGTAGGTGCTTTGTCTCTGTCAGCCAGAGACTCAACATTTTCAGATACAGTGCCACATATTTTGTAAATTAAGTGGTTAAGCTTCTACTGTCATCTGATCTCAGGTGCAATTATAGACTGTATATAAAAGATCCACTTTGTAGCTGGCTCTGAAAAGTGAAGTCACTGTGGGAGTGCTTCAAAGTGTAATACCTGGGCACCACTAGGTGTTGGCATCAAAAAGCTTTGGTTCTCATAGACTTGCACTCAAAAAACCATTCTCTTTTCTACATGTCATTGATGAGAAAATGTAATGAAACTATTTACAATGTTCCAAAAATGATTCCATAATGAAACAAAAATAAGGCCTCAAAGTATGTGGTGTTTGAGGGTGTGGTAGCTTGATTGACATGGTAAGGATTGATCATTCTCATCCAGTCCCACCCTTCACTCCTCTCCGGATCCACTGGATCTTTTGGAGCCAGAAGATGTGTGGAGAGACAAACATGCTACAGGTAGTGCTCAACTTAAGAGTTCAGGATGGCAGTCCACAAACCAGTGGGTGACATCATGGTGGATTTGTTCACAACCAAGGGGCAGAAAAAAAGAAGCCAACACATAAGGGCCTCGAGTGGCCACCTGAGGCTGGCTCTAAAAGTAAGTCAGACCTCCATAGACCTTAATGTTGAAACAACTTTGTTTTTTGTACCAGGCTGTAAACATGTATATTTCTGTGGCAGTTTGTCTTTATAGCCAATTTCCCCTTTACTACCAACTGTGAGGAAGGTGAATTTTAACATAACTCACCTGTTTAAATTGCATTAAGGCTTGAAGTGAAGCATAACTAAAGACAAGTCACAGGTTAGTGCCATCACAGGACAGTGCGTGGCCATCGACTATATATGAGCTGTACGTAGCCACATTGCTTTGTGGGCTGCAATTGCAAAGCCTTGAGTTTGGAATGTCTCCATCTTGCCCTTTTGAAACAAGATGATCCAAGTGAGGGGGTGAATCTGACTGAGAATTCGGACACCAAGCACAGCAATACAGTAGCAAGGTGTCAATCACAAGACAGCTCTGCCCTCTACCATACCCTACTTTAATTGTCAATACTCCTCTGAATCTGCAAAACACTGGAACCTAACCCCTGCGATAGATGAGGGATTACTGTACTGAAGTGAAAGATAAAGGAAGTAGGGCCATCTTCTCATAGACAAACTGTCAAACTTCATTTTGCCACTAGATAAGATGCCACCTGCTGTCTTCTCTTCAGGATTAATACAGTTCTACGACAGCTTCACTTTCCAGATGCAGGCCTACATCCTTTATGTACAGTCTCTGGGTATTTCCTAATGAGGTGAAAATCCACCTGACCTAAATCTTCCCATCTCAATAGGATTGTCAAAAACCTCCAAATAACCCCTTCCTTGCAAGTTTTTTTTTTTTTTGAATGTACTCAAGTCAAGTACCTCAAATTTGTACTTGTTCAGTCATGTTAACCAGTAATGGAAGTTAAGTGTTTTTATGTACGTGGGCTGGTTTCATGTGTTGGTTTATTATTTATACATGGGTGTACAAAGCTGAGGATCCCATCAGTGTATCTTGGATCCTTTCTAACGACTACAAAAATAACTAGCCCCCAAAAGCCAAATGATACACCCGACATATGTTGACGGTCTACCTATGATTAGAGTGGGCAGAATCAGACAATGAAAACTCTTATAAATCCTTGGTGTAAAACTAAAGGCCTGAAATTAGAGTTCCATGTCCACCTACAGACTGCATGCTAATACCTCCTGTAAATGTAGTATAAGATGCCGAATGTCCTGTAATACAATATGAGGCATCTACATATTTCAGCACGAGCATATCCTGACTTAAAAGCTCAAAAATGCAGTGTGCTCTCCCTCTCTCAATATTCTACTCACTTCAGCCTATTATTTATTCACAGAGATTGCAGAGTGCGACTGCTGCCATATATCAAGTAATAAAGAAAAAGAGTTATTCCAAAAGCCCAGCTCAGCAACACAGACGTCATCCACCTGCAATTAGAGAACATCCAGACCTTAAAACCAGATAAACCTTTGACAAGGTGTTGATCTAAAGCCAGCTGTATTGTATAACCAGTACTTAAATCATTCATTTCTGAAGGCTGACACAGATATTACAGGAAATACAGAGAAGAAAAAAGGCTAAAAATCCAACCCTAACAGGATGGGGGTTGACTGAGTAGGAATGTGACGTTTTTATAAGGAGACCATCTATCATTTTTATAGTATCATTAATAAAGTGTCTGGAAAGGGCTTTTAAGAGAGAGCATCTAGACAGGGATTTCAACCGAAGACAGTTGAATATAGACGCTGTGTGGAGGGATTCCAGCTCATTCTATTAGAGGGTAGCCCCAAGAGGGGCACACTTTAGTTCATAATATTGTTCATAATAGCACAATATCAGAATCAATAAATGTGATGTAGAACATAATGGCACACTGGTAAGGGAACATTAATAAATTTGTTGCTGACATTTGGAGAACAGGGGGTCAAATAGAACTTTTATACAATTGTCTAAAGTGATAAATCACTGGTTTTACTATCAACTTACAAGCATACTCCTCTGCTTGTCTGTGTACTTAGTTCTGTAATCCTAATGCTGGACAAGCCACATAGGTCTTTTCATTAACTCTAACTCATGCATTAGCCAGTTATTGGTGACTTTAGGTACGAGGTCATCATTTGGATAATGTGTTTTCTTTCTGAGAGTTGCATGAGTGAGCGGAATAACATGTTTCATGTCTTTTTAATCTCTTTATGCTTGCACATAATTAAAAACAAAACAGACATGCTAGAGACATGTATCACGAGTGAAATAAGGAATTAATACCATGACTGAACATTGGCACAATGCAGCTTCAATATGGAAATATTCAAACAATACATGTTGTTCAAACGCGTATTGTTAAATTACATGAAAATTACTCATTGGTGGATCAACAGAGGCTTTGTCTTCATGTTTCTATGCAACTATGTAGAGTTAAATCTAAGACGGGGAGGGATTATTTTAATAGAAGCATCGAAATGTGTCATTTTCATGCACAGAGATGAGTCTTGCAGGGGTTTAATGAGTGACTGAGAAGGGACTTTAAATATGTAGATGGAGAGTAGCCTAGATTAGTATAAAGACTGCCAGCAGAGGGAAACGGCCAGCATAGCAACACCCTTTACTGCATAATTAACATGTTAAACATCATTTGTTTGGTCAGGAATGTAAAAAAAAAAAAAATTGTGGTTTCAGGGTGTGTGTGTTGCTAGCTGTAACTATTCTTTGGAACAAACTTGACTGAGAAAAGAAAATGGATTTTTCCAGCATTTGGTTGACAATCACTTACAATCTCTTGAGACGTACACCTTGCCAGCTGAACTTCAAAAGTGCTGGTAGATATTGTTTTGAACCAACAGTTCCACGCCAAGTTAGGCTAATCACTTCTGGGCTCCAGCTTCTTCCTTAATGCGCATGCATCAAAGCCATAGCAGTGTTGTAATTTCTTGGTAAACTAATGGATAACTTTGAAAGAATGGTGCAACTTTTTGGATGACAACCAATTCTGCTGTACTGTTAAAGCATTCTGAACTGTTATTCGTAATGCAACAAGTAAAATCACCTGCTTCAATGTTGTTGGTTGGCGATGGCACACATCTAGAATAGAATGCATTAAAGTGGTAAACACAAGTAGGCCAATAATCTTTTAGTTTGTATTAAAATGCTTTTAAAGTGATTACAAAGTAATTTGTTTTTAGATAGCATGCTCGCTGAAAACTGTAAAATGTTCATTGTTCTCTTTGTACTGTTTGTCTGTTCTCCATCTGCTATCCCCCACCCCCTTCATCCCCACTCTCACCCCAACCAGTCGAGGCAGATGGCTGCCTTCCCTGAGCCTGGTTCTGTCTGAGGTTTTTATTCCCTCCCTGTTAAAGGGATTTTTGGTTCCTTCCCATTGTTGCTGACTGTTTGCTAATGGGGAATCAAAAGGCAACTTTGGATTGTTGGGTTTTCTGTTCTTTGTTTAAAATTTCTAAGGTCTTCACCTTACTATGTGAAGTGCTATTGGATGACATATGTTGTGAATCGGTGTAGTGGTGTTCCCTAATCGGTGACTAAAGAATGTTAACAAGTGAGAAATGGATTTGAATGGGTGTATTTTAACTCAATTCTATTTAAAAAAAAAAAAGATCATAGGAGTTTTGGAGCCGAAACAAACTAAGTTAAGTAGTTTTGCAGCCTAAACAAAAGCAACTGAAAATGACTGAACAGTGATGGATAATGAAGGTAAACGTGGATTGAAAATGCCACTAAACAATGGTTGCGCAGGATTTAAAGCCCAGCCTCCTGTGGTCTCTGACACTTTGACCCCCTCCAGCTTCATTATGCTAACTTTGCCATTTTAATGTGGAAAGTGAAAAACCCTTATGGGTCACAGGATGTTAAACTTGGTTCCAATGGAAAAGAATGGACCAGTTTGGTTTTGAACAGGTGTCTGACATTTTTTCATTCAGCCTGGTTCAAATGGCTACCAAACAAAATAAATCACCCCAATGCCATGTTGGCTTTCCAATATTTAGGTCACTTTCTGGGAGGGCTTTCATATCATGAACTGAAATACAGTCCAAGTTATTTTTTTTAAATGGCCCTTTTCCATTGGTGAGACAAACTTTGCAGTTGGCTGATCTAGTTGGTGTAACTTCTTTGGCCTCACAGCAGATCAAGCAGTATATTACAGCTAAAACATGCAAGGGTTTGACATGAGAATTGGCAATCCTAAATAATTCCCAACAGTACTTTTTTTTTTCTTCTCCTGTACCCCTGTAGTGAAGCACTGAGGCATGTGAAGCATTGTCTCACAGCTACTTGGAAACTTCCAAAGAAAAATGATGGATGCTTCATTTTTTAAAGCTTGTTGTCATGATCAGCTGCAGGACAACGTATAATGATAAAAGCATGCTTTCTCCCAGTGAACCGTTTCCATTACTGTCAGACTTGGAAAAGCTTATCTGGTATGAAGCCAGACTGTTTTTAAGGGACACATCTTGCAAAAAATCGATTGACAAATTCATAAAGAAGTGCATGTGTTCGTCAGAGATTAGACAAGCGGCTTTACAACAATAATGAAAAACTTTTTCTTTAATTTTCGTTCTTTGTGCTCTTAAAATGCCTGATTCTACACCAACACACCTGCTTTTCTGCAATACCCTCTGGCATGACTGCTTTCTCTTATAATTAAAGCTATGGCAACCAGAGACCTTGGATGGGTTTCAAGTCTCAAAAGACATCACTTTTGTGTTTAAGTGGGGTTTTCTGTCTAGGCTAAGCCATCTATGTCTAATGCTATACTGCACAATATACATCCTCCCTCATTTTCTCCTCTCTTTCCCCTCTCTCTATAATCACAGAGTGATGTTTTGACTGGCCAGATCCCTACCATTTCTCCCGAGGTTAGTGCGCAGTCAATCATAAAGACTCGGCCCGATCTTTTTTAAAAGAACCTCAAGATTATGTTACCTCCACCCAACAGGCAGCTCCATTGATCCCGTCGCACTCTTTGTGGACTCCGCCAAGCGTATGTGGACTTTGCTTCTCATGCCCTCCCTCCCTGTTACGCCACACTCTCTTTTCAGTGACATATTTAGGTTGGTAATTAAGCCTAGATCAAAGTGCTCCTACTTCTTATGGGTGTGAGAAGGTAAGAAGTCAACCGCTATTGCCTGGGAGTCTTAACAGCAAGACCTGGCAGCAGAGGTATCTCAAAAAATCAAAAGGTGGGTTATGTTCCTGACGGCAAGATAGTCGGTTTAGGGAAGGAGGTAGGCGTACAAGTGCTTTATTCTATGGTGGAAACATGTAATCATTTGAAAGAGGATAAGGTTGAAGTCAGGACATTACTGGAGCCACACCTTATCAAAACATAGTACCTAATTGAGACACTGGTGCCTAAACAAACTTTCCCCAGATGAAAAGAAAATGGTCTGTAAAAACAATTCTTCATGTAGTTGACTTTTGGACTGTAGGACTTGAAAGTAGGACTTGGTATGTGTCCATCAGGGTGGTGAACACCCATGGATGTACAGTACAACAACATTACTCTATATTTCCAACAATGTTAGCTATGCGACTTACATTTCCCCCCTAAATGTCAGTCGGATCTACAGTGAGAGAATCGTGTACTTGCATTGACCACAACCGGCATTGCTGATTGCAAAATGTATCACAGATACCATCAACATCGTGATTATATGGTTACACACACTTCCTCTTTTGTTGATCCTGGCACTGCGAGCTAATAACTATTATTAATAATTTCTGTTCGGCAGAGCTTGCATATGGTCAACACAATTTCCAGCCCCTCTTATTCTGGTACCGTTCTCCATATGGGGGGGAAACGCGTCGAAAGGATGTGGAGATTTCCTACATTGTTAAAAGGTGCGTGGGAGACTGCACTCCTGGGACGTGACCAGTTCATCTTCTAGTTCATCACCGGTGTCGCCCCTAACCCAAACACAACATTTACAAGAAGGACGGAGGAAAAAGAAGCACGCGCCAGAGCGTGGCTGGTGTAAATATTATTGGGAAAATGTTTGCCACGGGCACGGAATAGATAAGCAATAAAACCGCAATGTATCGGAATGGAAATTGGCATGGAGCTGCTTCAGCATTGCATGGACAGTAATTTATGACTTTCTCCTTGGCGAGATTTGAACTTGGCGTCCGTTACCGCTCACGCTGACTGCCTCTGAGAAACCCACAGAGCATCCAGCACGCAAGGGTACAAACAATCACTCCCTAATACTCAGGGTAAAATAAACGTGGATTAGGTTTCTACCGAGCCAGGAGATGTTAAAGATAGGAGACCAAGAAGGCACTGGAAAAAAGGAGTCGAACAAAACATTCACTGGGGCTCTTTCTAAGGAATAACGGTCATTACATATGACTTCATTTCCACTTATAACAACAGTTTCAAATGCTATAGGTGCATCATCGTCATCAAATAATACATGATCAACATGTCTGTTTTAACTTTTTGCTTCAGCTGTTATAAGTTAAGCCTAAAAAGCAACATAAGGTAACTGATTTTGATGCAGTTAGAAAGGCTCTTCTAGTCCTCTGTAAGAGAAAATGAGCTTTTTTTTTTCTTACAGGCTAAACACTCTATTCTGTGTTACACTTGGAGAGCAACATGACACCCAACATCTTTGTGAATCTGGCGGTTATCTAATGAAACTCCTGTGTGTCCCTGCAGCACAGCCACAATCATGTGGCCGATTTATTCCCATTCATTAACCACAGGCACAAAATAGCTTTGACATCCTGCATTAGGTTTTTCGAACTGAATTACTGACTGCTAGAATCGACTCACATCATAGAAAAGAGAGAGATAAAGTGATCTTGCTGGAATGAAACAAACTGTGGTGCCAGGGGGCATTAATTTCTGTTATTCTGTCTGGGGATAGGAATCAAACTGGTTCTCGTTGATTCCTTGGAATCGTTTGCCAATTTTGCAGACGATTCCCTTACTGATTCCAGTGGATGCGAATGACGTCACCACGCACATTACGTAGCTTACGCGGTGACATTCACCAATTCAGTCAGCAGGAAACATGGCGCCCAAGCGGCACAAACGCTCGGAAGTTTGGTTACATTTAACGAGAAAGGATGACAACAGGGCAACTTGCAAAGTGCATATTTTATAAAAGGGAGGAAATACGACAAATATGCAGAAACATTTGCGCACACAGCATGAGATAACTTTGAATGGATGTTGCATTTTTGATCCACTTCGCAGTGAATCTCAACCCAGCAGCAGCAATGCTGGCACATCCTCTGCTGTTACTTGCTCCAGTTCATGTCTACCTCTAGCTTCTCCTTTAACCAAGGCAGGGAAGAGTAAAATGACCGAGGCCACAATAGAGGAATGTCACCAAGCAGTGACTTAGTTTGTGGTAAAAGGCTTGCACCCATTTGCCACAGTAGATGTCCCCGATTTTCGGTATGGTGAATGTGTTCAATAGTATACCAAGTCAGAGAATGTCAAAGTTGCATGACCCGTTTATTCTCCTTTTTTCAAAATGAGAATCGATGAAGAACCAAATCGTAGAGTAGAATCAAAAATGGAATCGTAAAGATCTTATCAATTCCCATCCCTAATCCTGTCGCAATGCAATGTCATATTCTTGCTGTAAAACCATGTAACACCGAATGCTTGTCAGCTTAGCCTGTGTCTTTTTGATATAATGGATTGACACCCTTTACTTTATTGCTGTTCTGTTTGTATATCTGTATGTAGCAGAACCATGTGTCTGCTGCAGCTAATGAAAATACATCTGAGGATGTCAGTGGCTGTTCCTTCACTGTGGTCCTGACTGGAGATGTTCATGATCCCCAGTGGATGAATCCTAATGATTCTGGTGCTCCCTTGAGATATTCATGTTTCACCTCACCACCTCGGTGATCCTATGACTTTTCCTTTAGTGCCACTATTAGGTTGATATTTGTCGTTAACTTTGGAATTCCAATAACTATACATCGATTACCAAGAAGTTCGGTGCACACTTGCTGTTTGATCACTTTTTATTGAGTGCCACCATAGGTTTGTCATTTCAATTTATTTTCAAAGTGTATTATTTCTAATTTTCTTATTTAGTTTTTTACAATTAGCATTGCGGCCTCACAAAGCCATTAGCGTGGCTGTTTACTAGGAGCAATGCATTTAGTGGTGGCGTGGTGTGCTTGAATGACATGAAATCAAATCAGCCCCTTTAAGAGCCGTTCACTCACCAGCAGTTTTGCAAGAAGCCGGAGTTCATCCCAGGTTGGCTTCCTCTGAGGGGAAAATTGTTTGTGCCATATAGGAAAACCATACAATCCAAATATACTGTCAAGGGTAACGATGACCCATTTTTGGCCCACATTTCTGGAAACTGGAAAGCCTCTTAAACTCCCCTGAAATATTGTCTATGTGTGCAACACCTTCTGTTATTTGGCTTTACTGCTCTGCCTTTATTGATGTCTGTGATCCTTCCACTTGCACGGCTTTGTCAGATGCGTGGTTTGTATGTTTTTCTAAATGTCACCTCGCTGAACGAAACGGGACTTTTTAATACAGACGGAAGAACTTCGGCCTCTTCGTTTGCTGACCGTGGAAAAAAAGCGCCGTTTTCAAGTTAGATCACCTCTTATAAAAGTCCCCTTCAGTTTAATCACTTCACAGCTGGCTGAAAACGCCGGTCCTGCCAGTTTTCCTTCCTGTAGTTATGAAGACAGCCTGTCCTCTCTGCTTATGAGATGTGTACAGTCTAGAACAGTGGTTCTCAATTGGTGGGTCGGGACCCAAAAGTGGGTTGCAAAGCCATTTTTAAAGGGTCACAGAAGCATGCCCCCCCCTAAAATAGTAGTGGTATAAAGTCTTTTATTTTGAAGGACGTGTTTCTTATGACAGTGGGCGACTACTGGTGTCACCACCACTAAATATCCTATTATCCTATCCTAACTATTAACCTTTACATTTGGCTCTAGCGGCTCATAGGAGAAATTTGCGCCAAAACATCCTAAAAATAAACCAAAATGTGCTCAGAATCTGTCAAACTAGGCTAAAATATGCCCAAAACTTGGCAAAAACGTCCAAATATACTAAAATAAGCCCAAATTTGTATCAAAATGCATTGAGGCTACACCCAAATAAACCTTCATTTGTTAACAGCAACAGCAAACTTCAGCAATTTGGGTCGCAACCGTTATTAATAGACATAGTGGGTCCTGAGGCTGGTCTAGAGTGTCCCAGAGTAGCCCATGAACCACCCTCCTCATCCTTTAAACTATGAAAAAACACAAACAAGGGAGACAGGAAAGTAAAGATTTTGCATTGACATAACTCCAGTGAGTCATCGACAGAATGAAAAGTAATGCAATCCCACATCGGATGCAGCTGGACTGCGACAAAAAGAAAAAGTTTACATACATTGTCATATTAGCATTGAACCATCAAAGTCTGTAGCATAATCTCTCTTTCTCGCTGTGTGTGTCTCATATCAAAAGCATATCATTCTATTTTGCAGGCTGGCCAGTAAAGTATTCTCCTCTTCGCCTTTGATCATCCATACTTCATCTGCTTTGATCGTTTTGCCAATGATGGATGATAACATGCAATAAAAGTAGAATACTGGACAGGAAACAGACACGGGGAGTTCTGCTGTTTAGAATGGATAGGTTTTTGTTGAGGTTATGATATATGTATTTTCGTGTTCCAGCTACTTTAAAAGAAGATGAATGTTTGAGCTTTGCTTTCACATTATCTAATACCCTAACCTGGTCGCTCATGCACTTAAAATATTAATATTAATTTAAAACCTGATTAAGTTCAAGACCTCGCTGTTCAGCCTGTCTGTACTGCTATTAATCGTACAGTCTTACTGCCAGGTCCTAAGCCTGCTCGGCACTGATGCTGATCTGAAGATCAAAAGGAGAAATTTCCTAATATTTAATTTGCCTACAGCTTTGATGTCTCAGGGATTTATCCCCTATGAATTATCCATATATGGCCGATCGAAGATGCCAAGATTGTAAAGGTGTCATAACAAAGCGGTGGGTTATCTGTGACGGGCTTTGGAGAGGACGGCTTCTCTACATCCAACAGAGGGGAAGAGACTAAAGAGAAGAACATATATGATGAGCTTAAAGTTACAATTGGTAACCAGTGTTATGGTCCCTAAGAGGTCTGTTTGCTTTTGCTGGTAGGCTGCAGTTTTTTAATCACATAGCAGCCGAAGAGCAGCGTAGTCAAAGATCAGAGGCACGTACCAACAAAGCAAGTTCAGTTCTGGCTACCTGTCCAATACCGCATTCAATTTAAAATCCTCTTCCTCACCTACAAAGCCCTCCATCACCATCCCCCCCTACAGACCTGCTTCAGCCCCACACCCCTACCCGCAACCTCCGATTCTCCACCGCTCACCTCCTCGCCCCGCCACCCAGAACCAAGCACCCAACCTGGAGGGGGACGGCGCTTTCTCTGTCGCTGCTCCCACTGTCTGGAACTCTCTTCCACCAACCATCCGAGCCTGTTCAGACTTCCACACATTCAAATCACTAAAAGCAGTCTTGAAGAGGCGAGTTTTGATTAATGTTTCACTGTTTATGCTTTTATACCTGCTTTTATTCTTTTCGTTGTTTATGTAAAGCATCTTTGAGTGTCCTGAAAAGCGCTATACAAAATAAATTTTTTATTATTAGTTCAGCCCATCTCTCTGTGGTTACCTGGCTTCACTGAAACTGAATATTTGGTTGGAGAAAATTTGATTATGGTAACCAGTTAATTTAAACACAAGACATTTGTGCTTAAAAAAAAAGATTCATACTCAATGAGGACCTAGGATCCCTATGTCTCTATACCTACCAGTGAGCAGTGATTCCTAACACATCTCAGGAGGTCATCAGGTGGAAACCTCCATTCAACAGTGTTTCTCCTACTTAGTCCCACGACACCTCCAGGAGGCTAGGAGGTGAACTCTGGCGTCCCAGAGTCAGACCTCCTGTGTCACTATTCTGCAGAAGCAGTTCGACATTCAGTATTCTAGAATAAGCGACAGCATAGAGTTGCATCTCAGTCATTTTAAGGCAGGAAATAAGTAACTTTGATACACAGATTGGTTTTTATGGGTTTGGTTAATGATCGGAGAGGGAATGTAACAACAAAGAGTACACATCAGAAAAACAAGTCATGATAATTGGAAATAAATTGTATAGTTATGGAATACAAGCCTGTCAGAAATCCTTTTGGGAAAAGAGAGACCATAACAGTCATTAGCATCATAAACCATCCAGCTCTGTTTGAAAACCAGCATGGAAATGGAAAGCCTACAACTGCGGAATATTTCTGCTGATCAATAAAATTTATTACTTATTATTCCTTGTCACTTGAGAAATTCAGCTCTTTCATCCCCGTCAGGATCTTGTAGGAATGGTGACTCAGATTTTCCAGTGGTTGTGGCTGCTGGCAGGATTCGGCCCGACCCTATGAAGTTACAACAGCTGGGAGCAGGTTAGCTGTGTAGCATAGCTTACAAAAGCGATGGGTGCTGTTTTGGTGTTTGTAGATGCAGTTTGGCACTGAGCATGCGATGGTTGCACTTGATGCCAACAACTTTGTGACACTGTTAACAGGTTTTACACTGTTGCATAGCAGCAAAGGTCACAGGTCCTAATAACATCACATACTTCCTCAGATAACAAACTTACAATTAGACACTCATCAGTCCATCACCTTACTAGAATAGAAGTGGGCAAAAAAATAGCCGACATCTGTTCAAAGCCGTTTAGGTAGAGCGGTTGAGACATTTGTTAGAACTCCAAAAACATGTCCCGTACACACATCTTAGCAAATTTTGGGGAGCAGAGGAGGCATATGGTGCAGCTGCTTCCAATCTTTCTATGAATGAAGTCTGGGAAAACACAACTGATCAATAGGCTGTAATAGGAGAGACACACCCAGACTGTAGACAGTCTATACACTCTGTCAACATCTGCCAAGGGTGTGGTTTCCAGTCTTTACATCCCCACCTCTTTATATTCACTTTCTCTCTGTCAATTGCATTCATAAAATCTTCAATGATATTTTATTAAAGACATTAAAGATGTCAAATGGCATTACACAAGTCAGTGATAATCACCGCCTCCTCCTTGAAGTTCATAGTTTACCTTGAGGGTATTATGGAATTTTGTACAGCAATGTCTACAATATTCCTGCCAACCAGGTCCACCCACACTACAAGAAATCATTTTTGACTTGAATATTTGAAGAGGTTATAGGTTTAATAGGCTTCCTGAGTAAACATGGAGCTGAATAATAAGAGCTGCTGCTCCTAAAGACGGGGTCATCACATTTATACGCTGACATGTTTCAAATGTCTCATTATAAAATCAACATTTTGTTTCTTCATTCCCTGTTCTCTAAACTACTGTACAAAGTTCAGGTCATGAGATAGCTACAGTGACGGCAAAGGAAGGTCCCACAGCTAAGAAGCTCTCAGAAGGTAGTTAAAAACACATTTGTTAAGGGCTTCATAGCCAAAACACAAACTCTCCCTACAACATTTATCCAATTCCCCTTAGGTTCATGACTTATATTTTGGAAAGTTAACATCTGCAAACAGACTGGATTTATGACGGGAGGAAATAGTTTTGAGTAGTTCGCAATCAGATTTTGGCTTGTAGTGACTGACGTAGTTGAGACTTCACTGACAACGGGAATCCATATTGACACTTTTTGTAACGTGGATTGACAATGATGGTTGTACAGCTGCTGCACACAGGGGGCCCTATTTTAACCCTGCAAGCACAACGGCAAGTGCAAGGCGGTGGATCGTTGGAAACGTGCGGCATCTCCAAGCATACCTGCTGATTTGGTTCAAGTAGGCGCAGCAGTGCAAAGTACAAAATGGCCGACTGAAGAGGAATATAAATTGGAGGGAGGGGTGATTAATAAATTCCATCTTGGCCAGTGCCATCACAGGTCTTCTTGCTAGATATAGACACAGTATGTTGCAATTCATATGACTGAAGCAAAAGTAGTATTGGATTGATGCAAAGACAGTTGAATAGGAAGCAGTGGTAAACCCAATGGTATGTAATTTGACCTCTCCAACAACTGAATACAGTCATACCAAATCAATTTGATGCGTGTACTTGTCTGTGGGGTTATATTGTAGCAGCCTAGTGTCATTTGCATGTGATGAATATAAACACGGTTGCTTCCTTCACATGGCTCATTCCAAATCAGAGGTTGCAAATTTACCGACTTGTCCCCTGCCACCTTCAGATAGGTGCCGAAGCTTACCGGACCAAGGAAGAAGCTTTCCTGAATCTGACTGCTTTCACAATGTTCCTGCTTTTTTATGCCAATTGGGAATTAAGTGAGCAAATAGAAAGTAATCGCAGAATAATGCTTAAAATATAATAAACCATATCAAAGTATTTGGTTTGCCTTCGTTGGTAATCACTAAAGTGGCAGCAGACTGATGATGTGCCAGAAACGGATGTGGTTCTGAGGCATCTTTTCCCAGAGCAGACAGAGCAAAGATTGTTGCCTAATCACTTGTGTGGGAGAGGTTTTGAGCAGAATTAAAGTTTACTGTTAAGAGTCAAGAATATGACTATATTTTATATTGGAGGTTTGATTTTACAAGTTTTTATCCTAGTGCAGTTGTGTATTCTCAGTTGGACTGACGGCAATAGCAGTTTGGAAAATAAAATGAATGTAAATTAACAAAATGGGAAGATGAGTAAGAAGCCAAAAGCCATTGAAAACATGTACATCTTTAGAAAAGCCTTTCTATTTCAATCAAAGTTCCTTTTCAAGTCACACAATCAAGAAAAATCTCAAGCTTTGGGGCTGCTACTGCAAAGGCAGGATCTTCAACCAGCCTTGATGGTGGAACAGTTAACAGCAGCTGTTCTGAGTATCTAAAAAGCTATGAGATAGAGAAAGGTCAGAAGGTCTAAAATGTGTCCAATTGCCAACTCATGCATGGCTTTATAAATGAAGTATTCTGTATTTAAATAGTTGCCGGAGCAGGGATGTTAGAAATTGCGTTACACCTCTACTAATATATTCTACAGCATGCTAATACGCTATAAACTGAGAACAGCTGATGTGGTAGTTCTCTAGTCAATTGCAAGTCATGGCTAAAACCAAAGAGCTCAGTGAGCTGCTGCTAAGGTTCAACACTGAGAAAGAGCTGCATATTGCTGATGCTCCCAAGATGTGGCCACAGTGCAAAGCATCATTTAAAAACTACAAGGAATTCCATACCGTGAAAAATCTCAAAGGTAATGATAGAGACAAAAGTGACCCCTGTGCTCACAGGACTGGTAGTGTGAGGGGCCAAGACAAACCTAAGGATCAACACCAAGACCATCCTAATGAACCTGAGCAGTTTTGTGACCAACATCTCAGGGACGTGACTTTCAATTTGGAAAGACAGGAGAAGCATTCAGCCCCGAGAACACCACCTCTGGTCAAATATGTAGTGGGGTATGTAATGCTTGGGTTATGGTTTTCAACTTTGTCAAAGCAAACAGACTCATGAAAAGTGAATGACATTAAGATTCTGGAGGAAAACATTAGGCGGCCGGCAGAAGGACTTGGCCTTTGGCTGCATGTTTGAGATCATTGTGCGTCTCGTGCTGCCCAAGTGGTCAAGAAATGGTTAACAAGTAACAAAATCAACATTTTGGAACGGCCCAGAGTCCAAACCTGAATTTCATGAATCTGTGGAGGGACCTGAAGACTAGACGGTTGGCATGAAGCCTTCCAAACTCAAAGACCTGGATATTGTCACGAAGAGGAGTGAAGCAAAATCCCAGTGGAGACATGCAGAAAGTTTGTTAGCAATTATAAGAACCATTTAAATGCCATGGGGACAAATAAAGGCTTTGATTACTGAGAGAGTATGAATAACTGTGGACATGGTATTTTAGTCAAAAAGTAAAAAACCACAGAAATACTTAAAATTGCCTTCTTACCATCCTTTGTCACTTGTTTATGTAATTTCCAGCCAGAAGAAACCCATTGGTCAAAAATTGTAAATCAAAAGTTGGCAGGGGTATGACTAATTTTGGGCTTAACTGTAAGGTCTAAATGCAGTCTGATTTAATGCAGTGTTGTGACAAAATCATTTTCGTTTGTGTTGGGACAGAATCAAAGTTTAATACTGGATACCATTCATCTAACACGTCCTCCCAAGTGAAACTCATTTATGTCCTAACATTAGTCCTCTAACATTCCATCTAAAGTACCGCAAATAAATATGAAAAAGTCCTGACAAAGTAGCTGAAAACCTTACACATTAACACAACTTTTCCGTGGAGACAAGAGTGGGGTGTGTTCTGTTCTGTCGAAATCCGACAGCTGTATTTGGAGACGGAGCATTAGGTATGGCACGGAAACTATTAATTGGACATGTGTAGGAGCAAGAACTCTAGACCAGGAATGGCTCTCAGTGTGACCTTCGCACAAGGTAATAAGTATAGGCACAGGCTATCTTCGTTACACTGGTCTTTTGCTTGTAAGTAGAGGTACCCTGAGTGAAAACAGCCTTGTGACAAGTGTGCACAATAACACTGACCTTGAGTCATTGTGAGAGGAACAAGGAGCGTTTTGAAGTACTTCCCTCTGTACTTCCCACATATTTATAACAATTTCCAGGCCCCGCATTCCTCTCTTGAAGTATGCACAGTGACATCCTGACACAGACAGGCATTACCCATGACTTATTAAGGAGCCAAAACTTTGGCACAGAAATGCCAAAGGTGGAAAAAAAAAGAGTCCGCCAAATTCAAAAAGGCAAAACAAACAAGGAACAATGAAAAACTACCCATCATTGACCTCAAGTGTAAGTTGTCCTTTACAGAAATTATTTAAACAATGGATGGAATGACTGTGAGGAACAAAATAGCTTTTATGCATCATTGATTTGGTTTTACAACCTCCAACTTGCACCTTGAATGAAATTTTAACATTTGATTTACATTAATTTGGGGCAGGAAGAACTTGACAACTACAAGGTTTGAAGGTCTCGATCACCTCTTGAAATCAACCATACTGTTACTAGACCGTGTCTTAGTCTCAGACAATTCTATTCAGTTTTATTTATATAGCGCATATTTACAACATATGTTGTTACATAGCGCTAAACATGGTAAGAAAGAACAGGAAACGGAAAACCCAACAATCCAAAGTTGCTTTTGGATTCCCCATAAGCAAGCAATCAGCGACAGTGGGAAGGAACCAAAAACCCCCTATGATAGGGAAGGGGGAAAAAAAACCTCAGACAGAACCAGGCTCAGGGAGGGCGGCCATCTGCCTCGACCAGGGCATGAGGAGGGAGGAAGGGAGGGAAAGCAAAGCAGACAAAGAGGACTCTGGATTTTATTTCTAAACTAGTCAAGACCACAACTACTGGAATATCACTGAATTTGCCTGTGCATTATCTGACTTATCTGTTTAACACCAAATGGCAATAATAATGTAAACCAACCTTCATGCAAAGAACCATCACTGGTGAGGAGTGGTGGGACTGAGACTAAACAGCCACTTTTACAATGGAAAGGCCTGCAGTTCCTACAGCTGGACAGGGTGCGTCAGGTTAAGGGCACACCCGGGGCAAGTTTGTTGTTTTCATCAATATTCATGAGGTTGTGCACCAGGAATTAGCCCCTCAGAGTCTGACTTCAAGGCAGAGTTCTACTGTAACTCGCTGAGGTGTCTGAAGGAGAACATTTTTCACAAATGATCTGAACTGTGGCGTGATGGTCTCGAAACAATAAAACATTGCTACCACTACCACAAAGGGTTAATCTGCAAAACAGCATCCAAAAGAAAAGACACAGCAGTATGTAAATGAATTCTGCAATGCAAAATTTACTGAGATGTCTGGGACCCTGGTTCTACCTGTAGGTGACTGTAAGTTAATACTGTGCTACCTGTGTATGTACTGTATGTTTCAATTCTACAATGCAACAGTTTGCATGCTCTGCAATTTACTGTACGCGTGCCATGCAGTGGGGGACTTGCACTGGTCTGGTTCTCTACTCTAACCCTAGAACATGTAACACATGTACATCTGAACCACTTCTGTTTCAGCTCAGTTTTGGTCTCCAACAGCTCCGAGGGTTTTTACCTGCCAGATGTTCCACTGGTTAGTGCTCAGCCGGTAGAGTGAAGTTATTGCAGCCTTTTTGTTCAGCCTGCGGCTGCTGAAAATTGGGTTTCCAAAACAAACATCTAACAAAAGCTAAAAAGCTATAAAACGTTTCTAAACGGGGTTTTAATTTTCTATGTATGACCTCTTTTATATTACATTTAGTGATTTATTATGGAAAAACAATGATTAGTGGAGCTTTAACTGAATGCAAACTATTGCTGAATGTGACCGGTGATATTTTTGTGTTCAACTCATTTTGCTGTGCTACATTCTCCATTTTACTCTACTGGCATTTAGTTTATTGGAGTGATGGAAGAGACTTTATATTATTCTTGTCCAACATGCAATCTGCAATTTTTATGAGACTGACTTGAAGCCATATTAAGGAACAATGTGTGTTCCTTGAAATGGAATTTACTGGGTAAGAAAGCCACAGGGGGCCCTCCTACAACCTTGACTATTTGTTCTGGGGCTGCAGAGAGATATGAAACAGTTGGAAGAGTTGTAGAGCCCACCTATGGACTGACAGCAAGAGACCAACCGGGCCTTTTAAGGGCTGCTGGAGAAGCTTTGGCCCCGTTCACATCTAGTTCACATGGTCAGGCACCAAATGGATGCAAACAAAGACATGCACACAACTACTACACACACTGCATGTCACCAAAGCAATGCTGTGCCTAGAACATGAGATCACATGTTTAATGATAGCTGAGCTCAGTAATCCCCTCCCTGCTCCAGTCTTTGAGAAGCCTTCTCTGTCCCGCAAGAATTCTAGCAAAATAATATTGATGATGATGATAAAGATGATGCTTAACAGGAGGTAAGGGGGAGGTTGGCCAACTAGAGTTCTGGCTGTGTGAGCGCTGGGGGTGCGTGGGAGTCGGGTGTGATTGTCACCTTTTCTTTTTGACTGCGCTCCATGTTAAACCCCACAGCTGGACGTGAACAGGCCTTCCCATCAGCCAGCAGCTGGCCTTGTCAGCCAATCAGGCACCTGCTTGATTACTGACAGCTGGAAAAGTAAAACGTACTGGGAGGACGGGGGTCGGGGGAGCTGCTGCACAGGCTCGGTGTGGTGGTGAGAGAACAGGGTAAGGGGCTGTCGAAGAAAAGAATATAGGAGAAGGAGGGATGTAGCATGGGCTGAAGGCAATGACATGATGGGAAAGAAAAGGGACAAATGAGTAAAACAGTGACTTTTAGACAATGTAAGGAAGCGTGGTGTTTTTTTAAATATTATTTTTAAAACAAAAATCACATTGTGTCCTTGCAGATGTCCTTTATTGCCATGTTGCAGGATAATTATGTGAGGTCACACATCTGAAGGGTGAGGAAACCTCAAAATATGAAACACATGCATCTGCCTTTTGGGTGTAATAAGTATTTGCTTGAGTTAATAAATTGGTGACAACGACTTGGGCCATGTTCATGGACATTCAGACATTCTGTCCCGCTTTGAACCCGTCAGATTTTTTTCTAATTGTCCGTGAGTCATGCACGCCTTTTATGAGTACAAATGGCACTATGGGTGAACTTTATTTGAAAGGCAGTAATGGTGTTCCTCATTCATTGCCTGGGTGAACTGGAAATAGAAAACTGCTGAACTCCGAGTAGCCTGGGGAAGCTAATTGCTTCTGCCATCCTCAAACATTTTTCCTCCCCTCTCGTTTGAGTCCAGTCTGAGGCTCAGTGTTTTCCCCGTGACCTCTCGCAAACTTTTGTTTCCTTGCGCTGCATAATAAACGCAGCACGTATGCGAGCCTTTCATGTTCCTAGCCATGACATAGTGAGTGTTTTTAATGACACTTCTTTCAGTTGTCAGACTAAAGGCAGCACTCTCACCTCTCAGCGACTCTCTGAGCCGTCTTGGTTTGATTGTGCTTCCTCTGCTCAGCTCTGAAATCCACTGCGGTTATGAGAACATTCATCACTCTTGCCTCGATGGCTTTAAAGTTTTCCAAGGGGGAAAGAAAGGGAATATACAGTGAAGCCAAATACATTGCTCTGGCGAAGGTGTAGGCTACAGAAAGAGATGTGGATATTCTCAATTAAATGCAAAGCTACCTGATGCAATCCACTTCAACAGATCTACAAACTACATTTCCAAGATTATCAGCTTAATAAACAGATCTGTGACCAGTTTCACTCCAACATTACAATCTGCAAGAAGCCAATATGCCCTGTAGGACTGCCTTTATTGTTGTTACATGTACCTAAGAAACTGTAAGTGTGGGATTAACATTTTTGCACTGAGCTGGCAATGTAATTTAATTTGTACTTAACATTTTGGCTTTGTGTGGACGGGGCCTCAGTTTAGACTTACATTTGTTTGTTTTGATGGTGGATTTTTAGTTTCAAAAATGTTCTCCATAAAGACGGAGCTGTTTCAGTAAATGTGTCCGTCCACATGAATTCACTTGATACACTTGAAAATGATGTAAAACACATGCCAGGCCTGTTGGTGGCGCTATGACGCCGTAACAGAAACTGGCGGCGGGACTTTAGGTATGCGCAGAAATCTGTATACGATGTAAACATAGAACATGGCGGCGGCAAATACGAGTGGACGAGCTGGTAGGACTCTAGTCTGGACGGACGATGAGGTGGAACTATTAGTAGTACATACGCAGCACTATACGGAGACACTGTTGTTGTCGTTTTCGGAGTTTATTATTATTTATCGAGAGGTGGAGCTATGAGTCTGTCAGAAAAAGAAGCAGACAGTGCAAGGCAGTGTAACAACGGTGCCGCGTAAACGGCGTTTTCAGATCTTTGCACTCTGGGACATAGGTTCAGAAAGGATCGTTTTCAGACCCCCAAAATGCTGGCATCATGTGGATGATACACGAGTTTGATGAACTATTTGTGCATTTAGGCCTGGGCACATCTTCGTGTGGATGGGGCCTGAGCCTAACAAAAAACTAAGTGCTTGAATGAAAACCATCCATCCATTATCTGTACACCGCTTATTCCTATGAAGGGTCGCGGGGAGCTGGAACCTATCCAGCCGACTCGGTCAAAGGCAAGGACAGGCTCCAGCTCCCTGGACAGGTCGCCAGCCTATCACAGGGCTACATATAGAGACACTCGTACATATAGAGGCACACTCTCATTCACACAATTTTAGAATAATCAATTAACCTCAGCATGTTTTTGGACTGTGGGAGGAAGCCGGAGAACCCAGTGAAAACCCACGCTGCACAGGGAGAACATGCAAACTCCACACAGAAAGATCCCAGACGTGCCAACCGGGGATCTTCTAGCTGTGAGGCAACGGTGCTAACCACCGAGCCACCGTGCAGCTCCTGAATGAAAACCATTAAATGAAATTAAAGGGAACATTCTGGGGAAATGGGACACTTGGGGAAGAAAAAGTTACTGAGAACAGTCTGAAAGGTTCTCTTGCATAGTATTGAATTGTACTGTTAAGATGGTTCCTGATAGCCCACACAGGACGTGACAACGCCACCGATGCGCTCAATCATTTCAAGGGCTTGCGACGCACAACAGAACTTTCCACGGACGACGTCACCTCATTCTTTTAAGTGAGAAGCTTTTGTTGCAAATACCTCTACAGCGGAATTTTTGGGAGCAGCAGGCGCCCAAACTTGCAGTGTTGAACACTCCACCTACGTTGCTCTGTGCTCTGAGACTCCGACAGAGCGGTGTGTTGAACCCAACGCGGCACACACCACATCCTGTCTGAAACGGTTATCACAGAGGCCTGTCTGCTACAAGTTACATTACTATACACCTAATCTGCATTCTCAGTTGAGTTTTTGGGTGAAATGTGTTTTACGTTTTGTGGTAACTTATCACGCGTATGTTCCTAATCAAAAAATCCTTGCCATGTCAATCATATGTGGTTTGATCAAACAGTTTGTGGTTCAAAGAGAAGAAAACATGACATCCTGTGTCCGTCAGCAGCCCATGAGTTGCCTTCATGTCAGGAATCATCATTGCTGACAAGCCGTGGGTCTGTGGTCTGTGTGTCTGTCTGCTACCTCAGACACAACAAACAGCAGCTTTCACAGTACAAGAGCCAGCAGTCTCCGAAACCGGACAAGGCGTGTCGGGTCAGGTCAGTGTCCTGACAGGCTGAGGGTGTTCCAGTGTGCTGTGTGCTTGGTTTACGGCCAAATCGCAGTTGTCGCTCCACACCTGCCCTACTCCATCGATTTGGCTCAATATGAGGAAATGAAATTCAATTTGAAGGGTCACCTTTTGGACAGAGTTTAGGAGATTCACAGCCCAGTGCAGATGGTGCTTGACGTGTTCACATAACAGGACTTCCAGGGAGGGTTACAAGTGACGCAAAAGCACTGGGAGCACCGCATCGCAATACTTTGACAGGAATGGTGGCTAAATGCAAATCAGCTGTGGTGTTTGATTTTTATAGGCACAGTCTTTGAACCTTTTGATCACACCTGATATACATTATTAGATGGGTCGGGACTCGTCACTCTAGAAACTCAGTTTGCTGCAAATGTCATAGTCCGGACCTACAATCAGGCAGAGTAATTTTGCCTTAACCTCTCCTGTGGTTTAGGAAAATATATCTTGGGTTAAAAAACAAAGAAAATGAAGGAGAGGCTTAAAACGTTTTGTGAAAGCTGTGTCAAAGGGGAGAAGAATATCATTCTAAACACTTGATACTATCAGATCTATCTATGTGCTAAATCAAATAGCTGTAGCATTTCTGAGTTATATGCATAGACACTGCAGGTGTGTCGAACAATGGCAGCAAAGGATCCAAAGAAACCCAGAAGATAAAACCCTGACACTTCCTGTCACCGTTTCCGTGAAGACGAGGTGCTTGAAGGGTTAAACCTTTCAAGCCTAGGTGTTGTTCTGGAACATGCAGCATAGGGGCGAGATGAAAGCCAGGGAGGGGAAGAAGACACAGTGGCAGGACTGCGGCCTGTTTTCCTGTATGAAACGTAGTCTGGATGTAAACACAGCTGCTTTTAAGGAACTCATGCATGGCCCATATACCAGCTAGCTGTGTGAAATGAACTCTGACCCACCAATGAGCCTGCTGCTGCCGCTGCTGAAAAAAAACGAATTCCGCGTCGTTCCAGAGGGGACAGGCTTTGTCTGTGAGGCATTCGCTTATGTCTACGCGTGGGTCGAGAAAAGAGGCACAGCAGACTCGCATGCATCTCGGCGCAGAAACACGCCTCTATGTGCACAGCCTCGTCCTCTCTCGCACATATACGCCGAAGAGTGAAATATTCATATTCTTTCAGTCCCCTCAGCATGCCACCTAAATCAGACCATCTGGCCTTGGAGCATATAGCATGCTGCTGAGGGAACAAAGCAAGGCCATTACTGTAGGAGAGAAAAGGAGAGAGAGATGGCAGGAAAGCAGGGAATGGGGAGGAGGAAGGGAGGCGCGGTGGGGGGCTATGCAATTTTAAAGACGGTCCTAACACTGCTCAGCATTTTTATCATGGAGTCTGCCACGGGTGAATGCCTCGAATCAGGTAACTTTTCAGCTGCATTCAGGGATGACATCATCGTTTCAGGAGAAGAATGACTCACCGGGTAAGAACTCAGTGGCATGCGCCCCCCCCCCCCACCCCTCCAAGTAAAAGCATGGCATAACATGTGCATTTTTCTACTTATTCTGCTGCTTTATCTCCATTACTTGCACGTCTCCATCGCACATCGCCTGGAATGACTGTTGGGGAGGGGGGAAGACATAAAAGCAGGGGCAGGAAACAACAAGAGAGATAAGGCGGATAAGGATGAGGTAGTCTGAGGAAGGAAGGGTGGAAAAATGGCTCCAAAAGGTGTAATAATAAAAAATATAAGAGAGCAAATGCTAAGCTGGAAGATGAAAGGACGGTCAGTGGGCTTTCCCACGACGCGCTTCAGCTCCTAAAACCTGAGAAAGAAAACTGTGTGAAGCTCAAGGAACATGAGGGCAGCTCCCAGCGAGATCCGGTGTATCAAAACACGGCGAGGACGGTCTAACATCCAAAACAAATCCAGCACACAACCCTACCGCAACATTTAAAGTGAAAGTGAGCCGGATAGGGAGAAAGGACGGTTACCACAGATTGATAATCCCTCAGAAGTTTCACAAATGTTTTCTTTTTTTTGGATTATTGTGCCTTTTTGGCTGCTGCTCTGTTTGTTTCTTATTGTTTTGTGAGCGGAGATGCTGAGCAAAGACCGGGTCTAATCTAAAAACACAAGATATTTTACAGGAAATTAAATAGTGTGGCCACTCTGTGCCCACCTTCCCAGAAATCGGGGTTTATCTTGTGTTGAATTCACAGGAACATAACAGTACTGGTAGACAGCCTGTGCTCGATGTGAATAAATAAATAGCTAATTAGTTTAACTCGGCCAGGAGCGGAAAATCCCCGATCCCCAAACGACTGGAGCGCACAAGTGGAGTCTAACTTAGTCTTTTGACTGATTATGGGAAACAATAACAGCCACAATTTCTATGGTTACTGATGGGAAAGCAAAGCGTTTCGCAAGTAATGGAAGTACTGCCTGAACGCTCGTATGAGAGCCTCTCAGATGTGTGCTGAAGCCCTGTCCTCGGGGTGGATTTGCCGTTTTCGTCAGATGATGGTTCTGGTAGAGGGAAGAAGTCATCCAAGGATCAACCCTCCACACTTTTATTTGCTATCACCCACAGTCCTCCCACGTTTCCACTCCAAGGCAAACGGCAGCATTTATTAACCCAAGGAAGACTTCAGAGGCATGCACTAGTCGTATCGGTAGTCGGCTTGTGGTGACGGGAAACAAATTTGGACAGAGAGTGAATGTGTCATTTCTAACCCAATCTTGCCACATTAAGAAAAATGAATCAGTTTTGATCTTAGAGGTTCAGATCCTAAATCCACCGACTGATCACCAACCAACAATGCTTTTAAAATCAAATTTATATATATAATGCTGGATAAACTGAAAGCCTCCAAATCTCTACTGGGTCATCATCTTCAGAATTTGGCTACAGAGTCTTAGTGGGTAAAGAGCAAACATGGCCAGCTCACGGATTGTTTTTATCCATGAAATGTGGTGTTTGCCAGAGCACAATTTACCTGTGCCATATTTACAGGCCTGCTGACTGAGAGAAAAACGCAGAAGAACCATTCCTGTTGAAACATGCTGACGACCGAAACGCTGAAAATGACAGGAGCCCTGCACTTTTATGATTTATATAGCCGGGGTATGTGCTCAAGGAACACGTCATGAGAAGATGGGATCACTTTACCCGGAAAGGCCAGGATAGGTGACGAGGAGGGCAAGGACCACAGTAAAATTAACGAGGGAGAAATTCATACAAGGCCACTTAGTTTGACCTCAGGGTGACTTCTCAGCTCCTCGGGCCTCCCACCAGATGAACAACACTAATTTAAAGCTAAGATTACTCGTGGTTAAGAAAGATACCAAGACACATTAGACTGCGGTGAAACACAATATGAAAAGATCATTTTATTTTAGCAGCTGGCAGAAAATAAGGGCAATGAGGGCTTGAATGGCTAAGCCTCTGTGGAGCTGAGATTAGGCCTCCATCTCCTCATCCTTGTCGTGGATGTAAATTACTGCGCTCCCACATTAAGGAGGCTTGTGTGATTGCTCATTTTGTTCAGCAGCAGAGGTGGAATAAATGCTCGTGTTGGGTAAAAGTTAGCAGGCAGCATGTGGTTTGTGGTGACGCAGAGGAGGGAGATTACCCGTTTGCGCCAGCTCAACATTTCTCAACATAAAGTTTGGGCTTCGGGTTACAAGACAAGGTGAGAAGGGGTTTTGTAATTCAATTCCTGTGGACACGGTGCACTTATTTGAAGTAACCAACACCGCTCACTTTTAATCCTTCTCGGTTAAGATTGTAATAAACGGGCTCAGCTTGCACCACTTTAGTCAATCAAGTTTATGGCCGTGGAGGTTCATGATGAGGCTAATGAAAAAGGAATAATGCAGTGAACAGCCCCGAAACTACGCTGACTTGGAAACATCAAACCTTTCACTCCACCGTACGAAACGCACTTCAGTGTAAAGTTCTCCAAAATCCACAAGTTGTTGGTAGAATGCAAAAAATGTTAGCGCATGTATCAAATGTTGGTGTTAATGCATGTATCAGTTCCCTACATTATTGCCTTGGCAATTACACAAGGCAGAATAAGCCTTGTACTTAGATCATATTGCTTGTGTAACCTTTTCACAACTGATTAACAAAAACAACAAGATCAGTTTTTGTCATGAATGAAACATAAAATCATAATTAAATGCCTTTTTGGGTTATATTATTTATATTGATCAGTCATACTGAGATACACCCACAGTTGGGGTATGTGCTCAAGGAACTCATTGATTAGGTATTCCTTTATATTTAATGCAACCCAATTCAACTCTTCTCCCATAAAATCTAAATGCCACAAGGTTAAAATCACCTGTTTAATACATTGTAGGTCCACCTACAATGTCCAGAGGTGCTTTGACAGGTTGGGGCGTGGACATGGGACATCTGGTGGTATCTGGTACAGTAATGCCAGTGGGTCCTTTGGGTCCCGGGGGTTGCAGGGTGGGGCCTCCATCGATCGCACTTGTTCCAGCTCATTCTGTGAGTGCTCGTTTAGAATTGGATCTCTGGAGTTTAGAGGCCAATACAGTGCCTGAGCCCTTGGTTGTGTTCCTCAAGCTTTGCACTGGGAGTGTGTGTTTGGTTCGGACAAATGTTTCGGTCGGTGTCAAATTAACATCTAGATAAATGTCAGGAGCCCTGCAACAGGCTGGTGACCTGTACAGGGCTGGGATAGGATCCAGCCCCCCCGCGACCCTACAGAGGACTAAGCGGTGTATAGATGATGCATGGATAGATGGATAAATGTCAGAACCCAAAGTCTCCCAGCAGAGCATTCCATTGCAATGACAAAGTCCATGGCATTCACTTCACATGACAGTGGCTTGATTGCTGTGTCTTTTGAAGTCCGTGTACTTTATGATACGTACAGTCTTCAGTATGTTCTTGACACTGTTATAAAGGTGTTGAATGTGCACTTTTTTTTTACAATAACAAATCATAGAGAGACCAAATAATGTGACCAATGAATGCACATCTATACTGTGTTATCTTGCACACAGGCCACAGCAATGTCGAGTCCTACCGCTACGAAATTAGTCAGCACAGTAATCATCAATCACAGCCCTGTGCTTGTGGTTATTGCAACATGGTTACTGTGGGCATGTGCGATATTGTTCTGCTACTGAGTGTCGATGAACAAATGATGCATCTCCAGTGTTTTGTGGTAGTTTTTCAGCTGAACAAACTGCAGACATTTAGAGCATCCATCAGCTTCTGGAAGTCGCTCTTTGCTTCTCTCCAGCCGTGGTCACAGCAGCCCAAGGCCAACATATTTCCAGGAATTCCCACGTCGGAAATTTGGCCTGGAAAACTACTTGTGCGTCTATAGGAGCAGGGTCGACGCAGCTGAGGGAACTATATGAGATCTCCTCATCAGTCCTGACTTCTCTTAGGACCGCCAGTCGGACATGTTTTGACTATTGTGCCATTCAGAGCACATATCATCTGACATAACGATGTATTTGACAGTTTTAAATGTAGACACCCATAATGGAGAGAATCGGCCTGGAAGCTGGTCCAATCAGGGAGGTACGGGGTGAGGTTTAGATGATGAAATGACCTGATGGAAATTTTTCATGTTTTGTAACCATTTACTGTACACCCTTAGTGGAAAATCATAAGTGGCCTGAAATAAAACGTACAAGATAGTTAATATTGAGTTAGCACAATCACAATACCAAGAGAATCCAGCACAACTTAGCTTATATTAGGCAATTTAAAAACAAAGTACTGGTTATAAAATGCTAGAGCCTTTTACTAGACATTACACAACACTATACAATTATAGTAGATATATTTTATACAGCAATGAAAGAGTAACAAGGTGCTGTAGGCTGGTGCATATACTATACGGATGCTTTATAACTATATTTTTCTACCCTTTGCTGCTATTTTAGGTCACTCCTGCAAAAGAGATTTCATGAGACTTTCTAAATTCAATAAATGTTAAATAATCAAGAAATTAAGATGTTCTAAGGAATGCTGCCAGAGGTTAGTCTGTGTTCTAGTATAGAGCTGAAGTTAGTATAAAGACTTGAGGCATGTGAGTTGGGGGTGAGAATAAATACTAGTCAGCCAAGCCTCGTGGATCAGAGCTGAAATGTGTTCAAGAGACACAAAGGAGTCAGGTTGTCTTCTACTTAGGATTGATAAAAATTTATAAAAATTAGGCAAACAAAACATAGTAAATATGGAGTTTTCAATAAGCTGATGGTTGTAGTTTTGAATTTGTGGCAGAGCCAGGGTGGCTGTTTCCCTGCTTTGACTCTTTGTGATAAGCTATGCTAAGCCACTCAGCTGCTGGCTGCAGCTCTATACATAAAGCACAGATAGGAGAGTGGTACTGAACTTCTCATCTGACAATAGGCAATAACAGGAGTAAGTGTGTTTATAAGAATGTACTAAATACTGCTTTTATTCTCTCGGTCATGGCAAGGACTGCAAAAGGACAGTAACATGTAATAAAGATCAAAAAGTGTTCCATGTGTTGTTCAGCTGGTTTTCCCTTCAGGCTGAGACACTGACATCTGTGTAAAAACCAGAGTTAGTTCTGTCTCTACCTTTTGTTGTTGGCAGAACTGGGTTGCCAGGTTTGTCTGTGTCCACCAGGCATGGTTGTGGTCACACACTCTGCATGCAAATGTCTCCCTCAGTCTGTAGTTGCACACAGTCCAGACAATCAGCCAGATGACATTGTCTGCTGACGATGGCCCTGAAGGTTAATTAGTTGCTAAATGGCTACTACTAAATTCTAAGTACTTAAGAATTACAAATTTAGCTTAATAACACATATTTCAATAATCAAAAATGTTTTACAAAATGCACATCTGGGTCCCTGCGATGTGTTCAAAGCACACATAGCCCAGTGTTGCCCACTGGCATCCATTAGCAGTAACCTTCCACAAGGTTCAAGACTTCAGAACTGTCATTTTTTAAATGTGCCAGTTCAAGTCGGTCGGAATGAAATATATAACAGCGCTAATGCCCAAAACCACAATCCATTTCCCCAGTGAAAGCTCGCACTGGAGTGTGGGTTATGCAGTGAAAGTACTTAATTTCTGATTTATTCATTTTGGGAGCATTTCTCTATTCTGTACACAGGCTTGCAAGAAGAATAAAGCATATTGCTTGAGGATTTTGCTTGCTGGCTAGGAAGTGTGCTTACTGTGTCTCACAGCTGAGAAAACAGTTTAAATTTAGTCTGGTTAAATGATAATGATGCCAAACTCTGAATGGTAAAACATGGCACCGGCCCTGCTCTCTTGTGTCATTCTGCTATTATGATAAGTGATGCCGAAAAACACTACTGACAGCCAGAGATTTATGCCGTCATAAAGTTTTGAATTATTAAATGCACTGTCTGAAGCACCAGGGGTTTAAAACGGGTCAACAACTGTGCCAAGGGACTTTCTGAGGAGGGGGAAAGAGACTGTTTGATACCTTTTTATTCAAGTTAAACTAAGAGTGCATATCCACTGAATGAGCCGTGTTGGCCTCCTCTGATGAGTTTAAGGGTATATTGGTTTGGTTTTAGAAGTAGAGACACAATGAGGTAAAAATATGTGTTTTTGGTTAAATAAACTAGCTAAAATAGGCACCACTTGGCAACCATCTTGGTTGGCAGGCAGTTCTTTGGGCTAACAAGACCAGGTCTCAGTTTAAATGAATGGGGAGGGAGCCAAACTGATACCTGGTCACTGGAACATAAAATCTGCAGGTTCAGAATAACCAACCAAGTTTAATAAAACCTGTTTATAAGCTGTAGGGGCAAGTCTTATTTTTAGGGTAAAATCACAGATCTTTTACTCTGACTATGGATGTTCACAGCTTTGCGACACAACGCAATGCGGTTGATTACCGGTTCGGCTGTTCCAAAACAACTGGCTTCTTGTACAGAGGGGCAGAAGATCTTTGCAATCTTTGGCGTTGTGGAATTGTTCCAGATTTCTGTTTAGGAGTCTTTGGTAGTGAGTCTTTACCTTATAATTTCTCTGATGCATCCTGGCAAGCAAACCCTGGGCAAAAATGAATAAACAAAATAAAGGATTGAATAGAACCAACTGGAGGAGTGTAACAGTATTCCGAACAATGACAGAGATTTATTTTTTATTTTTGAAGATGAACCTGAAACTATAAACGTGACTGAAATAAAAAGCCATATGAGTTGACTTTATTCCTTAGTGGCAGTGGAAAGAAGACAGGAAATATGGAGAACGACATGCAGTAGATGTCCGGCCAACTGGGACCTGAACTGGGGATTCACTGCTGACAGCACTTACACTCATGTGGTATGCACCCTAACCACTCAGCTAGTGGGTCATCCAAGACTCGCTATCCAATGGACAGTTTTAGTGACTGCAGTTGTGCAGATAGTTACTGTTTGACCACTCCATCTGACTCACTCATTACTGAGAAACTGTCAGAATAACACAAGACACCACAGTCCTTTCCTCTCTCTGACTGATTGGTGAAAATCCCTTTAGTCATGTTTTGACTCAGATACATGTTACCATGATTACCAAATAATCCTACATGATTGTAATCCTCCTTGACACTTCCAAATGATTAGCAGATGGATTTAAACTGCAAAGTACACGAGCCACATATTTTGATAAATTTATGCATTCTTTTTGGCTTCAGATACCTTGTGACTCAAGGAGAGAGGCCCGCTACGAGTTCTACGGCACAATGACATTCACGTGAAGTATTTTCTGAGATCATCGTGAGGCATCCAACAATGTGGCATTCGTGGGTCCTGACTCAGTCACTGAGTTATTCTGTTACTCTGAATGTCAGTCCTAATTCCTATGACGTGTGTGAAGCTGTATGATATTTATCTAATAGGTATGAAAAGGTCAATACAAGGGGCGGATTATGAGAGTTTAGATATTTTATCCTGCAAGGTGCAAGTCTATCTTAATTTAAAGTCCCTCCCTGAAATTACTTAGATGCAAGTCTACAGCTTTGTATCCTCTAGAAAGATCTAAGTATCTACTGCCTCATCATCACACTGCAGTTTCAAGGTGGAACTGCTAAGCCATGGTGTTGGCTGCTTATGCTCATGAGATGTCTTCCATCTTATATAAAACCCTTTATGGACATGTAACGAGGTAAAAGAAAATGTGATTTTCATTGAGGAAGATCCTTAAATGAACCATGACAGTTCTTAAGTTGTATTAGGTACATGTACTACAATGTGTATGATGCCTTAGCTATACTATATTATCCTGTATTGTGTCATGTAGGCAGGGAATACAGATTAACACTTTAGACATTTATATTCCATATCCGTATGTAGGTTAGAACTTTTCATTATACAAGTATTATGACTAAAAATACTACAATTACTGCTAAAATTACTTTACACCATTACTGCCTTAAATGTCATTGATTTACTGTGATGCTATATGTTGCAGATTTTATTAGACAGACCATTGTCGTGTCATGTGCACTACATATTAAGCTGCCACAAGCAGCAGCCTAACTTAGCTTAGCATAAAGACCTTAAACAGATAAAAATAGCTTCCCCTGGTTCCGTCTAAATCCAACTAAGTCCACCTACCAGCACCTCAATTAACACGTTATGTGATTCCTGTCCTGTAGGTAATCAAAATAAATGTGCTAATGAAAGCAGGATGGCTGTGCTGTGTTCAGCAATCATGATATTTATGGAATGGAAATGGCTGGAGTGGTTAGGTTGTCAGCTGACGTCCGGCAAACGACACAGTGGTGCTGACACGTTTCTGACCTCACAGTGGGAGAGGATGTAGATGAGCAAAGGAAGAAGAGGAAACGCAGCCACCGCCCACTCTCAGGCTTCACAGAGCTGTGAGGGCTATTATCACATGTCCAGCTCTGCCATTCAGCCTCGGAACAGCTCTAGCTGTTAAGTTTTCTGGGTTAAAGGTCAAGATAAGTTCTTTAAATATTTTCCGGACATAGCAACATGAAGTGAGCAGGAGCGAGCATGTGAGGAGACGTCTCAGGAAGATGAACTCAAGATCCTGAGAAAAGATCAAGGAACAAAATGTATTTTCTCAAAGGCCATGTGATGGCAATCACTCCCAACATTTGTAATAACAGCAACGCAGCAACACCACCACACACAGACCTACAACAGATGACATTCCAGTTATCTAAAGCACACACTTGAAAACAAAGGTAAACATGCTCAGAGATAATTGCTGTCATAAATCACAGAAAGAAATGCCAGAACTATGAAAATTAGGTTTTAAAAATGTATTCATCATGTACTCACTCATTTCATACAAATATGCTTTCAATAATTTTTAGTTGTACGTGTTCCGTCAGCCTTGGACTAAATAAAAAATCTGCAATGCCAGAATAGTAGTCGAAGCGTTGTAATGTTACCAATTTAAAACTTTAATTGTGTGCTTTGGATCTTGAAACAATAAAACCTTCACTTTGCTCTGCACTCTGGGTGAAAGGACCTTGAGAACCTTTCTGTAAACTTGACACGCAGGCTGTGTGATGTCTACTGTTGTGGATAAAACATTTGCTTCTTAGTGGTTTTCCATCCAAAATACACTTGACTAACCTCCAGGAGATGGTGGGATACTATCCTCTGTGGACCTTTGATGGAAATTGATCTTGGCACATGTTTGAAAGACTTTCTGCAGAGGTACGTCATTTACACACAAGCTCACTTTCTGTCTGTGAGAATATGCTCTGCACCGTCCATGCGAATGCTGTAATAGGCCTGGGAACAAATGAGGCATCTGCCCAAACTGTGGTTGCTCCTAAGCAACCATATCAAAGTAAACTTAAACAGCATGGCACTTGGTTACCAACTAGGCATGTGAACAGTTTATTTTGATCTGTATTTTTCCAGAAAAAGCTCGCCCTGTCCATCCTCACTCTCATATTTGTGCAGACATAAACAGAAAGGTCAACAACTGGCACAACCTCAGACAGCTGCCACGTTAATGTGTTTTCAGTGGTTCAGCGCTCTGTGAAAAATGATTAGATAAGGAGATGGATACACTCTCATGTCTGTATGTCAAGTATAAAGTCAGAGCAAACAATTTAAAGGAACAGTTTGGACGTTTTAAGAAATGCACTTAATTGAACTTATTCTTGCTGAAAAATGATATGATTAATAGTACTGTCAAATCAGTAGATTAAAATATGAAGCTATGAGACGGTTAGCATGGCTCAACTTAAAGAGTCAGCTGTTTGAAACAGGGCTTACCAACTCCTGCCGAGTCCCCTTCTGAGAGCTGATGGGACCCGCCAGATTGTGCGGAGTCACTCATCAGACTTTGCACTAAACTCACGCCCTCTACAAATTCTTCCTTTACTCCTGTCTTCTGGCGTCCTAACCCTGTATACTGACAAGACTTCTGGTGTCCAATTTGTTCCTGTGTTGATTATTTGTTTCCAGTTTTCAGATGTGGGATCGGTTGTTGGAAATGTTACAGCACTCTTATGAGATTCATATAGCACTGCCTGTCTGTACCCTCCCTGTTCGTCTTGTCTCGCCTTATCCTTTTATTCTGTTGCTGTGTTTGTGTGCTTGCATGATCGTTTGGCGAAGGTCCATGCTGTAACGTTTGCTTTGGAGACGGTGACATCACTTCTACGCCTATGAGGCTGAAGTGTTTCTCTTTAGGTTCACCAGTTCAGGTGTTGAATACGAATTTAGGGGTGAGGTGAGGCTTCTGACGGAGCAGTGAAGGGAGGGCTGTGTTTGTTTGGCTGCTGAGTTGACATATCAACAAGCTTTCCCAGGAATGGCCAGTCAATGTTTTAACACCGCCTTTGCAGATGTAAAAAAAAACATAACTTCTTGAATTTTCTGTCATCGGGAGCTCTGCCAGCCATCAACATCCAGCTCCATGTGTGTTAAACAGGTGAAACTCCTGTAGCTGTTTGTAGTATAATGAGTAAATGAAAACTGGTGTCAAAGGTGGAGAGAATTAGATTCTTGAAAGTTCCCTAATTCTTTAATGATGTCTCTGAGGGGGAGAACATTAGTCATTCTCTTTTCCCTCCCAAAAATTTCCAAGTTGATTTGGAGCAATACTGGTTTTGGGAAGGAATTTGATCTCAGTGGGAGTTCCTCTGTTTTGCCAAGGGCTTAATGGTTTCACAGTTCTAGGTTAGGCCGATTTGTGGTGTCAGCTTTGACAAATTACACTCAAGTTTTTTCCAATGTCAAGTATCACCCCACTGCTAACTGGCATGTCCGGAATCCCTGAATGGGCACACCCCTCACTTTGTTCCCCACCCTGTCACTATATCACGCTAAATAATTCAAGCACTCACTCAAAGAAATGCATGGATTAGGCGTATGGGCAGAGGTAATGTATACTGTTGTTGGATATTAGCGTTACCTCCGCAGCTCAGACTAGAGGTAGCTGCTTCACACAAGCCAGCCAGAGAGTTCAGAGTTGAAGCACACACAGTTCTCGCCTTGCCTGCAGGAGCTGCGGTCTCCTCCAGCTGTGCTGCTGTGTTTGAGGGCTGGGTGCGCTGCAAGTGCATCCAACAGCGTTGCAGACAAAAGAGCACTCCCTTCGAACTTCTCGAGGGGGAACGACAGATGACTTGGCTAGGTGTGTAAGCCATCACACACCCTGCTGACAGGCCAGTGAGTTCCAGTTCCACGGCTGCACATCACACAGATGCTCTGTGTGAGCGTCTGTGAGGAGACATTGTTGCTTCTGCTTATCAACACAGCACAGCTTTATGATTCATATCTAGGACTGGTGTTAAGTACAGAGCAGGGAGAGTTTTGTTCCATCGCTGTGGCTGGCTTGGAGGTAGCTTTTGTCCAACTTTGACTTAATATCTCAAGAACACAAATCAGATCAGCCTGGACGGATCACTTTATTAAAGTGTCATTCACACAGCGCAGCAGGCCCACATGAACCTTTTGGATTTATTACTCATCCATTACTTCAACTATATATCTTCCAACATGCTTCGCTCCAGTTTACAAGTTAAATTGAGATCTATGAGGTTGCTGGGCTCAGAGGTCATACACTGGCCCATATATCTCCCTGTGTTTATACCAACACATTCCCTATCTAACACTTGGAATTAATTTAGGTGAAGTTACATGCTGCTCTCCAGTCTGTTTCCACCACACCTTCTTACTGTCATGGTCACACAAAAGGTACCACACCTGGAGAGGGAAGGAATTGTTCACCCTTCAGGACTTGTTTGAACCTTCTTAATAAATAATGTGTTACTGTTGTCAACACATAAATAAGGTGTTTCTGTTGTCACATGCCTTTCCACGTGCAGAAAAAACTGACCCTGACATCCTTAAAAGTGGTATCCCAATATGTGTGCGCAGTGTCTTGCTTTCATATCAATCGCTGGCTCGGTGCAACACTTTGGAGTTGACAGTTCCCTTTAGAGTGGATTGAGTAAATTACTGGCACAGCAGTGGAGGGTAAGCTCACTTGAGCCCTGTTAGCTTTTTCATTGTCTCATTCTCACTGCTGGGGATAAGTAAGTTGAGAAACACACTTGAAAGTGCTTTGTAAAACTCTGAGCTGTTTGTTGGCAACATCCAAGCAGGACTGAGCTCCAGAAGGTGAATCTGTGTACAGGGCTATGACTAATAATCACATATTCAAAGTGCCCATGGTGGCGTCTACCAATGTACATTTCCTGTTTTTGTTTGACCGAATATCTAGAACTCAAGGAAGAGTCTTTATGGCTCACTATTTAATAATTCCAAGGACAAATCTCTCAAATGCAAGATCCCAACCTCGCAGTTTTGAAATCCTGATCATGTAATAAAGATTTCTTCAGTATCAGATTAACTCACTAATAGCAGTCATTACATCAGCAAAAGGGAGCTGTTACAGTTATATTGGTGTGCTGCATTTTCAAAATATAATCAAGCACAGACTGAAAACAGAGATCATGTTGCAGCACACAGTGCAAATCACTCATATTCAAGCTCACATTCATTACAATTAAATTAGGCTCTGCCATCGTCCGTATCCTCTCATGTATAGATGTCAGGTAATTGCTTTAACCTTTTCTTTAGAAATGGATCAAGAGCTCATAATCACTCAAGTACCTTTGACTGCAGTGTGCAGTTCGGGGCGGGAGCTCAACGTTGCTCAAAGTCGGCATGCTATTGGCTGAATCTAACATTTGATCCGCCGGTGACATTTCCTGCATGAACAAACGAGTGCCATCTTATGCTCCTAGCATAGTCAAACACCTGTATTTGGTTCCACTCTAAATTACATTAGATATGCACGTTTCTGAAGGGTGAGGGTTAGATTGTCACCAAACTGTTGCAAAATGAAGCAACACTGAACGTTGAGCTCCTGTCCCGAACTGCACACTGCAGCCAGGGGCTTCTCTAATTGCTTATATGGAAAGATTTCTAGACAAGAAAAGGAATCCTATATAAAAAGGTTTGCTTAATCAGTTATGACAATTGTCACTGATTAATTTCCTGGCAAGCAACCAACTGTCAGTCTGTATCTGGTAGTTAAAGCGGCCACGCCCATGTACTCAAGTGTTGATACAATTTGAAGGGATGAGTTTTATAAAAGTTCACCCACTGTACAGTCGTCATGAACAGGGAAATTAGCTATAGAGATCAAAAGCGTTTATTCTACCAGGCTCTAAACATGATGATGTCTGCTGTATAGTTGGACATTTTAACACGTGGGGCTATGAGGATGGACTCTCCATCCCGCCTCAAGTGGCCATTCAAGGAAATGCAATTTTTGGCACTTCAGCTTTTGCTTCATTTCTCTTCCCCCGATGCAGCTGTTTGGAATCAACATGATGAAAAGTGACAGCAAATGTTTTTGCCGACCTCCAGTGGGCACTTTTCTCACCTTGCTGGAGTGTGTTTTAGGGTGTGTTGCTCCATCGGTGACTGTGGTGGAGCACACTTCTCACACACCTCGACCAGTGTTTCAGGGTGTGGTGAGAGGTGAAACTTCTCAACTGCTTTGAAGCTCAGCATTAAGTTGCTCTTTGAACTGAAACATTCAGTGCGGTTTGTGTTGAAATAGACTAAATGGATTTTGGCCTCGAAAGAAAGCTCCTGTATTTTTCAACCTGATCTCTGCAGAGATCTATAAAGTGAATTGGAATCTTCATTATTAGCAGATATTGCAGTAACCTGACTCTGTGTTTCTAAAGTGATAATAAATCAGTCATTATGTTTCCAGCTGTTGAAAGTGTGTAGCTTAGCCAGACCCATAATCCAAGGAATCTATCCAGACACATTCTTTCATCTTTACTGCATACCAGCTACCCACATTTAGGTTTTTGTGTAATGCGCCCAATATTGTTTTCATCATTTGTAAAACAAACAATTGGTTTTTCGATTAAAACACTCTGACACCAAGCTGTAGCGTTCTGTCTCTCTGATTGTGAACATGTGTGTGTGTGTTAGCGTGTCTGGGTGGGTTTACCTTTTTCACCCTGTATTTGATTTCCAATGCACACGCGAGGCTCGCTGGGTCACTGGTTTCACTGGTCTGCAGATGATAAAGTGGCTGACTCAGCTCAGCGGCAGTGAGGAAAAACTCCTGCAAGATGAAAGACGAGATAATTATTTCACTGGGCTGAATGTGTTCCCTTTAGTTGGTTTGATAAATTCCCCTACACCAAGTATGACTTCCCTCTAAAGTGCCAAACCACTGCAGCCACAGAAGCCATTCCAATCAAAACTACATCACGGCTTTTCTTCTTAACTGCACTTGGACACAGCGACAGAGCCAAAGTTGGATATGTACACTTTTAAATGACCCAACTTAATATGCAAAAAGTACTGTTTCGAGATGCATTCACTGTGTTTGGAGAGTCAGTGGCATCTTTTGAGTATGGGTGGGTGTTTCCATGGTTTATGTGTCTCCTGTAGATATGTGTAGAAGATAAGAATGGGTCACAGTAGGAGGTAGTAATATTATCCTACCATGTGCCGTAACAGGGTGGTTTGTTACCAAAGAGCCACTGGTCTAAATGGTGCATTGTTTTCTGTATGACTAAGAAAACGGGTTATTGTTTCAGTGATGACAGGAAAAGAGGATTTCATAAAACTGGTCTCCAGGCAGGATTGTGTTCAGCCCTCACTCCTAACAGAAAGTGATTTGGCAACTACGGCATGGTTAAGGGTCAGACAGAAACTGTTGGTGTGTTGAAGGCTCAAGCACATGTGTGTATAGTTCAAGTACAAGTTGGAGTTAGAAAACAAAGTTCATTTTCACCTGTGAACAGTTTTTTTTAAGTTTTCTGCTGCCTTTGTTGACACCATGCTGTGTATCCTTCTCTAGTAGATCAGTGGAGTAGTGTCAAGCCATTTTCAGGAGTGTAAACTGTGTGCATGCTCACTTCAATGCACACAAAAAGAAAATTAGAAAACTTTTTTTTTTTAAAAAGTGGCTCCATAGTGCTGCTAGAGGTGAAAAACTACTGGATACCTTTAACTGCTGGTATGAGATGGAACACAAAGTCATGGTTTCTGCATGGCATGCTACAGGCCCATCTGCCACCCACACCTTTAGTTTCTAACTGCTTCATAAAGATACATAAATCCAGGATAGCCCCTTAGGGTGTCAGGAATATTAAGATACTGATAGAAGAATTTTTCCATTATTTTTTAAATGTATTTTATTTTTTGAAGGTCAGAAATGAAAAAAAACCCCTCAAAAATAAACATGTTTTCTTTTCATAGTTGTTGCACACTTACTTAAAAGACATCTGTTAAAGTGTGAAGAGCATAGACTGCATGTAAAAGATGGATGTCGTCAGCATGTCGTCATCATTTGGTTTGTGGACAATTGGCGCTTTGGCCATCTTGGGTTTTTGAAACCAGATGTGACCACATTTGTATAATAACTGTACTATTAGCAAAGCAAATGCTAAGTTATCAGTCGATGCTAGTGCTAGCTAGCTTGGTTAGCGAGGTGCCTCCGTAACTTACTGTAATATTATTTGGGATGCTAAATCTGACTAGTGAAAAACAGGCTTTTCTGTACCCTCCAGAAAACTGAACAGTTGATTCCTTACAATGTTATAGAACATGGATAATAGAAAAATAATAACCTTCATTCATCCCTTTGGGGAAATCAGCTCCTGCATTTAACCCATCCCATTAGATTAGGTAATGGGAGCACAGAGCTGCCACGGTACAGCACCCAGTGAGCAGTCAGGGATTAAGGGCCTTGTTCAAGGGCCCAATAGTAACTGCAGTAGGGGTTCGAACCACCAACCTTCCAATCTGCAGACCAGGGCTTAAGTAAGTAAGTAAACAAACTTTATTTGTATAGCGCTTTTCGTAGGCAGTATTCACAAAGTGCTTCACAGTAAAAAACATATATAAAAGATCACGTAAACAAATGCGTGGATAAAATACAGCCAAGCACAACGATGGGTGGGTTTGGACTAGAATGCTGCTGAAACAAAAATGTTTTAAGGTTCTTTTTGAAAGCATCTACTGAGTCCAAAGAGTGCAGGTCTAAAGGAAGTCTGTTCCAAAGGCGGGGCGCGGCGGCTTTGAAAGACCGGTCTCCCCAAGTTTTAAAACAAATTCGAGGAACCATCAGCAGGTTCCGGCCAGATGACCTCAGGCTTCGAGCTGAGCTGTACGGCTTAATTAAGTTAGCTAAGCAAGTAGGAGCCTGGCCATGTAGGGCTCGAAAGGTCAGCTCTAAGATTTTAAATTGGACACGGTACACAACAGGCAGCCAGTGAAGAGATTTTAAAATGGACGTAATATGAGACGTCCTGTTGGTGCTGGTCAGCAGCCTTGCAGCTGAGGTTTGGACGTACTGAAGGCGAACCAACTCTTTCTTGTTGAGACAGGTGAACAGGCTGTTGCAGTCGTCTAGCCGCGAGGACACAAATAATCATTTCAAGCTCGTCCTTAGACACCATGGGCCTTGGTTTAGGGATACTGAGCAGCTGAAAGAAGCAGTTTTTAACCAGCTCTTTTGAATGATGTTCCAGTGACATGGCTTCATCAAAGACCACCCCAAGATTCCTCAGTTTAGTTTTAGCAGAGAGGCTCAGACCACCTAAGCGCTGCTTATTGGTGGGAATGGCACTATCTGGGGCTATAACCCGTTACGCCACCACTGCCCCATAGAACAAAACAGATAGTTTTAGACATACTGTAAGCAACGCTTGAACTGAAAACACTATGTGAAAGAGTCAAAGTTCATGTTTTAAGTCAAAAACCTCAACAACACCCAAACGAGTTCACAGCTATTTAAATTTACACCTTGCCATGAATACTTATTGACTCTATCTTGATTGAGGTTGTTGGGATTTACAGTTTGTGTCAATCCCTAAGTAGAGCGCATAGCCTACTTTATTGTCTGTTTCACTCTAAGTGGAACCATGATTTACAAGGTAAACACCATGCGGTACTAAAAAGTCTTGATACTAGCAGCTGAGACCATAAACTCAGTTATTATTCTCATAAAGTGGACTTAACCTGTAGCACAAAACAGCATGAATACATCTGAATGCAAGGGAATGCAGAATGGCTACATTAATGATGACAGCCTTAGAGAAGTGTGAGGTTATATGACTTTAGGAGCTGCCTGGTGGAGCCAAACACATCTTATAAGGGTGAGACCGGTTTTCATTTTGGGGAGGCATGGAAATCTGTTGCATTTTCTTCCTCTGGATGGTCACAGTGTCAGGTATCATCCAACATTCACTCAGGCAACAGTGGTCACCACATGAAGAGCATCATACTGTATAACATTGACACTGTTACACAGACGTGGGCGGCTGTGGTTCAGGTGGTAGAGCGGGTTGTCCACTGATCGCAAGGTTGGCAGTTCGATCCCCGGTCCCTCCGAATGCCGAAGTGTCCTTGGGCAAGACATTGAACCCCAAGTTGCTCCCAATGGTAGATTAGCGCCTTGCATGGCAGCTCTGTCACCATTGGTGTGTGAATGGGTGAATGAGAAACACATATAGCGCTTTATCCTACCTTAGTGGCTTTACTATAAGTGCAGACCATTTACACTGAAAGTTGCAAAAAAAGTAAAATTGATACTTGAGATTTCAGACTAAAACACTGGTGATGGCACCTGCATGTTTCTTTGTGATTTTTGCAGCCATTTGTTTTTCTACTTACAGGATAAAGGCCATTAGTTGCAGGACAAGTATTAAATAAAGGATCATTTAATGGAGCTTCACGTTAGCTCACACAGGCATGGAGTCAGGCTTGTCACAAGGTCTATGCTGTCCAGTTGTGCTCGTAGTCAGATCACTGCCTTATAACAGGCAGCGTTCATTCGTTTGGCCCGCTCTGTGCTCGCCACATCGCTGCCGCATCAGCCTTTATGATCGTCAGCTTCCTCCTCCTCCCCAGCCTCCTCCTTGTTATAAGAACATTTGTGCATGTATAGATCCGCTGTCTAGTCAGACTATTCCATTCTGTATTCTTTTCAACATTGTTAGTATCAGGCTCTGCCGGGGGGGTTTGTGATCTCATGGACTGCCTGTGTCATGCTTGCGCAGATTGTTCCAGAGCATCACTTGAGCAGAGTCGCCGCCAAACATAACATGCATGTCCGTCTGAAATAAATGGTTCAAATCTGACCAAGTGTCCTGTCTGAAAGATACTTAAAGTGGGATAGTGTTTTTGAACAGTAATCATATGATCTAAAATTGAATTATCAATATCCTCGACATGACATATTAAAAAGAATCATTTCTAGATTTAATTACTATACAATAACATGTGTCAGCCCATGCGTTTTCTGTTACACCCATTCCCCTAATGCTTCTACAGTTATGAAACTGAAAACAAGACAGGACTTTGTAACACTCAGCGCCATCCCACTGTGCACGCTCTGTTATCATGGCACATTCAGCTTCTCCAAATGGAAACCTGTGCTTGCCTTATTAATTACCAGGAATGCACTCTCCCAATATCCCTCCAAAACCTGAGTGCTGAAAAGTATGCCATCAAGAAGCCACAAGGCATGTTCGCTGTTTGTTCTCCCTGTCCAACCAGTGTGCCTACGCTCCGGTTTCAGGGGAAGAGCCAAACTATCTGTGCTGACTTGTTTGAGTTGGAGAGCCGCTGTGGAGGCAGAGTGATTATAAAAGGAAGGGGATGTGTAAAAATGGGGAGAAAGGGTGGAGGAAAAACGGCCTTTTTGGGGGAAACGGTCTTTAAACTTCAGAGGACTGGTACGGTCTTATACTCACAGCGCCATAGTTCGCTGCCTCAGTGGAATCTGGACGTGCACAAACACAAACACATACACACATTACTGTATAAGGCCACTGAGGGCACACTGTGCTTCAATCTGCTGTATGATTCCAAGAGGAAAGTTACTAATGGCGTGGCAGTACTTAGCAGAGATACTGTTTGTCACGCGCCCAGCGGCCGTTCACCACAGAGAGCAAAACAGGAGGTGCTGTAGGACATCTGTCTGCACTGATGGGAATATCTACCTGTAACACTTAATCTGAGGAGGTGAGCTGATCATAAATAAAGAGGCAATGTTAGATAGCTTTAAATGAAGACCGCTCAAGTATTAATATTTGTTTTACTTGATGACATATTTATAAAAGGAAAAGCTATTTCTCTGCCAGGGAGGGAGTATGATTAAGGTTTTGAAGGAACTGATCAAGTATAAGGAGGTTCACTCCTATTATCCTCCTTATGACTGCATTCTGTAACTGCCTCTCCTTCAGAACTGCTTTGCTATTACTTTGCTCAAATGGCAAATCTCCAAAAGTTTATAATATTAAAAGGTTTGCTGATTCCCTCTGAAACTTAATTCTGTAAAGGAAAGATCATTAACCTGGTATTCATCTACTAGTCCTCTCTGTTTAAACTGGCGGGTCACCATGAGCGGATTCCTGAATAGGCCTACTGGGGCCCAGGGAGTCAGCAGGCCTGCGGTCTACGCCTGAAAAATATCCCAGGAAAGGACTCAAAGAGACTAAACTGAGACACAAAACAGCTGTGAAGAGACACAAATGAGCTGAGATGAGGTGCAAAATGACCCAAAAATGACCACGAAAAGACACAAAGCAATCAAAATGAGACACAAAATCTCAACAAGAAAACCCAAACGACCATGATGAGACAGCAAAGGTGGACGAAATGACCACGAAGCCATCTAAAACAACAACAAAGACACACAAAATGACCACGAAGCCATGTAAAACAACAACAAAGACACACAAAATGACCACGAAGCCAGGTAAAACAACAACAAAGACACACAAAATGACCACGAAGCCAGGTAAAACAACAACAAAGACACACAAAATGACCACGGAGCCAGGTAAAACAACAACAAAGACACACAAAATGACCACAGATGGCAAAAACGACCACAGAACAACAGACATAAAATGACCAAAGTAAGATGCAAAATAACCACGAAGATATACAAAATAACAGCGAAAACACACAAAATGACCACGAGCTGATGTCAAATGACCACAAATACACACAAAACAACAACACTGAACCACAAAATGAGTGAAAAACAGACATAAAACGACCAAAGTGAGATGCATCACAGGCAAACCACAACACAAAATGACCACGCAGAGGCAATTTAACTGCAAAGAGATGCTGTTTAATCTAATCAGCTGTGAATACTGCTTCTGAACGCTGCTTGCTATCTATCTATTCTATCTATCTTATGGATACAAAGTTGACATATTAGTTTTACAAACTGCACAAACAGTCCAGTTAAATCTGTGTGAATAATGTGAGGTGAAAATTCCTCCAATTACACATTAACAGCTGTCTGGGAAAAATTACAGTCGATGAATGGACTTTGGCTGAGAGTAAACTTGTTGAAATCCTCAGAGCAGCTACTTTTCAGTTTCATGTTTCTTAATGTCTGTCCAAAGATCAAAGTGTTAAACTGCGAAACAAGTGAATGGAGCTGTTGCTGGAGCTGATGAATGCTAGACTTAATGTTAGCTGGTGTAAGATTTAAGTTGCTCTGGTTAATTGTGTGCTGGCAGGCTTCTGTCAGGCCCCAGTGGGGATGGGACGGGTCTCAGCGGATGTTTAGCTGAGTCAGGCTTTGGGGCCAAGCAGGAGTTTTGTTTGGGGTCTGGGCCAGGGCCCAGGTGTGGACTATTATTCCCCATCTGGACAACATAACCCTGGTCCCCAGGGCCCAGCAGGAGGTGGAGCAGACCAAACCAGAACATGCGTTGCCCACATTAACTTTGCGATGTAATATTTTGCCCCCATTGTGTTGCCATGAAAGCAGCTCATGTGTAAAGGAATTTCTCCCATCTCCTCTTTGTTTAAATGTATTCCCATGAGCTGCAGTGATGTCAAGCTGTTAGGAGTCATGTTCGCAAAGGGAATTTTGCATTGACGTCATTTCTGAGGTCATCTCATTTACATCGACTTTGGCAAATGTTTCTTAAATCTATAAGAGAGGGAAAAGGAGCTTTGACTCCGCACTCAGGAGAATGAGAAAGAGATTTTTCATCATTAAAATGCATTGATTGAATCCAAACTGTGGGCTCAGCAGCAGCAGCTATCTTGACAATCTGGTCTCTCTGACACAAAGTTACACCTCCAGATTTTAAATATGACATTTCATGGAAACTTGTCCTAAAAATAGAACCAGACAACTTCTAGAAACAGACAGAGCTACATAAACACACTCCGATGACAATCCTCCCTTTTGTTCCCAGGGTTTTTACAAGGCACGTACACACTTTCACACCCCTGCTATTCGAAGAAAAAAAAAAGTGCCATTCTGTTAACACACTCTGCTGACACACTCCCGCACACCTTTTCTAGGTGATTACCTGTGGGCTATTACAGCAGTCTAGACAGAGAGAAGACGAGGACTCTTGGGAATGCTCATTGTAGCGCAGACTCAGGTGTCAACAGCAGCTTAGCCAGGAGCTCGGAGGGTAATCAGCAGCTCTGTTTTTGAATTGCCTAATTACCTCGCTGTCATTTGAACACACACATTGACAAACATGACAGCGATAACGTAATGCCACTGCTATTCCCAACAAATACCACAGTGTTTCTGACTGGCTTCCATGCCCTCCTGCTTATAGTTTTCTGGAAACTATGCCTTTTGGACTGCAGCCTGGAGGTAATAAGCTGTTTTGTTTGGGAGACTATAGAAGCCCAGTACTGACTTTTAATTGCAACTGCTGTATAGCTGATGAGAATCTTGATTACACACCGGACTGTGCCTCTGCAACAAAAAGCACAGCATCTCTATAAATGACGTCTGCTGCTATAATACACATTTTTCCTGATGCCTTTTACATTACTCATATTCCACATTCAACATGTGCTCCATGTGTCGACCAAGGCCTAATGCATGATTCAGCATAATGCTGGTTTATATGAAGGTATTTTGGGATGCTAAACATTACCATGTAGTGTTCTGCTTGTAAAAAAAAAAAGTCATTTTAAATTAATTTTTCCTTTCCAGCAGAAGCAAGCGGCTTAAAGCTGATCCCCACATTTTTCTTTTCGAGACGTGTATTTTTTTTAATTAAATCTGTCACTGTGCTGGGTTTTAATTAAAGTGCAGAGACTTAAGAAGCATCTGTTATGCAACATAATGGCACTGTCATTGCTTATAAAATCTCTCTGACTGATGCTTATGAAAAAAAAGTTGCTTGTTCAAAAGGCATTTCTCATTAAAAACATGCCCTTACCACACAGTGCTGTCTGGAAGCACTCTTGTTTTTCTTTAGCTCTTCTCAAAAATATACAAAATAAAAAGGGCTTTTATGCATGCAACACCTTGTTAAAGTCCTCCAGAATCGGAGTCCTTTGAAAACAGACGTTGCATTGCTCAGCGTCTCATTTATCAGAGCAGAACAGTTTGGACTACGAGCTCAATTAGGATGTGGTCATGTGTTTAATTGACGAGCTCTGAGCCAGAAAACTGACTGACTAATTGAGGCAGTGGAGCCTAAATTTATAGGTTCTGACCTAGTAAATCCTGAAGGAAGATGCACACACACACCCAGGGCCAAACCACAACAAGTCAGCTGCCACCTATATTGCATGTTGAGCTTGTGGCCTTGTGCTGTATGTAAATATATTCCCCCCTGAACACATGAACTCCTCATATGCAGCTTGACAAAGCTTTATTGCTGCTTGTGCAGCAGTGAAGACTTGTGTAGTGGGTTGTGTAACATTTAAGGTTAAGTAGTGGAAGGAAACACACACTGCCAAAACATTCAGACATTTCTCATGCTAGATGTTTGCCCATGTTCTTCCTCCAGCATTTGTAAAAGAATTAAAGTAGAAACCTTAAACCTTCTTCGACTGGATTTGAACTAAGAAGACATTCATAATTACAGCTCCAACAGGAGGGAGTCATTGCAGAGGAAGAGCGGATTACACTGACACATACACATGTGGGAACTATGCAGTGTGACCACAGCACTGTGCTGTCAGTGAGCACCACATTTTCTGTGCCTTGCTCAATGGGACTGTGAAGGCAGCTGCTGAGGATGGACATGAGAGTGAATCGCAAAGTTTGTTGTTCAGTCTACACGAGGAAATTTTGCCGTAACTTGGCAGAAAATCTCGATCCACTGCATGTAGTTTCCATCCCCAATCATACCTTGCCAATCATTCACTACCAATGCAATGGTTCAGGAAACGAGGTGTCAGGGGTCAACTACCACAAACAGGGATGTAAAAAAACTATGGTGTCATTGATACTGGTTGAAAATAGTGTTTGTGCATCTGTGTTTGTTAGCTGAACTGGCTAGTTCTCAACAGGGTCAATCATGATCTTGGATCTTGGATCTTGGGAAGGATAGAAAAGACCAGTTCACTCTATTCTCAGTGAGCCCAGTCTCACTTCAAATGCCTCACATCCAGCCACTGTCAGCACACTTTTGCGTCATATGTGGTACCCTTAGTGTCATCTGTCAACCTGCGAGGTAGTTCGATAGATCTGTGAAATCTTTGAATATCACAACTAGATGTCATTAATGTAGACAAACGCTCTCTGCTGGTGTCATTGGTGTCGCTTCTTTTCAGGTAACGAGAAGTCTGCCCTGTAACAGGAAGTTAATGTTATGAGAAGGTGTATTATAATATTAAGTCCAGTAGTTCTGGTCCCTAAACTTAACCAAACAGCAAGTGAAAACAACATTTTAGATGCAAACTAAAACAGAACTAAGTGAGAAGATTCACACGGAATTTGAAGCCTACTTCCCTGGGTGGAAATCCATTGTTTCAGCCATTGCGCCACCAATTCTACTTAGACCACTGACTTTGTTGCTCTTTATTTTACCTCACCTGATCAGGGTGAAAAGCCTTGTGACTGGCTAAAGTTTCTGGTCAGGGACTAGATTTTCTGAAGCTTAAAAACAACGCCAAGAGCAGGATTAGATGTCCAGTTCCATCTCAGACCACTTGAGTTAGAATATGCTCAAAGGTTAGTATGGATTTTTTGCTCCAGTGACTCAAAAAAAAGTACTGCCTACTGCAGCTTTAAACTGGAAAAACCCCTATACCTGTGTCTGTGTCAATTATTAATGTAAACAGTAGGGCGTACATGTCTCTAAGATGCCAACAGCTTTGACAAAACAGCAGGGTTTGACGTCCAGGGGACAAGTAGTCTCAGTTGATCAGAGGAGCTGGAAGCAGATCTCTTTGCACCAGTGGAAGTTTCTCATCTCTTGTTGTCTCTTGTAGCGTTGCTGATACAGTAATTTAAGCTTGTCACTTTGTTGCACTTGTCTGACTTGGGCTGGTGTAGATCAATCCAACGTGCAGATGAAGATAAAACAAGAACGCTATGTTTCAGTCTAAAAAGCCGGTGTCAGGGCAGAATGCATTTTCTGCAATTATACATGCCCCGGTTTTTCCTTTTATTACACCACTCCAGGAAACCACACACTATGCCATACAAGTTTTCTCTGGCAGGTTTTAGCCCAGAAAGTTATCTTTAGCCCTTGTTGTTGAAGTAAAACACAACATGTACTTGAGCAAGTTCCCCTCAGATCTTCGAAACTCCATTTTCTGGTTTCTCTTGTTGACTTTATCGGAACATTTTTGAGCACTTGGTGTGAAGCACGGTACAATATTCCAGTACGGAAGAAGGCAGAGTGTAAACACAAATGTGGCTGCCATGGAATGATTCAGAGGCTATTTTCAGTCCATGAATGGAGGAGATAGGAAGTGAGAACTGGTAAGAGGAATGTGATTGGCTTCACTGGCACTTCAAAGGCAACATGGAAGGCTGGAGCACGATGGAATATGTTCTGTTGGTAGAAACAAATTATTATTGCAATTTACTATAAATACAGCACTCTGGGTGTTTTTGGCAGTCTGGAAGGAAACAAACCATTAAGAAATACTACCCCAGCTGACCTCCCTTACATGAGTCTTAAGAGTGTTTGTATTAATGTTTCCTTAAATGGAAAGGCTGAAGTAAGATTTGCATCCAGTTTTGTTTTGTTTGTCTTAAGCTGTGAATGATGAATGAATTTAAAAGGAATTCAGTAAATAGTCACAGAATCTTGAGAACATACAGTCTTTTACATTTCGCAGTCATACACTAAGGCTGTAAGGACGGCAACAGACACATTTTACTTTGATGGTAAAGTAAGACCTGTTGCCTCAACCCAGCAGCTGGTTGAGGCCTTTATGTTCTCCCATGAGGTCTTCCTCCCCAGGATTCTTCCCAGAGTGAACAGATGTGGATTAAAAACTCTGAATTGCCTGTAGATATAAACGTAGAGGTGTCTGTTTTTGTCTTGCATAATCCGTATTCAGCTACCTTTAAACCACTGACCGATGAGGGGAATAACATGGATCATTTTGTTACAAGTTCTACTGGGAAATCTTGGGCCCTGGCATTTATACAAGCTCCTAGCACCCCCTCCACCCCCATGGTTCTCTCATAGGAGCGGGTTTCCCCAGCGTGACTATACACCCTGCCACACCTCAAAAACTGCTCAGGAACAACTTGACTAACATCCCAAAGGCCCTAAGGCATTGACTGGGCCTGCAAACTCCCCAGAACCATATCCAGTCGGCATCCGCATGATGCACCGTTACAAGCCCAACCCCTGAAGGCCTCACCGTGCAACCTACAGGACCCAAAGAATCCACTACCAACATTACATTACCGAGACAAACACTGCAGGGCACCTCCAGACCTCCTGTGTTCATACCTTGAAAAGTCAGACCTGTTTTACCAGCACGAGGGGGAGCGATGTAATATCAGTCAGGTGGTTTTAATGTTGTGGCTCATGCATGTAGACAGTGCTACAAGTTTAGTGATGTAATAAGTGCCCTGGATGTATTTAAAGCTGGTTGCTGAACACAAACATGTTGCCCACGCACTTCAATGAAAATTGCTTACCTAACACATTAAGCTGCTGTGCATCTCTACATATTCAGCCCACAGACACAAATAAAACTCACTTTTCTAGGTTCTGGGAAAGTTGTACAAATGTTACATCTCTGGGGATTAACAATTCAAAATATTAGGAGAAAGAATAAAATCCAACCTTGTATCTGGGAGGTGGTCTGTCAACAGTCTTACAGATGTTATATCTTAGCCGGCAGAGGATTTTTCATTGCAACACCTGGTCCTGGTAAAAATGAGCAACAAGGTTGAACAGTACGTCCATGCTCTACTTGCAGTGCTAGTTGGTAGACTTCTGTAGCTTAAGAGATAACGGCTACATAGTGACTTTATGTAAAGATTAGCTTTGTTTCATTCATATATATCGGGCAATTAGGAACAGTGTTGTGCATGAACGCGTACATTGAACGCGTTCATATTTTCGGTGAACGCTGAACTGAATGGATCAGTTTTCAAATCGTGAGCGTGAACGGGAACGCACTCACTCTCGCGACAATGAGCGGCACGCACCGTTCACGTTCACATTCACTTGAAAACTCTCGCGAGAAAAAGTGGTTTTCAGATTTTACGACAGTTTATGGCAAACACTGGTGACAGTTGGGCATGGCTAGTGCTGCAGGCAGTTTAGGAGAAGAGCTAGCAAAGTTTTATGAATTAACAAATTAAGACACAGACAGCAAGAACCTCACATTTTTATGCAAACTGTGTCCACCTGGTCTGAAAAAACAAGTGCGAACGTCCGACTGACGTTCGCGCTTGGTTCTGTTAAATAACACATTGTCTTATCTGTTTAAAAAAATGTAACAAACGAACGTGAACTAGTTCATTTTTAGGACTGTGAACTTAGTTCAGATTTTTTAAAAATGAACTATGAACGTGAACTAGTTCATTTTCACATGTGTGAACTGAACTTTGAGCTAGTTCTGTTCAAGCATGAACTGGCACAACAGTGATTAGGAATTTGAAGTTTTCAAATGCCTTTGACAGTTTCGACGGATCTCTTCCTCAGAACGTCATTCAAATGTTGGGGATGACGTGATTTATCAGCTGATGTTACTCCGGCTGTCAGATCGCCCCCCCGCCTCCAAGATGACACTCCAGGTGTGGGACAGGTTGTAGGCTCCCTCATCCCTGTTCATCGTCCTTGAGGCACAATTCCCGATTTCCAGCTGATTGATTGTATGATTTCAGGGCTTAATAAAATTTCATAGAGTGAAGTACATAATAATCTACCCACTGTACAGTTGTCATGAATGGGAACAGTAGCCATAGAGACCAAAACTGTTTATTGTACCAGGCTACATGCATGTTTATTTGTGCTGTAAAATTGGATATTTTAACATGGAGGTCTATAGTGACTGACTAACTTTTGGAGCCTTCCTCAAATGGTCATTTGAGGAACTGCAATTTTTGGCACTTAATTTCTCAGGTTTGGAGTTCACCACTTGTGGCTAACATGTTATCAAGCCGGGAACATATGAGTAGTCAATCACAAGACCTACCTCACAAACTGTGAGCTTGCTCACTAATTGTCAGGTTTTCACCAACAGGCCAATATTCAGCAGTTTCAGCAGAAAATGTTTCTACCGTTGCCTTTAGTCAGCTCATTATACCTTTTGTCATATGCACAAATTTGACTACTAAAGTATTTCCTGTAACTCAACAGCTGTATAGATCTGAATATAGTTTGTGTATATTTGTTCAGATCAGCCTCTGAGCTCAGTTATTATTTGAAATACTCAGTTCTTTCTGTAGGCTCGGTGGTTAGCAGCGTCGCCTCACAGCTAGAAGATCCCCGGTTCGCATCCCGGTTAGGACGCCTGGGATCTTTCTGTGTGGAGTTTTCATGTTCTCCCTGTGCAACGTGGGTTCTCACTGGGTACTCCTGCTTCCTCCCACAGTCCAAAAACATGCTGAGGTTAACTGATGATTCTAAATTGTCTATAGGTGTGAATTAGAGTGTGCATGGTTGTCTGTCTCTATGTGTGGCCCTGCGATATGCAATAGACTGGCGACCTGTCCAGGGTGTCCCCTGCCTGCGCCTGAGTCGGCTGGGGTCCACCCCCTGTGTGACCCTACAGAGGATTAAGCGGTGTATAGATAATGGATGGATGGAGTTCTTTCTGTTCTCAGGATGTGTGCAAAATGGCTTTGTTTGCGTGGCCCTGTTCAAATTGAACCTAAGTGACTTTGTATGCAGTCATGTTCTGTCCTACACACATAAGGAGCATGCTCAGTACTTGCCTCACTGGATAACAAGAATAAAACACAGAAATAAGTTGCAGAGCCAACCAACCGAGCCTTAGTTCCTGCCTTCCAGTAGAAGGTACGTTTTTTAGACATCCTTCAATTACTTTCTTTTTATCTTCATATTTTTGTGCTGATTTTATAGAACTAGTAAAACTGTGCCTTTTAGTAGTGTATACTCACAGTTTGAAATCAAATGTTTTACCAGCAGGTCCCTCTGCTCCAGTGAACTCAGCGTATCTTCTCCATCTTCCTCATGTGGCACAGTTATAACTCTGTTTCGCTTCCTCTTTTTCTCCGTTGAGTTAACCAATCAGTGTGCCCGTAAGAAAGGCGAGACCTGCTGGAGATGTGCCTTCACTGGTATCCACGCATCATTACACACATCAATTTTGTTGGAAACAATTACTTAACCACTGCCACATGTGGGTTAGGAAGCATAAAAACTGTAGCATAATATCTTTTCCAGCCTACTGGATTCACAAACAGACAAGCATATCATTTATACATTAAAGGATTTGTATGGTTTTACAGAGGTCTCTTCTCTGCAGGGCCTCTGCCACCCAAAGTGAGGAACATAGCATTAAAGGGAAGCGGCTTAAACCTTTTTCTTTTTAAAAAAAAAAATCTTTGGTCCTGGAATTGAAATGAATGCATTGTCCATAGATGCCACGGTCAACCACCATAGCAGCCTGTGTCAGTTGACTATGAGTAAATGTAAATGTAAATGAAACTGAATGAGTAAATGACGTAACATACATGAATACTCACTAAATAATCTCATCATAAACCAAACCTTACTTCACAATTTGAACTAACTATAGCAGTTACTGACATGAGAACTTTAACTAAGCAAACAGATGAACCCATAAAGGTTCCTTGACCCACTTTACGTCCAGTTGTTTCTGATGAAATAGCAACTCTATAGTTTACTTTACTACTGCATTTAATCGCTTACCCTGTTGTTAGCATTTATACTTGTGCATGGCATGTCTGTGCCCTCTACATTCACACTACCAAAACACTAGTTAGTGGAGAGGTCTATGTTGAGTTTATTTATGTAGTTGTAGCAATTATCAGTTGTTTGAAGTCCATAAAGAAACAGACAGGATCTTCTTGGAGTGAAATCCAATAAATCTGGACCAACAGTTCATTTTACTGAAATTATGCAGCAAGAGAGAAGCGATTGGAACCAAGTGGCAGCCTCTAAGGCTGAGAAACGAAGCCAAAAAACTGCAGTTGAGGCTGCCTCCAAAAGTAAGTCAATCCCCATAGACCCCCATGTTAAAAACACAACTTGACAGCATCTGTTTACAGCCTGGTACAAAACATGCCTTTGGTCTCTTTTGCTAATTTCACCCATTTATGACATCTTGACGGGTGTAAATCTTTCCACAAATCACCTGTTTAAATCGTATTAAGGCTTAAAGTGGTGCATAATGGTGAGTGTGGCTGCTCTGAGTGATGAGCGGCTGCTGTCACAGGACAGTGAATGGCACAGAGAAGCTTGCACGGCCAGCCTCAGCTCCAACTCTTTGCTCATTTTTGGATTAGCCAGGAATTAGGGGTCAGGGATGGTGACAGCCAGAGCTACCACACTGAGCTTCAAAACCACTGTTTGGGAAACCTGTGGTTGACATCATGGACAGTTCATCTATCTTTATACACAGTCTATGACTGGAACTGATTGAGCCTATACTCGGACTGGTAGAGTTATGAAAACAAGAAAATGGCATATGGTTACACTGGCAGAATAGTGAGTTTGCATCATGAGCATTCCAGATACAATTACAGCTTATTACAAGCTACATCATGTTACATGAAAGCATTATCTTTGCCTAAGTCAATATACTGTGATTACATGGCACATTGCTGTCAAACAGACCAATCACAGTGGTTGCAGCCTACGTCACCCTGACATGTGACTGCATTACTGGGACACATCAGGCTACCTGGTCAGTGCTGTCATTGAGACCCAGCACAGAGCTGAGTTTTGTACCTATTAGTTCAAAAGAGTTATATCAGAAATACTGAAATTAAATTATTTTCCAAGAACTTGTACTTGTCTGGTGGACTAATAATGGCAAGTAAAGGAACTTGTTGTACAGCATAGAAAAACCACAGCGAGATTAAAAGAAATCCTCGTGGTCTATCAAACTGTAGCAGAGTTATGGAGGTTAAAATAACTTCACTGTGATTAAACAGTGTCGCTGAAAGTGAGTGATCCAATAGATTATATCACTGACTTCAATTCTCCAGGAGAATCAATTAACTTGTAAAAGCCTGAGCAGAGCTTTCCAGGCCTTCCTAAAGCTTTAAGGGGCTTCATCCTCTGCTCTTTCAGTGCGTTTTGGACTTGCTGTGATGAAATTTCAAATAATTCACATCACTACCACATCCGTCTTGTCTTGAAACAAAAAAAAACAAAACAGAATTCCATGAGTGACTGATTTGTTTTGAAATCTGCATGGAATAAACTCAGATGTACACACACGCATATGTAAAACTGCACACACATGTAGAGTCTGCGCTCCAGTAGGTCAGTGCTGCTATCGTCATCTGATAATGGAAGTTCCAGCCCAAAGTAAGGGCTTCCATCTGTGGTGACCAGAGAAAATATTATGATTAATTAATAACAAGATTGATTGTGCCAAATGTTCCCCACGAGGTCGGTTCTTACATCCAGGAAATAGATCCCGTGGTACCTTTTCCAAGAAAGCGCTGTAAAAGATTGGATGACAGATGCAAGTTGAAGAAAATGGCCGTGACTCAAGCAGCTGTCATGAGGCATCGCTGGATATTATTTTTAAGGTTTTCTAAACAACTGTCACAGACCTGCTAAGTGTAGCGCATGAGTCCACGCGGTGAAGCTCTGCAGACTCTGCTGGCTGGAGCAGAGGTGAGACGCTGTCACCTCCTATACGTGGAAGATCTTGCGAATGCTGCTTCAGTGGTGCATTGTTATGAATTTTAATGCAGCGTTTCTTTCCGAAACAGAATTATACATGAAATCCTTTGGAGCCTCTTTCTATCGTGGAAACATTTTGCAGGCAATGTCGGTGAGTGATGCTCGGCCCACGTAGGAGAAGACAGAAAGCAGCACAGGCCGGCTCATTTTCCCGCCTGGCTTGGTATCATGACGAACTGGCTGCAGAATGCAGTGTGTGTGCATCTATGTGTTTGTGTGTCATTGTTTGTATGTATGGACACACTCTCAGAATTCTGTCTGTATAATGGATAGTTAACCCCTGAACCCCAGAACTTGCCAGCGGATTTGAATGCTTTCTTCTTAAAAAGTCGCAAAAATTACATTATTATTTATCAGAGCCAGAAAGTGTACAGTCAACAGATTGTTAGCTTTCCAAATGTCATTGAACTATTCATGTGTAGCGTACTGTACATCCTCAAAACATGGCTCATTCAAAAAGGAACCAAAAATAAACAGTTTGCACCAGATCATGTAATGAAGAAAACATTCAGTGCTCCTCAGTGCAGCTGAGAAACCATGACTGACTGAGCTGCGACCGGCAGTCACATGACGAAACTCTGTCTACACAGAGCAGAGAGGAGACGACAAAACCACTTGAGAGGAAGATAAAATGGACTTGATTTGTGTTGAAGATCCCCGGTTCGCGTCTCGCTTAGGACGCCTGGGATCTTTCTGTGTGGAGTTTGTATGTTCTCCCTGTTCAGCGTGGGTTCTCACCAGGTACTACGGCTTCCTCCCACAGTCCAAAAACATGCTGAGGTTAATTGATTATTCTAAATTGTCCGTAGGTGAGAATGAGAGTGTGCTCGGTTGTCTGTCTCTATGTGTAGCCCTGTGATAGGCTGGTGACCTGTCCAGGGTGTCCCCTGCCTTCACCAGAGTCGGCTGGGATAGACTCCAGTCCCCCCGTGACCCTGCAGAGGATTAAGCGGTGTATAGATGATGGATGGATGGATGGATGATTTGTGTTCATACCAGTGGGCACTTGAAATAATCTTATTTATAATAATTCCTTTACTGGTTTATTTTTGCAAAACAAATGCTGAAAGAAATTTAACTTTCTTTTTGGCCTTTTTTATGATTTATGGCATTATAACTTGAACATACTGCACAGAAAACATTTCTGAGTTCTCTCCCATTTAAATTGAACTAAAAATGAGCCCACAGTGAGGAAAAATGTGACAAGCAGGGAAAAAATGCCCAGAAACTGTTTGGAGTTGAAGTCTTTTCTTACATCTTTGGGATTTTTGATAGAACAACAGAACTTTTACACACTTGAATGGAAGGTAGACGGGTGTAAGACAGTTAGATTTGCTCCTTATTTGTTACAGAGGAGTCTTTACCAGTATAAAGAGAAGAAATGATTCCACTCACATTATGAGCTTATGTGTGTGTTTAACCTAGTTCTATTCAATAAAGTCTGAAAACTCTCACACAAGTCAGATTCCAGAACAACCGTGATGCAGCAGAGGCCATGTTTGACTGATCTGACGGTTAGTCCCTATCAGTGAATTCCATAGTGCAACTGGATCAGCAGCTTTTATTAGACCCTTCCTGCAAACACCCATGTCATTCAAACGTCATATTATAATTTGGGCCTTTTGATAAAACAGCTTAGATAGTTTGTACCTATTCTTGAAGTTGAACTCAAAGTTCATTATTTGAAATGTCCACTATGATTCTTCAGTTCAAACAGTGGGGAGGAAGTCCCTATTCCATGAATGCTGCTGCCCTGTACTGATGCAGTGTTATGGATTTCAAAATGAGTTAAAACAAATAAATGTGACAAAAAAAACCCAAACTCATGCATGTTTTTTTTACCGGGTTAACATTTCCATATGGGGCTTATCATATGCTAGAAGACACACCATGAGCCAAACAAGCAGTCAACACCTTGAAACTGAAGCTTACTGGTGACCCCAAAGCGCAGATTCAGACATCTGGGGTTTCATACAAAACAAACCTAAGGGACCAGTCCTGTCCTTGTTCTTCTTCAGAAGTGGTTTCCGGTTCCGGAAAAGGGAGAGCTGAATTGTAGTCAGTATTGCAACTTGCCATTGTGTAGCGAAGTGTAGTTTTAGAGCAGAGCTGGTGTGCTGAGCTGCAGCGGGTGGAAAGGGTTAAGTGAAGCAAGAGGCGGGGGGTTCATAGATCCACGCATTCTAGAGAAAGATGCACTGTAGTCCTACATGCAAACCATTTTAAGGAAGGAAGGGATTATTTTCATGGAAACAAAAACTAAACATGTACAGTTAATATATAGAGGTGAGTTTTTAGGGGTGAAATCAACAACCAGAAGGGAAATCAACAACCAGAAGGGAAATTCTAAGGTGTGTATATCACCTTAGAATTTCTATTTCTTTGCAAGGGAAGCAACAGCATGCTACATCATTATGACTGCTGATGTCATTGCAATTTGCATCAAACAGAAGGCCCCAAAAAAGCAATAAAACACATACACACACTCGGACGGGCTGCACGGTGGCTCGGTGGTTAGCAGCATCGCCTCACAGCTAGAAGATCCCCGGTTCGTGTCCCGGTTAGGACGCCTGGGATCTTTCTGTGTGGAGTTTGTATGTTCTCCCTATGCAGCGTGGTTTACTCCAGCTTCCTCCCACAGTCCTAAAACATGCTGAGGTAAACTGATTATTCTAAATTGTCCGTAGGTGTGAATGAGAGTGTCTCAGAAAGGTGTGAATGTCTCTATGTGTAGCCCTGTGATAGGCTGCCGACCGGTCCAGGGTGTCCCCTGCCTTTGCCCGACTCGACTGGGATAGACTCCAGCCCCCCTTGCGACCCTGCAGAGGATTGAGAGATGTACAGATAATGGACATACATGCACTCCCCAGTCCCTTACCCACAATTCCTCTCTGACCTGATGTCCACTCTAGTTAACGATCCTGTTCTGCATTAACTTGGTTCTTGTACCGAACCTGAAATCTAATCACCAGAACAGATTGCAGTGTTTGAGGTTTTTTGTGATTTCTTTGGTTGTTTGTTAAGTTAAAAACATATCATTTCAGATATCATTAAGTGCAACTATGATAAATGCAGGGTAAGCTTTCACAGAGCACCACATCTTTATAAAGTGGGTTTTACTTGGATGCAGTAAAGTGACTCTGGGGATCTGAAGGGCTTTGTGCTTGTATATGTTTTCATGGCCTTTCTTAAGCCAGCAGCTCAAGTAATCCTTTGATTTTGCATGATCATGGTTTGCGGCTATCTGGCCAGCAGAGCGCTTGAATAAGTGGTATTGTATTTATATATCAGACTTTTCAAGCAAATACTTGAATCTCAAATTCCTGTCAGGGCTTCTTTCAAACATACGTGGCTTAGAAAGGACTTGGCCCAAAACACTGAAAACAGCTTATTTTCAGTAAAGAGAAGTAAGTTCATGACTGACGGGACTGAATATTAAACACAGAGGGTTTCCTGGAGAGCAGAAATGACTAAGAGTCAGAGAAATGGCACAAGACCCCGTTTTACACGCCTTAAATCAGTTTCACCCCAGGCCAGCTGCAAACATTACACGGAATGTTTTCCCCTCTCTGCAACATAAGAATGATTGTGCAAAACACATAAATTACTGATCTAAGGTGGCTTTAGAAGGCATGAGCCCACTTTACCACCACTGACATCACAGGCCAGACATTTAATGTACTTCAGACATTGGCCAACACACTCAAACGCCACATAAACATGATCTTGTAATGGGAATTTCACAGGGCTCACATTGGTATACCTTTTAATCCCCATGCTGCTGTCTGAGTTTGACAGTATTACCAGCTGGTGGTCTAGTTTTATGCCACAAGCGTTTTCTTATACAGCAAATGATTGCGTCCTAACGTCCACCAAACATTGTGCCAGTTATAAATCTGCTTCTGTGTGGCTATGAGTGTTGATGAAGTACATTTTTTGTCGGTGTATTCTTATAATATAAAGCACATGCTCTGCCATGGCTGAGATCTTGAAGGAAGACGTCTATCCATTCCCATCCCGCTTCAGTCTGTCGTTTCCACAGCTTTCCATCCTAGATTTATTAAGCCGTAAACACAGGTCAAACCGACTTTCAGCACATCAAAGTCTCGTCCTTCTCCTGCCAAGTTGGACTGACAGCGGCCTTCCAACGCTACAAAGGCACCGACTCCTATCCTGGGAGAGGAAGTGGAGCTGAATTTGACTCTATAAATGTAATCACGTTCATTGGCTCTCGCTCTCTGCGGGATAGTTTGGCACTGCAGGTGGGTTGTGTTGCTGTGGGATGAGATTTCCATTCGTCAGTTTCACCAGAACAGATCTGCTGGGACCTTCCAGACTCCTGTTTCTCATTCGAGAGTGCATTTGGTAGATAGAGGTTTTGAAAGCTGTGCGTGTGTTCATACTGTTTTTCTCTGGGGGAGTCCTGTTGCCAATGCATGCACTGCATATTGTTTGACTTAGAGTAGTAGTAGCAGCATTCACGCAGCTTTTTATGCTGCTGGCTGTCCTTGAGCTGAGGCCTTTAGAATTTAAAGAACAGATTCTTTAAAGTCTTGAAGTAAAGAGTGATACTGCCGTGTTATTCCATTTAACCAGGTTAGCTTGATGTTTCATTGTCAGGTACTTTTAGGCGCATTACAATGTTACAGTTAACAAAAGGTATAGACTCCCTGGAGAAATCTACAAATGGCATTACGTACAGAGTCACCTCGTTTGAACAACTTACTTCTAGGTACAAACATCTAAATGTCCCATACAAGTCAAGTGTGTCAAAATCTAAGGACACCAGATGTGGACTCTGATTTGATGAAGTGTCTATTTTTCAAAGTGAAGACTGGACAGCTAATAAGGCAGTTCAGCATATATTAGCAGTGCATAAACTAACAAGCAGTCCTCTCTGAACTCCATAGAGCACCCTTTATGATGCTGTTTGTCATGAACTACAAAGCAAACCTAGAGTGATTTTGCTGCTGTAGCACCACCACAAAGACATGCCATTAACCTTTGCAGGATCTATTAGAGCTGATATGGACATTCATGGAGTGTTGCACTGGGTCAAGAACAAATAGATTGGAAATTTAAAAGTGAAAAAATAAAATAAAATCAGTACCTGTTCAAGGATAGTCCCAGTAATCAGTAAAGATGAAAAATAAAGACTGTCCCATTTATTATTACTAGAAGTAATTAGTATTGGTTGGTAGTCAAAGAGTATCTGAGACACTCTGATATTAAATATGAAAACCTTTGTTAATACATGGATAAACCAATGCATTTAGGATGGGCAGTGCAGTGACAGTAAATGTTGCATTTAGAGTTCATTAAGCAGTCATGTGACACAAGCCACATGAAATATCCACTCGTGACAATCGCCTATAAAAGGTGTTCAACCTCTTGGATTTTTTTCCCCTTGTATTGCTTTCCAAAATTTAATCATGGTAATTTCAATTTGGCTTTTTTTTAAAGAATAATTTACAAAAAAGATTCTTTTATGTCAAGGTGAAAACAGATTTTTACAAAGTATTGCCAATTAGATAAAAATATAAAATGCAAATTAAGTGACTGCATGAGTATTTAGGTCCTGGGTTCAAATCTCAGCCTGGGATCTTTCTGTGTGGAGTTTGCATGCCCTCTCTGTGCCTGTGTGGATTTTCACCGAGTTCTCCGGCTTCCTCCCACAGTCCAAAAACATGCTGAGGTTAACTGGTAATTCTAAATTGTCCGTAGGTGTGAATGTAAGTCTACTTGGTTGTCTGTCTCTATGTGTGGCCCTGTGATATATAATGACCTGTCCAGGGTGTCCCCTGCCTTCACCCTGAGCAGCTGAGATAGACTCCAGCCCCCTCATGACCCTACAGAGACTGTGTATAGATATTGGATGAATGGAAATGGATAAGTATTCAACCACAGCCACAACCACTCAGAAGATCATTTGAGTGCAGTGAATGTTTCTCAAGTGACTGTAGTTCAAAGACACCTGTATCTGGAAGGTCCAGGCAATAGTGAATAAGTACAGCAACTGTTGCCCATTCTTCCAGGCAAAGCTCTAAGGTGAGAATGGAAAAGAGAAAGACACTGATCAAAAAAGCTGATATTAAATCTCCACTAGAGTTCACCAGAAGGCACTGAAGTCAACTGGAAGAAGGTTCTTTGGTCTGATGAGACCAGAACTGAGCTTTTTGGGTAACAGCCCAGGTGCTATGTTTAGCAGACACCAAACACTGCACATAATGACAAACACCATCCCTACCATGATGCATGGTGGTGGCAGCATCATAAAGTGACGGTGCTTCTCAGCGGGAGGCCCTGGGAGCTTGTAAAGATATAGAGTAAAACGCAAGCAGCAAAGTGTGAAAGTCAGAGCCCAGACCTCAATCCGTCTGAGAATTTGTGGCTGGATTCGGGATGCGCTGTTCAGTCACAATCCCTGCATAACCTGAAAGAGTTTTCCAAACAAGAATGGGGTAAAACTGCAGATGTGCCAGGCTGATTGAGTCCCTTTCACAAAGGCTCAGCGCTGTAATTGCAATCAAAGGTGAACCTACCAAATACTGACTTAAAGGAGGGGAATATTTCAATTTTATGACTAATAATTTTATTTATTTTGGATTACTTTGTAGAAATCTGTTTTCACTTTGATATGAAAGAATCTTTCTTCATGATTCAATGATGTAAAAGGAGAAAACTTCCAAGGGACATGAAAACATTTTCTGTATGCACACATGGTATTTCCTCAAATAGTGGCCGTGGCTGTAATTAAATCAGTTATAGCAGGTAACAAGCTTTATTTGAAGGCAGACCTTTATTTATAATTCTGTTGTTTTATAAGTTTAATTAGTGATATTTTAGTACAAAACCTTATTTTGATCTGCACCCATTAGACCTCCAGAAGTTACACTGTTAGTACAAACTCAGTTGCTTCCTGTAGGCGTGTAAAATTGAAATCCCTGTAGCATAGCATTTCAGTGAACAGAAACCCTTAATCACTTTTCTTTTGGCAGCAATACCATATGCAACAACCAGATGAGATTAAAGGAAAACAAATCAAAGCTGATCAGGAAAGAAGGAATCCCACTGTCACCTTGAGCTCTGTCAAATATACCATTCATTTAAAATACTGTGTAAGTGTACCACAGTAGATTACAGTATTGAAATGCACTTTATGCTCATCTGGCATGCACAACAGGAGTTTATCCACCCTTTGGTCATAGCCGGGGGCATGGTCGACTGGAACAAATAAAGACAGAGACCTGACTTTTAGAAAATATGGTATGTCACTCAATCAATCCACTGCCTTGGTCCAACATATCGCATGAAATTTCAAAAATAAAATGAAAATATCTTCATCTGCTGCTTAGATTTGTACTATATTTGGCACAGAGACACATGATTCTGACAATATGTATGCTCTTGATGCTTCCCTTACTCTTATACTCTTATACAGTACTCTAGCAGTGTGTTTACTTTGTGCTTGGTGCTGATTAACACCTCAGACACACTAAATCAAAATTTGTGCTCAACGTTATATCTGCTAAATATCAACAAGTCTGCATGCTGACATGTACACAGGCGTCAGTTAACTTGGCTGACTCCAAGTCTTGCTGAGATATCATCTTGATTAATAACAAACAATGATGCCAAAACTTTCTTGGAAGAAGGGAGTAATACAGATTTTGCTTTCTGCTCTGAATTTGTCCCCTTGAGTTCCCACCTGAGCTGTTTCCACTCTACAGAGCCATGCCGCAGTCATGAAAGCTCCGCTCAGCTTGATTTCATAAAAAGCCAAGTATAAAACCATCAAACAATGAAACAGGGAACCTCATGCAGCTTTTTTTGTGTGTGTTTCCACCACACATCACCATCAGTCTGACTTGGTGGAACATCAGACCCCAGCTCCACATGCAGCACCTCCTCTGTCGGGTCTTCACAGCAACACTGCTGAGGTTTTCTGTGAAGTATGTCTCTGTGAAGTGAGATCTTACAATAAAAACAAAATTTAAAATCAAAAGACATTAAGGTTCAAATCAGTCTCAGGACTTGGAAATGAAATCTTTTTCTGTCAAAGCCCAACAAAATGATGGGGTGTCTTTTGCATTTCATCTTCTTTCACAGTGATAATTTAAAGCATTCATTTGACCAGATCCACCTTTTTGGAAAATAGTTCTGTTCTCAAGTTGTTACACTGACTGATATCTGAGAGAAGACTTTCAAAATTGCCAACAACAAAAGTGAAAGAGCTTAGTGTGGATTGATGTTTTCAGTGCGTGAAACTGATACTAAAAGTGTTGGCATGCACACATCCATCACACACAGACGTGCAAAAGTAGAGGCAGGTGGAATCTGGATGAAAGCCACTCCAAAGGTGAATAATAAATGTTCCTCTGTGAAGTTGAGACATTCTATCAGCACGTAAACTACAGAAAGAGAGAAAAAGAGACGATAATCTCGAAATAAAGCGCTTCAGAAATCCTCTTTTCATCTCCGCGATGGAACATCGGACCCGGAGCGTGGCCTGCAGTTCTCATCCTTAATGGATTGAGATAATGGCTGGACAAATTGTTCCCAGGCACTGTCTTCACTCTGCCCCGCTGAGTTCAGGGATCCGGGGAGTAAAATAATCCGATTTTTCCTTCCTTTATCTCCCAGACTCCAGAGAAGAAGCGAGGGGGCTTTGAAATGCCATGTCTACTTGTCACGACCCCTTTTGTGTACCCTCCGCCCATCTGTGGACCCGGCTTTAGACGCCATCCCTTTTCCAAGGGCTCACTGTCACGGCCTCAAATAAACCTGCTGGAAGTGCCAGCCCTGTTTTCCATTTTCCTGTCGTTCTTTTTTTCCTCTTTCTTTCTTCCCCAGTGTTTATCAGACTGTGGCCTCTCCCAAAATGAGGAGTCTCTCATGGTTAAGTGGTAGAGTTCATGCCGAGGTTCGTGGAAATTCACCAGGTCTCTTACAAACTATTGTGGTGAGAAAAAGCTTGAGTCTGATCACCGGGATGTGAGCCACGCCAGGCTCCCCTGTGTCAGGAATGAGTATACAATGCGTAATAAGCACTTCTGCTGCGTGCTAAGTTGGTCCGGTCATGACATCCTTAAGCCGAGGGCCGTGCCAGCTCTCCTGTTACAAAGACAAATTGTGCATGCGGAATTTCCTGGAGTGGCTCCGAAAATGCTCCCCCAGTCTTACAGCCAGGCTCTCTGCGGGGACTTGCACTTGAGAGATTTAGTGCCATAATTTAGTCCTTGCCCTCGTCTCAGCCCCAGCAAAATCCTATCAAGCACAGCCTAAGCCACCTGATTAGCTAAGCAACAGGTTTCCACGAGGAATATTCAGGACCGATGCTGGGACGGCTTCAGGGACTGACGATCGCTGCAGGAATCTCTAACGATAAGACGGAGCCACACCCTGGCAACCAGGAGTCAAAACAGAGTGATGCAACTTTGAAAGAATTTTGGTCTCGGCTGCATTCTCTGTTTTAACTCGCAACAGGTGAATCCTGAGTAATCAATTCATGGTGTGTGCACTGCAGTGGTTTGTATGGTGATGTTCCATCACAGCAGCTGGATGGAAACACTGTATGTATAACATGTATCTCACTTTTTACTGGGATGTAGACCCCTGCTACGTCTTAAACTGACTTTCCTGTAAGACACTTACCCTGATGTGCGCTCTGTCACATGTATATGATGGTTCACAGATGTAAACAAGCAGAACAAGAAAATTATCACTCATCAAGCCAAAACAGTTGGAACGCCTCCACAGACCTATGAACTCTTCCACAGTCAGTCATTCTTATTTGTGTATCCTCATAACTTGTTTGTTAGGGTTTCTACAGTCTTAAAATGTACTCTAAAATATCCCATGATATTTTATGATTCTAATAAAACAGTGAACCCCAGAGGGGTGACGGGAAGTTATGTGAAATATGCTGAAAAGTTGTTTTTACACTGACTTATGTGGTATTGGAAAACCTCCCCTGGTGCCCATTATTCCAAAACATACAAATTTGCTGTGTTCTAAAAAGTGGTACCAGAAAGCATCTCTCCGTGGCAGTAGCCTGGAGGCTTTGATATACTGTCAACCCCCCAGTGTGTCTGAATATCAAGCATTTGATTGCTCAAACACATGCTGCCCTGGGTGCAAATCAGGTGAAATGGCTTTCTCACAGGCTCTTTATGGTAATTCATGTTCCCTGTGCAGGTTTTTCTTCATAAAATCAGTGTAGCAAACCCTTAAATGGTTACTTAAAGAACTCCTTTTGGTTGCAATGATTTAGTTCTCAAACATGATAAACAGGACTCAGGTGGAGGGTGGAAAAGTACTCTGAAATCTGACAGTCTGCACACAAAATCCTGGCAAAGTTTCTGGGAAGGGTTTCACAAAAGAAATTCAATGACATGCAAAGTGACGCATCACGCATAAAGCCTCACTGCTTGAACTGTGATGTATCCCTCTAGTCCCCAAAATGAGCTTACTCATACTGTAGACTCAGTGAGTCAGGGGGGAATCAAAGTAAATGACCCGTGGATAAAGTACATCACGTCACCCCTGCAGCCTCAGCCCACTAATCTTACATTCCAGTGACAGAAATCTCTTTTCCCTCCCCAGATCTCGTTTAAACGGTACTTCCAATGGACAATACCCTTTATTTTACCTTTGTCCACTTTTGGCGCTACTGATGAGGTCTAGCCCAAAAAACATGGTAGAGTAATATGTAATCTGATCAACATGCACTGTCTTTGGAAAAACCTCTAGCTGCATAATGGCTTAGGCAAATGAATGTGATGCTGAGTCCTTAACACAAGGCGTGCACTGTTCACAGAGATTAATGTATACGTTCATTCTCCATCCACTTCTGCATCATTCATCCCGATTGGCTACGGTCCCCTGATCAAACAGTATAGCTCATATGTTTCAGGGCGTGATGGCCTGGCTGCCGCTTGCACATGGTGGTATGAGCTATTCATCTCCCATCTGATTCTCTGGGTGGTCCTTATCTCACTGATACATGACCTTTGTAATTTCAAACCTATTGAGAGATGCCTCGTGGGCCGCCCCTCCACTTGTCCTTGCCTTCATTTAGACTGGCTAGAAACCGATGTTGCTGTTTACCTCTGGCCCTGCGCAGCTCTCAGGAAATGTGATAATGAGACATTTAGTTGCAACAGAGGCTCTCTGAGCCCCATGTAAAAAGCTTCCATCATGCTGTCAGGCATGTACACACATGTGAGCACTCGCCAAATTACACACTTTTTGGCTTCCCAAAATCTTTTCATATCAAGGTCGCCCTAAATGACGTCCACTAAGGCTTGAGACCCTCACTTCATAAAAATCATTCTTTAATGATATGATTTCATCTCAAAGTATTTCCTGTGCAACCACAATGGAATCTAAGAAGAAACATATTTTTTAACAGAACAAAATGTTATGTTTGAGATATGTGACACCCGTACTGGGATAAATCCTCTTTTGGACGGAGAGACGTTCTGATTTCATCGCTGACGGTCCACATTGTTCTCCATGACACATCTTTTTCATTCCTCAGCTGGCAGGGATAATCAGCAATGCACACTGCAAACTGAGTGAAGTTGGGGGATTTGGTGCTAAGTGAATATCTTCCTATTCTACAATAACAGATGGAAGGCCACACTAATTAGGTGATTGATTAAAATAAGACACACAACCACTGCTTCTAATATTTGAGAGCAAAGCGTTCAGTCTTTTACCCACGTTGTATCAATAAGTTCTTGTCATGTGTAAAGCATGGCATGGTAAGGAAAAGTGTTAAAGCACTTGCAGAAATGATTAATGACACTATCTCTGCTCCATAGACCGGTTTATTCAAGTGTAGCAAAAACGTGAAAGGGAAAAATATATTATATCACTAATCTGCAAGAGCAACTGCATTCTTTCAATGGCTCCTGTGGTTATGTTTAGAATCAGATACAATATATCTTTATTGTCCTCTTCAGCTCACCAAAGGCACCTCAAAGGGATGTGAAATGGGTTGGGGTGGAGCTGTGCCAGAGAGGTGGAGTAGAGGACTGCAACAGCACTGAGAACCTGTGGGACCCAACGCAAATTTCACAGCGGGTGTTTCTTAACTTTGGAGCCACAAACTGTGGGTGCCAGGATTCAGTGCTGACCAGAAGGATGGAATCAACAAATGAAGCCAGGAAGATGATTACAGCAGCTTTTTACAATGCAAAAGCAAAGCAAGGCCAGTCTGACATTGAGAAATTACTCAGTTATTACGGTCAAGATAGAAAATAAGTGGACTTTGATGCCACAAATGTGCAAATGTTGATACAGAACAGACACAAATGTGGCGCCTCATGTACCTGCACCTTTCTACCCGGTCAAAATAGGCTCTTCTTCAGAGAGATAAACCACTTCTTCCTTCACATCCAAAACAAGATGCTATCGAGAAACACAGGAAGGTTGCATTTATTGCAGAGGAATAGCAAATTCTTGTTAATGTAACTGTAATTTTGCTATGTTACTACCAACAGACAGGTTTCTCTTCAATGCTACACAGTAAAGTAACTTGTTTTCCCTGCTGGATGGGAAAAGACTCAAAGCCAGTGGACCTTTCCGATGTGCGGGCATGAATAGTCCGTAGGTGCAGGTGGGAGTGGACATGCACATTGCATCAGCATGGAGCATAGGAAAAATCTTTTTATTTACACCCTTCATCTGAACGTTTGACCTATCAGATGGAGCCCTGGATGCATGGACCATGCTTTTATGCCGTTTGGCCTGTCAGATGAAGCCCCAGCTAGGCTCAGCTACCCTCAGCTGGTTAGCTAGCATTATGACTGAAGAAAGGGAGAAGATGGAGGAAAATGTCAAGAGATGTTTTTGTTGAATTGAGAAGAAAACAGTATCAAGACAGAAGTGGAATTATTCACTAGGTACAGACTATTACATGTTTGGGGTCTGTGTTTGCAGTGTATCTTTAATGCCCTATTAACTCAGAGACACACAGGAACTTTCTAGCCTGTACACTTCGGTATTTGTTAATTTACTGAGCGTGATATGCCGTTGTAATTATGAACGATGTTATTGCACACAGATTGGCCTCAGGTTTAATGGCAGTGGTGAGGAATCCAGCGTGGAAGGGAAACAGTCCTACTCAGGGGTCTAGTGTGGAGGCTGAAGATGCTCAGAAGCTGCTGTTAGTACAACACAGTACAGCATGAGCACTAAGTGGGGGAGACAAGACTATTAAAGATGCTACAGTTGGGATTTATGATGTCGAACATGAGATGTAGCCTCAGAGTGCTTCATATAAGACTGCAAACCATAAATAAATACAAATCCACTGAACTTGCACAGTAGGTCTGAGGATCTTTCTTGAAGGATTTACAGACAGTGTGACCTTTGCGCTAAATCTGATTAGTAAAAGTTGCCTGTGCTTCCCAAAATATCTCTTGTTCATGAGTACATCTGCCAGTGGATGTATTTTCTACTGTCAACAAGAAGAACCGTACATTCAGTGACATTACGAGTCGGTCAGGAATGTTATCTGACGTTGCCAGTCCATGAACGAAACACATTTGTGAACTAAACCCATCTACAAATTACAATGACAAGTAGATGTTTCTTCCATGTTGCTGTCAGAAGGAATGAATAACGACGGACTCCGCTTGAGTCATCCTCCACATGTTCACCAAACAAATACTGGATAAATGTTTTGATCTTTTCCAACCATTTAGCATCTCTTCTCGAGCCAAACCCAGATAGTAAACAACATTTTAGTGAACAATTGAGTGAATCTTGCTGCTCTATAGAGAAGAGAACAGGCAGCACTCAAGCTAAAGCTAAATGAACTGGTACAGAGGATGATAATATCACTGGATTTATAAAATTAATTCATCTTGTTAAAATTGAATGTTCTGCTAGGAAACCTTGGGCCCTGGCATTCTTGTGGATGTTACTCTGACAGGCACCACCCATGCAGGCTGCCTCACAGCAGTGGCACTACCCAGCAACAGAGGCCTGTCACAGCAGGACGAATGTGTGCAAAACCTGCTCAGGAACGACTGAAGAAACATGACTCAGAGTGCAGTTCACTGCCTTGGCCTCTAAACTCCCCAGATTCCAATTCAATAAATCCACTGTCAATGTCCCAGTGCCAGACGCCACAGGACACCCCCAGAGGTCCGATGTCCAGGCCCTGTCAGAGCTGTTATGCTGGCACAAGGGGATCCTACACAATATTATGCTAAAGCAACCTGTTTGTTTAAGCTCACCATGGGAACAACTTCAACTGCTGTTCTGGTGGTGCTCTGTTCCTCCATATGCTTCCACTGAACACACCCACAGTGCTGCCCATCACCACTTCATTGTCTGGTTATATGGATATCCTCCAAATAGGAGACTCAACCTGGATTTCAACCTTATTCAGTACCCCTGATATCTGTTTTATCATTCATATGTCTGCTTTTGTCCTAAGATACCTGCTAAAAAGATGGTAGTTTTACTCTTTAGGACTATGTTCCATAACTGTGTTTTGTACATGGTGAGATAAAAATCAACATTCAACAATTTTTAACCGTACACTAGACCAGTGGTTCTCAACTGGTGGGTTGGGACCCAAAAGTGGATCGCAAAGCCATTTTTAGAGAGTCGCAGAAGCATGCAAAATGTGCTCAGAATCCGTCAAAATGGGCCAAAATATGCCCAAAACTTGGCAAAAGGGTCCAAAAATGCCAAAATGAGCAAAAAATAAGCCCAAATTTCCCCAAGTTGTATCAAAATGCATTGAGACTACACCCAAATAAACCTTAATTTGTTAACAGGAACAGCAAACTTCAACAATTTGGGTCACGACTGTCATTAATAGAGACATAGTGGGTCCTGAGGCTGGACCAGTTGAGAACCACTGCACTAGACCACTCGTACATCAACTTCAGGCCGACTTCAGATCCGCTGTCACATTTTATGTGTTAGCAATTTATTGTTTTCACCAGTAAATTACCAGTTAGCATCTTAAACAAACATGCTTATTGCTTCTCAGGTCCCAAACTGCAGTTTCTCCTTCACTCCAGTTACTTGACTCTGATTTCCTAGCAGTTTCCACTCATCTGACACTTATCAGCGTAATCTTGCCTGTTTTCCTAAATACACCTCCCCTCTTTGATTACATAGTGGTTTTGCACATTGTGCAACGCTCTGCTCCCAGTATTACTTTCTTTCTGTCGATGCTAGTTTGCCCCGCTTCATGTGTTGCCCCCCCGCTCCCTTCTTTTTTTTTTTCCATTTTGGCAGTATCGCACAGCGAACCCATCATCTCTGGCTGCTCTCGGCAATCATGACCTGCGATTGGAAATGGATATCCAAACAAAGCACAACCTATCATCTTTACATTGTGGCTGATCGGAGTATTGGAGGGGTGTTTCCAATAACACAGGCACGGCTCTGAGTAGCCACACAAGTTCACTGGGAGGTCGGAGAGACCGCATAGGAAAGGGAGGGGACGGGCAGGAGAGAGAAGCTGAGAGCGAAAAAGAGAAAGAGCAGGAGAGTTAGAGGGGGGTTAAAAAAACAACAACTTTAACTGTAGCTGCATCCTCAAAACCAAGAGATAACAGTTGTTATGGTGCTGGTTGGAGCTGGAGGCTGCCTGAGGATAATCACAAGCTAACGCCAAAGAGTTCACGGACCGCTGTGTCAGTGACCATACTGCTGTAACTGAGAACTTCCAGAGCTGCAGCGATACTTAGCGGGGAGAAAACAGTCAAGTATCCTAACAGGAACAAGCAATGTTTATCATTAATAACTTCAATTACTTATTGTGCTCTAAAGTTGGCGCTATCAGTGCAGAGTGCAAGCAAAGGTTTTCTCTGGTATTTGCAAGTTTAGGCTTTAAGGTTGTTCACTTAGGATTACATCCTATAATGTCTTAAGAAAGGAAACTGCAGACCATATGTACGTCGTAAGAGTTACTGGTCACTGCAATTATTCCTCTTATTCATGCTGGCCGTGGAATAACAGGACTACACAATAATAAGAAATCATGGATTCAATCTACAGTCCTTGCTTGATGCCAAAATGCACAATACATTCGGAAGTTCAGCCAGAGTTAACATGATGCTTTAAGAGCTCACTCAACACTTGTAGTTAAATGTGTGCCAGATCCAGTTGGGAGGTTCTTCACTAATGGCCATGTTTGAAAAAGTCACAACAGCCTCATCAGTAGCACACGTCCACATTTTGAGACAGTTAGATTCACACCAAATACGTTATATATGTATCACTGCACAGGAGTATGCTTGATCTTGACCTTAGTCCGCCTCTTCCAAATGGCCCAGTGTACAGGTTATACTGTGCCTGTGTATGCATTGTTCACACTTATCAAGCCTACTGGACCTAATGGACCCGAGCAGTTCTGGAAGTGCCTGGAAGGTGCTTCTTTGGTCAGTGATCTAAAAACTCACTTCTGTGTTATCACTGCTTTTGTCTGTTTTAAAATGGTTAACATGCAAATTTGCACTGTTCCCTAGTTTAGAATGTACAGTCTACCTCTTTCTCCATTCACCCCTCATCACTCGCTGCAGCCGGAGCACACCAGCTCACCTACAGCTCTGCTCAAACAGTCAAACTGCTGTGTGCAACACAATGGCAGCATGTAATATTGGAGTAATTGAGCCATACACAGGACACAGGTTCTGAAGAAGAAAAACAATACAGGAAGGCCCATCCTGTAAGTTGACAGGATTGGTTTGTTAGGTGTAAAACCCTGGAAGCCTAATTTGTGTTTTTGAGTGTCATTGGTACACTGCAGTTTATAGCACCCTGGAAATGCTGTGTTGACTGTTTAATTCATGCCTAATATATCTTCCAGTATATAAAGATATACTATATGTTTATGTTAACAATGTAAAAAAAATCCTCATCTTTTTTACTGATCAGTATTCTCCATCTACAGTTATATAATTGTGGATGAGGAGCCGGGCTTTAACCTCTCAGCCCAGTTACAAACCAGCCCAGCACACCTGCAGAGCAGCCACCCTCTGCTGCAACAGGTACATAAGTCTCATGTTGCCTTTGCCTTTTGTTCATCATCTGTGATGCATACGCTTTCCTCACAGTCAGAAAGTAAGTGTGTCCTGGTCATAGTTCAGCAACGCGAGCATCTCTCCTGCCCGGCTGCTGACAGCACTGTCAGCCGGATCAAACACACGGGATGGCAGTGGAGGAGGTTGAACCAAGGTCTGGTTCAGCAGCAGTTTAGATCACTGAGAGCACCGGAGTGGCGAAAAGGAAACAAGTCGAGCTCTTCTGTTTCCATCACAGTTAGTTTTGTAGTTTTGAGACAATACTTGGCTTGGAAGAGTTTCCAGCCTGCTGTGTTGCTATTCAGACAAAAAAACTGCGCTCATTTGACTGGCAAACTGACTGTGAAGCCTCTCAACTGATGATGTGACGTAGGAGGAGGTATTGGTAATGTGTAACTCTATAGCATGTGCATATTGTATTTAGACGGACTTGACTGAAATATGAGAATCTGTCCTTTAATGATTTCAGACTGTCACACATAGCCAGAGGTTACACTCATGTTTGTGCCTGGCTTAAGAAGGCAGAGACAGATAGTACGGTGACGTTGTGATGAGTTTAAACCATCTGCTGGCTGTTCCTCAGTCACAGGAGATGTGGCATATTACATCAGACTATTAAGTTACCTATGAAAGATTCTCTCTGTCTGTTGCTATGATGAAGGCTGCCTGTTTGTTTTCGAGAGTGCGTCGCCCCTATGGCTGTCTTCCTCCTCATGCAGGTAGCCCCGAGGGAGAGAGAATGGAGCTCTTTGACAGGAGAGAGGAGGGGGAAACCAACCACCATCTACTGCCCGGGCTCATTCTGTAATGAAATGGCCTGTGTCATGGAGGCCTTGTCCAAACAATGGGCCTATTCAACCTGGAGAGGAGTCTCTGTCAGGACCAGGCTGAATACGATACCTCTGATTCAGGCCTGCAGTCCCTCTTTCTCTCCATCTTACTATTTTTTACTCCGTCTACTGTCGCTGTTACCATCCGCCCTGCCTTTGTCTCCCTCTCTCCCCTCTGATTCTTCTGCTTTCGATCCTCTCTGTTCTGTTTCCTAGAATGTCAGCCTACAGCAACAGCTAAGTAGAAAAGTCACACAAAGAACTTGACACTCACTGTGTGCTCGTGTGTGTGTGTTTTTTTTTTTTATACCACATCATTGTTCACGTCCAGGTGAACATCGTCCATGTTTCCCCTGAAACCTTTTGGGTTTTATGTGTTACTGTATTACATTTCATGTTATTAAGGGGTTTTGGTGTCTCGTTTGTTTTGAGTTCTTGGTGTGCTGAATTGTTTTCAGTTGGCTTAAACTGCCCACCTGAAATTATATTATTCAGTTTCACTCTAATATTTCAACTGTTCCATAGCGCTGGTTGAGAAATTTGTCCATGGTTAAGACCAAAAAATAAGTATATGATGGGTGGAGCGCCTCAATAGGGGAAAAGGAGAAGCTGAATTATATTGGTGTTTTTGTCCATGTCAGAAGGTTTATTGCTCTAACTTCTTTCTTGTCACCTGTTTTCATTTTCATTGCTCTTAAATCACTTGCCCTTTTCTACCAATCACAAAAAAGATCCACACAATCAGGTGGAGTTCATCTTGTTTTTGTTGGTTCATTACTATATCCTTGGATGTATTAACAGAGCTGGACACGGTGCCTCCACTCACCCATCCTGCCAGTTTGTCCCAGTGGTCAGACATGGTATTGCAACAACAACAAAAAAAACCTGGCATCAGCAAAACTGTTGACAGGACACTTCCTTCTTTAAACAAAGTTGGGTTTATTTTTTATTTTATTAAATTTAATCCATGAAGGTATCATATTTGTGAAACCTCCTTGTATCTCGAAAAGTTAGGTTTATATTCATAGCACCATCACAATTTACTGTCTATGGGCCAAGGGTATCTACGGGTGAGAAACTTCACTGGATTATGCATCAGGTGAGCAGTTTTTATTCAAGTATGCAGTCCTCCTGAATACGTCCATGGTTACTACCTAGAGGAATAGCATGACACAATAAAACCACCTGCTGCTTACAGGTAGGGGACGGGAAAGGGTAAAGATACATCTCTGTGGCTGTCAGCCAACAGGACAAGAATACTATCTGAAATCCCAGAGATGATCCCTCAGCTGATCCTCCTGCACCTCTGCTCATCGTGTTGTTGTCACCATGTTCCGGTGCTTTCCTCATGTCACCAATCATTAGTTTCAGTCGATTTAGGCCAACAGATAAATATGCACGCATACTTAACCCAAACACTTGGATAAAGGTTATTATTCACTGTGTAGCACTCTCTCAACTAAAACTTGCTCTTCTCTCTGGAGCTGGTAGGACCCACCCTCTTGAAGAACAGCAAAAATGCCACTTGGTTGTGACAATACATTAATCCTTTATCATAAGTAACGACAACGTTCCTAAGACAATGATAAGATGCTTAACAGAAAAAGGACCTGCACAGTTACGTGGTCGATTACTGTGGCACATTAAGCTGCTCCTCAGATTGAACTTGAGTGGAGCTATTCTAAAATTATATAAGGTAACCAAACTTCATGGACCTATAAGTATGATAAAAGTGCAAACATTCCCACAGTAACAGGTCGAACTAAGGGAGGGACGCTCAGGCAGACAGACAGTGAGACAAGAGGCTGAAAAACACCAGTGTGGGAGGACTATGGGTGTGTAAGCCCTTAACTCAGGATAATATATAGACATATATATTTCAGAATGGGGCTGTCTGGACTTTTTTAGTTTTTGAATTTCTTTTCCTCTGTTTCTAAATGTAAGTCTGTAGACCGACAGGAAATGTAAGTAACATCTGTGAAAGATGACTGCCACTTCAGCTGCCGCTCAGCAGCACCCACTGGGGAATCTGTGCAGCTGTGGTCTGGTGGAAAGGTACAGTAGTCACAGTGCTGTCAGAGACATGTACATGACAGCGAGCTGTGTGAGACTGTGGGACTATGTGGATGCTCCAGAAAACTTTAAAGATGCAGAACCTTGGTCACCTCAAAGGGAGTCATGCTGTTCCCCTCAAGCGATACAGCTGGTCCATGAAATTACTGACACGTGTCGTTACTTATCCAGCTTCGTAAAACAGGATGCAGTTTGGTCTTTAAACCTGTGCATGTGCAAGTTAGTAAACACAACACAGAATCTAGTTCTAGTAGTACAAAGTCAAAGTATCCAAACAAAACCTAAAGTCAAGACAGAAGCCCTTAAGAGCTTTGCCAAAACCCCCAATGGTTAAATTCATGACTTTGGCTTTTAAAGGAAAACCTTTTAACCCTGCATCAGAGCACACTTAGAGATTGATTTTCTTCCTCAAATGTGGTCCGAGGACCTCTGACGAAGAACACTGCAGCTGAAACAAATGCACTCTAAAACGAATCCGCTGGATGTTCTCTTTCACAATGTATGGATATTTGTGTTTTTCCGAGTATATTTCTCTCCCTCTGTGTGAGTGTGTGATTGTGTGTGTGTGAGAGTAAGACTATGCGTGCCTTTGCCAAATGGGGCTGCATTCAAAAAAGCCTCAATTACACAGTCAGGCTGCTGGGGACACTCTGGCTATTTGTTTGGAGAGTTTTATCAGCATGTCAGACGGCCCTGAAATGGACTCCTAATGAAATAGCAGTGCGGCTGGCTGTTGCCACACCACTTCTGTTAACAGTCAAGGACAGTCCTACAAGGAGTCCTAGAGAGATGGGCATCGGAAGCTATTAGTACATGGCTGTGGCTATCGTTTGTCAGCTCAGACTGGGGTACATAAGTTGATGATTTTTACTTTCAATTTGACTGAATACTGTGCTTTTAGTAGGTATTTTGAAGTAATGGGAACAAGGTCTGTACTGTAAGTTCATAATCGTTTTTACAGTATGAACATCAAGTCATCTAATAATGGTGAACCACAGACTTTCCTTGCTGCATGACACAAAAAGGCTGCCTTGTGTTGTATGGATAAAATGAGCTTGAGGTAAATTGCTAAAACCACTTCCTAATCTCCGAGTCAAGGATACCATTGTATCTCTGCTGCAGTTGGTGTAATGCAAAACCTGGATTGCCATGAACATGATAGAGCTGTTTAACAGGGTTAAACACATAGTGCAAAGATACAGCAAGCTGGAACAGCGCAATCTGATCCCAAATTGTACAGAGAAAGGTCAACTGTGCACCTGTCATTATGGAGAAGGGTGGTGGTGGGGTGACCAATGCAACTCCACCCCCTAAAAACCCCATCTCTCAACAGATATTATCTCAGATGACAAACTGAGGTAAATGGGCTTGACAAAAAAATAATGGATTATCTGACAAGTGTACAGCACCCTGTGTGTTCCCAAGACAGCAGTGATAGCTTTAAAATACATTTAGAGTGAGGCTGGCCCTGTGGGAGTGCTTACAGGAAGATCACACTCCCTCCCCTGTCATATACAATCAGTCTCTGGTATCTATTCCTGGAATTATCTTGCACAGCAGGTAAAATAATTTACCCACTTCAGTTCACTTTTTCTCAGAATACCCGCTTCTGCTTTAGTTATTAAATATCATTTCCTAAAAGGAGTGTCAACAGCCCTTAAGGAAACCAACACAGATGGATTTAGCCCAGTTCAAGTGTCAATCAAAGTCAGTTGCTTTTATGTAATCTTTTTTTTCTTTTACTTGCAGGCAAGCTTTATTTTTTTTAAAGCATTTTTTTTCCTTTTATCATAGTGTCCTTGTGAAGTCTGTTTCACTATTAGCAGCATAAAATAATTTACTACCTTTCTGACATGCAATATTGATGACTTACAGGTAGATTTGTGGGACATGGAACAAGTGGTGGAACATAGGAAGTGAGGCTGATTGATGTCATTTCCACATGTGTTTACTGCTCCCTGTGGGAATGGAAATGGTTTACCTTCAACTAGTTCCATAGTGATGGATATTTGATGCACACACAGCCTAATATATCTGATTAAAAGACTGTTTATGCGTAACTTCCTCTGTCAGTCATAACCTTTGATGACAATCCTGTAAATTTTATAACTTGGAGATTGACAAGCCAATTGAATCACTTACAGCTAAAACAAAAAGAATTTCCATTGGCTCTTATCAGTTGATGGTGGATTAGATTAATAGTTCTTTATGCAACATTAAGAACAGGTGGACGTCTGTAGAGCACCAGCAGACCAATATCCAGCCACAACTATTACACATGCTAGCATTGTGAAATACACTGAATAACCATAACATGTTGTCAATAACTCAATTCTCTCCTTCTCCACCCATTTCTGTTGCCTGTTTCCACAGTCTGCTGGACTGGAGTAGACCTGTGGAAGGAAAGGGTCAGCTTATGGTTGGACTGGAGCAGACTGCATACGGAAACAAACACACAAAGATCGGATGGGGAAAGATGTGAACGGACAAGAAGAAGAAGCAGAAGAGAGCCTAAAAACAGCAGAAGAGACTCTTTCAGACCTGAAACTTTGTCTAATGAGGTGTCGAAGGCCACCAGTTTCAACGGGAGGGACGCACATGTACACATGGCCAGAACAGCTGCCACAACATAAAACAGATAAGATCCAGTTAAAAGACATACGAATTGAATGCGACCACATATTTGAATGCATTCAGTATGTTTCCTTCCTGGTTCAATATTTTAGGAAACTAAGTTTTATGTTCAAAGCAAGTCGAACCTGTTCTTTATGTAATCTTACTCTATCTTCAAGGTCTTGCATATTTCACCTTTAAAACGGCTCAGTCACTCTGTAGGCAATAGAGTGTTAATTTGACTTCTAAAGTAGTTTATTAGCATCAGAGCCGGCTCTACCAAATGTGGCACCCTAGGCAAGATTTTATATGGCGCCCCGCTCCATCAGCAATTTACATACGCTTAAATCAAATAGCATTGTTTTGTTAGTGATATTATTTGGGCATTGCTTTAAATATCAATCAATGTGCGCTTTTCCATTTTAAGACTTAATAGTAATAACTAGTTTTAATCTAATTATATTAAATTTTTTCCAGATTTTGTGGCGCCCCCCACAGCCACGGCACCCTTAGCATTTGCCTGTATTGCCTAATGGGCCAGCCAGCTCTGATTAGTATGAACAATTTCTCTAGCAGTTCACAAAACAGCAAGTGAAAATGTTAAAAAAAAAAAGATCATTCTACACTTTGAGATGAGACATCACCAAGTTCCTTCAAACACACTGAGCCCCATTACTATCTCCCTTCAAATGAATGATTCCCATCTTTGATTTATCATGTTGATGCTGCTTCTGTTGTGTGTGGGCGAGAAACCTTTCAATCATGCTGCATGATGGTGAGCATACAGATTAATTATGATGTGTCAGCTCAGTCAGCTGCATGATTATCTGGTACCCAGTGACAGAGCATCATGGGAGGTGAAAGGTAAAATGTGCCAGAGGCCTGCCTTTCAGTAAAACCTGTGGGATACAAGGCTTGTGCTGACATGAAGGCGGGTTTGTGTGCTCATCATTGTTATTTGCCAGCATTCTTTTAATTTTTGCTCATGTTTCTGTACGTCTACCAAGACTTTTCAACAATTACTTTTGGTTTTCTCTGTAGACAGTTTTGTTTTTGGTAACAGGATTCCGCACACTGAGCGGCAACACATTTTTTCAGCAGTTATAGCTTGAGGGTGAAAGACAAACTGACACCAGTGCAACAGCTCATTGAGCTTGTCATTTCAATTACAGATGATGAGATGTGATGACGTTTTTAAATGCAGTTTAGTCTTAACATGAGATTTTTCTTTCAATGTTCGATGGACAAATGTGACTAGTGTTATCTTTGCATGCCGTACAGCATGCCGCTCGATTCAAACTACCTGAAAAACACTAACATACTCTGCAGTTGGACAGAGACCGTAGTTCTCCTAAACTCTAAAAAAGAAGTAAACATGTTTTTGTGTGCTTTAATGAAATGCCAAAATGTCTGCACACCATCTCCCTCACAACACCCCCTGCATAAAGATACTCTGTCTTCTAAATATATACTTTAAATACCTGTTGTCTCTTACTACCATTTACCTGTGTCCACATAAATGCATTTCTGCACCACAACTGTATCACAGCTGGCTCAGAATCAAGTTCATTTTAGGACGTTGTATGTAAGTACTGCTGAACATTGTCCTGATGACAACATAAGTATTGTTATTTGTACTCATGTCTGTCACTTCACTTACCGTTCTCTATTGTTTTCAGGGTTTTCTTTAAGACATTATAAAAAAAGGATGTATGCATCTTAAGTGTGCACAAGAGTGTTCAACATGTTCTTCATACATCTGATCCGTTTGGGCGATACTGGGTTTCAAAAAATGAATGGATTGCTGTAGAAGGAGAAGCACAGGTGTTCGCCTGTAAAAAAATAAAACAATAATGAAACAAATGTCTTACCAGTAACATTAATAATGGCGTTTTGGTGCTCTGGAAGCTCCCTCAGGGTGCCAACATGCACAATACCAGAGTCCCAGCACTGATACCTGTGAAGAGAATACAGCCATTTTTAATTTTCAAAGTTAGGAGTATGTGTTTGACAAGGGTTCTTGACTACACTTGACTTCAAACTGTGTTGCTTATTAACTGGGCATGGATGGAGCTCAGTTTACTCTGCATTTAGCCAAGAATGTTCACAATTAAAAAAGTGCTCTTGCTGCACTTAATAGCTGTGTCAACAAATTGGGTTAACAAAATGAGTAGTTTTTCCACATCAACCTGTCCCGCTTCAGATTTTTCTCACAAATGTTTTGATTTGAAGGCCAATAAGTGGAGCAAGCTGATTTTTCCACCACAAGCAGACAGATAACAGTTTTACAACATACAACAACGACATAATGATGAAAATGAATCAACCAGTGTAGTGTCTGATGTTAGATTTTGCTGGAGATAACAGTAAAGGTATAAACATCTGAGCCTAGCTAACTGGGGAGGTTAGTAAGAACGCTATTGTGCATACAGACTACTGCATTCTCTCGTTCTTGTTAAGGCTGCTGCCACTAGCGGGCAGTGTCAGAAATATATATTCCATAATATGGAATGACTGGAAGTGTAGGTTGCTCTTGTTGGTGTGTGTGCTGTTGTTTGTTCCTTTGCTTTCACCTCTGCAGTGAAACCATCATCTAGTAATTCAACATATAGTAACAGATAAAGTACCATAACAAACCCTCCATTGTTCTTTTTCCTACATGCTCATAGAACAGGAGCTACTTTCAATATCTACCATCTGTTGTTTTGGTTAAGTTAACGTCACAGTGGAAGCCGTTGGTTCCTACACTGCAGTTGAAACACAGGATGAAACAGCCAGTTGCAGGGCTGTCCCTGTAAATGCTCACACCAACTCACATCCACCCATAGTTCCTGCAGTGGAAAGGCAACTACAGTGTAGTGTAGTGAGGTGAAACCAAGTTCTGGTGTATCGGCAGCACAGGCAGTGGTTTAAAACATAGGCATTGGTCATCATATCAAAGAGACCCAATTTCTGGTTTGACCCAACATTTGAACTACTCAGACCTATGCATATTGTCATTACCAAGGTCTGGCCTGTTGCAAGACTGCATGCCTGCATCTCTCCACATGCTTTCTGTTCGGTTGAATTCCCATAATCGTTCACTCTGTGTATGTGCAGAGCTACATAAATGGTCACCAATATAGAGCTGCAGTCTGGTCTCCTAGCAATTAAACTTCAAACTGAGCATCCCTTTTGAGAAATCAACTAAAATGTCAAAGTTGACTAAGGTCGATTCTTTACATCCTAAATTAAGATTCTTAACCAATGAACCATTGTTTATCCATCAATACTGACCAAGTAGAGTGTTACCTTCCTGACACAAAGAGCCAGTAATGCCCCACCACAAGCCCAGTCTTTAGTATTTGTTGGTAAATGAAGCTACCAAGTTACTGGACTTGTACTAAATTTTTGCTGTTACTGACTGCTAACAACTAACGTACCATCTAACGGAACATATGCTATATGTGTATCTTCATATGTCTCATTTGAGCATTTAGATGTTCAAACACACAATTAGAAGACTTCCTGACAACTCATGGGGACAATAAAGAATTAATAGTTAACTTCTGTATGACAGTGTTTCCAGTTGGATCTGTTCCCAGATGTTGTGCAGTCAATGGTATCTCATACGGAAAGAGAGATGTGGTGTTATGTAAATCAGAGCAGCCCTATAAAAGTGTCTTTCCTTAGGAGATATGGATCATTGAATGCAGGAACATTCCACTCTGGCTGGTGTGGGGCCAAAACTGTCTGATAAGGTTTATTTGCTCCCACAATCATTTGAATTTTTAGTGACCTGCATGTCTGACGCGTTTGTTCCAACTTATGGCCTGACATCACAGTATCTCTGTATGCCAGAGGAGCCTGGTCTCCTAAGGGACTAAATGGTTGCACTCTGGTGATCCTGGAATTGGTGAAGGATTCCAGGTGCATTGAGGTTAAGTTACACTGCAGCTGTCCAGCTGAAAAAACAAACGCTAATACAAATGGCCAAAGAGGGGCTCTCTGTTGACAATCGTCTCCTGGCTAACCTTCTGTCAAGCCAATGTATGTAGAGTACTGATGCATATAATGTGCACAGTGCAGCACTAGTATGGACATTCACTGCTAATCTAAAGTAGTTCTATACACTAAACTGGTCCACATACATGGCACTAAAGGTCTGTTTATGTTTTCCTTTCAGTCGCATCATTTATGCATTTCACTAAAAACTTTGTGGGTGGAATACAAAGTTTGTAATTAGAGATATTACTGGTTGCTGAGTGCCTCTGGAAATTTGCTGCCTCATGTACTCCACACCCAACTTCATGTTAGCCATGTTTATGTCTTTACAGTTGTGGTTCGATGTGCCTATCATGACATTTTTTTTATCAGAGCAAACATGAGTGCAATAAAAATCATCTTTAGAACGCTTGCCAAGCTGTGTGTCACAGGTTTGTTGTGATGTCTTGCTCCTCCGAACCCTCTGACCCCTGGATTAGAAACTGCTGATTTGCTGATCAAACTCAATGCAGGGTTGGTTTTTTTTTTTGAAAGTCAGTGAGCAATCTTCACTGAGTCATGCACACATACACCCATGGCTGCACAGTGACTTAACCACACACACACACACACACATAGACACACAAACCCAAACAGGAGAGCTTAGGGGAGATTTGTGATCTTGTAAAAACACATTGAGCGATGAATAGCTTGGACTAGTTGCACTTGTCAAACAGCACCTGCAGCATGTGCCTTTCATGTTTTGCAAGCAGAGGAGAAGCGCAGAGAAAGGGCGCAGAGACAGGGCGAGAGAGTGATTGTCAATATTAGACAGGCATTAACAAGTTGTGATGTAGTGCTTTCATGGCAAAGTGGAGTGAATATTCCGCGAAGCTCTTGGGTAGAGCTTATCCGTGTCAAAACATTTGTGAAGTTTCTAAAATGTAAGAGGTGCCAGTAAGAGCGATTTCAAACTGGCTCCTGTCAAAAATACTAATGGCTCGCTGTTAATTATTACCTTCTAATGCATGAGTGCATGTTTTCATCATTGCTAATCCTTTAGGTGAGCAGTCCATTTATAACATCACATGCATTTGACATTTTGTTCAGTGCAACTTGTCTTTTTCCAACACAAACGCTGCATTGAATGACCTCATCCAATACCTATTTAAAGGCTATTTGCAGTGGATAATATTGATGAGCAGATAACCAACTCACTATGAAAAAACACACTGATATCGATGTGGGCCTTTATCTTTCCATATTTTCCAAACAGATCACGTAAAGCCTGTTTGGCACTGACCTAATCCTGTTGGTCTCCAGGTGAGAGAGAATATACCAGCTTAAAGCCGCTGTTGGGACAGACGCCAAGAAAACATCCATCTTTATTTAGGAGGCCTGGCTTCTGCCTCTTGGCATGCACGTTCCCTCCGTGACTGACAGCTCTAACAATATGGATTCAGCCAAGTAACAGCCCAAGGCACACTGTAACTATAGCCGTGTAGTGATTTGCGCCATACCAACATACATTAACTCTTCCCTTCTCTTTTCGTGCTTGCCTTTTGCAGACTCACACCCACACATCTACCACAAACACATGTACTGCTCTCCCTGTGTTCCTTCGCTCGAAAAGGCTGCTGGGTGAAGATCATATTTTATTAAGTACACCTTCAGCAGCTGGTATAGCAAGAATTCTGACATCACACCTTGAAATGCTTCTGAGAGTTTCAGAAACTGTAGTTTTCCTCTTGCTGATAGCTCTTGTACAGTATGGCCATGGCTGTTGAGCCAGTGGGTGGTGCTGTTGAGCAGTTTTTGCAGTACTTGCCATCAAATTCAGCGAGTGTAAAGGACTCAGAAAGCAACACAATTCAAAGTCCTACTTTTTACTTTAACTTTTTACTACTTTAAGTTGAAATGTGTAGCAGAGTCCTGCTTAAAAAATGTGATATAATTGATGACATGCCTCCACAGCTAGACTGCTGCTCAACATAGCTATGTTATAAAGATATACTCCATTAGGTGTCCTAGACAAGTAAATACTGAGTGCCATGGGATTAGAATGTTATTTAGCGTTAGTCCCATTTCAGAAGTGCAATCCAAACAATGAGGCAAAGGTGTTTTATTTTTACTAGCTGGGTGTGCAAAGAACCTCTAAGAGTCATGAGTGAAAAACACTTAGCTTATAAAGCTGTCATGGCTAACTCGTTAGCTAGCAATGACCTCCTTATTAGAAAAAAAATTAGCAAGGCTCTGTCTTTGGAGTTCTGTTTTGAGTTTATGACATTTGCCATTATTTTAGCTGTGGTTGGGCCAGTCAGTCTATCAAAGAACTCTTTTTAACTTATCACTTAATTACCTTTGTTTCATTTAGCTTCTCAGCTCACATGCTAGGTTTACCAAGCAGCGCTATGTTTTTATCATCGAGGAAGACACAAACAACTCATTATGAATGTCTGAGACTTTCAAAGTTTGCAAATTGGCAGCTTTACACATCTTTGTGACTTACAGCATTAGACATATGCTCATCAGTATTAAAAGGTGTCCATGTTTTAAACCTATGTTGATGGATAGACTGGAGACCAGCAATGTTGTCGTCCTCAAGGTCATTAGCCTTCATTTCTGCTGTGAATTTCTCACAAAAAATACCCAAACTTCTGGAAAACAATGACTTCTAAGAGGCAACCTATATACTGAAAATGGCAATAAGGCAGCCCTGCTTGATTTTTTTCAGTAAATGAGCCTTTTACTGACACTGCGAGCTTCCATGCATGCCTAAGCAATTCCCTCCCTGCATTGTTTTGCAGGGACAGTGTTTCTGCATCCTGGGCTTAGAGCCGCCCAAGAGGACTGTGAATGGTTGTTTAAAGAAATACAAATAAGTCATATCGTTTTCACCCTGTACCACACTGATAAGGTCTATACCTTACTACGTTAAGCGCTGTGAAATGATATGTTGTGATTTTGCATTATGTGAATAAAACTGAATTGAAGTGGATTGCATAATAAGGTGCAGTCAGACCATTCTCCTCTGTGAAGATAGATCTGGCTATGCAAGACTAAAGCCACTGAACTACTACTGACTTATTAGTGTTTCAATGCTAATATTTCCTTGTGTTATAGCTTCCATGCCATCAACAAAACAAAAAAACCCCACCGTGGGCACATGTGAGATATACCTTGTTGACTTTCCTTTGTTTTCACAGTCACTGTGATGGTCTCATATACCAGAAACATTATAGTCCAGCTTGAACGCCAGCCTTGGTCTGGGTGTCGTGGTAGATAGATCTGGATCAAAGTCAAATGCTTCTAGCAGTTATGTTCGGCCATTCTTGCCATACTGTTTGGTCAGCACTTTGGATAGAATCACTGTGGATTTCTGTAAGTATAAGTTTTGCTTTGAAACATACAGTAATAACTGTCATGCAACTGATCCCCTTTTACACAAATGTAGCACATTTGAGTCCAGCTATGGGGACTATATTCTGTTTACTCCTGTTTGTTTTTTAGAGCTGCAGAGCATGCTCAGCCACTAAACAGCATCCCAAAACTTGGCATGGACTCATGGCTTTTTTTTAAAATAACAGATGGCACAGTTTTGGGCTGGTGGCATTTTTGTGCACAACGCCTTTTTTTCCACACACGGAGCAATTTCTGTCTGCTTTAGGTTGATACTGACATAAGCAACAGTGCAACTGGGGACAGCAGTGTTTTCACTTGCTTGGTAGGACATAGTTAGACCAGCTAAACGGCACATGACACAGGTGAGCACTGTGGTATTTACATTACCTCCTCAGTTCTTACATTGTTACATGATCTAAAATATTCATTCATGATGTCATACGCATTGGTTTAACTGTTGTTGCCAATTTGTTGGTTGGAACTGACGTTGTGTAAAAACGGTTTGCTGGAGGTGTACTGACTATGGGAGGAGTTGCAACATCAATTTGTAAATGCTGCCTTTCTTCTCAGTAGGACCTTACCATAGCCTTAGTGTCATGGGGGATGTTCAGGTAAGGACCTAAATGCTGTCACCACAGACAGGCAGATGAAGGCAACAAAAACTCTAATCAAAAGTCACTGGACAGGTTTTAGTAGAGAAGACAGAGGAGCAAACAAAGACAACAGGAGGCCCAACCAGAAAGTCCAAGTGTACATCTAAAAAAAACCATAAAGTCTAAAAGCAAAAATACAAACCTAATGAACACTAGAAGCACATGCAGCACTGGGAAATTGTCAGAATGGAACATACAAGGTGAAAGAACAGGAGACTGAACATGAGTCCAGACAGGAGGACATCGAACAGGGCGAGCGGACAAAAGACAGGGGGAGATGCAGGACCATATGTACACCGAGAACAGACTATGGAGACGGTGAGCTAAAGGCACTGGGGGGGCGGCGAGGCCTGGGAGCACTAAGAGACAACTTTGGAGAGAGTTGTACATGTATTTGTTTAAAGTTGTGCTTTGTTTTAAATTATCGCTAGAGGCAGCTAAGTGGACACATGTATTTTATCTTGGACACATGGTTATAAAAGTAATATTCATTTCACAGAAAAATAGAGTTATTGCCATATCTAAAGCAGAGATGCACTGATCCACGTTTTTTAGTTTTAAACCAATACCTGAATTTGGATATCGGCCAATACCAATACAGACAGATTGTTGTTACCGTCATTGTTGCGTTTGATGTAATACATATGTAGCTGCAGTCATGGGAGAATGCATGCCGACACAGGTGATTGTAACCAGCCCAAGTGTCTTGACAGGTCCAGGTTCAGCATGCCAGTTGCCTACTTGATGTACACCATTTTCACTGTTCAAAGGGGGAAATAAAGACCAGGGCCATGCAAATTAAGTCAATGTCTCTCTATTTTAAAGGCTCTAAGTCTATTGTCATACCCCATAAAGTGCAGGTCTGTACACTAGCATAAGGCCAGTGTTATATTTACTAAGTATGCCAAAGATGGGTAACCTAAATGTCTGTCAGATGTTCATGTGCTGTCCAAAATTTAGATCTACAAACGTCTGTAGTGTACATATATGGAATATGCCAACCTACTGCGCTTGTATGGAACAGGGTCCTCCAAGGGGACAAAAAATAGTATAACAGCAGCTACATGTTGTTGTGGCCACATCTGTCTGTATGCAAAACTGCTAGAGACTATAATCCAGGTGTAATATTCTCACTATAGGCTTCTTTCACCAATATGATTAGGAGCCAGGACCCATAACACTATGGGTCCTGGTTGGGTGTGTGGATGTATGATGCCAGTCGGACATCTGAATCAGGTCACTAGCAGCCTATACTGTCACTGGATCAGATCAACTTGAACTCTAAAGCAAAGTCCATTTCACTGTGCTTGTAAGTCAACTGTCTAATTGCAGTGCTATCTTTTGATCACTGATATCTCAACAATATTTTTGGAGTTTCTGTCTTTGGCTCCAAGGTCTTCTTTAGTATTCTCTGATGTGTCTTTGTCTCATAAGCATTTTGATTCACTCCTAAAAAAATATATATGTATCATAGTGGAATGGGGAGAGTAAGACCAAATGCAAAAAAAACTAGGACACACGTCGCTGATGGCTGAACTGATTGGAAATAGCCAATACAAGAGACAATGGCTTTGAGGGATGGCAAAGCCTAAGGTGGATTTGACGCACAGCTGAGATGAAGCAAGGGCTGAGAGAAATGACACGGGAAGTCCTCATTAATGAAGTGTGTCTCTGTGAACACACACTTTTGTTCGTAACGGGCACTTGGGAACTCAGTTGCGTCACACAAGTAGGCACTTGACTACTTACAAATGCTTCAAGTGTGGAATGGACCCAACATTTGAGATACACTCACTTGTGCTAAACCTGCACCTCCCACATACAGACAGTAGTTCTTTATGGTGGAACCCTTTAAACTGTGGCACAGAGCCAAAAGTAAAACGTCAATAAGGTCATTCACCCAGAAAATCAAATTTCATGTACTACTAACTGGAGAGATGCATCCTTTATACATGGGGAGTTATTTTCTATATGTGGAGAGTTACTTCTATATGTGGGTCTCGTTTGATGGACAAGAATTTGCTGGGCATGTAGAGACACCAAACAGGCTGCAAAATTAAAGGGTCCAGGTAAAAATGTGAATATTATACTCTAGCAACTGAACATGATTATAGTCGAATAGTTCCTAGAACCTGATACTTAATGATGCAAGTTTTCAGGATTCAACATTAGACTGAACACCAGTGTAAATGTTAGCCATGAAGGAGTTTAAGTATATAAATGATTCTTTGTTAATCCCTTCATCCTAATGCATACTGTAAACCTCTCACTCCTATAGAAGTGTTAGTTTGTTAAATTGTTTGTTTTATAAAGGTTCTCTGAGTTTGTACTGTTGCAACAAACCTAAACCAGCCAAAGAATGCAAATTAACAAAGCTTGTTGATATTTAGCTCAAGAAACATCCATCATCCATCCAACAATTTCAGTGATGAGGCTCGTGTACATACCCTGAGGCAGGAGCTGTCATACCAGCGTACAGTCTGTCATTATCTGACATCAGCCTGACACGACAACGTGTCTACAGAAGGAATTTGAATCATCATGGGGTCTCTCTCTCTTCTTATGAGGTGACAAAGAGACCAGGGTCACGGCTCGTTCAGAGGCCTGTAGCTGATAAATTTATCATAAGCTGATAGGAGATATGCCAAACACCAAACCAGCATGAAATAAAATAGATTTTTCCAAGGGTCAAATCAAGAGTAGACTCAGTTAAAAGCGGGTTTCCCATGGGAAGGGATATGGTTCCTGGAGTAACCATTTTTAAACCAATGGAAAAAGATTCAATCTTTATTCTGCCACAACTCTGTACAGGTCTAAACTCGGTCGAGACACTCGGCCCAGTCAACTGCAATGTATTTACATCATACGTGTTCAAGTGTCTATCAGCCCAACAATAAATCTAATTACCTGGGTGTATCAGAGGCGGTTTCTTTCTGTATTATATCTGTCTTCAAAGTGTTTTTTAAAATATTAACAACAAACAATTACACAACAGGGTTACATAGTTCATAGGTGTTTAGCAAGTTAATCCTTGCTATGACAGCCTCTCAGGGTCATGCGTGGTTGAGATCGGTTTGGTCGATGGAAGGTACTGTAAAGTCTTCTCTGAGGGCTGTGTAGCTGAGCCAGAACACACACAAAGTTCAGCCTGGATAGAAAAAACTTTACGTGAGCTAAAAAGTGTCAGACAAATCCATGTCTTGCCTCCAGGTGCACCTCGTGCCCTGCATTCCCTGAAACCCACTGGAAGACAGACCAAACAATGACTGACATGTCTCCACTGTTCAACTGCTCTCGGCTGAGAGCGACACCATTGGAGGGTATTAATAGAAATACCTGTGGTTGATGAGTGATGTCCAATCCACCCCCGCTCGTTCTTCTCTGTCATGCTCTACCTCTTCTGTCTGGCACTGGCACATAACTGCTGAGGAGATAGTGAGGACACAGTTAAAAACAAGTTGCTTTCTTCTTCTCTAACTGTCATGTCAATGCTGTTTAACATAAAGAATGAGGATTTTTTTTTCAGGCAGTCTTATAACAGCACATACACCAAAGCTTCTCAACCACTGTCTGTTGAGAAGAATGTCACAATAAAACAGCTTATTTATGCATAAGTGCAGCTGGGGAAGTTACTTAGTGACTAGAAAACTACAATCTAGAACTCAATAAAGGAATAGCTGCTTAAGAATTTAAAAAAAAAAAAAGGTACATGGGGATGGAGGGTTCCAGATAGCAGGGTGTGCTGCTCTTGGCCACACTGCCTGTTCCAACCCCCTTAGTAATGCCGTTATCAGGAATTCTCAAATTCTCCTTCTACTGTTTTGATAGTGGTCACATTCCCCTGCTAAGAGAGACACTGAGAATGCTTTAATGAAGACGTAGAGGCCTAAAGAAACATTAATCACAAATCAAAAGCTAAATTTTGGCACTGCAGTTTTTCACTGATGCTCCTCAAACAGGAGTAAACTCTTAGTTTCTTGGGGACTATTTTCTGTAGTGGATTAATACAGATTAGTTGTTTTAAAAGTGTTTACAGCAGCAGTACGGTGTCTTAGGGATTGAGTCAAAACAAATGGCAGTGCCCATGTACTGTGTGTCCTATAGTTTTTGGACAACAATGAAGCAGTACAGCATAGAGGAACATGTTATATCAGGCTTTGACTGCACAATGCAATGTTACAGGTCTCGTACTTCAATACATTTTTTGATCTGGTTTGAATAACTGCTTTAGCCAGGACGAACAAATGCTTACATTTATGTTGACTTTATTCAATTGAATTAAATCACACGAAAAACACACAAAAGCAAGCATCTCCCCAACAAGTTGTCCGACAAGTTGTAGTAGGAAAAGCAAAGTCGTCACAAATAACATTAACAATGTTGTTTTTAAGTGTTCCAGTTAGCCATGACAAATATTAATCCTATCACGTATGAAGTTAACATGATAAATTCCTATATCTTTAATCTACCACGGCACAGTTATCCTCTATGCTGCTTCGTATGCAGTATCTATTGGTCACTGATTGACAAAGTAACTGCAACATCCCTTGTCTCCTCCAGATGGACAGCATAGTTGTAAATGGAATAGAACCCTTTTGCTCTGTTGACACATGAGCATGCAGATAATGTATTCCTGAAAAGCCAAAGGAATACAAGCTTAGGTTTAAAGGCTTAGAATGAGGAGTCTCGATGATCGGGTGAGCTTACTGCACCTTGAGAACCAGTGAACTCGATATGGTCAGCTTCCACAGAGCATTCTAATTGCCATATTAAATGTCTGTTTGTGTATACGTCTTGTCAAGCATGACAGAAACATACTTGAGGCAGCCTGTAATAGTCATTTTTCTCTGTCTGATTTCATTTTAGGAGATGTAAACAGTCAGATACCATCATGTTTTAGCCTTAAAGTCACATAAATTTCAAATATGTAAAACATATCCCCTAGACCTAATCTTATCTTCTACATGAACACATTGATTTACAAATTAATTATGGCTTTGACCATCTAAAATGATCTTTTTTATTATTTGTAAGAACAGGTTCTTATAACTGGTTGTAATCCATGACTTTAGGATGATATTTTGCTTTAGTTGGAAGGTTTCCAGAAATATTTGTTTCACAGAAGGAAGTCAAAGAATAAATTAAACATTCAGAGATTTTAACGGAATTGAGATATATTATTAATATATGGAATATTGAGTGGACTTAAATCTAATTTATATTGATTTAATAACTGGTTTGGTTAGGTTAAATGGGTCAGCCCTGCGTTCCCACAGCCCTATGTTCCCGCATCTCGCATTTCTAAGACCCCCGTTTACACGAAGGGGAAAAGCAGAAATCTCCATGAGGTTTGGCCTCTCATTTACACGAAAACCCCACTTTCATCTTAAGAAAACAGTTATTTCTAAAAACTTTGGCCAAAGTGGACATTTTGGGAAACTCTCGTGTAGCGATTGCATGTAAACAGGGAAACCGACGTCTTTGCATTTTGACACGTTGGTCTCTTCTTTGTTTGGAATTTCTGATTAGCCACCTGTTTGTTCGAAGTGTTTGTGACAGACTTCCCCGGCTGTTTTTATCATTGGTGGGAACCAAAGTATTTTCACAAATGAAGGAGGGGGATATCGCCGTATAAATGTGGTGTAAGATTTTTCTTTAAATGAAACCCTATGTCCCCACATTTCTAGGACATTTTCAAAATTAGGTCTTGTGGGAGGATATAGCGTAAATTCAAGGGAAATGTAGGACCACAAGATGTTTTGGAAGCACTTTATACTAACTCTATAGGGCTGTGGGAACTTAGGACTGTGAGAACATAGGGCTGTGGGAACATAGGGCTGTGGGAACATAGGGCTGGGAACATAGGGCTGTGGGAACATAGGGCTGTGAGAACATAGGGCTGTGGGAACATAGGGCTGTGAGAACATAGGGCTGTGGGAACATAGGGTTGTGGGAACATAGGGCTGTGAGAACATAGGGCTGTGGGAACATAGGGCTGTGAGAACATAGGGCTGTGGGAACATAGGGCTGTGAGAACATAGGGCTGTAGGAACATAGGGTTGTGGGAACATAGGGCTGTGAGAACATAGGGCTGTGGGAACATAGGGCTGTGGGAACATAGGGCTGTGAGAACATAGGGCTGTGGGAACATAGGGCTGTGAGAACATAGGGCTGTGGGAACATAGGGCTGTAGGAACATAGGGTTGTGGGAACAGAGGCACGCCCCCAAATTAAAAATGTGGTCAGTGCCAGTAGAGAGTTCTTACAAAGCATAAACAGTACTTTAAATGCAAATTAATTTGCATTATGGCTTGTCAATTCTGTGTTCTAGAAACTATAAAACCAAATTGCAAGAATAAATATGCATTGAAGAAAGAGTAAAGACGGTCAGATGATGTTTTGCCAACATAATGAGAAACACAAATTTATGTACTGTATTTGGCAAGTCACAAATACTTCAAACATATTAGTGATAGGGGCTGCGCGGTAGCATGGGGGTTAGCTCCGTTGCCTCACAGCTATAAGATCCCTGGTTCTCGTCCCGGCCTGGGATCTTTCTGTGTGGAGTTTGTATGTTCTCCCTGTGCAGTGTGGGTTTTCATCAGGTACTCTGGCTTCCTCCCACAGTCCAAAAACATGCTGAGGTTAATTGATGATTCTAAATTGTCCATAGGTGTAAATGAGAGTGTGCTTGGTTGTCTGTCTCTATATGTAGCCCTGTGATAGACTGGCGACCTGTTCAGGGTGTCCCCTGCCTTCCCCTGAGTCGACTGGGATAGACTCCCCGCGACCATGCAGAGGATTAAGCGGTGTATAGATAATGGGTGGATGGATATTAGTAACACAGTATGTTCAAAGACGACATATTTTTTCCAAGACCTAACAATATGCAGATCTCTCGATGTGACCCTTTGTCTCTGTCGTGTTAGTCTTTGTTTGCCCACCATCCACCCCAACAACCTCCTGGTGTGTCCGTTGCAGTTCATAAATGTGTCACGTCATTCATTCCAAACAATGATACTTCTGAAGGTGAAGAGTTAATGTCACACAGAATAGAAAAGCTAGTTTGTTGGAAAGCATCAAATTGGATACTTCTGTTAAAAAGCGCTGTTGAAGTGAACATACTGTTGAACATGTTGGCTACTTTCATGGCCATGTATGTCAGTCCAGGAGTCAACACAGTATAACTTTATGGTTCTGATAACTTACAGGCACTATATAAACTGGCCTCATGCAGTAAGTCATTTGTTGCCCTTTGCAAGCTTAAATGCCAAAAATTATTTACAGCAGCTACTTGATCCAGGTCTTAAAGAACTTGCTGGTGTAAAAAGGACACGTCATCACCCACAGTTACTCAGTTAATTTTACAGTGACGTCAGGAGTGATGATTTGTAGCCGTGGTCAGCATTAAACCATTACAGCATTAGAGAATGTCAAGTGTGGTGCCACACCTGTTTCATCTACATAAAAACATAACTTGAAAATCTCTACCTGCTGCCATGTGATGAATTACCGCTCAAAAATATTTAATTTCACGCTGCTCCTTTTCTCACAAACCATTGCCATGTCTGTCCTGGTGAGCAGACACCAGCTACAGATCAACTGTCCATGCTAGTTTGGGCAAGTAATTAAAGATAATACCATTTTTCAGCTGTAATGGATTAAAATATCAGTATCTTAACATTATAACAGTGCAACAAATCAGACTTTCTGAACACATATAAGTTTAAGCCAACAAATACAAGACACAGAAGACGAAGTTACAGCTAACTATTACAATTATGGAGAGAAAACTACCCTTCACTCAACAGCAAAGCTTTAAGAAGAAAAAACAATCAGGCTCTAGTTGAGGCCTTTGCCATTCAAAATGTTTCTGGTCCCACTTAACAGCATTCCAGAGAACATTCCACATCATCCACATACCTAATGATAACAAATAGCCTATTATTACAGACATATAAAGACACTAATGATCTGTCAAGAAGTAGACAGACATGCAATTAAATATGCTGCCTAGCATTTTACTGCAGGCACAGCAGACGGTGTGGTCGTAGTCCGGGGCTATCCAGTCTCCACAGGGGTGCTGCTGTGTTTCCTCTCACTGAACCATGTCAGTGGTTAGCCTTTAAATGCCACCATGGCAACGGGAGGGCTGCAGACCTAATGTGCGTGCTGTAGTTGGTTAACAGGATCATAATGAGTGATAGTTTGAAGACAGATAGGAGGGAGTCGAAGAGTCATTAATAATAAGTAGAAGCAAAGTGATGCACATGATGCTTAAAGTGGGGTGCACAAAGTGTAGGTAATGTTTTCATTGCAGAAGGTGTTTCTGGAGGCTTGGAATGAAAAGTACACAAACAAAGGTATACTGTTCACTAAGCACATCAGAAAACTAGTTTCATTAGCCTAATCCTGCAGTGCAATGACTTTTCATACGAGCAAATTCATGAGGAATTAATAATTAATTCTAATAAGTCTGCAGTTCCCCTCCAGTGTTTTGGTCTGTTATTGATTTTCTGGCTTTAAACTATACTATTACCAATCTGTAGGCACTATTATTAGCAGCAACAACAACAAAAAAAGTTCTGATAAACAGCTTAAAAATGGTTTTGGAGTCTATAACTAATTTCCTCATTCATAAAAGCTGTACCAGGGATAGATTCTTGTTTACCTCACTTGTTTGAACTGTATTAAGGCTTAAAATGATGTATAATTACAGGTGTTTCCTTAATTATGTAGGTAGGTACTGTCACAGGACAGTCCATGGCTGAGCATCAGTCATTCTCCACCCCTGTATGACTTTTTGGATTAGCTGGGAGTTAGGAGGAGTCAGGCGCTGTGAAGAAGATGGTGGTTAGAGTCACTACACTGACTTTCAGAACCAAACTTTGGGACACTTATGGGTGGTGAAATAGAAGGTTCATCCACTTGGATATACAGTTAAAGTCATAAACCCACATGTGCTACCTGCTCAGCACAGAATGGTTAAAAACAGCTGAAGGACCAGACATTCCCTCCAGCTGCACTATATTACTGCTACGGCTTCTCCAGCTTTGAGAGCATCAATGCACACTTTGTGCTCAGTGACTTTTAGAGGTACTTCTTTGACCTATGAAATGGGCTAGACTAACTTTCTTCACCTGTTTCCAGTCTTTATGGTCACCTAAGCCTCCTGGTTGCTGACTGAAGCTTCGCAACAATCATGCAAAAGTTGATGAGTGGGATTAACAGATTGACTCTATCTATTTTTTAGAGCAAGAAAACTGTACAGACTGGAAGCAGCATCTGAATCATGTCTGACTTGCAATTAAGTTGTAAAAAATAATTAAAACTGAGCTTGAGATAGTGATTCCTCAAAGTCAATTTATGTCTCGTTTAAAAATTTACCAAAAATAAACCCTTGGGACCACATCCTGTAAGAAACGATAAATTATGTAATCCTTGTCACAACTGAGAGGCCATGACTGACTCAGTTGCAACCAGCAATCGCGTGACAAAATCGTAGGGCCTATTCGGCTGAACTGCAAGCTGTGTTTACACCGAGCACAGAGAAGATAAGTATGGAAACAAATTAGAGAGACTGTGGGGAAAATAAATCATACTTGATCACAAAAATAAACACCGCATGGCTTAAAAATAATTTAAAGAGGGGCCACATGCCAGCAAAGTTGTTGGAAGATCCATTCAGCATGACGACATATCTTTAGTGCTGATGAGCAGATTAGTGTGTTGTGTTATGCTGAGCTACAGTTTGTTCTCCCTTAGTAACACCTGTGGGCACAAATGTTCTACATGATGATTCCAGGTTTTCACTTCTTCGTGAAATAAATAACTTCTAGCCGTGATTTTGTGCTGTTTCTATACAGGAGCAGGACTTTGTATTGTGGTGAAAATGAACCCACAGTGAGTAAAAATGTGACAGAAGAAGAAATTGCCCAGAAACTTCTTTAGGTCTAAAGTGTTAATATTTAATGAAGAACACAGATTTCTTCTATAATCTTACGTCATTTTTTGTTGCCATTAAACATGACAAAAAAAAACTAAACTAGAAAAGCACTCAGAGAGCACCAAGGAGCTTCAGTCCACCCCCAACACAATCTCGCAGTTCACATATTTTGTATGGAACGTTACAGATACAAATTTAATTGCATACAGTTGAAATTTCCTACTGACAATGCGGCCTTCACCCCATCCGACCTAATGAACACGCGCAACCTCTAGTGCGACAGCTCCTAACAGCTTCCCAGCTTCTTAGACAACCGGAGATAAGAATGCCAGCCCAACCGTGCGTATGTCGCTCAGGAAGGAAAGAGAACTCCGTCACTGTTGCTGTCTGTTGTGTGGAGACCCAAAATGTCATGTGGTCAGAGGGGGTTACCCCAAAAACAAGAGTGCCCTCTGGTGGTTTTTAGAGTAAACCGCATTTAAATGTCCACCCAGTTACACTTACATTAAAAAAAATTCCTGGATCCAGATGGTGATCCAGATCAGTCCCAAAATCTCATAATTTCTTAATTGTCCTATTTCACACATTTCCTGAAAGTTTCATCCAAATGCATCCATTTCTTTTCGAGTTATTTTGCACTCAAACAAACAAAAAAACAAAACCAACGCCGGCCATCACATAACCTCCTTGGTGGAGGTAATAACTAAGCTTCACCTTTGCGGAACTGCATATGCCACACTTAATACGTCATACAGCTAGAAGCTACTCTCAGAAGCATGCAGTCACAATAGCTACAATAATAGGAATTTGTCAGTGTCATTGACTGGCTCAGATCTTCTAGCTTTAGGCCTGACCTACACTTTACCCCGCGCTGTACAACCAGACAAGCTGTGATGTGGCCATTGTTTCGTGGCTTCTTCATAACAGCACCCTGTAAAGGCCTGGGTGACACAGAAATTCAATAGCCACAGCACTTTTTGACAGCAGCAGTCTTTGTTAGGGTGAGAGAAGTTTAAGATCCCTGAGGATTTAGCCGCTCCGTCACATCGTCGCTCCCTCTGTACGTGACAGACACACCGGGCCAAAAGGCCAACGGAGACAGAGAGTGCTGAGAAAGAAAGGCGAGAGCTGGAACGAGGCGAAGCGATGACAGACTGGGAAATGAGGACGTAGGAGAGACAGACTGGGACTGGATTCTTGAAGTCTGAGCGATAGTGTGTACTCTGTAACAACCTCTCTCTCATGAATGTATAAAAGATGCACTCACACCCTTGGCTCTGCTTCATTTGTTTTTTTCATTTTCTACTCCCATGCCAGGAGACCCTGTCATGCCCTCAACCTATGAGCACCCACATCTATAATTAGCTTAACAACACACCTACTTACCACCCACGTAACAAGAACAAATGATCCAGCATAATTGCACATTGGACGTGTTCAAACGACGCACTCCGTGTTGAAAGTGCTTCTTTTCTCATGGGGCACAGCATTTCTGTACCCACGGGGAGGCAAAAGTTGCAAAAAGGCAATGCGGCCTACCAAGGGGACGCAGCAGATACAAATACTAGGAGAGGAGAGATGAGAGTGAACCAGAAAGCAAAGGACATAATTATAATGAGGAGATGAGGTGGAGACAAGCGATGGCTGGGGGAGAAACTGAGTGGTGAGGAGAAGACCGAAATGAAACTGAAAATTGGAAAGGGAGACTGTGGCTGGATGAGTTGGTACCACAGATTTAGAGATAATGATTCCAAAAACAAACATTCCAGTAAGACAGTAGCCTGCATGGGAATTCCCCATTAAACATCAAACACTGCTGAGGTGCCAAACCAATACACATGTAGTTAGTATAGTTAGTATGGGGACATAATGCATTTTTCTTCTTTGAACTGGCATATCTATTCACGTCAAGACACACGCACACAAACCCATTACAAAAGTGCTTAATATTTTTAGAAAACATTACCCCATCCCTTGCAAAATCAAAAGAAAACCCACATATAAAACAGGTTAAACATACAGAACCTGTTTTTGCTGGCAGCACACTGTTTGCAGTACTATTTAAATATAATATTTTAAGAGGCCAACACCTCAGAAAATACACAGAACAGAGGCGGAAAAAAGTCTTACAACCATATGACCAGTTACATATAAATGTATTTCATAGTGTTTGCAATTACAGTGACTTTATTATGAACAACAAAAAAGAATAAATAAAGCCTGTGGTGTTGCAGTTGGCACAGCAGCCATCGTGGCCAGCCCAGTACCCACCAGTTACATTCATTACAGATGAATCAGACGAATATGGTCAGTGGCAGGCAGCGATGAGCCCTTCATGTACCAAATAAATACAAATGATATGGATGATGTGGTGGTGGATGGCTGTGTAAAGCATTTGAAGTCAGAGCAAAAGACTAAGTCAAGTCAGAGGCATGTTATTACCTCCACCAAGGAGGTTATGTGATGGCCGGTGTTAGTTAGTTAGTTAGTCTGTTTGTGTGCAAAATAACTCGAAAACTAATGGATTCATTTGGATGAAATTTTCAGGAAATGTGCGAAATGGGACAAGGAAGAAATGATGACATTTTGGGACTGATCCGGATCACCGTCTGGATCCAGGAATTTTTTTTTTAATGTAAGTGTAACCAGGTGGACAATTAAATGCGGTTTACTCTAAAAGCCACCAGAGGGGTAACCCCCTCTGACCACATGACATTTTGGGGTTCCATGCGACAGACGACGACAATGACAGAGTTGTTTTTCCTTCCTGAGCGACATACACACAGTTGGGCCGGCATTCTTATGTCCGGTTGTCTAAGAATCTGGGATGCTGTTGGGAGCTGCCGCGCTAGAGGCCGCGCCTGTTCATTAGGTTAGATGGGGTGAAGGCTGCATTGTCGGTAGGAAATTTGAACTGCATGTAATTACATTTGTATCTGTAACGTTCCATACAAAATATGTGAATTAGGAGATTGTGTGCTTTTCTAGTTACCACCTGTTATCATTCCTAGGGCATCAGAAACTGCCATTTTGTTAAAGCTACTGGCCAGTGAGACATATATACAAGGTGTCCTTTGGTGTCGTAGACATATAGGAGCTTTTACAGTTAAAAACGCCTCATATTGAGGTTGGAGGGGTGGAGGATGTTTAATCCAAAGGATTTTGACCCAAGAGAATGAAGTTGATGTCCCGTTGCTGGTTATATTTAGGAAAGGATCATGGTTTGGGTTGAAATTCACCCTTACGCAACATTAAGCACCTGTTAGGAGGCAAGAGTCTCGTTACCTGAAAAGGAGTGACAATGACGATGATGCCCAGTGCATTCAAATGTGATGCAACGGGATAAGTAAGGGACAAGTTGGGAGAGAGACTAGGCCTGGAATTAATGTTACTACTTACTGTTTGTATGTGTTTTGCTATATGTTATAAGTTTCCCTCAATGTTTGTGCTTTCTAGTTTGTATGTAGACTTTTCAGAAGCAGCAGTCCATTATTGAGGTAAATGTGACAATGACTCTTGCTATTGATTTTCGATGATATCACCACAGTCTCTCCCTGACCGTGACCACACTGTCCTTGGTGTAGTTTCAGTCTGTGTATATATTTGCAGGATGAAAGTTGAGCTCACTCTTTTCACAAACATTGGCCAAAGCACGCTGTATACCTTGTGGTTTGTTGGTACAGCCTTAAGGCTTTGTGGTAATTATTTCCCTTCGATGCAATTTTCCAGCTCTACCTGTGTCATTACACTGTGCACTTGTCCACTTAATGGTTCCTGTTTTACTTGCTTGTAATACTGTTCTTCCCCCGAATATAAAATCATTCAAAAGATAAGATTCATATTATGACAGTACTAAAACAAACAGTTGTTTTACCGAAGCAGGAGACTGTTTATGTAGTCAGATCCCCAGACATCTTAACTGTCTGTGCAATACAGTTCCTGCTACCCAGAATACTCAGAAGCCCACCAAATGAGAATGAATCTGCTGCTAACAAATAGCCCATAACAAATGCTTTATTTACCTCTGTTTGAGAGGATGGATGTGGATATTTATGAGTGCCACAGACAGGGTTGTGAAGTCGGAAAGAGGTGGACTAACATTGCTGGTTTTGGTCTTTGCGTGGATAACACCAGCCCTATTTATATTTAGCTTTTAAGCTGACAGCTGTGCTTTTTGCTTTTTGGCTTTGGCAAGTGATTGTCCTTTGCCTTTCTAGCAGTAAACACGGCTTTCATGATACCACTGACAGAACGCAGTATGACAACTCCAAGCCTCAGATTCACATAATGCTGATAAAATCTTTCACCCTCCCTCAGTTAAAGGCCAATATGAAGTAAACTACTGTGCACTTCCATTGTAAACAGACGGAGAGTGGAGTGCCACAGAGAGTTAAGATAATGACATTTAAGCCGGGGTCATTATATTCAGGAAGTTGTAACCTACTACATCTGCCCCTGGTCACATCATCAGCCGCTCTGTGCTCTCAGTTACTGACATCTGTTATTAATGCTGAGCAAGCATATGGGAAACGTTGATGAAACTGAAAGATTTGGATTCATTCAAAATAAAACCGCCAACATCTCTAATTGGCTTTTAAGATGGTTGAATCCCCTGACACAAATCACGCTGACGTATCGGAAAAACCTCCGCGGTGCCACGATGGACTGTTCGCATGCTTAACTTGGACACAGTTTATTATGCATCCTGCTGCAATCTGATTGTGCAACCATATTTGTCATCGGGGGTTCTCGTGCCCAGAGCCAACGATAACACACAGCTAACGTATTACATACAAGGCTATTGGATGGAAACTGTGTGAGAGTAAATGGCAAATGTAAAAAGCCACTTCTGGCAGTTGCGCTCTTCTCCTCTGATACTGGTCTTGTTGACTGTGGTTGCTAGGTGACAATCTCTCATCTTGATCAGCATTTGTCAAAAGAGGCAAATAAAAACTGTGTGCATATGTGTGTGTGTGTGAGTTCAAGGGTTGACTGCAGTACAGTACTCGAGAGCTAAACAACACAGAAACAGGCTCCAGACAATGAGACGGGTCAAGTCATGGCCCTGCAGTGCCCGGCCTGTTGAAATAACAGCCTCAAACGCAGTAAATATTGACTTTGCTAAGCCAGTGTTTACCTTTGAGGCTTCGTGGAAAAAACTACAAGGCAATTCATTTTCTGATCCGAGCCAATTTCACCGGTTTTTAGAAATGGAGTGTAACATTGTAAAACTCGCAAGTGTATTTTAAGGTGTTTGCAGGAAATAGCCGTCCAGACGAAGCTTTAATTGCACTGTGCAGAGGTCATTCTGGACATGTCTGCACGCTGGAGATGTTGGATGCAGGGAGAGATAGTTTCCATTGTGCCTCTCTCAGTGTAAACCCAGACTAGCACAGCGTCTGACGCCTCAACCCCCCCCTTTAATATAAACCCAATCCAGAACAGATAGCGGGTGGCCTGCCAAAACGCCAGCTCAGCACAATTATTATAATGTCTGCTTCCTGTTCAGATACTGCCATGTTGCGCACATGCTAAAATGACAACATCAGATCAGAGGCTCTTGTTTTTTCAGCTTTTGAGGTGGAGCAGCGATTTTGTTTGAATCTCGAGGGCTACAGATTTAGACACGTGACTCAGTGGATGCCGTCATCTCTTTTGAAACAGCAAATACCTTTGCTTTAATAAATACACACACTAATGCCTTTGCACTCTGCGGTGTCGCCTATGACAAAAAAATGTTCTTGACTGTCACTAGTGTGCATTTAACATAAAGGGAGGTGCCATGAAGACAAGAGAAAGAGGGAGAAAACGTGCAGGGAACATTGGGTTGTTATTCACCTGTCAGCTTGAGCAAATATATACCTGAGAATGACGTGTTTCAAGTTTCAAGATAAAAATAGCACCCCAGAGAACTGACTCATGACGCTGTTCGATGGGTAATTCCATCAGTACAGGGGATTTGTCACCATTGTGCAGTTGTTTCAGGGTGTTTCAATGGTATACAGTCAAAAGAAGAAGCGTGCACAGCCTGTGCCGTATCACTTCGTTGTCAAATGTTTCAAAATTGCATCCCCTCTCAATAATTGCATTATTTCTACGATGACGAGTGGAGTGTTTTGTTCAGAGAAATGACATTGGAAATATAGGCCCCAAAGTAGAAATTCATTCATCCATCCATCATCTATACACCGCTTAATCCTCTGTAGGATCGTGGGGGGCTGGAGTCCATCCCAGCCAACTCGGGTGAAGGCAGGGGACACCCTGGACAGGTCGCCAGCCTATCACAGGGCTACATATAGAGACAGACAACCAAGCACACTCACATTCACACCAACAATTTATAATCATCAGTTAACCTCAGCATGTTTTTGGACTGTGGGAAAAAGCTGGAGAACCCGATGAAAACCCATGCATGCACAGGGAGAACATGCAAACTCCACACAGAAAGATCCCAGGTGTCCTAAACGAGACGAGAACCGGGGATCTTCTAGCTGTGAGGCGACGCTGCTAACAACTGAGTCACCATGCAGCCCAGTAGAAATTCAATGCAACAAAAACAAGTAGATCTGTGACACACAAGCTAGAAAACCTGTGATTGCTGAAAAAACTGAGTACAGCTGTGACTTCCAGTCAGCCTCATTCCATGAACATGGTTCTGAAACGACCTGTTGGACTGTGTGACGGCCTCCTGCCTCTAGGGCTGCTGTAGTTTTTGTGTTTTCCCCTTAATGTTGTCTTGTCTGCTCCCATAGGCTTGGTGGGAGGTGTTTGTCACACCTGGGAGGATTCCCCAGGTGTATAAGATCTGGCCATCTTCATTAACCCTTGTGGGCTCTACTCTGCTCTAGCCTACCAGCTGCAACTCTGCTTAGCTGCTCGGCCTCCAGCAAGGCAATGCCTCCTGTTTCCTGTGTGTTGATTTAGTTACTTCCTTGGTGGGATTTAGTTGCGTTGTTGCACCTTATTCTGACTTTGTAAATAAACTCACTTAATTATTTTGCAAAACTGTGTTTCTCCTCAGTTCTTGTCATGGCTTTGAGCCAGGTCGTGACAGACTGTCAAACAGGCAGCAGAATTCCACATTATTTTCACTGATGAGAACTGCTCTCCAGCGATGCTGCCCTCTTGTTGAGAAGGAAAGGGGAGTCTTGTGCTCTCTCCTCAGCACCTGGTGCCAAATGTTGCACAAGCATTGCAGCATAATCCATAAAGATCTTGTCATACTTGAGTAGAACATTTACAGAACATCCACGTAATGGAGACCTATGTTCGAATGCCAGAAATCCACTATATTAAAAGACGAATGAAGCTGGCAGTTCCTAAACCTCATGAGAGGTGCTCAGATATAACTTCCTCCTTTCTCCCAGCGGAGGTCATAGAGCATGTTTAGAGATAGAAATGGGGGACAGTGGTAAATCATACTGAAACTCCATTAATATAACAGACTGATTTGCTTTGTCAAGGAGACGATGTTGTGGTGTGATGAACGAGTACAAACTTCATAAATACCCTGGGAGAAAGGCAGAGGGCTGGGACAAACGCCCAGGATCCACTTAGAGAAACAGAAAGATTTATGGTCCAGAAAGGGAGAGGAAAAGAGAAAAGCCAGCGAGAGAGTTGACAAGAGGGAAGAAAGTGACAAATTTCTCTCTTAAGAAGACTGAAATGTATGTAATGTGGTATAAAATATGGTATGGTATGATGTCATCCCCGACTCTTGAACTCCTAAAAAACATTTTTAACTCATTTTAAACAGCCACTATCAAGTACAAGGCAGCATTGAGTCAAATAAACTTTAGGTGTAGCAGTGTGAATGACCTCACTGGCTTTATCATCAAGTACAAAGTTTTAAAACCAAAAGAAAAGTGTCAGTGAGAGCTTTGTGTTGTTGTGGGAACAGATGTGAGAAATTACTTCAGGATGTTACGTCTCTCTCAAGGCTAACACTGACAGAGGAAATTGCAAATTGCATTGCACATTCCATATTTAATTGAGCATAAGTTCAATCTTGAATTGTAAACAGTAACTAAATATGTATGTGCTAAATGTTTACCTGCTTTAACAAGGACTAAGACAGGAGAGTGACGGGGATGTCAAACAGGAAACGTAATTATAGCAACCTGTTTGGTGAGCTATCACTGGGCAGCCCCCAGTGAAAACCTCTGCTGAGCTGCATAGAACTGATATGATAACACATACGTAGCATTTATATCTGAAAATAATATGAAATCTGTATGTGGGTGACTCATCTGGATCAGGTAAAATGTGTTTATTTAAGGTGTTAATGAACACAGAGTTGAGTCTATTTGCAGATGATGTCCTTCTGTTCGCTTCATTAGGCCGTGACCTTAAGCGTCTTATTATTTATTTACTTATTTTATATTTTTCACTAATTGACATTAATTCGCAGTACTCTGTTTTCACTATGACATGAAAGAGTCTTTTTTTGTAAATTAATTTTCAAAAAAGTCAGATTAAACTGATTATGATTTAATGTAGAAAGACAAACAGTGACACATAAAATACTAGACATTTTTGCCTGCTCTGGGACCTTATTAGCCTGGAGAAGCTAGTTTGTTTGGCCACCGCCTAGTGCAGCTTTCCCACTGGAGTCGAAAAAAATGTGTCAATTTTGGTCAACAGTTAACTGAAACCACATAATTAAATTGACTCAATAAACCTCAGAATAACTAATCAAAGAAATTTGGAACTTTACAGCCAAAAAAAATAAACAAAGAAAGACTTCAGACGCTAAAGAGGAAAAGAGAGGCATGGTGACTCATGAGGTCGAAATTTTTTGCATCTCTTGACTGATTCAATCAAGCCTTTGCTCTTTTTCACAGCCAGAGAAAGTCCCTACACGACAAGTCACCGCTCACAGATATCTGAAGATCATTTCCGATTAGCTTTGCAGCATCTGTTCCTTGAGTCCGAACATTTAATGGCCATCAGAGAGAAAATCCTCCTTATCTCATGTTCTGACAATCCTGAGCTCGTTGGTCAGATGTGATGCTCTGTCTTTGGAGAACTGCCACTCACATCTTACTGGGGGGATTTTGTGCGATCCTTTCAGACTTTCTGCATTTCCTCCTGGCTAGCACAAACCTCATCACTGAGTCGATTCATACTCGATTGGTTTCAGTTTCGCCAGTGCGTTTTCTGACGGGAAGTCAAACCCGCTGTAGGCAGGGGAGGGGCAGAGTCTCAGAACTTCACAAAGTCCTGCTGCTGCTGCTTGGACCTTTGCGCTGACACTCGTTTGTCCAACAGCTGCTGAGTGTGGTATCCAAAAAAGCTGTCCTGTTTCCGCTGAAGCATCTTCACAGTGAACTTTCAGACTTCCTCTAAACATCTGTGCCGCAGAACTTAGTTTCTTCCAGCTTTTTTTTACGAGTTGGTGAAGAACGGGCTCTGTGTTGTGGAAAAAAAAAAAACAGATAAATCTCAGCAGCTCCAGTGTTTTCCCTCCTGATCCTCAAAAATCCTCTTCAGTGCCACAGGACAGGTCTCCCCAAGGAACCTCGAGTATAAATTAAGAGCTTGCGTTAAAGGAGGCGATCAGCAGCTGGATGAAGACGGAGCTGTCATGTGCAAACGTGACTCAGAATTTCACTCCGGTCGATGTCAGCACAGGCAGAAGAACGCCTGCAGTTGCTCTGTTTGGGAATCAGATACCAAGAAACGGCTGTACATCTTTAAAATAATTGACTCAATATCCAGTGACAGCAGATTGCAGGCCCGCTTGCAGGTGTTGGGAGTTACGCGAGCCGGGCCATTAGCTTTCAGAATGCAATTGTTGGCAGCGTTTAACAACCGGTAAACGGAGCCATGTTTTCCTAAGCTGACATTGGCATTGTCTTCTGTGTAGACTGCGGAGTGTCGAAGATTCAGTTCATATTTTTCCAGACACTTCATCAGAGCTTGATGCTTGCTATCCGCAGTCTCATCACTGTCTTCATAAAGGTCGAGGGAAACTTGCGCTGTGCTCCATCAGACACGGAGGAGTATCTCAGGCTAACTGGAAACGTTTTTCCTCTTTTCCTAGCGTGAGGAATTGGCGGCGATTGAGAAATTCACAGGCCTCGTTTCAGTCGAGGAATTAGTCTTTGGTCCTAATGCATTCATTCTAATCATCTCAGCTCTCAGTTTTCCCAAGTGCATATTCTTCACAACATTTGAGTCATAAAATAAAGCACTGTTGACCCTAGCAAGACCTGCAGCCGAGTCTGTGTTGAACCATATAGTACGCATACAAGTCTTCACGTGTCACAGTTTTTTAGCTGGAGCTAGAGTGACTATAAATTCTGTAACTCCTCATTAGTCAGATCTGAAGAAGCCTCTTGGATGAGAGGTGGAACGTCTTCAAGAACCTACAAGAGAAGTCCAGTTGATTTCTATTGCAGCTCCTGTGATTAGCTGTAGATGCCATGCAGAAAGCATTGATAGCTAACGTGGCCTTCTTTTGGATTTCTGTGGAGGCATGCCCAGTTGGGTTATCCACGGCCAACAGAGAATTTGTTAGGGCAACAGAAACACAACAAATGTGTTCAACAGCAGAGAGTATCAAAACTTTTCTGTGTTTTTTAATAGTCAGTATATGAGACAAAGGAGATCCCAGATGGGACAGACTGATTTAGTCCTATATGCAGGGCATCCCAGCTAACACAGGACAGTTGACGATCTACCTTAGGAGCTGTGTTGGTTAAGAGGACAGCATATTGAACGCATTCACAGTTACTGTATTGCTTTTTAATCTATGCCTTTAAAACTTCAGCTTGTGCATAATTGGTTACATGTTGCATAGGTGGCGGTTAGCATATGGCTTAGATTACTGGGAGCCCATGTTTAGTAGAGGTAAGGAGAGTGCAATACATGGAGCCCTTGAGAAAAACATATAGAGTGTTGTAGGATCTAAATCCTTCAAACTGCAATACTTTCCACACCCCTGGCAAGCTTATGTGTATGCTACGCTTTCTATGCCTGCTTTGTTTCCTATCCTAAATCAAATGAAACCCCACTGCTCTTGTACACAATAACAGGCTTCAGCGCCTCGCAGTAAATTAGCCACTCGGCAATGTTCGGGGGAGCACGGCCTCTTAATGAAGCATTTCATTTTCTCATGACTTGGTCCTCATCTTTTCTCCCTCTCGTACAAATCAGGGCTGTATGAGGGCAGGGGGGAGGAGGAGGAGGAGGATGGGGGGGAAGAGTGGCAGCGGTAAAAGACTTTCACCGTGTCAGAGGGTTTCACATTTACATTTTCAAACTGAGTCATAGCTCATTAGACAAATGATATCAAGTGTCTTTTTTTCCCCTCTGAGGTGAAACAGAGAGTGGTAAACCTTCGCCGAGGCATCTCATGGCCAAATGGATGTGTGGGTTGGAAGACTTTTCCAAGAATCAGACTCTGTGATTCAGTGTGGGAATGTTGGATACCTTTTATTGCTCTTCTAGAAAAATAATTTAGCCGCTTAATAGCTTTTGATGCTTTTGGTGTTCTTTTCCCTGCTTTTCTCACACTTTCCCCTCATCCACAAATCCTTTTGTAACTCTGACTTCACCTTTCCTGGAATGTCACAGCCCCCATCTCTCCCTCTGTCACTGTTCTCTCTCTCTTTGCGTGATCCTGGGAGGGCTTCCCACACCTGACCTCACATGGCTTCTTCTTAGGTACTTTAGTGCACCCTTCCTTGGCCACTCCTTGGCCTTAGTTCCCCTTAGCTCTTGGCACATCGTGTCTTTGCCTGTCCTAAAATGGTCGACAGAACTGGAAGAGCTTCAGGTTAGAACACATCATACATGGAATAATACAGCCGATACAAAACTCAGATATGGGTAATTTGAGAAGAAAGACACTGACCTAACCCTGCTTAATTAGCCAAACATCCGTTCAATCACAGAGTGGGATTGTGTCATTATTTTGTATGTTCTGCTATAACATAATTCCATGATGCCTATAAGATCAGATTAGAGGACTGATAAAATACAACAAGAGTACAATTGTAATTAAAGATGCGTCATAGAACATCTATGCTAACAGAGAGAGTGTTTTGAAACATCAAGAGTTCAATGAGTTGGCAGTTTCTATGTTTTTCCTTGAACAGAATGCAATCATTTTCAGGGAAACTGCTGACTGCATTTTTTGTGAGTGCAACAATCACTCCATAAACATATTGCCACCACAGATATCATGAAACAACATTTTGATTGGGCCATCAAAACTTCCCACATGTGGCCGTATGTAATCAAACAAATGTGGCATTTTTGTATTCACTCTGAGTTTAATTTACGAGCATGGATGAAATCCACTAATTTTCCTCAGGCCCTCGGGACATGTTTGGTTAACTTCTATAAATTGCGAGGCTCTTGGCTCGATGAGTGTTTAAGCAACTCCAGCCCTGCCTGAGTGATAATCCTCACCATGCAGTGAGTTGTAAGTTGTTACAAGTCACAAATTTTGATTGCATTTCATTGCTTTCACATTTGAAGCTGATCCGGAGCTGCTTTGCGGCCTGTAGAGCTAACAAACATGACTACAGGTCCAGCTGCCAGAGCGAAAAAGGCCAGTTCAGAGTCTGTGTTGAACACAGGTATTAGACTGTCAGGGATACACGCAGTAGTTTCAGCAAAATAACACAGTTTGATGTGTTTTAAAACAGTCAGGAACACTGCATATGGCCTCTTAGTGGAGATGCTTTATTAAGTGCATAATGAGCATGGTCAAACTAACTAGATCAAAGATGTTTTAGGTAATGAAATGCTGGCACTCACAGCCAAAACTGGTAACTGTCACATGGAGGTTTGATCAGACTCTGACTGTAGCATAGCTGTGATCATTCCCAAAACTAATTCTTAGCCAAGTGGCAGTGTGTCAAGCCTAACATCCAAAAATTGAATCTCTGAGAATTCAGAAATAGGCATCCTTCTTACCAAACACCTTACATCACACCTCTCTCTTTGAGCAGACCTCATTTATTTGCACAGGGAAAGCCCCATCAGCATGGAGTGGTGGGGCCCGCAGCCATCTGCCTGTGATTACAGCTTGGGAACAACACTACAACAATGGCCGCTTGGGCATGGCAAAAAACAGGGGAGAGCCCAGCAATGATCGCATACAACAATTACTGGGGAACCAAATCCCCCAAGTCGGCTGTTTGTAGGAGTGAAACCCAGATATTTGGCAAGCCAGTGGCTGTGAGGCGTCCAACATGCAATTGAAGCCAAACAGCACACTCCCGATCAGATCAGCTCCATGTGTGGTGTCACGCTGGGTCATAATCAAAGCATTTTATTGATATACATTGCACATATATGTCTATATTGCAAAAACAAACACTGGGGTGACACACTGTCATTTGTCCATGACTTGAAGACATTTACCAAATGAAAAAGGTTTTCAAAAGCCTGCACTATGGTCTGACGTCATTTCCAGTGGATCAGGTGGTGATATTTTAACAAATATTGTATGGATTATCATTAAATACCCTACAGACCAGGTATCCAGAAATAATTCTGCAGTAATGATGTTTCAACTCATACCACACTCCATTTAATTATCTCTAACTCTCCATAAACTTTTTGCATTCCATCTGCTAGTCTGTTAGCACATCCAAAGTAACAAGTTGCTGTGGGATTGTCCCAGACTTTATGTGGATCCCCATAAATGAATGGCATAAAATAACATAATCATAAGTCTCTTGTTTGTCATCATACAATTTATTACTCAGTGTGGCCACTTCACAAAGCTGCTATGAAGATGACATCTGAGGCTATTCAAAACACAAAAGAATGTCAACAAGCTGTAAGGAATAAGCGAACTGCAGCAAATGTTGCTTGTTGATAATAGAGTACAATTGTAGACTGCATTTCAAACACAGCTGTGCTCTAGAATTTCACTACAGTGTTTCACCTAAAGGCCTCGAAAGTAAGGGAGTGTTTTTTTTTCCAAATAGTAGTAGTAAACTATTCAGCTAAAAAATGTAATTCATCTGTTTAACATTTCGTAGGTCCTACTTGTACCATCAAACCAGCTGTGACCCCTGGACCATGGACATGGGACCTCTGGGAAAGTCTTAGCAGCAGGACGTTGACAGCAGGTCCTTCAAAGATCCCATATTATGAAGATTTCACTTTAGACTGGTTTTCTAACAATAATACGCGTCCTCAGTGTGTCTACAAACCCCCCTGAAATGAGAAAAGTCTATCCTCTCCTCTTGCTTTTTCCACCTTTCAGAAAATGTGTACTCAAACAGGCCGATTGGAGATTTGCCCTACATGACCTCATGTAGGGCAATAACACCACCTCCAGGTTGGTGACACCACCCCAGAGAAATGTTTGGCTGAATCCAAATCTCCACCCTCTGGACTTACAGACTGAGCCCTCGCGGACTTCAGGTGTAGGTAATGTCTGGGATGTCTTCACTGTCATCATGTTCAAGTCTGCAAGAGGGGGAGCCTGCAGCATTATGACTGGAGCTAATAGACAGGCTTGGAGTCCATTTCACTCATTTCCGTGAGAACATTTGAGAGACTATCATGTATACAGTAATCACCGCAAATAACAAGATATAAATCCCATTTATAGGCTTTTTGTGAGTGAACAAATCAACATTCATACACGTAGGCCATACACATTCAAAACAGCCCTCCCATGAACGCACATGGGAGGTCCAACAGCAGTTGCTCTGTTGTTGGCTGCACAAACGGGCACAGAAGTCTGTTTTTACCTCCTTCTTCGTCTGAGGTTTTGAAAGTCCCATGTATTAATTTTATTTTAGATGGAAATGTCCCCACAACAACTTCTGAAATGTTTGATGTGTGTGTGAGGCCCAGTACAAAGCAGGATTTGCTACGAATCTGAAGATAAAGCATGGATCAGTACCAACTGTCCATGACCCAACTACAAACATGGGAGCTGTGAGTTTTACCATATTATGTTGCTTTACTGTATAGGCCTGTCTAGCGTGATAGCATGTTGAATGAGGTTTTAGCATGGCAGCTAACGTAAGTTACTGTTGGTAGCATAGTTAGCCATTCAGAAATGTCCTGCTGCAGCCGCAGAGTTAGAATGTCTTCAGGAGCCTCTCCTTCTGGGTCAGACTCTGGATCAAACTGGTATGGCTGAACCACAGTGCTTCTACCAGCCATACCTACACACTCTGTGTAAACATTAGCTCACGGTACCGGACAACGTCTTCCAGATAGGGATGTGAAGGAGGCGTGGACAGGCACAGCTCATTATCACAGACACAGAAACAGGCTGGCTGAAGTCCAGGAACAAACTGGGTTTTTAGGCAACAAACTTCAAATTGACTGTTCTGGGACCTCTGGGACCTACGTGAACTTGCTGAAAAGGAGCATATTGTGGGATCTTTAAGTCCTGTGGGGCCTCAGTAGATCAGACTTGATCCAGTGCATCCCATGGATGCTTGATTGGATTAGGATCTGTAGATTGTGGTCAGTGTCTTGTGCTCTTTGTCATGTTCCTTGATCAATTCCTGACCAGGTTTTGTCGGGGTGGCAGGCTGCATAGTCCTGCTGGCACAATGGGGAGAGCTGTTGCCATGGGGGGTGTGCTTGGTCACTAACAATGTTTAAGTGGTTGGTACATGTCAAAGTAACATAAACATGAATACCAGGGCCCGAGGTTTCCCAGGAGAACAATGCATTGGAACAAAATGATCTATGTTCACCTCATCACTCGGTGGTTTTAATGTTGGGCTGACTGGTATATGTAGAACTGTATGTGTATACTGTAGCTCATACTTTGCCTCTCAAAATAAGAGCACTTCATAGGTTAACCAGGGCAGCTAAGTCATCTCTTTTGTCTGTATAAGGAGGAAATAAGGCCAGTTAGATAGAATGATAGTACTGCGTGACTGAAACCCAGCTACAGTGGGATGTCCATGCTGCTGTCTGTGCTTTCAGTGTGTGCAGATGTTTGCCAACTTGTTAGCTATGATCTCCACAGTTTTGGGGACTGTTTCTTCATCCTGCAATATGTTGCATGGTCTGTTACACGAACAGAGAGGTGTTATGTGAGATCATTTCTGCTGATGCATGCTGGCCATGACCTCACACAGTTGCGTTGTGAGTGACTACACTGGCAAGCAGAACATGTGCTTCTAGATTTACTACTCCTCCTCCGTTCAGAGGGGCCTCCTACTGTGAAGTATGTCTGAATGTAGAACACACTTGCATGTACATTTCTCATTAACTAAACACAGCTGACTGTGCAAATAGTGAACCTGAATTTTCTAGTTGTGCACAGGCTTTAATTCTAACCAGGGGGTAAATTATGATTTGTAATTCAGGTGGGTTCTGTGGTTTTAAAGTTTCCAAACATGTGCACATCTGTAACAGTGACAGGCAAAACAGAGGCCTAAAAACAATCAATATATGTTAAAGCCTATGTTTGCTACCATTTGCATCTCTCCTAACAACCCTCTGCTCTGAATGTGGCAGCTGATGATGGTAAAGCCTTTCTAAAGGGGAAGAGAATAAAAATCTGAATTAACTGAAATGCATTTTTGAATAATTACATTCCTGGTGGAATCATTTAGTCTCCAGTAATAAAATATAAACAGACATTTATTGGAAACGATTAAACTGGTTTGCATCACTGAGCCGTGGTTTTTAATGTGAGCTGCTCGGATATTCTGCTCAAATCATGCTACCAAGATCAACAGTTGAACTTGAGCTTGAGCTCGGCAGGCAGAAATCCAGAAAAGGAAACACGTGAATTTATAAATATACATCCCTCGTCCTGCAGCTTTTCCCTTTGTGCTCTAAGCTCCTCCAAACGCCTCCAAACGCCACTCTCTTTAGTGAAAGGCCTCCACCTAACCAATGCACCACCTCATCCTGCTCTCACCATTGACTTTGTTGCTCTTTTTACTGTCTCCCCTGAAAAGGCCTGTGATTGGCTAAAATCTCCTGTCATGGGCTAGAAGTCTAAAAAACAAAGGCATAGAAGTCTAGCTTCCTCTCATTCATATTGACTTACAATAAGTCTAAAATGCCTACCTCAGCTTTAATGTAACAGTGTATCTAGTTTGTTGTTTGTCTCTATATGTAGCCCTGTGATAGGCTGGCGACCTGTTCAGGGTGTCCCCTGCCTTCGCCCTAAGTTGACTGGGATGGGCTCCAGTCCCCCCGCGACCCTACAGAGGATTAAGCGGTGTACAGATAATGGATGTATCTAGTTTGTCTGAAGTAGGCCTACATCTATTTAAATAGCATTTAGCAAATGTGTGCTGTTTAAGCAGAATATCAGAAAAATTTACATTCAGTTGTGAAACTAAATGAGGTCTCCATGTTTGTAGCCTGTTCACTCCCTACTTACCATCCATCCATATGTCATCTGCACTGTCTGACTGACTACAGATGGGACTGATCTGCATGGTGGCTTTTAGGAAAACCCATTGATAGTACAAAGAGACACCAAGTGAAACATCCCATCATGTTTATGTACTCTTCACCTGCAATTAGTCCAATTAATTCAAATGGTACAAGTGAAAATGTCTTGTTTGAATTGTGAAGACAGAGAATTATAAGAAATCTATACAATGCTGAAGCTGGATGTATTGAAGCTGAGCATCCCCAAGCACGACCCGATGAAACTGAATTCCAACAGAGTTTTTGTTTTGATTGAGAGAAACGTCACAGCAGCTGTTAATCTTGTTTTCGTCGACCTTCAGTGCTGATAGTTCTCACCTTGCCTCAGCGGTGCAAAAGGTGAACAGTGTGTCAGTCAGTACGGGATGAGGTGGAGGTGAAACTATGAAGCAGACAGGGCAGGGGAACACTGCCTCTCAGCCCACTGTTACTATGAAGGATCTCAGTGTTGTTCTTTAGTTTTAATGTTGCTCTCGCTGAAAGGCAAATAAAGCCAGAAGGTATTTCTGATGGATGATTTTCATGCTATAAATCAGAAACTCTACATCACGCAGCTTATGACAGGCAGTTTGAGATAACAGAGGTTTCTGATTGATTTTAACAACACCGTTTAATAAGGAAACTGGAAGCCACCCTGGTAGAAAAGAGCTTGAGGCAGAAAAGACACATACAATGCTCTGCACTAGTCTATCAGGTTTCAAAACAAAATGTAATTAATCTTCAGTCCTTTATTAAGATGATGCTTTCACCTTTTCCAAATGCTGTTCAGCTGCGAGGCTGTAGGGCATGGACAAGGACAGCATATCAGACTGCACGCATGTTGCAGCATCTGCCTGTGTTTGGAGCGACATCTGCATGGGAGTGTTGATGCTTGCGTGCATGTGTGTAATAACCCGGTGTCCCTTTCAGCATCAGTGAACAGAAGCTACTCACTCAGTAACAGATAGTCTAAAATCACTGCTGGATGCATTCCACTGAAGCCATTAAAACTGACTTGTGTAAGAGTGGATCGGCAAAAAATAAATCTTATTTGAACCAGCAGACAGGATTAAATGCCCTGATGCTTTGGTATGTCTGTAAGCAGGCACACACCCCAGTATAGCCAAAGAGGGACTTCCCCGCAAATCCTGGAAGCACAGCGTTCTCATACTTGAAATAAATGTGTACACATCCATGCTGTCATGGGAAAAGACAAGAAACTGTATCAGCCAAACGTTTAATGTCCTACATGTATGTCAAGGCCAGATCTGGCTGAGGGGAAAAAAAAGAAAAATAAATGCAAAATCAGAGATATAGTATATATAAACCCAGAAATAATTGCTTTCTATGTTTCAACTGCCAGAATGTAAGCCGCCTCCTTCTCGTTATAGCTTACATGACAAGGGTTTTGCCAGATAGGTCTAGTGTGGAATTTATTTAATGAGCACTGAAGGAGATACGGCTTAGGCAATATTTTCACACCTGTTTCAATATGTGATTTCACCCTCTGTGGGAAAATTAACTTATATGACTGATCATCTTCAGATTGTAACTACAATATTTATGAGACTCTAACCAAGCCAATGATGACATGTACATCTGTGACTAATTGCAGATGACCATATGGCCATACTGATGCATTAAACCTTGTGGATCACATAGGGCTTCATTGGTCGAAAAAATACATCTCTCTTGCAGAATATCCCAAACTGGTGAATTAGCTTGTTGGTTTGCTAACAGGTGCAACACTGGGAAGGTGAATAAAACCCTTTTGTGGTATGGGATATGTAGCATTGCTGGTTATATATCGACAGCATTCTGTCCTGCAGAAAAAGGTCACTTTTGTTTTAATGTTCCTCATTGCTTCATTCAGACAAAACCACAGTGATGGAGGGAGCCACGTCGTGTCAAGTGATTTATAATACATAATAATGTACTAATAAACAAAAGATTAAATCTAAACCAACAGCAGCTTTTCAAACTGTCTGAATAACTAACAGCTTAGTTTATTTATGAATTCCTAAACACTGAAAATTCTGTCCATGTGTGATGATAATCTAACTGCTACTTCACCAACAGTGAAATAGATGCATCCTGACAGCTGTGATGGAGCTCAGGACCCAACCTGATGACGGCCACTATGTAACAAATGATTGAACTGTAGCTGATAAACTGTGGAGATGTGGATCAGCACCTCCAAGTCCAAGGCCATGGTTCTCCGCCAGAAACCGGTGGATTGCTCCCTCCGGGTTGGGGGGGAGTTGTTCCCCAAGCGAAGGAGTTTAAGTAATCTCGGGTTTTTGTTCACGGGTGATGGGAAAACGGAGAGTGAGATGGACAGGCGGCTTGATGGACAGGCGACAGTGATGATTTACCAGTCCATCTACGTTCCAACCCTCACCTATGGTCATGAGGCCTTGGTAGTGACCCAAAGAACCAGATTGTGGGTACAAGCGGCCGAAATGAGCTTCCTCCGCAGGGTCGCTGGGTTCAGCCTTAGAGATAGGGTGAGAAGCTCAGACATCCGCAGGGAGCTCAGGGTAGAGAGGCTGCTCCTTCGCGTTGAAAGGAGCCAGTTGAGGTGGTTTGGACATCAGATCCAGATGCCTCCGGGGAGACTTCCTCTGGAGATTTTCCAAGCACATCTGCCTGGGAGGAGACCCCAGGGTAGACCCAGAACCCGCTGGAGGAATTATGTATCTTGTCTGGCCTGGGAACGCCTCAGGATCCCCCCAGGAAGAGCTGGAAAGCGTTGCTGGGGAGAGGAACGCCTGGAATGATCTGCTTGGTCTGCTGCCTCCACAACCTTACCCCAGATAAATGGAAGAAAATGGATGAAGCGATGGATGGATGGATGGATGGATGGACGGACAGATGAATGGATGGATGGATGGATGGATGGATGGATGGATGGATGGATGGATGAATGGACGGATGGACGGACAGATGAATGGATGATAAACTATGAGTCTGTGTGACAGCTCACCTGTTTAATGTGAAGAAAGGTACACAGTGTGACTCTGTTGGATCCTGTCTCCATACTGGGGATCACTAATAATTATCAGTGGGTAAAGAAGTCGTGGCTGTTTCTACAGGTGTGAACGATGTCACTCTGCTTTGGAAATATCCACATGGATACTGCAACTGTTTGATGCTGCAAGTATTTGAAAAAGATGGCGACCAACAGCTGAAAGCAGCAAACCAGACTTCAGCTCCTGTTTGAGTTTTGTCAAAACTTGGATTATATTTATCATTGATGAGTCTCATTATTCTGAGCTGCTCGAGACTCAAACTCAGTGAAGCTTTATTTTTATAAGCATTTACAGTTGTGTGCGAAAGTCAGGGCACCCCTTTAAAAACAGCATATTTTATATATTAAAAAATTAATATCCATATTTATAGTCTTTCTGGGATATGGGAAAAAAAGACAATATTATCAGGAAACATTAATGCATAGTTACATTTTATTTTATAACTTGAACAAAATTACAAAAATAAAAAACATCATTTTGGCCTGTGCAAAAGTCGGGGCACCCTGAGAGTTTCAATGTGTCAGATTCTTTTAACAAATTCAGACCTTTACCAGCTCATTAGTCCTGAAGCATGTGTCAACAATTGTCATTAGGGAGCGCCAGCTGGTGGGTATTTCAGGGTTTCTTAAATATGGCGACTCCACAAACCTGTGCAAACAACAGCAATCATGGGTTCCTCTAAGAAGCTAAGTAAGACAGAAAAAATGAAAGTTATTGATGCCCACAATGCTGGGGAGGGCTACAAGAAGATAGCAAAACGTTTTCAGCTTGCAGTTTCCACAGTGCGAGGTATAATTAAGAGATGGCAGGTGAGGGGAACTGTGGAGGTCAAGATGAGATCTGGAAGACCAAGGAAACTCTCGGACAGAACAGCTCGTAGGCTGGTCAGAAAGGTAAATCAAAACCCACATTTGACGTCAAAAGACCTGCAGGAAGATTTAGCAGACTCAGGAGTGGTAGTGCACCCGTCCACTGTGCGGCGATACTTGCACAAACAAGACCTTCATGGAAGAGTCTGCAGAAGAAAACCTTACCTCCGTCCTCATCATAAAATACAACGTCAAAAATATGCAACAGAACATGTACAGAAGCCTGATGACTTTTGGAAACAAGTGCTGTGGACTGATGAAGTTAAAATAGAACTCTTTGGCCACAATAAGCAAAGGTATGTTTGGAGAAAAAAAGGAGCAGCATTTCATGAAAAGAACACCTTGCCAACTGTTAAATATGGGGGTGGATCCATCATGCTTTGGGGTTGTGTTGCAGCCAGTGGGACAGGAAGCATTGCTCGGGTGGAGGGAAGAATGGATTCCATTAAATACCAGCAAATTCTGGAGGCAAATATCACAGCATCTGTAAAAAAGCTGAAGCTAAAAAGGGGATGGCTTCTACAACAGGATAATGATCCAAAACATACTTCAAAATCCACCATGGACTACCTCAAGAAACGCAAGCTGAAGGTTTTGGAATGGCCTTCACAGTCTCCAGACTTAAACATAATTGAAAATCTGTGGGTAGATCTTAAAAGAGCTGTGCATGCTGTGCATGCAAGACGACCCAAGAATATTGCAGAACTGGAAGCCTTTTGCAAGGAAGAATGGGGGAAAATCCCAAATGATAGAATCCAGAGACTTGTCGTTGGCTATAAAAAGCGTTTAGAAGCTGTGATATCTGCCAGAGGGGGTCTTACTAAGTACTGAAGGTACTGACGCTGTAGGGTGCCCCGACTTTTGCACAGGCCAAAATGATGTTTTTTGTTTTTGTAATTTTGTTCAAGTTATAAAATAAAATGTAACTATGCATTAATGTTTCCTGATAATATTGTCTTTTTTTCCCATATCCCAGAGAGACTATAAATATGGATATTAATTTTTTAATATATAAAATATGCTGTTTTTAAAGGGGTGCCCTGACTTTCGCACACAACTGTATGTTTGTAATGGATGTGAAATTGTAAGGCAAAGTAAATGGGAGTTTTGTGATTTTGGCAGCAAACTGTGTTTGCACTGTTGGAATGGACGTTTTCCCTAGATTGAAGAATAATTTATAATTTGTGTGAGCCTGTCTACTAATGGAATTACATGCAGTTCAGACTTGAGCTGTGTTCGAACTGCCTTTTTTGGAAAAGTGATAATTCGTACACGAAGTCAACACATTCAGATGACATCAAATTAACAAATTGGAGTGCATGTCTGAACGGGGTTGAGGTGAAAAAGTTGTTTTCTGCTCCTCAGCCCAGTAATATCATGGTTTCATTGTTTACCCCACACTGAGTGACCCAATTTCCTCTTTGTCGTAGGGAACCAGAGCAGTTATTGAGCTAACCTTAAGTATTATGTGAAAAAATGACAAAGCAACTGTACAATTCCCTAAAGCCCAATGATATCAGAAGAACTGCAGTGAAAGAGTTTGGGAAAACACAATAATTCCAGCTACTAAAGCACAAATTGGCTTGATGGAAAGATCAGAGTAATAAACAGCCTCTGTGCCGAGAGTGAAAAAAAGAAGGGAAGCTGTGTAGAAGCAGTGTTTCAAGCACAGCCAGGTCTTCAGGGTGAGGTGAATCTGTAACAGTGAGTTGTAATTATACATATCTGAAGAGAATTCACTTCAATTCTTCATTTCAGTCGCACGATTGCGATGTTTAATATAGTTACAGAATCAAATACTAGCGTGGTATCCTGTGTTTGCAGTTGCTTCAGAAAGTATCCAGACCCCTCTGTTTTACTTTACTTCACTTACACCTCAGTTTACTCTAAATAAGTCATAATGACAAAGTAAAAGCATGCGTTTTTAGAAATGTTTGCAAATGCATTTAAATTGAAACTAAACTCAGTCATTTCTTTAGCATACAGACCCTTAATTAAGTACTTTGTAGAAGCCCTTTTGACAGTCTCGTCAGGCTTTGCAAACCTGGATTAGGGCAGTTCATCCCATTCTTCCTGGCAGATCCTCTCAAGCTTTTAGAGGCTTGTTGTGGTTGTGTACTTCACATGATAGCTGTGCTGAAAGGTTCGGTTTAGTTCAGTTCAATTTCATTTATATAGCGCATATTTACAACATAAGTCGTCACAAAGCGCTAAACATTGTAAGAAAGAACAGGAAACAGAAAAACAGGAAACAGAAAACCCAATAATCCAAAGTTGCTTTTGGATTTCCTATGAGCAAGCAATCAGCAACGGTGGGAAGGAACCAAAAACCCCCTATGGTAGGGAAGGGGGGAAAAAAACTCCGACAGAACCAGGCTCAGGGAGGGCGGCCATCTGCCTCGACCGGTTGGGTTGGGAGTGGGGAAGAGAGGTAAACTGTTGCAACACTCTTATGGCCACTGTGCTCTGGAGCAGGTTGTCTTCTTCAAGGACCCCTCTGTATTATAGTGTATTCACTCTTCCTTCATGTCTGTGCTCTTGTCGCCGCAACTGAGAGGCACCACTAGCATGACGCTGCCACCACCACCACCACCACGTCTCATTGTACAAATGGTATTAGCCAGATGATGAGCAGTGACGAAGGCTAGCCAGACTTAGCTCTCGGACTTCAGTCCAAAGAGTCAAATTTTTGCCTCATCAGGCCAGATGATCTTTTTCCCTCATGCTCTCAAAGTCCCTTAAATGCTGTTTGGCAAACTGCAAGTAGGTTGCCTGTTTCTCAAGTGGCGTCCTTCTGTCCACTCTTGTGTAAAGTCTGTCTGATGAAGTGCTGCTGAGACGGTCATCCTTTAGGCAGGTTCTCCCATCTCTGCAGAGGGTTTCTCAAGTTCAGTTAGAGTGACTACTAATCCACGTGTAAAAGTTTTTAAAATCATGTTTTTACGTCGTCATTATGGGTTTTTGAGTGTAGAATGACTTTTTTTTGTCATTTTAAATCACAATAGTGAGGTGTGCAAATAGTGAAAGGCTCTGAATAGGTTGCAAAGCAGCTGTAAACACAGGATATCACGTTTGATTGAGCGCTACAGAATATGTGGCTGTGATCTATCTCACAATCTAAAATGACATTTTTCCACCTTGCTTTTTCCCCCCTCCTCTTGATGGTTGTCTATAGGGATAGTTTTACATTGTTTGACATTTTCCTAATCCTTGTGAAATGCTCCACGTCTGAGAAGCTGTGGGTACCTACCTGAGGTGGACTCTCGCTGACACACACCTTGGCAGTGCAGAACAAGAGTCCATTCTCTTTCACTGCAGACCATGAAGTAAATACATGAGTGGTGTAACAGAAACGCTTCAGATGATGAATTGCTGCAAGTTCATTGGTTCGACTCTGACTGCATGTCTGAGTGAGTGACATTTCCTAAGAGCTAAGCTTTTCAACTTGTCCTGGGCTCTGTAATAGCCACCCACAAATGCCACTTGAAACCCAAGCCAACAGTTTCTATCAAACAATGAGTCAGGCATACAAAAAACACACAATCCTCACCCTGCTTGTGTGTCAGCGAATTGAAACATTTTGTTATTAATGTTTCCAAAACCGTAGTTGACCGACATTATAGTCAGACACCCCGCGGTGTAACATGGAGCCTGAAAGCTGCATTAAAGCTTAATGTAAAACGTCGAGTGTATAAAACCAATATCACGCCACAAATGGAACCGCAAGTCAAAACAGATTTGTTTTATTTTATTCTCTGTATGGGTAGAAAACTATAAAAATAAGCTTTTATAATAATAAAAGAAGCTTTTCTGAAATATTAAAAGCAATTACCAAAAAATGACCGATAAAAATCATTTTGTATGCTACGCTCTGAATATATTTTCCGATTACATAAGTACAAGACAACAGAATCTATGAATTCAAAACCTTAATTAAGTTTCATTCAACTTACAGTCACCTCCTGAGTTAGAAACATACAAAGCAGATTGAATTTAAAGTAGAGTATCTAGACCTATTGAGGCAGTACAGTTATTGCTTTAGCTAAATGTCTGAAGATGTTGCTCCAGGACTCTGTATGTTATTTGGTATAATTAATTAGGAGTGGTAACAGCCCATAATTTATCCTCGTTACATGGGTTCACAGTAAGTTTAAGATAGATTGTAACATTTTACTGATTACTTTTAAGGCCGGGCTGTATAGTGGCTTGGTTGTTAGCAGCGTCGCCAATGGCTAGAAGATCCCCGGTTCGCGTCCCGGTTAGGACATCTGGATCTTTCTGTGAGGAGTTTGCATGTTCTCCCTGTGTAGCGTGGGTTCTCACCAGGTACTCCGGCTTCCTCCCACAGACCAAACACATGTTGAGGTTAATTGATGATTCTAAATTGTCCGTAAGTGTGAATGTGAATGTCTGTCTCTATGTGTAGCCCTGCGATATGCTGGCGACCAGGGTGTCCCCTGCCTTTGCTCAAGTCAGCTGGGACAGGCTCCAACCCCCCCGCGACCCTACAGAAGATTAAGCGGTGTATAAATAATGGATGGATGGACTTTTAAGGCCCTTCGTTGCCTATTTCCATCACCGTATGTCTGAACTTTTAGTACCTTATGCCCTGGTACACACTCTGAAATCCTCAGGCAGAGATCTTAGTCTGTTCCAGGGGCCCGGCTAAAATTAAAAAGGGATGGAGTGTTTGCAGTCAGGGCCCTGAGGCTCTGAAACAATCTCTGTTAAGCTCTTCTTAAAACATAATTTTATCGGAAAGCCTTTCCTGATTTTATTTGGGCATTAATTTCCTTTGAAAAGTCCTGTGTTCCTTTCAATAACATGCTTATCTTTCCAATCACTGTCTTGGTTCTATAGACCATGCTGTATTTTTTATCTGATTTCAGAGTGTGTGTGTGAGATGTTAGCAACACGAGCATGCTGACAGAGGTGATTAAATGACTGTCATCAGCTGTAAAGTATGTGGATAGGCCCAAATTTCAGTGTAACACTTACCCAACTGTTGTGTTTGTGGCCCCAGAGGAGGAAATGAAGGCCCAGATGATTCAACGTCACAATGATGTCTCTCTGCCTCTCCTCATCACTGCAGAGCTGCTCCAAGCCAGGTTAGATTAAAGACACTCGGAGTTACAGCTGGAAGTGTAGTTCTGGAGAGGTATCAAGGCACCTTACATGCTTATGATAACGTATTGTGAGAGTTGGGCTGCTGTGATTGACAGCATTGTGTTAGGAACAAATAAACTCGTTTAGCAGAGTTAACTTGAGTGCGTCAGTGTTGGACAAATATGTGCAGAGGTATTCACAAACTACTCCGCAGGGAAAAGTGAACAACCTTCGTTCCAGCGGTGTGTGTGTGTGTGTGTGTGTGTGTGTGTGTGTGTGTGTTCAGAGTGTGCACAGAGAGGAAGGGCTGTTCACAGACGGGCCTGTTGTCAATGTGTTTGTGAGACAGAGACAGAAAGAGACAGGGAGACAGATGGGGAGTAATACAATGCAATAAGATGTGACCCATTTTAAAGAGGAAAAAATTGTAAAAATCAATCATGTGGCAGTCAATGTTGATATTACGACCGGTCACCACAAATAAATGGATGCTTGGGAAACACTGATCTGACGCCATTCAAACAGTGTTGGACGACTGGAAAATTTTAAAACATTGCCCAACCCTGGTTGTAAATGTGCAGACGGCTGCATAGTTGTGAGATTGCTGAAAAGGGGATAAAAGGTCTTGTTTTAGCTCCAGTCAGCGGCGACCTGCAGCGTGCAACAGTTTGATCCAGGGAAATTATGCACAGTAGCTGAAGCATTGAAGAGAATTCAGGTGTTACTTTGACTTACAGGTTGGTCGTGGTGTCCTGTGGTCCTTGATAGACATATCAACTGAACATACTTGGAATGCCGGAATGCACCTCAGCATTGTTACTGACCAGGTGCATCCCGTCATGGTCGCACTCTGTCAGGTTCACGGGTTGTGTCACAAAACACTCGAGATGTTTTCAGGAACTTGAATGTGTGGAGTGCAGCACCTACATCATGCTGTCAAACCAAGACGGACCAGAATTCTTGTCGAACCTTGTTGAATCTCTGCATATTTCAGTGCACTCAGACACACAAATGAGGAATGGCAACCTGACTTGGACTCCTTCAACCCACTTGAGACATCTGTCTTGAGACATGAAGGCAAAAAGCTGGGGAGACTTAACTCGGTGACCCATGAATATTACAAAATGCTCTGCTCAGTGTAGATTTGCCTTTTGAAGCTCTGCCAAACTGTCTATGAATAATTAACAATAACCAGGAAGCATGCGTCATCTCCACATCTGACCTAATGCATCCTTTGAGGTGCAGCAACTAGCAACAAAATATAAGAGAAACTCTACATTTAGATGAGAGAAATTGGCCTATTATACTTACTGCCTGGTACAGAAGGTCCATATTGTAGATTTAAAAGATATATTGTTTCAATGAAAGCTGTGTTCATTTATGGCAAACCTTTATTTAATTAGTCTTTACATATTTTGTACAGTACACTAAAGCAACGTGTGTTAGTTTTTATAGTTGGATAACTGTGATGTAATGTGTTGCTGCTGTAACATAGAAATTTCCCCCTGTGGGTTGACTAAAGTACCTTCTATCTCTCTCTTCTAAGTGATATAAATTATCCAGGTACATCAATAGTATCTTCTCTTGGACACTGTGTTCTTGTCATTTCCATACTAAGAACTGATGGATGGGTTCCATCCAAACTTGCTTTTTAACTTGCAAGTCTCGTCTCAAAGACTTCCAATGTGATTGGACTCGGTTCAAAAGACTGTAAAGTACCTCTGACCTACCAAGTGTACAAGCCGTACCTCCCTTCCCTCCATATTTTTAACCAGACACACGCTGCTTTTCCTAATGAAAGGTGTGGAGGAGGAAGCCGGGGGTATAGGTGGATGGATAAAGTGCGCTGCTAGGCTCTTTGGCTCTAGTATAGCTGAACGTTAACATGGACAAAATAAGCTGGCAGTTGAACTGTGGAGCTGCACTCGAGGCCTTGACTGCAAATCTCTGCAGACTCCCACACGGAACAGTAGTGAAACTCAATCCCAACTGTAAGGCGGCCCAGCCTGTGTTTGTGCGTACATGTACCGTATTTGTGTGCATGCGTACATGTTCAGACAGCTCGAATCCAAAGTGCTATAGTTCATGTCAGCAAAGCAGCTGGGTGTTTATGGCTGTAATGGAACACAGTGTTTTCAGTGAGGAGAGAGGCTGGGCTATACGTGTCTCATGCAGATACATTTATTAGCTATGTTTGTAATAGCACCTCTGTTTGTTTTTTTCTTTTCATTCACTGTCTACATGGCGGTTAGTAAATTAATTATTTAGAGCATTTTTTCATTGAAAGCAGAACCTAAATGGCTTTAGATGTTTTAAAGCACCACGCTGCTGAAACTATAGAAGGCTTCTTGTAGTCTACCAGTAGACAGAAAAATATTTCACTGGTCCTCTGAGTGCAGTCTAACACAGACTGACAGATATTCCACCTCTTATAGACTATGACTTCATTGCAGAATGAATAATAAATAGGTGAGATGGAGACAGGCACCCAGAGCAGGAATATGTTGCTGCTGAGGAGTGGATTTGGTTTTTTGTTACGTATTCTTCTTTTCATCAGCTTTATTTTTTACTGGCTACACACTGAGTCTGTTCACCGAAAAAGCCATCTGGTAGTAGAATTAAAATATACAAAAAAAGAAAAAATATATATGAAAACTGACAAAAGGAAAGAGAGCAAACCAACCATGAACTGTCAAATACAGTTGCAGTCAGTGATAGGATGTAATGCCTTTACAGTAAAACAAGAGCTCTTTTAGTGTTGCTCTAAATGAAAACAGTTTAATGGGTAAGTCTGAATGAAATGACCATACTAGCTGTGGTATCTCTAAATCAGCTTTTCATTGATTACCATACTTGCCATAGGATCATTTCCATGCATATTAAATATGTTTTAGCTAGGTGTAGCGAAGTCTAAGTTCTCTCTATTTCAGCCTCTTAGTTCATCTCTCTTGCAGAGTACATCTAAAGCTTCACAACTGAACAAATTTATCGGAACAAAAAACCACTGATGTAGCGCTGAACACAGAGTATTAGTATCGAACATAACAGATACCTTTAGCTGCACTGTGCATTTGAACACCTCATACCTCATCATAGTGGTTTTTGGCCCTTAGACTCTCATCACCTTGTTAACATCTATGTTAGCATCTGTTTTCAAAAGAACACCTACCCAGCAGCCGAGAGGCAAAGAAACACAGGACACGACTGCACAGTTCACTTTTATTAAAGATAATACAGGTGAGTAAGAGGTAGAATCAGCAGGCTGGGGTCTGTAACAGCTGAGCATAAACACCAGGTGAAAGAGGCAAAAAGAAGCAGGTAGAAAGTCCAACAGCATGCAGGAAGAGTGGGAAGCATGGATGTGGAGGTTACACTGTGCCTGTTGTTCTCTGAGTGAACAAACGGTCTCTCCACCCAGCTACATATTCCATGTGTACCGGGAATGTCCCGTCCTGACAGGTGACGTGGATAATTGTTCACAGTAAGTCACACCAGTTGTTCTGGCAAGCATGAGTAGCTCATAGAAGACACAGGTGTGCAGACTCCTTCATTTTTCCTTGATCGGCTCCTGAGGTGGAGAGACAGTCTGTTCACTCAGAGAACAGGTACAAGGTAACATACAGTTCTCCACTTTATTGAGACTACCTCTCCTCCCAGTTATCTATTCCATACGTATGGGGACTCTAGAAGACACAAAGGATCCTGGAACCCTAACCAGTCCTCTACCAAGTATAAAACTCTGTGGTCCCAGATCTGGGCTACAAATGACCTTTAAACATAAAAGGGCTGTTCAGGCTAGCACAGGTGTAAGACTACTGATAGGTGTAGGCAGCAGAGACCACTGATAGCTGGACCACCAGGCCTGTTGGGGAACCACTGATAATACCTATAGCTGAGTATCACATAGGTAACGCCTCAAGGGGAGCAGATGAAGCTAGATTCAGTCAGTAGAACTGGGTTAATGCAGATGGAGTCCACCAGGTAGTCCCTGTGCAGATCTCTCCCAGAGATACCCCTCTCCACAGCACGTAGCAATTTGCAGCCCCACAGGTTAAGTGTTCCCACGAACAGCATGAAAGTCCAGTAGAAAAGTCAACCCAAACATTCCTATTTAAAGCACGCAAAGAGTTGGCTAGTCGGTCACTGGCAATGAAGGAGTGGCTGGTTGAATCAATGACCAGTGACATGTTAGAAAGATGGTTGGTAAATGTAGTGGAACATCAGCAACCAATGGAGACCAAAACAGAGCTACAATAGGAAAGACTTCCCTTTGCCAAGTGGACAGAGCAACGATCATAATGGCAAGACTCTATTTTGTATTTATCTTTTACAATTTAATTGCCACTCAAGTTATGTCTCATTTATCTGTGTGTTTAACCAACCTGAGGGATATCAGCAATTCAACCAACTTGTTGTTCAGTTAACAGAAAATATACGGACTCATGAGGTGCTGAACACACTGTTATACAGATGGAGTATTTAATAAGGTAGTGATGTTAACTTCTGACTTGCAAAGGTTTCCTTATCAAGTCAGAAAGGAAAAAAAAATTCCACTACATGATCCTTACATACAGTCATGATGTGTATAAAAGTTGCATGTCACTTTTCATTCAGTGAGAAGTCTGATTACGCACAAAGTCACAAGCATCATTCTTCAGCACGCTCCTTGGTTTGAGTCACACAAGCCTGGTTTTGTGTGCCCCAACAAGGAGGTTCTGGAAAGGAGAACCAAAGTAGTGTAGGTATGTGCAAAGAGAAGAATGGCACCATTGTCTGCGGCTGGTTGCAGAGTGCAGAATCTTGTTAACCTTTGGAATCTGGCTTAGCATCAGGCTGGCAGGCACACAAGGGTTGGCACCTGCCTTTGATATGCCTGAACAAGGAGGAACGTGGGTAACCTTGTGTCTCATGCACTTATCTGCAAACACACACACACACACACACACACACACACACACACACACACACACACACACTTAAAATAGGCTGAAAAAATGTTTTGTAAAATGTAAACTTTTGAACTCCAATGCACTGTGATGCTGTTTTTCCAGTCTATACACTGAAGTCATGTTTATAGCATGTATACTTGCAATATTTTCATCATTTTCAAGTTTTTCAAACAAAAGCAACCTACCAGTTCCTCAAAAACGTCATCAGCCATTGTTAGATATTATGTAAGTGTTGATGTCAATCATCAGCTAGTGTGTGAATCTCTGCATTATTTTAAATACTGTGTGCAGAAGCATTTTTAGTGGCATCCCAGTAAGACCAAAGTTTTGTCTGTCTGTGTCCCGTGATATATATTTTCTAGTCTGGAGTAGAATTTCATGGTCTGGTGAGTTAAAAGCAGTACGAGAGCCCCAGTGTTGAGGCATGCTCATTTTATCATTGACTGACCTGACACAACCCTCTGCCGTTGTAATTGCTTACCAACCTAAAAACAGGACCAATTCTCTCCACCATGGTTGCTCCCTTGTACTTTTACTTTTGTTGCTTTCGCCTTGATATCGTGCCAATTCCCCTTATAAAACTTCCTTTGGCCTCACGCCAGACTCACTAAAAGTGCCCTCGAATGACCCTTTGGCACAGCCCAGCTCTGGTTTATCCATGAACTGCAGGTGTTCCTACTGGTTGTGGCCATGTCCTCACCCCCTACTGCCCCTAAATGGGCACTTGCCAGAGGATTCACACGCCCAGGGGGTCCGCATCAGAATGGTTGCACTTGGGCCAGGAATTGGACTCTGGGAGGGGAGTGCTTTATCTTGAGGCCAAAGGCACAACACTGCAGCATTGTGGCCATCGTCTAATAACAATGACACAGCAGAACCAATCGACATCAGTAGGAACTTAGACACAGCTGCAGCTACAGACCCACAATGACACAGCATGGCACTCCCAAAGGGACACGATGTTCCGTCTTGGAGGCTTTTCCTGAATGTGTACTACAAATTTTATGAAGATGTCCTCAGATATTTTGTGATCGTTTGCATAACAAAGGGCCAAAGTGGAGTTTTTCAAAATAAAACCATTTAATTTTCATACCCTAAAGAAAATTTCCTGCAAATTCTATGTATTGATTAAAAAACAGTCAGTGATTCCCAAGAGTGTTATGTATATATAGTCCAGGCTATAGTTAGGTTTTTGGGCATTTACACATTTCTGTCCTCCATCTGAAATATAATACTGGGCATTAAAGTGCCTAATCTCAGCTTTGCATGCATACAGGAAGGACTGAGACATGGCCCTTTCAACACGCAGTGTTCAAATTGCAAGAATTCAAAAGTATTCGGACACTTGACTACTAAAGGTTTCTTAGGCAGCTGTGTCAGAGCAGTCCCCCAGAAAATTCCATTCCTAGACAGTAAAACTACTTTCTAATTCATACTTTGAGGGAAACTTATTTCCATCAGATGGCCTTTGTTTGTGACGTATCACAAATACATTTTAAATCAGAATATCTTTTTTAATCATATATTTAATGGGTAGGACTTATCACCTTGGTAATCAACAAAACTTAAACCTGTTGCAAGAAGTTTTGGTGATAAAAAGTGATTAAATAACGAGGGGAAATGATAGTTATGTCTAATAATAGTCGTCGTGAACCCAGGTCTTCTGGGCCCAAGTCTTGTGTTGGACATATGACTCCACATCCCATCCAATCCATTACTTGGGCTTGATGTCTCCTTCAAAATAAAAGTGTTTCCTATGATGTCACAATCTTATGAAAGTCTTTTCAAGGAGACGTTATATTTCTTAAAAGACTTATCAAAGTTAATTACTGACCTTGCAACAGCCGTGTCACATAAAAATGTAATTTAACTATCTTTTTCTTATCTTTTGCTCAAACTTTCTGTGGGAGTTGGCAAGATGTTTGTTGAATGATGAAAGTCCTTTCACAATGGTGCTCCACAGTCTCTTACAATTGGTTAATTAATCAGCTCTGACTTAGAGACACAAACTGAAGCAGCTGATAAGTGTGAGTGTCTGACCACAAACCTCTCCAGGCTGTACTGCTGCTCTCAGCACTGTGATAGCAGCTGTACATTAGTCTGTTCTCAAAAGACAAAGTTTAATAAATCACATGCAAAACAGGATTCCACCTGCACTCCAAGATCAAGAGGGGGATCCTGTTTTGTATGTGATTTATTGAACTTCGTCTTTTGAGAACAGACTAATGTACAGCTGCTATCAAAAGGCAAAGTTTAATAAATCACATGCAAAACAGGATTCCACCTGCGCTGTAAGATTGAGAGGGGGATTTTCAAATGTCAAAACATTTTGTTGCTAGAAACTTGTTAAGCCAACAAAAACAGTGGGGCATCTCTAAGTCAGAGCTGTCAGAGAGATTCTTGACATGCTGTCCAAAGTCCTGTGAGTGTCTGTCAGTGGTGCTGAGAGATGACTCGTCAAACTGACACTAATTAGAAAACATTAAGCAAATGCCGATCGATGCTAAAAAAGTTGGCTTAAACTTTACAGACACTATCCAATAGACCATTATTTACAGATTTAAATCAACCCTTTAAAAGAAGTATTCATTTATCCTTTGAGGTTGTCCAGAAGTGGAATCTTGCTGGAAACAAAAAGAGCACATTCAGATCTGATTTATGTAGTAATTCTTCTCTGAAACTATGAGTCCAATCCAGTAAACCAACTTCCATTTGGGTTTTACCGCAGCAATAAAGATGTTCATACTGAGGTAGGAACCACCTCCAGATATCTACTTCATTGTGTACGATACTATAAAACTTTTGGTTTCCTTTTAACTTGTTGAATTTTACTTCTGGTGATTCACATGAAGCTGCTGGATGTTTAGAGATCGAGGGGTGGTAGTTTGGATCTTCTCAGCCGGTTTCACTAAGTAAACATGAGATTATATTTAAAAGCATGCATACCGATCAGCCACAACATCATGACCACTGACAGGTGAAGTGAATGACACTGATCATATTGGTACTATGTGGTGTTCTGATGGAAAACATGGATTTTAACATTCATGTTGATGAGACTTAGACACCCAAATAAACATGGTCCCAGAACAAGAACACTTCCTCATGCAAATGGAAATCCAAAATGTCACTGGCCTACCCCCACAGGAAAATGCACCCCACCACATGGCAACAACATCTCAGGAACATCTTGAGGACCATGACAGTGGCCCAAGATGCTGGTTTGACCTCCAAACTTCCTACACCCCATTCTGATCAAGCATCAACAGGATGCAGTGGAACAAGTTTGATTGACAGAGGCTCCACTGCACAAGCCAGAGTACCCAAAGGATCCAGTGCCAACATCCTGGTTCCAGACCCCACAGGACACCCTGAGAGGTCCTCTTGCCCAATGGTTCAGAGCATTTTTGACCACATGAGGGGGACCAACACATTATTAGGCAGGTGGTCATAATGTTATGCCTGATTGGTGTATATTGGTTGTTCAAGAACTTGCTCAAATGCATCACAAACAATCCTTCTAATCAGGAGTTGAAATCTTCCACTTTGAGGTGATCTGTTTCCCATTAAAACCATCTGAGTCTTTTCCTAGAAGGTGATAAGATGTTCCAAGCAATAAGTGGAAACTCACATGCATCTCCAACTGTAGCTTGGGAAACTATTTACATCTCATACTGTCGGTTTTCATCAGTTAGTTTGCCCTTTCTTGCTCTGTGAAATATTAAGTGCAATAAAAGCAGTACGTGAGTCTGAAAAATGGGGTAATAGACTTGGCGTCTTGGTTGCTGAGGCAAGTATTGATTGCAGATCTGTGTGTGTGTGTTTAAAGATGTGTACAGTACATGGATACATAATACAATTTAAATATTGGATTTTCCAAGACTGGAGCAGGATGCCAAGTGACAGCTGGCGAGGACCTCCTTCTGCAAAGGTCAATATGCCATCTTGACATAAAATAGAGACCAAACTAAACCACAATCAAGCCCAGCAATGTGCTGACTGCCTGGCAGAGTTTGGACCCCGGAGCGCCATTGATCACCATCGTTTCTCTGTTTTTCTTCCAGTTTTCTCCTAGTGTCCCACATAGAGCTGCACAATGCACTCATGTTGTTTCATTTTGACAGAATTACAGGCACAAATGAGGCCATGCATAACATTCTGATGTAACTCGATGGCTTTACCAGACGCATGATTGATGTTACATTCAGCATAGTCAGCATTTGTCTATCACATTTTATAAGATGATTATGGTGATGAGTCAGGATAGAGTTCCCGTGATTCAGAATTTCCAGGCAGAAAGTGGATGTGTACGCTCAGAGAAACCACATCACTGCAGCCGGGGCCTCTCATGGCTTCTGATCTGTTCAAGCTGATCAGTGTGAGCAGTTCAGTGAAGAGTAACACATTCCCAGTGACACCTGCTTTCTTCATCTTGACAGTATTACACAGAAGGTGTAACACGACGAAAACCTTCTCAGCAAACGCTTTTTGATAGTGTTTTTTTTTAGCTTTTTAGTTGGTTTCATGAGCAACAAAATCACAAAATCCTGGATATACATGCATTATGTAATTCAAGCCTCTGTTGACGTGATTTGAGTTGATGTGTTTTACGCTCTAAACTCCATTTGAGACATCACTGATGAAACCATCAGTAACCCCACTGATGAACTCGTCAGTGGGGTTACTGACGCAGTGGCTCTTTAAAATTACATCATGCTTTTTCTTGCAGCTTTAATATTAAAATGTGTGTACTGTATGTGAAAAAAATCCAAAGATACGATACAGTGCCTTTTAAAATAGAAATCAAACCAAAAGCATGATGACATTTACATGATTCTATGAGAAAGGACTAATTTGGTCAGTTCTTTTTTTTAAAAAAAACAAAAAAACATTTGAATTTTTTCATCATGATTCCAAATATTTCAAAGATGACAACATGTCACATTGTTATATGGTATATTTGATTAATATCGATATAATGTACACACAGTTTGAGAATTCATTGTGTGAAGATGACATAATAAAACCACAACCAGCTTGGGCTTTGACAGTAACAAGAAAAAGAGGACCAGATGTGAACGAGTCCATTTTTGTGTGTTGCTATCTGTTCACACTGTAAAATCAAGCGGGGATCTGGACAGCATCGATAGCCCACAAAATGACCCCAAGACAGTGATGCAAACCAGGGCCTTCCTACCGTCACATCACTGAGAGTTACAGTCTAAAGTTGACCTCCCAAGAACACAGACTTGGAGCTCTGCAGGAGGTGAAATATGAAGCTGTTGCATTTATTCATTTACACTTGTAATTATATGATTTCACATTGGTGGTCTCACACAAAGAGGCGCAAGCAGCAGATGTAAAGAACCTTAATCCCACATGTGGTTAACTGAAATATTCCAGTGGTGCTTGTGGTGATATTGAGCCTCAGTATTACTGCAGAGGATCACACAACTAGCTGCCTCAGACCTGAGAATGAGTCTATCCTCAACTTACTTTACCAAATTTCCACAATTAGAAAACAATACATGTTGTGTGTATCCTCTCCAAGCACATGCATGTAGTCTTACGTCACTTGCTTAGTGGACAGCTGAGTGCAGCAAGAAGGCATTATAATTTTAAATAACGACCAAGATACATGCATGTGATGTCATTGTATGCTAAGTCAAGGTCACTCCACTGTGATGGGCTGATGGGGCAGTTTTCTGTGTTTCAACAAGGATAAAAAATAAAAATAAAAACACTGCTAAAATGGTCTTGGCTTGTTCGATGGCACAAACACATCCAGAATGAAAGGTTTACTTAGAGCTAACAGAAGAAAGGAAAAACATTAAACCCATCCATCCGTCCATCTTCTTCCGCTTATCCGGGGCTGGGCTGTAGAGGCAGCAGTCTAAGCAGAGAGGCCCAGACTTCCCTCGCCCCAGACACTTCCTCCAGCTCTTCCGGTGGGATCCCGAGGCGTTCCCAGGCCAGCTGAGAGACATAGTCCCTCCAGTGTGTCAGAGGTCTTCCCCGAGGCCTCCTCCTGATGGGACATGCCCGGAACACCACCTCAGGGAGGCGTCCAGGAGGCATCCGGAACAGATGTCTGAGCCACCTCAGCTGACTCCTCTCAACGTGGAAAAGTAGCGGCTCTACTCCGAGCTCCTCCTTGGTGACTGAACTCCTCACCCTATCTCTAAGGGTTCGCCCAGCCACCCTCCGGAGGAAACTCATTTTGATCGCTTGTATCTGGGATCTCGTTCTTTCGGTCATGACCTAAAGTTCATGACCATAGGTGAGAGTCGGAACGTAGACTGACCAGTAAACTGAGAGCACACACAACGGACCGATACAGCGATCATATGACTGCAGACGCTGCACCGATCTGCCTGTCAATCCAACGCTCCATCCTCCCTTCACTCAAGAACAAGACCTTGAGATACTTAAACTCCTCCACTTGAGGCAGGGACCTTCCACCGACCCGGAGAGGGCCAAAACATTAAACAATACTTTTAATGTCAGCTGAACAAGCTACAGGTTTTCTAATTTTTCAGACTACCAGAAATGAATTTATCTGGTATCATTTCAAAAAAGTCACCACTCATATGGCTAAATACTGTTGTTCTCCATGCCGTTGCCACACTAACAAACATACTTTTATCTTTGAAACCGGGTGTTACAATCAGTAAATTCACACAATGCTGATTAAGTCACCACAAGGTAAGTCTGTCTGTATTGTGCAGTATACTGGAGTTTGAAGGCTGGTTTCTGTGGCTACATTCCAGAGCTGGCACATCAGTAGCAAAGTGTTTACATCAACCCACAATGACTAGTTAGCCGCAGGTGAAAAGGGAAGCAGGCAACAGAGACAATGTAGGCTCCAACAGCTACAAGTATACGGCAGACAAACCTCCAAGAAAAGGTTGCACCTGATAAAAAAGAGAAAGCAGTTGGTGAGAAACATCAGAATCTTTGGAGAACGCTGAAAGAAGAAATGGATTAGGGTTGGTATGTATAAAATATGTGGAATAAGCCATGTGGCTGGTACATTTACATCATGAGCATGTGTCAGCAGTGTTTGTGTAACTGCCCTCACTGCCAGATGGGAAAGACAATGGTTCCACAGACCTCATAGTGAGCATACAGTGTAAAGTTGGTAAAGTGTTAAACTGTAAATGTCACTGGGTGGTGCAAAGTGAAAAAAAGATAATACCTCAAATGTTGGAAATGCTTCAGCTTGAATTGACATTTCGCAAAAATCTAAAGGATTGTGGACACCTCAGCATGTATGTAAAGATACAAAGGAAAAAAGAGAGAAGCTATAGGAAAATAACCATGGAAAATAAGTCATAAATATTATTTATTCATATATTAATTCATATTTTTTATTATCCATCCAAGGATATCTGCAAATGTCTAAACTACAGAGAGAAACTAGAATGCACTTAAGCGAGTTGCAGATCCACGCTGGCTGCCTGTCTAAACATGGCAAGTAGCATTGCAACCTTGACCTTTGAGCTTTTGACCCCAAAATTAATGGGTGACCAGGGTAGGTCAAGATCAACATCTGTGCCGAGTTTGATTATCCCATCTGTCTTTGTTATCTAGTTCCAGTGCGGACATATACAACCACATACATACATACACACATACATACATACAGACAGACAGACAGACAGACAGACGACTGTCAGTTCAAGGTCAAAGGTCAAGTTCAAGGCCAAAAGGTGCAATGTGGTAGTCCTACCCTTAGATATACCAAAGTTCTTCATTACAAGCTTATACAGTAGATTATAAGGGGATTTTGCACTAAGTAGCCCTGCGACTTTGACCTTTGACCTTTTGACCCCAAAATTAATGGGTGACCAGGGTAGGTCAAGATCAACATCTGTGCTGAGCTTGATTATCCTATCTCTATTTGTTCTTGAGTTATCATGCGGACATAGCCACCCACACACCCACATACATACAGATAGACAGACAGACAGACGGACGGCCGTGACCGCCCTCCGCACGACCGACTATGTCGAAAAACCTGCTTTAAGTAAACCCCAAAATACTCAAAGTTACCTGTGTAGAAATTTTGTTTTTCTCATGAAAGTCATCCTTTGATGTCTAGAAACTGGTTATATGAAAGATGTGCAGACCTACGAAGTCACTGCTTCTCTCCACTCACTCCTCAGCTCAAGCACATCAGCTCACCTACTACTTTACTCAGATACCGTAAAGCTGCTCTGCACTACACAATGGCAAGTTGCAATATTGGAGTAGTTCTGCCGTACGCACCAGTTGTAAAGAAGAATAATGACACTGAAAGTCTCACCATGCGAGTTGACAGAATTAGTTTCTTAGGTTTGTTATGTATGAAATCCATGACGTCTGAATCCATGTTTTTTAAACTGTCTTCAGTTCAGTGTGAGAATGTTCATTCATGGCATTCATGGTGTGTCTTCCAGCATAAAAAAGCACCATATGGACATGTTAAAAGATATGATTTTCCCAGGAGGGGTCTTTTAGCATATGCTGTCATTCAAGAAAGTAAGCTCTGAGATCAGTTACAATCTATGTTTTCTCACAAATGCACCAAAGGCTTACTGACTAGTACAGATGAAAGACTACAGTGTATACGCTGTCAGTCTGAATGCACATTTACTCTCATAATATCATATATCATATGTTCATTTTTATAAGTTTTTTTTTGTTGTTGTGACCATTTTTGGTGGTAAAGAAAAGCATTCGACAACTTTAAATGACTTTAAACAACCTCCTAACCTCCTGTAATAAAGATAGAAGGGGGGCTGGAAGATACTCTTATTAATTAATTATAAAACAAGTAAAACTTCTAAATAATTTGCTAATTTCACATTCTGTAGCTTATGAAATACTAATAGTTTTGAGAGACCTTACATTTTTTGTCAATGAGCAACTTGTTTCACTTGCACACAGACTGTAGATGCTGGCGTCCACACGCTGCAGGAAAGGGGTTGAAACTCAGCTCCCATACCATCTTAAGACCCTACAAAGTTTCCACTTTTACTCCAAAGGCCAGAAGTGCATGCTTTTCTTACTGATGCTGCATCTACTTGATGGGAAATTTGTTCTTCTGTCTTACAATTCTTCACTTTAACTCTATAAATAACCCATCTAGGTCACAAGTGAGGAGACTGAAATAGCAGCCAGGTTCTGCTTTTGCAGGTGATGACATGTGTGGCTTACAGTTGGCCTCAAATCAGACTTCAAAAAGGAAAACCGAAAAAAAAAGGCAGTTTATTTTATGAATCTCTCAGCTTGGCCACTACTGTCCTGTCTGGTAAATGGATGAAAGAGCATCTGAATGGTAGTTTCAGGGTGTTTAAAGAGACACTCAAACAAAGTCTACTTCAATAGTGACATCATTGGCAGGCAGGGACACAGCAGTGAATGGAGAACATTGGATAAAAAAGGATTTCTGTGGTTTTTCCTGTTCATCCCATTCTGCTAAATGTGTCACATGCTCTCATGTTGATCTGGAAAAATGGTTGACTCACTCTCCCTTATTGTTAATGTACCTTGCTGTGCAGTTGCCTAATATAGAATGATGAGCATGAGGAATTCTGCATTTCAGCTATGGTTTCCATTGCATGAGCACATTCACACTCGGCCTCTTGGACAAAGAGTACCAGCTTTTCTTCTCTCTATTTCACATAACTCACACAGATAGTCCAAATACACCACAAGGCCCGAGCAGCAGAGTAATGCGCTGTATAAACATGTTTTGTGAGACAATGGTAGACAGAGACAGACCCTTAATAAAGCACGGTTAACACAGATGAAATGTGCAGGGATACACTCAGAATACAACTCGACCAAACAAAATCTGCATTTCTCCACTGGCAAAACAAAATGTTTGGTCTACAAGCTAGTACACATGGAGTGTGCTGAAAACCTGACTTAGCAAGCTAGAGACACAGCATGTAAACAGTATGACAAGGTCCTGCACTCCCAAAGAAAGAGTGTTGTTCCAGCGTGGACAGGTTCTTGGCTCACTCACTTTGAATGACTGATTGGATTCTAGTCAAAACTCTTTTTTCTGGCATGGCTTGCAGGAAAACAGAACAATATCGGGTGCTGTCAATTTGTCGGGGTATTCCATTACGTTACAACAGTGTGGATCAGATGTAAATATGAGCTGAGTCATTTGACTTTGCCAAACAAATAGTGCAGTCAAATCTGATGCTTGCCTCTCAGGGTCGAGGTCATGCATTATATAAAACACTGGCAGAGTTGGCTTGTCAGATGCCTCCATTACGTGGAAATATTCTGTTATCTAGACTGCCACTATGTTGCAACCAAGGCCAAATGTCTATCTGGTACAACTGGCAACTGCCCCAGAGCTCTAGACCACCAGGGACCCCATAGCCTACTTCATTACCTGATGTTGTGAAGGGATTCCGAGTCAGAATCAGCTTCTTCTCTATGCATTGTGCTGAGAGAATTAAGTCACGTTAAAGCAAGTCTAATCCAGCAACATCTGTGACCTCTGTTGGTATGCATTCAAAGTTTTATGTGGCCCTAACAGTTTATGATTATGACTGTAATGATTACAAACACAGAGATTTATCTGCACAATTCCAAACACATGAATATGAAATGCCCCTTATTGAACTATACATGCAATGTCCAGTAGTGTTGCTACAAAGAGTTAGTTACATTTCTCATTAGCATGGTGGTTTACGATGCTGTTTTTTTTTAGCCAAATAGCTTTTCTAATTAAATAGCTTAAGGCTCTTTTATTGATCAAGTAGTGTCCACATAAGCCACATTTTCCTAAGCATTGCTGAAGCCACGAGCACAGCAAAGCTTGAAGTGCAGTCTAATTAAAACTAAGGATCAGTACATGAAGCCACCACCATATACAGACATATAAACCACTGTGTTCCTTTTCCCTTTTTTGTGTGATTAACCTTGTCCTGGTGCCATATGTGAGTTAGTATCTACTGTGTCTGTGCTTGGTCCTTAGCTTGTTGCTTTGACCTTTGCACCTCCTCCATCCTGCCTCCTGTGCCTGGTCAAGTTTTAAGTATTGGACCTGAAGACAAACTGTCACTCTAGGCAAGTGAGCAGCTCGTCTCTGTGTCTCTTTGTTTGGTGTATCTGGTATCAAAACAGGTTGTGGCTGTACCAAGAAACTTTGCTCATATACACTATATTGCCAAAAGTATTAGGACACCACTCTACAAACATTTGTGAAAGAATGGATCGCTTTCAAGAGCTCATGAATTCAAATGAAATTTCCTCGATACTAAATATTTCAACTGTTAGTGGTATTATAACAAAGTAGAAGCAATTGGGAACAACAGCAACTCAGCTATGAATTGGTAGGCCACGTAAAATCACAGAGAGCAGTCAATGGATGCTGAGGCGCACGGGCAATCAGCAACTTTCTGCAGAGTCAGTAGCTACAGACCTCCAAACTTGGTGTGGCCTTCAGATTAGCTCAAGAACAGTGGTAGAGAGCTTCATGGAATGGGTTTCCATGGCCGAGCAGCTGCATCCAAGCCGTACATCACCAAGTGCAATGCAAAGCGTCGGATGCAGTGGTGTAAAACACGCTGCCACTGGACTATAGAGCAGTGGAGACGTGTTCTCTGGAGTGACCAATCATGCTTCTCTGTCTGGCAATCCAATGGACCAGTTTGGGTTTGGCAGTTGCCAGGAGAACAATATTTGCCTGACTGCATTGTGCCAAGTGTAAAGTTTAGTGGAGGGGGGATTATAGTGTGGAGTTGTTTTTCAGGGGTTGGGCTTGGCCCCTTAGTTCCAGTGAAAGGAACTCTTAATGCTTCAGCATACCAAGACATTTTGGACAATTTCATGCTCCCAACTTTGTGGGAAGAGTTTGGGGATGGCCCCTTCCTGTTCCAACATGACACGCATGCACAAAGCAAGGTCAATAGGGACATGGATGAGCCAGTTTGATGTGGAAGAACTTGACTGGCCTGCACAGAGTCCTGACCTCAACCCAATAGAACACCTTTGGGATGAATTAGAGTGGAGACTGAGAGCCAGGCCTTCTGGTCCAACATCAGTGCCTGACCTCACAAATGCGCTTCTTCTTCTGGAAGAATGGTCAAAGATTCCCATAAACACACTCCTAAACCTTGTGGACAGCCTTCCCAGAAGAGTTGAGGCTGTTGTAGCTGCAAAGGGTGGGTCAAGTCCATATTAAACCCTGCAGATTAAGAATGGGATGTCATTAAAGTTCACGTGCATGTAAAGACAGAAATCCTAATACTTTTGATAATATAGTGTACACATATATACATATATATGAATATATATACTATATATATTCAGTATGTATCAATATAGACACATACATTTGTTGTTGCTATGATATGTTTTTTATTATGAGCTAAGGATAACTAACAGTGAAATAATAAAGTAAAATCTGTCAGAAGTACATGGCCCTGTGATATATTGCAGTTACAGCACCAGGTTTAATAGCTTGCTACTTGGAAAACAAGCTTCCCATTTTTTATGATGATCATCAATTCACAAGTATTTATTGTGACAAATTTTATCTTCACCTGACAAATGATACATTAATCAAAAAGATGACACTGCCAGGTGTAACGTAATGTATTTGTTATATGACACATCTTCTTCTATCAATCACCAACACTGTTTGTCAGAGGTAATTCCTGCTTTTATCTTGCTGCATTCAGTTAAAACACATAAATGAGCCTCCTCAGTTTGTGTGTGTGTCCAGAGGTGCTGTAAAGCAAATGTTACAGTTCCAAATAGTCAACATCAAATAACAGCGTCCATCGTTCCCACTTGTGCACTTGCACCAATGTTCGCAATACCCATAACTGCTCAGTAGTAAAATGATGCTATGTAATCGCCTCTCCAAGAACATCAGGAGACAGTTTGAAGCCATAAAATGGAATGGTTATAATATAATCTGTCCATTCTGTGCTTCGGCTGTTTACAACTTCCTTTCCATCCCACCCTAACATTTCATAAACCAGTCATCATCTTTTCATACTATTTTGATGTTAAAAAAACAAAACTAGTGACTCAGAAGCTGGAAAATTAAAAAAATGAGCTGATATTTAAACAGAAAGACCATTCATATATTCAGATATTACCATTACACTACACCCACCCAGTTCTCGGTATACATATATAGGACGTTATATAAGGGACATTCATATGTCATCATGAAATATTTTACAGTCTGGTAAGAAAGGAAAAAGGCTAAAAATGGGATGCTACCCCTATGCATCTGTCCTTTTGTAAAGCATCGTACAGAAAGACGAGGACCATCGTACCTCTATGAACTTCACCTGCCACCTATTATTTGTCTCCTCACGCTGACGTTTATGGGTCCATCCTGACGTTTATGGCCCATTCCCATTCACTTTGAAAGTATGGACACACTGAAAGCACCCATCTGGCTTGGATTTCTCTTCCTGGAGCTCTTTGTCTAACCACCAGACTCCCTCATGAAAAGTGCATGTGCACCCATACTGTACTGTAAATACATACAAACACATAAGGTGGATGGGGGCTTCTGGAAAATGGTGATCTTTGCAGTAAAAATGTCCTTGCTTACACCAAATTTATGAAGTATTTTAGATGCAATACAAGTAAAACAAAACAAACGAAAAAAAAAGCCAGGCTAGATATATGTTAAATAATACAAAGTGAGTGAGAGATCGAGACGGAAAATACAGTAACAAGTAACATCCCACTCTGTGTAAACAGAGAGGCCAAGCTATTTTTATTAGTCAGCTCAATCTCTATGGAGACTAGGGGTGGGGATGGAACCTCCTTTATCGAAACCTGGCAAGTCCTGATCAGAAACCTGTGGGGATTTCTCTGTCTAAAAGACAGAGCTCCCACAATGACATCAGGCATCTCTGAAGCATGAGGTCATCAGTAGAGGGAAAAATGTCCCATTGATTTCATTTCTTGCAGACGTTATTGGGTGGGAATCAAAGGTCAAAATGTCCTTCTTATGTTGCAGAGACATATAAAGTTGACCCCGTCTGTGGTAGCCCAACGTGCAGTAGTGTACATGCTTCAGACATATATAGCTGAGTTGATTCCCCTTGCTGTAAGGCACTCGAAGCTAAAGGCCGGCCTTAGAAGAACAATAGTACAGCTGAGTAAAGCCAGGACCGCCTCCCATTTCTGGTGGGTTTGTAACTCCATAACTAGGCATGACAAAGTGCCTAAAAAGAGAAAAACAAACATGTTTCAGCACAAAGAGATCGCAGCAGCAGGCCAGGAAGATTATGAGTCAAAAGTTTACTTAAAGAATATGCGGGAAAGATTGATGAGAAAGCTGTCACACGTGGGGCCCCGGGATCACGGCCCCTCTGCATCAAGCTCAAAAGCTGTCTAACATTCGGTGCAAGCTGTCTCTCAAACTTCACCACACAAGAATTTTGGAGTGCATCCCCTCTGATGCTATTAAAAATTATTCCACTGCGGTCCAAATGCTGAAGGAAAATGTGAAGCATGTACAGCGCACATAAGGTTAAGGATATTGTGTACACTGGGAAGCCCTTAAGTGAACTTTTCAGCACTGTATGTATATTCACGATGTACACTTCTTTTGTGCTTGATCACATTTTTACGGCATAACTTAAGTACAGATTTGCAAAAATACACACATTAATCTTTCTCTGTGAGTTTATTGTTATATAGTCTGAGAGAAGTGTACAAAGAACAAACTGCAGCTGCTTTAAAGAGACGCCAAGAGAGAGAGAAACAACTTCTTCTTTTTTAATAATACTATATAATACATTTCTTTTGATATTTTTGGAGACACGAAATAAAGTGATTAAAAATATTGCATTTACCTATTTTAAAATCAGTGACTATTTTTGTTTCATTTTAAATGTATAGCCAGCAGCTCCTCCTGTGTACGCCGATGACTGACTTTACTATATTATATCACATCACTGCTCTGAAACCAGAGTCATTCTCACAAGTTTCTTATGCTTGGATCATTTCCAGTCTTTGGAAAACACACTTTTAATTTCTTGTGAAGATGTGCATGAGATACCTCTCTCATGAATGTGAATGATGTGTTTAATTTGAACTGGGAAGTCAGAATTTCAACTGGAATGCTATCTGTAGTCCAGCTCTCAGTGTCAGAAGAACCTCTCCAACCCTTTCCAAATCCAAGATGACTGCTCAGCACAGTGCTGGAAGCTGTTTATTTTCCCTTCTGTCTTATTTATGTTTCACTGAATCCGTACTGTCAACTTCTATTTGTGGACATGCTGCTATAAGGTCTTTGTATGTGTAAAATACCATGTGATACGTTATTATGAACAGGTGTTACTAACAGTGGCTCGCTTGACACAATTCTTCCTGAAGGGGCAAATTTGCTTTTCATTCTGGTTTTACTGGAACACAGTTAACTCTGGTGTCACTCCTAGTCACAACGTCTGAGAAAAATGGAACACAGAATCAAAATAAAGCTACAGTCATCATCCAGTTAGCTTAGCAGAAAGGCTATCAACCTGATGAAACATCTAGCTGCTCAGCTGCGTCTGAAGGCAACAGAAAGTACTTTAACTACCCTTAAAGCTCATTGTTTAAACGGATGTTTTGATATTTTGTGAAATGCTTATTGGCTTTTTGACTGAAAGTGAGATGAGATAATCAATGCCACATCTGTAAGGTAAATATAAGGCTGCAGGCAGCAGCCAGTTAGCTTAGCTTAGCTTAGCTTAGCATAAAGATGAGTTTGGTTAACATGTACCAATCCAAAGTGTGGGGTTACCTCATTCCAGGTGTGGGACTTTGCTGCATCTCTTTAAGTGTCCAATAAAGGCACAAAATTTCCAAAAGGATTTATAGAAAGTGAAATAAAACAAAACCATTTATTAAACTTAACAGTTCGATTTCCGTGGGTAGTATATGTTAGGGCAGTTGTTTGCTCTACTGAGTCCCTGAAAGCAGCTTATAGACTGGAAGACAGACCTCTGAACAGACCTAACTGTTCCCCTGATTTCAGGCAGTTAGTTTAAGCTTTTATGCACTGTACAGGCATGAGTATCAGTCCTTACATAAACCGAAGTGTAAAAGTGACAAGGTGTTTTATGTGAGATAAGTGCCGGACTGTTTGACGGCTGAGTGCAGTGACTTCCTGTACTCCTGTCATCACCATGACGCTGCCAAGTAACCGGTAGAGACTTGAGGCAACATGTTTATTGGAGATATAAGGGAGGAATCAATATCACATCTGTGTCTTAGCAACAAAGAAAATAAACACGTTTCCTATTTTTTAATTTTTAAAAAATCTAATCTAGACAATGTTCCTGTGCTGTATCCTCTTTAAGAGGACACAAACGTATCACAGCCTGTCAGTTTTCCTGTCAGCTGAGGCTCTGAAGAAATATACAGTATGTTGGCTATTCTCTGGCAGCAGCATGCCTGGAAATAAATGTTTACCAGCTCTGGTTGCAGCTCCACAGGCCTTCCCTCGTGTCCCGTTACCTTCCCATGTCAGAAGAATGCTAATATGCTCGTACGGCTTCATCGGACATGCAGGGAATGCTGGGGATGCCAGCCTGAGCATGAGCAGGGTCCCCATGTGGAATGTTTTCCTAGGTGTCATTTTCTCATTCCTTCCAATGTCTTTGAGTGGAGGAGTTTAGTGGAGCTCAAGTACACTGAAATAGTATTTGGACCAGTACTACCCAGCATACACTATGATGCATTTGACTTAAATCCACTTGACCTATAGCAGCAAAACCTTAACCAAACCATAGTTTTTTTTTAATGATTGTTTCAGACATATAGTATAAGAGCTGCAGGCCAGAAGGTGTTTTCTGCTTTGAGTTCCAAAGATAGATTGTGTTTGTCTTCAGTCTTCAGAAATCAGCTAAACCAGATGGATCTTTGACAAAGTGCAAAAGCATTTTGTAAACTTGGTTCCACTATCTGTTGGAGGAGAGCTTGTCAAAATTTTAAATAGTACATCACTTTCTTTAGAACAACACAACCATGAGTTGTCATACTCTTTATAAAATGTGGTTGCAAGAATCCTGACACCCGTCAGCTCTAATTTGTATGTTGGAAGGAAGGCTGGGACCATCAGCAGTTTCATTGTGTGTTTACAAGCTTCTGGCAGTGGCCTGTGTACCACTACAGATCATGTTGGTTTCCATGGTCGTGTCATGTCGAAGGATGCATTCCAAATATTTGACAGTGCAGTGAAAACAGACACAGTGAACCCTGAGACTCATGTAACCACCTCAAGCATAAACACCGTACGAGAACTTTAGATTTTAAGTTGATTTTTGAACTTGGACACAACAGTGGAAAGAATTTCAGGATTTTTCTTCGAGCTGTAACACTGAGATCAAAAGTTCACTGTGATCTGGATAGTATCAGACATGACCTGCACTGATGGCATTCTGAGGGCCAAGACGTTGTTAATAATGTGTGTATCATTGATTAACAACATGCTGGATGTATCGGTCCTTCCACGTGCGGACTTTATTATCCATGAGACTTTCTAGAGTGCAATAACTTTGTGTGTTACGTGCTGAACCATCTATCTTCTAACTATTCCACTGTCAAAGCTGTCTGAGAGGAATTCACACTTTACAGCGTAGAGTCCAGATCCAGACCAGGAGTATTTGTCAGTCACACAGTTTTTGATTCATCTGTAGTAAAAATTTGCTCACTACTTTTAAGTGTGGAGTTTCTGTATTAATGAGAGTAGGTTTCCATCAGTACAGTGTCGGAGATGCAGCCTATATAGGTCCAAAAGTATTTGAACACAGTTAAATATGTCTTGCTGTCTGTCCCTTCAGTACAAACATGCGTGCATTGAAAAGTGTGCAAAAATGGGATTTAGAATCGAGAGCTGCAGTTGAGGATGAGGTGTTCTCTGTAAGTATGAGGAGAAAGAGGTGACCATGCAAGTCAAGAGGATCAGAAATTAGCCTCAAGAAAGCCAAAATCTCTCATCACGAATGTCAGAGGTAGTTGGTTTGACACAAAGGACACAAAAGAAAAGTACAAAACTGCGAATGAGCTGGTAGACAAAGTCTTGTGGAAGACTGGAAAATCATTTTCATGGTGAGGAAAATCCCTTTATGACTGCACAGCATGTAAAGAACTCTCTCCAGGATGTTGGCAAACGTGTTTCCTTGTCAACGACCAAGACTTCATGAGCAGAACCTCAGAGGATTCACCAAAAGATGCAAGCTCCTGGTAAACTTCAAAAACAGAAAGACCAGCTCGCAGTTTATCAAAAAAAAAAAAACAACACACAAGCAGAAACCAGCAGAGTTGTGGAACAAACACCGGAGTGATGAAACAAAAGTTCATCCCTGGCTCCGGTGACGGAAAGAGGAAAATGTGGAGAGAAAGGAGCGGCTCATGACCCAAAGCACCACCTCATCTGTCAAGCACAGTGGTGTTTGTGCTGTTGTTTGTGCATGTGTGGCTGGAACACTGGCATTTACTGATGGTTGCACTGCAGCAGGATGAATGCAGAAGTCTATAGGAGCGTTCTGTGTGGTCACACTTAGCCAAATGCATAAAAACTAATTGGATGACATTTCATCTCTCAGCCTCCTAATATATAGTCAGAGCACAGAACATTTCAGGATAAAGAGGTAGAATATCCTCAGCTGGCCGAGTCAAGTCCCTGATATCAGTCCAACTGAGCTGCAAGAGCAGAATAAAGGCGGAGAGACGCCACAACAAAGCATAGAACATGTGTCTTCTGGGCTCTTTAGTGTTTTGTACAGACCGTTTATTAACTGCAGCTGATAAAATCTTCCAGGGATGGTTTTAATATCAGCCAGGGATAGCAAAGATTGGCTAAAAATGAAAAGCCTTGATGTTTATTATTCCTGGTATTTTCATTCCATGTACAGTTTTTATTCCCATGACAAAGACCCTTCTAGCTTTGTAATTGCTGAATCCGTCACTGGTTTCAAGTATCCTGATGCTAACCCAGGAAACAAAAACTCTGAGGAAGGAGGCGCATATTAACATAGGAGCCCACGCAGCTCAGTCACACAATGAAAATAGAAATTCAGGACCTCTTAAGCATAATTACCATCACCAGTTACTTCTTATTGTAGAGACACGTGCAGCCTATGTCTCCTGCGCATGAACACGTCACAGAAGAGATGTGGTGAGGGCAGCAGTGACAGTGTGAGGTTTCTGTGGGTGCACCCAATGTGTTTGTGAACTCTGTTTAAAGGATAACGCAGCATAACTCAACACATCACTCCTCCTTCTACCGAGCATAATTCATCTCCTGCCAGACACAGTTTATATCTTGGAAGTCACCGAGCTCCACTATTGTCTAAGAAAACTGTTGACCGCACTGGTCAGTATTACTCAACATGACAGTGAACACAGACATTGTTCCTGGTCCTGAAACAACATAATTAAGGCACAGCGGCTATGCTTTCAGGCTATTAAAAGTAGGTCCATTTTAGGTAGCCTGAAGTGTAAACAAGGCAAAGTGCATGCTTGGGGAATTTCCATACCTCACCATCGCGCTGTGACAGTTTAGCATAGACAGCATGCAGTAAATGTGTGAGGTGCAGTGATCAAGGCAGTGATAAATCTAACAGTAAGATATTAGTCAGTGGGTTTCTATGAGGTTATATACAGAGCATTCAGTATCTGTGATGGAAACAAAGAGAAAGTTTATAAAAATATCTTCCTCAAATTTCAATCTGACACATTGTTAATGTATGACGTCAGATATTTTTACATTACATTTATGGAAACATACATACTTAAGCAGCTGACAAGTCTTAATGACCCAAGTCCAGACTCAGGGTTAAAGAGCTATCAAGCTGGCACGTCTAATTAATGTAACAAATATTTGCACTGATGACTGTCATGTATACCTAGAAAGAAACTATCTTTCTTCTCTAAACAGCAGATCTTTGCGAATGCATCATCCAAAACAAACTGGGGAATAGTGCAAGCTGCAGAGAAGAACTTTAATAGCTTCAATTTTAATATCAACAACAGCTATCCAGTGCAGGGCAGGGACAGAAACCACAACATCTGGAAAGCCTAATCAAAACAAACACATGAGCCATGTCAGCGAATGCTTACATGCTGACCGCCAAGACATTTTTTTCCACGCTATATGTCAATTACCATGACTAATAACCAAAGTTTATCATTCTGTATGGTGTTTAAAATATCAAATGCGGACAGAGATACAGAAAAAGGTGCAGGACTTTCTCACTGATCCCAGTGTTTTTGTTTCTTGTCACCTGTGTTTTAAAGTTAGGGTTAGGGTTAGGGTTAGGGTTAGCTAGATCAGGCCCCTGACACAGCTCCAGTCTTTGGATTAAGTTTTACTACATGATATTCACAAAGGGGCATCCTGGAGCACAGTTTAACCCACTGCCCAAGTACCAACACTTGGGCTGCGTTCCAACTTGCATAACTTTTCTTCACCTACTGCAGCTGTCCTTATAAAATATGTACTGTTGTGTGCAGTATGCATGGAGTTGACTACTTAATCTTTATATATTGCACCTTTCGTTTGACCATCTTGCTCATATATCAGTGCTATAGAGTAGGATAGTATGCGTATTGAAACACATGCTTGGTGACCACTGGCTAAACCACCCTAATGGAGGAAGTCATCACACATGCAACAATTCGAAAACCATCTCTCTAGTTCTTTGTCTGTCCATATAGCCTAGACACCAGCTGTGGACATCTGATGCAATACTTGCATGAGATTAAGACACTTCTGACAAATCTAAGAGGACCTGGGAGAGCTGCTGAAGTTTCCTCGACACAACTTTGTATCCAGCCTTAAACCAGGGTTCAAACCATTCATCAAACTGCTAAAAGAATCAAAGTAAGAATGCAAAGAGCTTCAGAGGTCGTCCTTACACATGTTTATACATTAAATATATATAGTTTTTATGGTTGGTTTATTATTATTAATCTGCTAAGACTTTTAAAAAAGAATGCACAGTATGGCAGATGTAGGGTCATTTTACATGTCTGACTTTCTAGTCTAGCAATGAAACTAGATCACTGATGACATGTCCAGAAGCATCAGAAACATCTTGATGCATCTGGCAAATCCCGGTACTTTGAATCAAATGCTTCCCTGTGGTGTGACAGTAGTGCCGGCACCGCCAGCCCCACTGGAAATCAACACCCAATCTGCAGCACAGCTTTCAACCACATCCAGCACTATGATGTCATCCCCCCTATATAAAAGCAGGAGTACCAGCTGCTTGCACACAATCTCAATAAAGCTGATAATATCAGGCAAAGTAAACACGTGGGTGGTGAAGAAAGTCAAGCATGTAAGGAGACAGATGTATTTCTCAGGAGTTAGCGAACCAAACCACAGTGATTACTGTACTTTATTGTACTTCATGCCCCCCTCATGTGATGTCAGACAGCTTAAATAAACACAGTATTATCAGCATTACTACAAGTATCACCGGGCTGATTCGAGTTTTCGATTGTGTGCTGCACCATGTTTGGATGAGGTATGCTGCCACCTTCTTACACACTGATAAAGCAAGCACATTCATGTCTTTCTCTGACTGCTGACTGCTGGTACATGTAAATGATGGGAAAACGGTGTCTTGTTTCAACTGAATTGCATGTTGAGCTTGAAAGAGCAGTAAAAATTGACTCTGAGATTAAGTTAGCAACTTCTGAATCAGTATTTAGCATCCCTATTTAGTGGATCAACAATCATTAGACACCAACAACTACAGCGTGAACTGCTATAGCTCGTTTGTCCCTACAAACTCATAGGGCTGTCTCCTGAATTAGTATGACTCAATCAGACAACTCGAAATATAGGCACAGAGATTTATCACCTCATTTTGTTTGGGTTCAGGCCACTCATAATGTTTAATGTTTAAAAGGATCCCCATTAGCTGTCACCAAAGTGGGACTAGCTAGTCTTCCTGGGGTCCACACAGAAAGACAAACACAACACAAAACAATACACAAGATACAAATTGTAATACCTTAACAATGATAATCTAAAAGCATTGAAACATTGTTAGACATCATTAGAAACATCATCAACAGTTATTCAGAAAAGTTATCACATTCATGGGTCATCGAAACTCATAGAGCTTTTAAGGTTAATGTGGTGGCTACAGCCCTCGCCATTGTGGCAGAGCCTGACTCCATCTAACTACCAGCCCGTCCAAAAATGAAAGTGGTGAGCTCAAATCATCTCTTGTTCTACTGTATAGTTTTACATTTTACCATGGGGCTCTATTGGGATTGACTTGCGTTTGGAAACAGATTCAAGTGGCCACTTGAGGAACACTGGCATAAAAATACTTTGGTTAGCTCTGGGGGCAGGTCTGGGTTAGAGTTAAATCAGACAACCTTCCGACTCTCACCTATGGTCATGAGCTTTGGGTCATGACCAAAAGAACAACATCCCGGATACAAGCAGCTGAAATGAGTTTCCTCCGCAGGGTGGCTGGGCGCACCCTTCGAGATTGGGTGAGGTAACCAGGGAGGAGCTCGGAGTAGAGCCGCTACTTCTCCACATCGAGAGGGATCTGTTGAGGTGGCTTGGACAATTGTTCCGGATGCCTTTGGGATGCCTCCCTGGGGAGGTGTTCCGGGCTTGTCCCACGGAGAGGAGGCCTCGGGGCAGACCTAGGACACGCTGGAGGGACTATGTCTCTCGGCTGGCCTGGGAACACCCTGGGGTCCCACTGGAAGACCTGGAGGAAGTGTCTGGGGCGAGGGAAGTCTGGGCCTCTTTGCTTAGACTGCTGCCCCCACGACCCAGCCCCAGATAAGCGGAAGACAATGGATGGATGGATGGACCTTCAATGTGAAAGTGTTCTTGGCTATTGACTTGAAAAAGGAAACAAAAAGCAGTCTTCTGTGTCCAGTGTTTGGTAGACCCATCCATCTGCCCCAACTCCTTTCTTAAGCAGCTCTAAAACTACATTACCTCACTTCTTCTATTAGTCTCAGCAAAATTACTGTAACCCCTACAGGGCACTCTCACAATCAAACATAATTATTGGTCGTAACAAGCCGCTAACATGAACAACTTAGGGGGTTGTTTTTTATGGGAATACATTCACATGAAATGACAATGAGTTCATACCCACCCACAGACTATTTTTACACGTGCAACATACTATATAAAAGCAAAGGTGATTAATCATATTTTTTTAGCCAAATGAATGAATCACTTTATTAACAACAGCTGTGTCAGACTGAATAAGACCAGCTTCCTTTTTGAAAAGTCTGCCATAAAGTAAGTTATGATCAGAGCTCTCCCGTTTTTGTGAGTGTATGTGCAGGTTTTAATGTGTGATTAATGTCATGTGTTTTATTTTACTGTGCTGTATCACCTTTTTAAAGTCATGTAAAGCATCTTTAAGTACCATGAAAAGCACCCTACAAATAAAGTGTGTTATTATTGCTATCATTGCCATTAGTGTTATCAATACTATTAATTAAAGTCAAGCTTCAGCTCACTGTATATACATGTTATGCCCCTCTTACAATGGCCCTTAGTTATTTTCATTCACTTGTGACATAAATATATATATATTTAAATTCTATGCCATTGAAATTTATAAATAAAACTTTAATTTTTTAGTGTCTGTATGTCTGGAACCTGCTGCTGCCTGTCTTGGCCTGTATGATCTTGTCAAAGAGATGTCTACTTACTCAAGAATTATTATGTATATTTACAGTACTGAGCAAAAGTTGTACACATGAAAGTAAATTGAAGATTCTTTCAAATAATCCTATAAATATTTTTTTTATTTATTTGCACAAGCAAAATATCAATATCCTATGTGACCACCCTTCACCTACACACCAGCCCTGGTTCTCCCACCCCACGGCTTCTGGAGATAGGTTGTTCCGGTCACCTTGGAGAACTTGCCACAGTTCTGCTGTGGATTTGATGTGTCTCAGTTGCTTCTGTCTGTCTGTGTAATCCCAGACTAGCTCCATGATGTTGAGATCAGGGCTCTGTGGGGGCCATACAATCTGCTGCAGGACTCCTCCCTCTCCCTGTGGCTGAGGGTAGTTTTTTTTTTGTGGCTCTGGCTGTATCATTGGGCCTGTTGCCATGCTGCGGAATGAATTTGGGTGAGAGCGAGAGGGTGGAGAGTGGGTTTGGGGGGGGAAGGGGGGCATAAAGCACGAGCAACTTAATGAGTGCCAGCTAATCCACAGCAGAAGCTCAACTCGACCTGCTTTAATTTCACCATCTCTTCATGTTGTTATATTTCTATTGCTACCTTCCTTCCACTGTGAGTTTCCCTCCCTCCCACCCACTCACCTCCCTTCCTTCCTTCCTTCCTTCCTTCCTTCCTCCCTTCCCCTCCCAATTAGACATTTACTTCCCAAATCCTAATCTTTAAAACATCGACTGAGGCTTTCGCCGGGGCTCCCTTGAGGCGGCTCTGCTCCTCCCAGCCCTCTTCTCTCTCTCTCTCTCTCTCTCTCTCCTCCTCTGCTCCGCTCAGTCTTTTGTTCTGCCTGATGAGGTCATGTTCGAAACCGTTCCTCTTTGGGACTTCGTGTGATACAAGCCCAAACAGAGGGGAGCCAAACCTCTGTTCACACAAGAGATCAAGATAGTCGGGGGCATGTTTCCACAGATTGCCCCTGGGTCTCCGACTGTGTAGGTGTGCCTGCGTGTGTGCGAGGCAGCGGCGCACTCACGAGACCTGATCATTAGCTTGTTATTTTAATGATGATAATGATCATGGAAATGTAATAACTCTTTCATTAAACACTCTTCTGAAAACTCAGTTGTGTCATGCAAAAGGAATCCTAAACATACTGTAAGAGCCTTAATTAACGGAATACAGTACGTGATTATGTGGGATTCCGTTTGGGAGATGCGGAACAACACTTAGTACATCTCTGTAATTGCTGCTTGTTAATTTGTTTCTGCTGATTGTTTTATTGTCTCACAATGTGTTTTTTTTTTTGAGATGCTGCAAATTCTTAACCATCGAAATAGATTTTTGGGGAAGAGAGTGGGTTTAGTATGGATCCTTTAATGTGTCTCACTTTGATAGATAGTACAGTCGTGTATATACATTGGCTCATTAAACAAAGCACCAGAATGTAAACCTAAAAAAAAAAGTATGAAGTCATTTAATTGAGGAGCTGAGGTTAAATCATATGACTGGAATATGTAGCTCATTATAAGTAATGATGCAACAGCTGTGAGTACTGGATTAGCGAATTTGGTAATTCATCAGTTCACACATGCAAGTGCAAACAACCAGAATGCCATAAATTATGATTGTGTTTATAAATAAAAAAAAGAATATTCAACACATTTGAGCCCGCTCTCGCTCCCAGCTCATCACGTACTGCCACTTTCTCAGAACTCCCTGGCGTCTCATTTGAACATCGGTGCTCTTCGGCATCATTTTTGCACATGTGGGCAGTTTGATAGATCTATAAAAAATTTTCAAAAAAAGCATGAGTCTGCAGCCAGATGTTCTCTGCTGGTGTCGCTGTTCCTTTTCTGGTAACGAGAAGTTTGTATTGTAACATGTGGTTCTTGTTGTAAAGGGGTGTGTTTTACCCAAACCATGACCTTCTCCTAAACCTAACCAACTCATGTTGGTGTCTCATGTGCAAAATGATGTTCCAATGCAGATCACAAACTTTATTCTACTAAATGTCTTGCAACACCGACCATCTCCTTACGAGACTCTTTTGAACTCCTTTACACCTTCACCTTCACTTTTGCGTCCTCATCTGTTACCTCAGAGCCACAATTCTGCTCAACTTTAGTCACAGATAAACATAGATTTGCTCTGAGCAGATGCAAACTGAGGGCAAACAACCACTGTATGGATGCACGGCAAAACAACTCAAACTTAAACCAGAGTTTCACAAGTGTACAGTGATGAAAGAAAATCTGAGAGACCCTGGAGAAAAATGACATAACTTTGACATGAAGTCAGAGGCTGTGCTGCCACACAAACACTCATGCTACTGGGCACGAAAGCCAGCTAACAGCCAGCTTTGTCACCAGTTTTGTCCCCCCCCGACCGCCCAACCCCTCTTTTTTAAATGCAATTACAGTTACACCTGCAATCATCAAAGAATGGAATTGCAGGAGCCCTTGTTTCGCTGTCCATTGAGCGTCTTTGTTGTTCAGAAACACGTTACAAACACAGAAATGAACCTGACATTCTTTCATTACCAGGAATTCACAAACACTAGGATTACTAGGATATCATGACACACAGCATAGGTAGAAATACCCCTCCTCCTCTTCTCAACAGGACCTAGTGACTCTATATAAGTAGCCTTAAAGTCTACAGCAGAAAATCCAAAGCAGAACAAGCAGTTTTGTATGTGTTGGTTAGCTGATTGGCCTTTCCAGTCACTACGACATATCCCAGTGGGCCCCTCACCAACGTGACCCAACTTTTTAGAAATAAAGTGACATTCTTTCTTGTTATTTGTCAAACACCTTCATTCTTAAAGAGGACATTTGTTGCTCGGTGACATCACTCAGCCGATAAAGACATCTGTAACAGGACGTAAATCCATCACATCCAAACGGCAATGGAACTAATGAGA